>CM028131.1:826765000-827365000 GCA_016271365.2 Neoceratodus forsteri
AAAAAGTAGCTGTACGTGTCCTTTCCCTCAGTGATGACACTGCTAACTGTGAAGACTTGATAGATGTGCTATTGTCCATACCAGAGGTGCACTGTGACGGTTTGACAGGGCTTAACTGCTGTGCTTCAGTTAATGGTGTCTGTAGGGCAATGTCACATATGGTTAGCAGATGATCTCTCAAATGCTCAGTGTATTCCCCTGCAGGAAGGATGGCTTCAATGTTCCACTTCAAGAGGGGATCTAACAATATAGCCAACACATAGGTGTCATTCCTAAACATGGCATTTATTTTCTGATCAGTCAACAGTCTGAGACTCAAGTTATCTGCCAGCATAACAGCAGTGGTGTCATCTTTTGATTGAAAGTCTTTCTTTATGTCATCAAGAAAAAAACTGTGAAGAAATCTGATTTGAGGAAGAATTTTACTCAGTGTTGCACTGTCTGTACTGACATTGACATCATATGTGGCAGCCTCAAATGGCTCCAATAAGGTGACCAAAGATTCCAGCAGTGTCCAGCTGCTGGAACTGAACATGATGTTTACTTTACCTATTTGATTCTGCATGTTGTAATCATGTACAGCTTTTTCTGTTCAAGAAGCCTTTCCAACATGTAAAATGTTGAATTTCAGTAGGTTGGAACTTCCTGCATTAATGTATGCAAGGGTAAGTTGTTTGACCTCTGCAGCTCTTTCAGGATTTTTTGAGGGTTCACAGAGTGGCTGAAATGCCCACTTACTTTCCTAGCAAGACCTGACAGGTTTTCATCATTTCTGCTTCCCTTTAAAAAACCATGGATAAGAAGATTTAAACAATTTGAAAAACAAGGCATGTTTTGCTAGTTGCCATCTCTAATAGCCTTGTCTATATTGGCACCATTGTCTGATACTATGAACCCTGGAGATAAGGAATGCAGAGTAAGCCATTTCTGGAACTGATTTTGCAGCTTCTGCAAAATATTACCAGCAGTGTGGTTTTCTTCAAAAATGGTGAGACATAATACAGTCTGCTTCCTACTACTTAGGGTAGATCAGGAATGATTACTTTCTGACTGAAAACTTACCCAATGAGCTGTAACAGTCAAGTAGTCAATTGTTTGGTTGCTGGTCCATATATCCATGGTTGTGTGAACCTGCTTCACCTCAGAGAGTTTCAACTGTTTAGTGACTGCATTACACACCAAGTCATGCAACTGTGGAACAGCCTTTTTTGAGAAATATGTTTGAGAAGCAATGGTGTACCATGGTTCAATCCAGTTCACGAACCTGAGGAAACCTTTCTGGGTAACAAAAGCAAAAGGGAGCTGACAATCGACCAACAGCTGTGCAATGATTTCATTTAACAGCTGCCATGCTGGATGCCTGTGGGTAAATTATGATGTCCTCACAACACTTTCTTTTAATGTTAGTTGACGAGAGTGATGAGATATTTTTATTTGGGGGGACTGTACTTTTCATTTTCACACCTTTTGCACATGGAGCACTACTGTGGAATTTTGCAGTACTTGATGGTGTCAGAAGAAAACAATCTATGTTTGTCTGGGAAGGCTGCATAGAAACATGGAAACATAGCAAGGTGAAGACAGAATGAGATAAAAGATCCATCAAGTCTGCCCTTAAGATCCCAAGATCCTAGTTGTTCCTTTGTTCCTAGCGGGTAGATTCCCTTGCAGATTTTATTCTAGCATACTGCTTATCAGAACCCCTTTATAATGCTGATGTGGTCCTATCTCCTATCACCTCCACAGGTAGTTTTTTCTATGGCTCCAGAATCCTTTCTGAGAAATAGTGCTTCCTAAGATCCCTCCTGAAACTCCTACACCTCAGTTTCCATCCATGTCCTCTCATGTTTAAATTGGGAGCCTTGGCGAATAGTTCAGTGTAGGGTACTGAATTTAAACCCCTCATGTACTTAAAGGTTTCTATCATATTCCCCCCTTTTCTCTCCTATATTCAAGTGACCACATGTTTAACGCCTCCAGCCGCCCCTGGTATGGCAGTCCCTTAAGCCCCTGTATTATTTTGGTTGCCCTTCTCTGAATGGTCTCTATCCTGTCCTATCTTTCTTAAGGTATGGTCCCCAAAACTACGCAGTATCCCAGATGGGGTCTCACCATAGACCTGTATATTGGAAGTATCACCTCCCTGTGCCTATTATCAAAATCATCTCCCTATTCATTCCAGCATTTTGTTGGCCATAATATATGCTCCATTACAATGGCTGGTTTATTTAAGGATGCTGCTGATAACTCCTAGATCCCTTACCTATTTTGAGTCACTGAGTTTGACCTGATTTAGCCAATAGAATGTTCCAGGGTTATTCCTGCCAATATGCATCATTTTACATTTCTTGGCATTACATTTCTGCTGTCAGATACTAGACCATTGTTCTTACCTTTTCAAATAATTTAGTACGATTCTCATTGCTTTTTCACGTCCACTCTTTCCCCTAATTTAGTGTTGTCCATGAACAGTGCAATCTTGCCCTGGATACCTATTCCTAAGCCACCGATGAACACATTAAACAGGATTGGGCCTCAGACCGAGCCCTGCAGGACCCCACTCTTAACTTCTCCCCTCTTTGACATCTCCCCATTGACCACCACCCTTTGCAATTAACTTTATTTTTAAAACAAAACAGGTTCACAAAGCTTAATAAAGGGCAAATCATAAAAACTATACAAGTTCAGTTAAACAATCACAGGTTTGTAGCTGTTGCCACAAAATAAACAACATAAGGGAAACAAAACAAGGGGGAAGGGAAAGGGGAAAGAAACCTCAAGTATGACAAAACAAACCACCCCCCTGATAAATCGGAAACAGGATAATAAAGCCCCCCCTACCAGCAGCAATCCCATGAACATGACCGAAATATATCATTACTTGATATTCTCAAAACCACATAGGCCCTAATAAGGGCCTAATAAGGGATCTAAGTGAAGGTACATGGCACATATCTAATCAGTCCTGTCCAAAGTGTGGCAGAAGGGAAGGAATATGGAAAGTGAAGTAAAGGAAACCCGTTTTTATGTGAAGGAAGTAACTTAGAAGGAGCACCAAGAAAATTAATGTGCCCGCCTATAACACTTAAGAAATATTATTGTCTCTGGAAAAAATGGGTTATCTTACTCAGGAAACATCTGAAATACCCAAATATCCAACCAGTCCAGGGCCTTACTAAAGAGACGAGAGAAAGGGATTGGTGGGTAAAATTCAATAACCAAATTTATCCTTAAGAACTGAGAAGAGTTCATCCCAGCACTTCACCTGAGAGATAGAACCAGGCTACACACCTTTCTACATTTAAGGCTGTAAGAAATTCCACCCACCATTCACCAAACGAAGGGTCCCATTCCTCCTTCCAGTGTCTAAGTATTATTAATTTTGTGACTGTAGCCACTAATGCTAGTTGTACTTTTTGATGGTGGGAAGGGATCGCTGAGTACATACCTACCAGACAGGTGTCCTCATTGAAATAAGGGGCAATTTTGAGATAAGGCGCAACCCCTTTTTTGACCATGTTCCAAAAATTAGCTATTTTAGGGCATGACCATAATTTATGGTATAATGTAGCTAACTCCGAGCCACATTCATTACATTTTGCTGAAATCAGCTTCCGTATCCAAAATAGCTTAGCGGGCATAAAGTATAAGTTGTGGAGGATATTGAATTGAATGTTCCTCAAACGATCTTGGAGTAATTTTCCAACCAAATCTTTTCCCATGTTTTATTTGAAAAATCCTTATTATGATTATTTTTCCAATAATAGGCTATTGGAGAGATCCTTGACACAGTATGATTCATAATTCCTTTGTATAGATTAGCTACAGCTTTTCAACCCTTAGAGATTAACCAGAAACCCTTTAATACTGCACCTGCGTTGTCCGACCATGGGGGTTTTCCTAAATACTGTTTAATACACTGACACACTTGAAGCAGCGGAAACTGGTCTTTAAAAGGCGCTTTAAATTTTGTTTGTAGAGTAGAAATGGATAGGACCGAATTAGACGAAACAAAATCCGCTAAGCAAACCCCCTTATAGAGACCTCCGAAAAAAGTTTCAATTACCTTTTTGCCTATTTTTAAATTTGGATTATTAACTACGGGTTGCTTCAGGTCTTTTATGGTACAGATTTGCAGGAAGGAGCATAACTGATGTAAAGCCCTCACATTCCACCCTAGAGAAGAGTTTCTGATTCTTTCTGGGATATTTGACCAGGGATTGAACAATAATGTCCCCAAGGTCATATTACAAGAACAGGCCTGCTGGTTGTCTAAAACTAACCAAGGGGGGTTTTCGGTTGTACCAACCAAAGATGTAAAGCAATGTAAAAATCTGTTAGCGTGACATGCCAGGTAGTACATGCAATAATCAGGAAGTTGAAGCCCCCCCAGTGCCCTGGGCCGGGTGAGTTTTCTATACGATTTGTGTGGAACCTTTCCTTTCCAAAGAAAATCTGAACAGACCCTCTGATGTGAAAGAAAAAAGGATTTAGGGAGGTAGATGTTAAGGTTATTTAAAGGGTAAAAAAATCTGGGTAGAATTGACATTTTAAGGATGTTGGCCTTTCCCCAAAAAGAGAACAGTAAACTATTCCATCTTATGAGATCTTCTTTAGTTGATTTTAGGAGTGGCTCTAAATTGAGGTCCCTGAGAGTAGAGATGTCTTTAGAAATTTTAATGCCCAGGTAAGTTAAGCAACTATTCTCCCATTGAAGGCCCATATTTTCAATTGATTCTTTTGTAAGGATAGGGGATAGGGAATACACCAAAATTTTGCTCTTGTTGAGTTTATAACCTGAAAATTCACTAAACTGAGAAATGACTTGAAGGGCACGGGGGAAGGACTGCCTACTATTGGAAATGTGAAACAGCAGGTCGTCCGCGAATAGGGATAATTTATATTCCAGGTGACCTAAACGGATACCTTTTATCCCCGAATCAGCATTAAGAACTCTGGCTAAGGGTTCTATGTATAAATTAAATAAGTAGGGAGAGAGAGAGGGCATCCCTGTCTGGTACCTCGACATAGCGGGAAGACCTCCAAAATATGATTGTTAAATTGCAGTCGTGCTGACAGGCAGCGATACAAAACCGAAATTAAGTCAATAAAGAATTGTGGCATGCCAAGTTTAGATAGAACCACAAACATGTATTTCCACTCCACCCTATCAAATGTTTTTTCTGCATCAAGGGACACCAAGGCCGCTTCCAGCTCAGGGACCCCAGATGCAGAGATCAGGTAAAACAGTTTCCTGAAGTGATCTGCCGAGGTACGTCCAGACACAAACCCGGCTTGTTCAAGACTTATTAACTCCTCCCATACTCCCCCCAGCCTGTTAGCCAGAATTTTTGCATAAATTTTAACATCAATATTTAACAAAGAGATGGGCCTATAATTATTAATCAGTGACCAGTCTTTCCCAGGCTTGGGTAAGAGAATTATTCTCACCTCAAATAATGACTGATCCAAAGCAGGGGAGGAACCCCAATAATTGCATAACTGTAACAACAGAGGGATGAGATTTTTTTTTGAACGTTTTATAAAATAGGCCTGTGAACCCATCTGGGCCTGGTACTTTATCTGGCTTTAGGGAATCGATCACTGATGAAATGTCTTCCCTAGTAATTGGGGCTACTAATCTAGTTTGACAAACGCTGGATTAAGAGGGTAAGTTAGCTTTTTCCAGAAAAATTAGCATTTTCTCTGACTGGTCCCCCAGTACCAGGTCCAGAGAGTATAATGACTCATAGTATTCCCTAAACAGGGATAATATCTACAGTGGGTTGACCACCATAGCACCTGACCGAGGATGTCTAATAGCTACTTTCCACTTCAATGCTGATTGCTGCTTTAGCTGCCAAGCCAGTAATTTACCTGCTTTGCTGCCCTGGCCAATATAAGAGGCTTTTAAAAAGGAAGCTGACCTCTCCACCCTCTCCAACAATATACTGGCATAATATGCTCTTAGCCTAGACAGTTCTAACTCTTCTGGGGATGAGAGTTTGTCCCTCCCTTTAATTTCCAGGGTCTTAATTCTCTGCAGACAATTGTTCAATTGACAGATTTTTTTTCTTTTTTTGCACTGTCGCAATACGTATAAGTTCTCCTCTCCAGGTAGCTTTTAAGGCTGCCCAAACCTGAGCTACCACAGGGATTGAGTTAGAGTCGACTGTGATAGAGTCCTCCGGAAAGTGTTGGAATTTTGAAGTGATTAGTTTATCTTTTAATAGTTTATTATTTAAAGACCATGTGTGCGACCTAGTAGGAATATTGGGTAATTCCACTTGGACAACTATTAGGGAATGGTCTGAAATTACTTGAGCTAGTATTTGGGAATCAGTTATGCATGAAATTAGCTGATGACTTACTAAAAAATAATCGATGCGTGATTAACTTCTGTGTACTGGAGAAAAAAAGGTAAACTCTTTTTCAGAAGGGTTAAGTAGTCTCCAAGGGTCTACAAGTCCTAAAGAGGTGATGAATTCCCTTAAAGCTTTTTGAGCAGGGGACAGTCCCCGTCCTTATTAGAATGGTACGGTCCAAATCATTGGCTTGAACTAAGTTCCAGTCACCTCCAATTAAAATGGGAAATTGCAAAAAGGGAGCCATTACCACTGCTAATTGGGTAAAAAAGGAAGGGGTTTCGACATTAGGGATGTAAACTGATCCCAGTACTATGTCAAATTTACCCAGTCTGTCAACCACAAAAATAAACCTCCTCTCGAGGTCGCCAATAGACTCCGTCGGAGTGAAAGGTAATTTTTTAGCCAACAACAAGGCCACCCCACCCTTATTAGAACTAAATCCTGCTCCGAAAACTTGGCCTACCCAGCTTTTGTTAAGGCAATTTAACTGGTCAGGGAGAATGTGCGTTTCTTGTAAAAACACTACTGCAGGGTCATATTTGGCTAAATGGTTTAGATGATGTATTTCTTCTTATTGTCTTTCCCTCCCTTGATATTTCATGAAAGAATGTTCAAGCCGTTGGACATAACTTAAATCTTGGTTGTGCCATGTAATAGAAAGAGATTTAAGGACTGCACTGCTGCCCCCCCAACAGAAAAAGAAATAAGATAACTGTAAAAAAAACCTAAATACTCCAAACCTAAGCTAACATCAAACTTTTTAAAACTATATACAGACATTCTCACCCAGGCCCTAAGCCCCATCCTTGCCTCTTGGTCCATGACACCCACAAAGCAGAGAGCCCACTCAATTCCCTCCTCAGCCTCTGAAGTGGCAAAAAAAGAAAAAAAAAACGTAAAGGAGAAATTCGAGACACGCCCACCGTGCACCCTTCTCTGCAAGATCTCTCTGCCTTAAAGAAAGGAAGAAGAAGAAAAAAAAAAGACAACATAGGGGGTGTTGTGAATCATACCAGCTTAGTTAGACAGCTAACATCCCAAGCAAAGCCCCCAAAAAGGAATAGACCCTGTACTAGACAGGAAAAATAGCCGCTGGTTCTTCTTGGATTAACCTTAACAGAGCCCAGCTTTTAGCTACGATAAGTGAGAGACTTGCAGAGCTTTAAATACATATTTGAAGTACCACCGAGATCAATTAAGGGTTATATTCCCCTATGGGACCCAATCGTATCCCCAACAGTATGGCATCCATAAAATATTTATCAGCCTATTACCACATATTAAACTACGGTCCCCAGATACCACCTAAGTTATAAAAGCCGCACCTCGAAAATGACCATATACAAAGTCAATTGTGCCCAGGTGGTTGGCTAGGGTACCAAAAAAAAAGGAGAAATAGGCAGTAAATGATATAGGGAGCTACAAGGCAGCATTAAGGTAAATTGGCCCTGCTGTAGCTCATGCTGCGAGAATCTTTCTCTCCCGTTGGGGGAAATGGCTCATGCCATCAACGATCCAAAAAGGCAGAACATTGCCAATCTTACCGCCTAGACCTAGAAGGAAGTAAGGTTAGGGGAAAAGGAAAAGACATGCCAAAAGGCGAATCCAAAAATGCCACAGAAACCTGAGTTGAGAGGAGAAACAATAAAGTAGCTGTGGGACCGAAAAATAAAATAAAGTCAATGAGAAAAGGGGGGGAAGGGATAAGGGAGGGGCTGACCAGAAGCCCTCTCCTCCAGATGAAGGGAGTAGCCTTCACGCCAAGGAGGGGGGAAACAGATTGGGGATGGAGGTTTCAGGAGGAGCAGAGGGAGGATGGAAGTATAAGGAATCTGGGTGGGGTTCGACAAAGAGAATCAGGGATAAGGGGTGGGGGTTGGTGTTAGTAAATGCCAGGAGCTTGGGAAACAAGTTGCCAGAGTTCCAGGCCATGCTGTTCGGGGGGGGGTGGATGTGGCGGCGGTCATGGAAACGTGGGCCAACAAAAACCATGACTGGGACCTAAACGTATGGGGTACACTATGCTCAGGAAGGATAGAAAGGAGGGCAGAGGGGGTGGAGTGGCTATGTTCATTAGAGATGACATAGAAATTGCTAGGGTAGAAGAGGCAGAGGGAAACGTGGAGGCCTTATGGGTCACTTTACGATCCTCAGCAGGAAATAAGGTCAAGCTGGGTGTAGCATATAGGCCCCGGATGAGTGAGGTTCTAGAGGATGGTTTGCTGGACAACATCATTGCCCAGTGTGGACCAAAAGGGGAAGGAGTGGTGTTGATGGGGGACCTTAATATGCCAGGTACAAACTGGGGAACCATGTCCTCTAAGGTGGCCAAGGAGCAGAGGCTGCTGGATGGCTTCCAGGATGTTTTCTTAACACAGCATGTGATGGAGCCCACAAGGGAGGGCATGTCCTGCATGTGGTTCTGGCAGATGGGGATCTGGTAAGGGACATGGTTGTACAAGACCCCTGACTGGGAGCGACCACAATACTGTCTGGTTTCAAATAAGCATGGGGAGATCTAGGACACTGGCAGTGGACTTCAGGGGCAGACTTCATGGGCATGGGAAATATTCTCAAGGATCACTTGATGGGGATTACATCAATGACAAGTGTGGAAAGGAGATGGGAGGTCATAAAACCGGGACTTCATGAGGCAGTCAGGATCTGCACTAAGTTGAAACGTAAGGGAGCAAGATCACATAAACCATGCTGGTGGTCCAGTGAGGTACAGGTAGCAGTCAGAGAAAAGAAGGCGGCCTACAAAAAATATAAAAAAACAAGAGGGGATAGGGATAAGAAATGTACCAGCTTGCATCTAGAAAAGTCACCGTATGGTGAGGAGCAAAGTCAGTAAAAGAGCAGCGGCTGGCTAGAGGATACATGGAGGGAAAAGGGTTCTTCTGGTACATTGGGGAGCGAGAAAACTAAGGGCCATCTCAGCAGATTGAGATCAGAAGGAGGGTGGGTGGAAGAGGCGAGGACCAGGCAGAGGTATTTAACAAGTACTTTGCCTCTGTGTTCACTAGGAGGGATGGGATATCTACAAAGCAAGGCACGAAGGGATAGAAACATCAGTAAGTGGGATCAAGGAGCAACAAAAATGGAGCAAAGGGAGAGAGAGGTACCCAGGGTGTCACATCTGGGTAAAGATAAAAGGCCAGTAAGGTGGAGGGACGGATGATGCTATCTCTGCCAAAAAGGTGTGGTTAGCCCTCAAGGCCCTAAAGAAAGACAAATCTCCTGGGCCGGATGGCATTCATCTGAGAGTACTATGGGAATTGGCAGACATACTGGCTGCACCCCTGGTGGAGCTTTTCAGCAGGTCACTTGAGACAGGGAGGGTACCTAGGGATTGGCGAGAGGCACATATGGTACCAATCCATAAAGGGGGGTTGAGGGAAGTACCAGGTAACTATAGACCCATCAGTTTGACCTCGGTGGTGGGAAAATTAATGGAGAGTATACTAAAGGAACGATTGGGGGTGTACTTGGAGGAGGTGGGAGGTCTGGATAGTCGGCAACATGGGTTTGTGCCAGGTAGATCTTGTCAAACCAACCTTGTGGAGTTCTATGAATGGGTAACATCAGAACTGGACAGGGGTAAGCCTGTGGATGTATTATTCTTGGACTTCAGCAAGGCGTTTGACTCTGTCCCCCACAATGGTCTGGTGGAGAAACTGATGGGGTTAGGAGTAGGCCCTTTGATGGTCAGATGGATTGAAAACTGGCTAGCTGGACGCACTCAGAGAGTAGTGGTCTGTGGGGAGCTCTCGAACCCTAGAGAGGTTGGTAGTGGGGCACCGCAGGGCTCGGTCCTGGGTCCGATCCTGTTTAATGCATACATATCGGACATCAGGAGGGTATAGGGTGAAATGAGTCTCTTTGCGGATGACTCCAAGATGGGAGCAGTAGTTGAGGAGAAGAGGGGAGGTTGGCCTGCAGGACCTGAACACCCTGGAAAGCTGGGCTCACATGGAAATTAATTTCAATATCACCAAGTGCAAGGTGTTGCATCTTGGTCGGGAAACCTAAACACAGGTACACCCTGGGAGGGAGGCGCTGGAGGCCTCATAGGGGAAAAAGACCTAGGGGTCATGGTGGAAGCATGTATGAATAACTCTGAGCAGTGCAGGAGAGCGGCTAGCAAGGCAAACAGGATGTTGGGATGATCATCGAAGGGGGATCACCTCTAGGAGCAAGGAAGTGATTCTGCCGCTGTACAATGGACTGGTTAGACCACACCTTGAGTACTGTGTACAGTACTGGAGACCACACTTAAAGAGGGACATACAGCTCCTAGAGAGGGTACAGAGGAGGGCAACAAGATGATACGAGGGCTAGGGATTTGCGATGAGGACAGACTTAAGGAGCTCTGCCTGTTTTCACTGGAGGAGAGGAGAGATGGGGACATGATTGAGGTCTTCAAGTACCTCAAGGGAATACATAGGGTAAACATGGAGGGATCTTTAGACTAAAGTAGGAGGCATCACCAGAGGGCATGGTTTGAAGTTGGAAGGTGGAAGGGTAAGGGGGAAAAGAGGAGGAGGTTTTTCACTGAGAGGGTGGTGGACCCTTGGAATGCACTGCCTGGTGAGCTAGTTCAGAGATCCACAGTGGAGGGCTTCAAGAGAGGATGGGACAGACACAGAAAGTGGATGTATCAGATGATGTCCTGTCCCAGGGGGGTGGGGATGGATGATACGGGTTTCTGGAGCACAAGGGATGGGAGGGTCTCGGCACCCAAATAAAGGATCTAAAGTTTGAGCAGACTCAATAGACCGTAAGGCCTAATCTGCTGGCAAATAGTATGTTAGTATGTTAGTATGTTAGAAAACTGGGAGTGAGCAGTCCCCTCAAGAGAATGCCTTATCGCCCTCTAGTGGACAAAATAAATTATGACAGCCCTCACAACTTCTTAGTACTGCACCTGAGAGCACATTACAAAAAAATATTATTGTCAACTAGAGTGTTTATACTGGTGCCACTGTATACTGACTTTACCTCTGCTGCTAAAAGAATTGCTTGATTACAATTGCAAAACATACAATAAAGCAAGACTGCTTATAAGTCATTATGCATTGAAATAAAATTCTGACATCTCGAATGTTCTTCAGAGCCAACTTGACCCTCGTAGAACTTTGTCAGCATTCCTTTATTTAGGAAATAGATCAGGAAAGTTTTTCCTCAAAGTCTTTGAAGCCTCTTCTAAAGTATTGAAACGCTTGGCTCCGTCTTTCAATAAGACTTCCAGTCGGGCCGGGTATAACATGCGAATCTTTATACCTGCCACCCACAATTTGGAGGTAATAGGATGAAAGGAAGCCCTCAACTGACGGGTTTTAAGTGTCAGGTCGGGAACCAGTCTCAATTTCTTTCCTTCCCACAGGATTGCTTGTAACTTCCTGGCTTCCTTATGAATAAATTCCCGGTCTAGATAGTTTAACAGCTTGAATATAATGTGCCTTGGTGGATCAGTCGCAGCAGGTTTTGCCCTTATCGACCTATGAGCCCTTTCAATACCATATTCAGGATCATTTGGGGAGGGACCCACCGTTTTCTTCAAAAAACGTTGCAAAAACAGAATTGTGTTGTGGCCTTCTTCCCCTTCGGGTAGGCCTAACAGCACTAAGTTGTTCCTCCTGTTTCTTCCCTCCAGGTCATCCAGACGATCTTCCAGCTTATTCAAAGACTATTTAATTTCCACCACTTCTGGTTCCATCCTGTCTTGTTTCCTTTCTACAGAAGCTACTCTAGCTTTGCATCCGTAACCCTGTGGGCTAGCTGGGTTAGCGCTGGTTTGAAATCTGCCACGTCTTCAATCAGTTTCAACAAGGCCTCTTTAATAGTGGCTAACTCCGAGTAAATATGCGAGGGGGAGAGCTCCTCCAACATAGTCTGGGGAGAAGAGCTAAGACGAGGGTGCTTGGCTTCTGATTCTTGAGTGGCCTCCTCGGTTGCTTGTTGCGTTCCCATTCGGCGGAGACTCGAACTGCCGAGGTCAAAACGGACACCACCACTATACACCCGGTTGACTAAAGTATGCAATATCAAAAAATTAACCGAATAAGTGGGCGCTTTTAGTGGTCTGGGTTGTGAAAAGAGTTGCGCTCCCACGAACACGTCTTATCCCCTGCGCAGCATCACGTGACTCATCTGACCACCACCCTTTGCTTCCTTCTATCCAACCAGTTTCCCAGCCACTTAATGATACAGCTTGTTATGTCCAGATCCTCTAGCTTCTTCAGCAAGTGATTGTGTGGTACTGAATCAAAGGCTTTGCTGAAATCAAAACAGAGGAGGTCCACTGCAAGGGCACATCAAGTGATTCAATGTCACTGACTGCATCAAGTTCTTTGTCACTATGGTCACCATCACCACCACTTCCATTACCACACATACCAACCACACTGTCCCTTGTCCTGCCCCACTCAATTGGGTGTTTTGCCTCTGCATGTCGTATCATTACTGATGTTCTAAAATGTCACGCTTTGCCACCACAACTGACACTCTTTTTGCACAGACTGCGTATAGCTCGAGAGTTGTCTGCAGGGTCAATATAAAAAAATATTCCACAATAAAGATTCACCCTTTATACTTTGTACTATGGTGCCTGGCACTATTTCTCGTTTAGTTAAGGGACCTGGAAGAAACCCTATACTGCCATTTCCTTGTTCACATGAATTTTTCCCATTCATGGTCATTTTCTTAGCATATTATTTTTTTTCTGAACTTGCTTCTCATTACCTATAGTGGCATCTTCTCCAACCCCCTCATCAAAACTTGTACCAACCTCATTGCCACACGATTCAGAAGAACTGGAAGTGCAGTCGTCATCAGGTGGGACATAGCCTTGGCTACCACAAGAGTGGTAGCAGGGAGGAGGCAGGGAACTACAGACCAGTCAGTCTTACCTCAGTAGTGGACAATATTATGGAGGCTCTCCTTAAGGAAAGGATAGTGCAACACCTGGAATCCATAGGAGCACAGGATCCAAGACAGCATGGATTTACAAAAGGAAGGTCCTGCCAAACTAATCTCACAGATTTCTTTGACTGGGTAACCAGAGTGGTGGACCAAGGGGGAGCAGTTGATGTCGCTTACCTTGACTTCAGCAAAACTTTCGATACCATTCCACATAGAAGATTGATTAATAAGCTGGGTAGGCTCGGTGTGGGTCAGACATTGGTCAACTGGGTGGCAAACTAGTTGGCAGTCAGAAAAAAGAGAGTGGTGGTAAATGGTATACAGTCAGAAGAGATGCAAGTCACAAGTGGGGTACCTCAGGGATCAGTCCTGAGGCCAGTCCTCTTCAATATCTTCAATCAGTGACATTGCAGATGGACTGGAAGGTAAAGTTTGTCTGTTTGCAGATGACACCAAGATCTGCAACAGAGAAGATGATCCAGATGGAGTGGGCAGAATGAGAAGAGATCTGGATAAACTAACAAAATGGTTGGAAGAGTGGCAACAGGGGTTTAATGCAAAGAAGTGCAAGATCATGCACATAGGGAAGAGAAACCCTGAAACCACCTATAGGCTGGAAGGGGAGTTGCTGGCAGTCACAAGGGAAGAGAGAGACTTGGACATCATCATCACCGATGACCTGAAATCATCCAAACAGACCACTAAAGCAGTCGGTAAGGCTAGTGGGATGTTAGGGTGTATTACTAGGGGTATCACAAATCGGAAGATGGAGGGAGGTAATAATCCCTCTTTATAAGACACTGGTTAGGCCCCATCTGGAGTACTATGTGCAGTACTGAAGGCCAAACCTTCACAAGGACATTAATCAGATTGAAGCAGTCCAGAGAAGGGCAACCAAAATGGTGCATTGACTGCATCAGAAAACATATGAGGGCAGATTAACGGAGCTCAATATGTATACCCTAGAGCAAAAGAGGGAGAGAGTTGATATGATCAAAACATTCAAACATCTTAAGGGCATTAACAAGGTGAAAGAGTCTAACATGTTTCAATATAAGAAAAAATAGCAGGACAAGAGGACACAGCATGAGATTAGAGGGAGGCCGATTAAGGGGTAATGTGAGGATGTTCTGCTTCACAGAAAGGGTGGTGGATGTATGGAACGGCCTACCTCAGGAAGTTGTGGATATGAATACAACACAGGGCTTCAAACAGGCATGAGACAGGCATAAGGGAGCAATACAGATGAGTATGAATAGATAGGCCATTGACAGAGCAAAGGCTGATGGCAGATTTATAAGGTAGAAAAAGAAATGGGCAGACTGGATGGGCCTTGCGGTCCTTATCTGCCGTCAACTTCTATGTTTCTATGTTTCTGTTCCATTCCTAGTCCCCACTATCACCACCATTTTCTGTCAGCATTTGCTACCTCAGCATCTGAGGTTATATTTGAGGAGGATGCCTCCCCCCTCCTTGCATGCTGCATCAACAGCTGACAGTCACCTGGCACATGTAGCAAGACATGCAGTACCTTTATGAGTAACTCCTGTCAGTTCTTTCTGAAACTCTACTATCATTTCATTGGTAACATGCTTTTTTAGTTCAGGAGGACATTTAGTGCCAGTCCTGGTGAGGTTATTGTTATTATTGCCACTATGTTTTCATTAGTGCTAGGATTCATATTGTCCACATCATTTTCAATTGCACATGCACCAGCACTGTGCTTCCTTTTAGTAGACTTAGTCTGGGAAATAATATAGTAGACACAGCTGTGGCTTTCACTATGCCACAGAGAGACATCACACACAGTGTCAGTTATGTCACAGACAGGGCTTGGGGCACCTAACAGACAGTGTATAATACAGCCCAAATGGCTTTCACTATGCAGCAGAGATATATAGAGTTGCTGTGTCACAGATAGGGCTTGGGGCACCTAACAGACAGTAAGTAATACAGCCTAAATGGCTTTCACTATACTGCAGAGACACACAGAGTAGCTATGTCACAGACAGGACTTGGGGCACCTTACACATAGTCTGTAAAACATCCTAAATGGCTTTCACTACACTACATAGATGAGACACACAGAGTAGCTATGTCACAGACTGGGCACCTAACAGTCAATGTGTAATATCCAGCCTAAATGGTTTTCATAGCTGCTGCCAGAAACATGCCCCTCCCCCCTCTTTCTCTCCTGAGTCCCGAGCACTGCACTGGATCCCTGATTATTCCCCCTTCAATCCCCAACCCTTGTCCAATGTGGACTAATCTTTGTGCTTATTGATTTTTAAAAATGTTGCACTTTTCTTTCGTCGCTGCTGCAGAGTAAGTGCTGATTCCTCCATTTCCCAAGAAACGCTCCTTTTACCTTCACACTCACACAGCAGATATGGAGCATAAACACCAGCACTGACCAGATGGATTGTTGGGCTGCTGTTATGTACTCCTTTCTGCTGTCAGGACCCCACAGGCTCCCTATAAATCCTGATATAAACTTTGGAAAATCCCAGGACCTCACAAGATGCTTGTAATGCCGGTTTAAAATTTAAATTACCTGCTACCTGACCCATTACTCATGTCAACAGAACCCGACCAGTGAAGAACACTGTTATGTTGAGTAGGGTAATAAATTACACAAATTACCCTACCCAACAGAAATAAAGACTACACCTGACCTACTCACTCCAGCTACCCGATGGGTAGCCCATCCCTACTGATGATGTATTACTCCTGGGTTTGCCTGCCAATTACAAGGTTGTTTATATTATTTCTCCCTGTCTGATCCTCCATTCTTGAGTATCCTTACTCCTAGTCATACAGCCAACCTGTTTGGTGGTTCAGTCTGTTGCTCCTTAACAGAGAGTCCCCCTAATAGTATCTTGCAAGCCTGTGTCTTGTCTTAACTTACTGCTCACCATTGTTACTGTATGTACTAGAAGTTCCAGGAAGCCAGCTTATAGGACCTGCCCTTATTTAGTGCATCACTTACTTTAGCATGTGTCAGTAACCATTTTTACTCCTTGCCTGGGTAGCCATTACATAGTGTTCTACTGCACCAGCATGTATCAATAATCACTGTTACACCCTATCTGGGTTGTCCCTACTTAGTGTCCCTCCACTCAGCATGTGTCCATAGTCACTATTTACACTCTAACTTGGTGGTCCCTCCATGCTTAGAAACATAGAAACATAGTAACATAGACTTTGACTGCAGATAAAGACCGCTTTTCCCACCTAGTCTGCCCATTTCCCTACCTACAGGATAAGCTGCAGATCCTAGTTAACCAACAGCCTATATATGCTTATATGCAGGCAGCAGAGAGTGCAGTGGAGTACTATAATATGGTTCTCATGACTGTCATAGACTCCCTAGTATCTTATCTTGTTCATCCCTTGACATCACATCACAGCTCTCTGTGGTATTATGATAAGTTGCATTGGTTAAAGGCTAAGGAACAGAAGTTAGAACATTCTTGGTGAGGGTTTTGGTCTGTAGAGGACAAGTTGGCATTGAAGACTCACTATGGTGTATATAAATGGTCAATTGCCCTGAAAAAGACAGTGTTCCTGTGAAGGATGTTTGCTGCAGGGATAAACTGGCCAGCTCAGCTGTTTTGCACCATGAACAGGATGATTCATCCATGCCATCTGCGATCAGCTCAAGTTTTTTCACTGAAAAGTACAAGTAGTTTTGCAGACTCTTCTCTGACGGTGTCCTCCATTCTATAAAGTATTTTCTCAAGTGGTCTGTTTTGGGCCATTGGTGACTAGCCTTTAAGGGACATAGATGATCTGCCTACATGGGATGAGTTCTAGCCAGCTGCTTAGGAGAAGGAGGTGCCCTTGGTGATTCTAGGTCTTCAACCTATCTATTGTATGCTGGACCCTCCATCTACCTGTCTTCTTTTGGTCTGCTGGGAATCCCTGGGTCAAGTTGTTACTGGGATTGTCTGGTGTTTCTTGAAGGAAGGTGTTTTTCTGTCTGCCCTAAAAAAAGTGCTGCAGTTAGACCCCTTCTGAATAAATGATCCTTGGACCCAGACGCTGTAGTGAATCACAGACCCATCTTGAATCTTCTCTTTTTGGGGAAAATTATCAAGAAGGTGGTAGTGATTCATCTTGTGGATTCCCTGGAGAAGTATAATATCTACAAGCCTCTCCAGTTGGGTTTCTGGTCCCATCACAGCACAAAGACTGCACTAGTCAGGATGACACATGATCTCCTTATGGAAAGGGATCAAGGACTATGATTTATCTTACTCATTTTGGATCTCTCACTGGCATTTGACACTGTTGAACATGGGGTGCTATTGAATACCCTGATAAATCATGTTAGTCTTTCTAGAACAGCCTTGTGCTGGTTGAGTCCTACATAGCTAGAAGACCCCAACATGTGGTTCTAGGAAGTTACATCTCAGTGGCACCTGCAAACTCCTGTGGTGTTCATCAAAGTTTGATATTTGCCCCTGTATATTTTCTAAGTACATGCTGCCTTTGGGTGAGATCATTTGATAGCATGGTGCTAAGTTTCACTACTATGCAGATGATACTCAGCTATACCTATATTGCTCTCCTGGTGGGGATCAAGCAGCACCTGTGCTGGGGCGGTGTCTTGCCAAGATCAATAACTGGATAGCCTACAACCAGCTATGTCTGAACCCAGGGAAGATGGAGGCCAGGTCTATCGCGCTGAGTCTGCAAGTTTCAGCAGGGATAGGTCATTTGATGACACTTCTTTTGTTGGGTGGCCAAGCGCTCAGATCTGTGGATGCAGTAAAGAATCTTGGGGTCATTTTGGACTGCAAGCTGATGCAAGAACAACAGATGCCAGCTGTACTCTGATCTGGCTTTTACCATCTTTATAACATCAACAAGGTTAAACTCCATCTGGTGCCAACTGACCTGGCAACGATTGTTCATGCCTTTGTCACCTCTAGGCTTGACTACTGCAGCTCTTTATACTTATTGTTATATGGAGGTTTGATGTGGTGCCTGCAGCTGATCCAGAAAGCTGCAGCTCGGCTGATTATGGGAACCTCTCTGAGAAACCTATTATTCCAGTTCTGCATGAGCTGCACTTGATGCCTGTGCAGTAGCGCATCACCTTCAAGATATGCTTGATTACTTTCAAGGTCCTATGTGGTTTGGGCCCAGACTACTTAAAAGATCTGATTGTTTACCACCTACTTTCTTCACCTTTGCTTCTCTGCACTAGTAAGGAGCACTGACAGAAAAATATAAATTATTTAGATCTCATATGCACACAGTAGGCTGAATTCCAAATTCCATAGTCATTATTTATTGTCTATATCAATCACATTAAAACAAAAAATTTGAAAAATATTTTAAGCTGTAATAGCACAATGTGTGGCTATGCCACAATATGCAAATGCACTCTACCACAGATAAATCAATATGTGTAATATTATAATCAGATAAGTGAATGCTATGCATCTATCAAACAAATCCCCAGTGCACAAAGAAATTAAAGTGTTAAATGATACCATCCATAGCAGGTCAGCCAGGCTCAAATGCCACCTCTCCTTGCCCCAGTTTCAAATGGTGCAAGTCACGCCAAAGGTGACTTGAGCCAAAAGCTGGTGCACCAGGGACCCTGCACCTGATTCTCTATTGGAACAGGTCCCGGCAGCTAAGTCCTGTGGTTTGCGGCAACCCCAGACATGCGCCAAATGGAGGGCACACCTGAACAGGTTGTCATAAGCCTGCTGCATTGCCCAGTAAAAGGGCTCAAGTGCCACCCCCCAGTCCTGATTCCTGAAGAGGAACTGAGACTTCTAGTGGGCTAGCAGACCCCCCCCCAGCCCGATCCACAATACATAATTATTATATAGCCCTGGTGGGCTATTGGACCTCCTCCCCAGTCCCAATCCCTGATATAAGAATGTAATTCAGGCCCTCCCATCCCCAATATAGGTATGTAATTCAGACCCCCAAGTCCTGATCCCCAATATAAGTATTTAATTCAGGCCCCCTAATGCCCGATAGGTCCCAGAACTATTCCTCATATTATTTCTGTTTATTAATGTTTGTATATCTGTTTTTAAATGTAGTCCACACTGTAAATAGTATGCATTCCTGAAGAGTTCAGTCAGTTGCTGGCTGTGGTGATGAAAGTTGGGCTGTGCCAGTCACCAGCTGGTTGTGGGTCAGGGGAAGCAGGGTTGTAGGGCACTGTCACGTGGAGGGTAGGGGTCCACTAGACCACTAGGGCTACATTTAAAAACAGACATACAAACATTAATATACAAAACTAATAAGATAAATATTTCGGGAATTGGGGATGGGGGGGCCTGAATTAAATACGTATATCAGGGATCGGGACTGGAGGGGCAGAATTACATACTTTTATTAGGGATTTGGGCTGGTGGGGGCCGATAGCCCAGCAGGGCTTTCACATATTTATTATTGGGGATCGGGGCTTGGGAGGGGGTCTGATCACCCAGCGAGGCTTTCTTATATTTATTATTGGGGATTGGACCTGGGGGGGGGGGGTGATCACCCAGTGGAGCTTTCTCATAATTATTATTGGCAATCAGGGCTGGGAGGGGCTGCCTGCCTATGGGGGATTGAATGAGGGCACATTGGCTCAATCCCTGGTGGACAATAAAGTACACTTACACCAGCTCTTAGGTGGTGTAAATATACTTTGAGGTATGTCCTCTATTTTTTTTTTTTGAGAATTACAAATTAGGGGATGTGGCAGCTGCCCGCTAAGAATAAGATGCTGCAGCTTCCACAAACCCACTTACACCATGTCACAGCCCTGTTTTTGGTGCAAGGATAGCATAAGTCCCCTTTGATGCAAGCAGCCTGCGTGTTATCTCAGGCTGCTTTTCAGAATCTCACATGGCACAATTATTGCCACAAGGTGTTACTTCGTCATTCATGTTGGACGCAAGTCACCTTGACCCATGTACATCCTTTTGAGAATAGGCCCTGATGTTCAAGAACAAGGGGCCATGATATGAGAATAAAGGAGGGGTAGACTCAGGGGTAACATGAGAAAGTGTTTCTTCATGTAAAGGGTGGTGGATCCATGGAACAGCCTCCTGGCAGAGGTTGTGGGGGCAAAAATGATAGGGGAAATGCATGGGACAGACATAAAGGTACTCTTGTGATAGGAAAGAGAGGGTAAGTCACAGATCATTTAAGATATGTGGTAAATGAAACAGGAAAGGAAAATGGGCAGACTAGGTGGACCAAGTGGTCTTTATATACCATTAAATTCCATGTTTCTATGTATCCCAGTGCTTTGTTCATCATGAACTTCAGCAGGGTGTGTGGCATAGACCCGTACCTCAGTCATTTATACAGTACTAGGTAAGCCTGATAACAAAATGAAATTTAAAGTTGTTTGCTACCCAATATGCTCCCTCCGTTTCTCTGATGAGGGCATTGTCATTGTTCCTTCCTCTTGTTTGAAACAAACTGGGGACTGGGTATTTTGTGTGGCAGCTCCTTTGTTCTGGAATGCATTGCCTCAGACTGTCCTTTCTGCCCACATGGTGAAGGTCTTCAAAGACTCTTTGAAAACTCATATAATTAGGTTGGCATTCTCAGATAGCTTTTAATAAGTAATTTATATGTTATGAATTATTATTTGTAGATGTATTTTTCATTATTATTGTTTATACTTTTTATTTTATGTATGATTGTACAGTACTCTGAGCCTTCAGGAAAGTAGTTTATATATAAAATGTGCCTTGCCTTGCCCTTTCCTAGAGTATCACTTACAGAGACTGTGCCAGTGACTACGACTTCATGGGTCCCAGACAAACCAGTGCAGAGTAACCTCTGCATCTCCCTACCTGCCTGCTCCACCACTTCCCCTATCTGGGTGTATTACAAAAATCAAAAAGTCAGCAGCTATCACAAAATGAGCACAGATTGTCACACTTATCCTGCTTCAGTTAACTTAGTGTCTGTTTATAATATTCAATCATTAGCTTATAGTTTGTGTTCCCTTTTTATATTCTTTTTTGCACTGTGACCTAGCCTATTACATGCAATGGCTGTGAAACTATTGCTTTCTAGTTCACTTTACTGCACAGTATTTGTGCTTTTTAAATGTTATTAATCATCTCGACTGTACTGTAGCTCTAAACAGTTATATTGTTCATGACTCAAATATTACCTGTGAAATCATGCCTTATCAGGTTAGTTTTTTAACTGGGCTACTCTCAAGAAAGGATGTGTATTTGCCTGGCTACCATGTACACCTAACTAACTTACCTTGCACTGTCTCATACTGTATGTACTCAAGACTGTTTCTCTGACACTGTCAAGGTCTGGTGACATCAGTGCTAATCTAGGTCCATTTAGTGATGATTGCTCTTTTCTTTTAAAGAACAAGACTTGATATGAATCTAAGGCAATCATGAATTATGCACCTAAATGTGTGTAGCTTAATCCCAAAAATCACGGAAGTTGAAACTTTCATCACCATGTACAATACAACCCACATTTGTTAGTAATAACTGAGAGCTGATTGAAACCCCTTGTTAAAGACAGAGAGCTAATTCTCCATAATTACTGTATGTAGTGTTTAGGTAAGATCATTAACAAAAAAGGGCAGGGAGCTCTTATTTTATGTCCAGGCCAAAGTGATTACTGAATTATTGACTACCAACTATTTTCTTTCAACCGAGCGTCAGTGGGCCATAATTCTGATAACAATTGGTTCCAAAACCAAAATGCATATTTGTTGTGTTATAACCCACCTAAGGTACATATTGAAGGAATTAAGGATGTGACAAATATGACAAGGGATATGGAGAACTATTTCACAGCAAGATGTTATAAACAAAGATATGGTTACAAAGGGTGGGAATTGTGCCACAAATACTAGTAGGTCTGACCAACAGGTCTAACCTTAATGCTCTAAGTGTGGTGAGAGAATCTTATGACCCAGGTGCACCAGTTCTATATTTGATTATGATCATTAGTACCCAGTCATGAACGCTACAAAGGATCCTGGAAAACAACTGGTTGATTGTACAACCAATCCTAAGTTGGCTAAATGTACAACACTTTTGCTCCATGTGGTATATAGGAGGGCACAAAATTAAGGAGACAAAGTCACAACTCATTTGCAACCTTTATCCAAAGGCAAATACTTGGCTCCTACCTCTTCTAATGGGCAACCATAAGTGTTGACAGTGTAAATATTGTCTAGCACTTAAAGAAGGGCAAACTTTTGTTAATATGGCTACTGCGGAGGCTATGGATGTTAGAAAGTTTATTAATTGTGATAGCACTCCTGTGGTCTACCTGGCCACTTGCAAATGTGGCTGCTTTTAAGTCAGGTGCACAAAACGCAAACTTAAAGAATGTATAGGAGACCACATGAGTGCTATCAACAATGGTAACAGAGATTATGTGCTGTCCAACCATCCAGAGCACCATCCAATAACATTTATGGGGAATGAGAAGGTGCTTATAGGACGGGGGCGGGGGGGTGATCTTGAACTTCTATTGTTACAGAACTTCTGGATCTTCAAATTACAGGCCACCATGGTTCCCAGTCTCAAACATCACATTGAGTCCCCCTTTCTTTAATCTTCCTATATAGGGACAGTTTACATGATGCCTGTTTAGTGTGTATCTGTCGTTTGCAGATACCAAGGAAAGCTTTTTTTTTTTGACATAATGAATTCTGAAATGTACATTAGCAGTGTTTATATTTATATCTATTTATGCATCAGCTATTTTTAACTACTATTTGTATATTTGCTAACCAATGGAACCTGTTTTTAATGTATTTTTGTAAGTGTTTACATTATTGAGGACTGCCATTGACGCACTTATTGCATTGATGATTGTCTCGTGGGACTGCCCTTTTAAGTGCATGGCATAACTTTTGCACTCTAGGTGGCACCCAGCACTCTTGAAAAAGCATTTGTTGAGAAATGCTGAGTGCTTGATCTTGGTGTTCAGCCTCACTTAATAAACTTGCACAGGTGCGCATGCTATCTATGGTGTGCTGCAAGTTATTTATTCATTCTGGTGAGTGTCCAGTTCATTGTTTTATTGTGCTTTGAGTTTACCATCAGCACCCATTTCTCCAGTTGAGACTTTTATTCCTCTTTTTCATTAATTATGACAAGCACTTTAAAACACCAGAAACTAATCATGTTAGGGCATCTAAACTTAAATTGGTTTAACAGCACAGCACTATACAGGAATATGTTTTTACAATTGCTACCGCAAACAAATGATCAGCAGCCCAAGCAAACTGAACAACAAAAAAGGCAATCATTCCCCTTGGTTTGATTGCTAGTTAGTAATGAGGGTAGAATACAAATGTTTAGTCAGTTGCTAGATTCCATCAGCAATTAGGCTGCTATTTCTTTGCCTATGGCACAATGGCACAACTCACTCTAACATACAGTACCAAAGGAAGCCACTTTTCACAACTGCTCGAACTACATAAAACAATTTTCTAAAAGATCTAATTAAAATGAATTTGTCCTACTTGAACTCTATACCTGATGTTACCAAGGCTTACATTTTAGAATGAATTCTTAAACATGTTAAATGTACGCATTCCTATCAGTAAACAGAATTAAAAATAAAATGGCATATTGGTTAACTAAAAGATTATTCAATGAGATGAAAGATAGAGATTCAGCTTGGATTAAATAAAGAAAAATACAGTAAATGAGCTGACTGGTTGGCATATACATGGCTTAGAAACAAATGCAAGAAATAAATTTACAAGGCCAAAAGTATGTACTTCACAGGTCAACAATCTAAGAGCCTAAGGCCCTGGACACACTACAGAACTGTTTTTGAAAACCATTTTTAAAACCAGTTTAGCTAAACAATTTCAGTGCAGCCACATTACTCGGCAACCATTTCTGATAACTGTTTAGTGTGGCCACACTACTAGTGTTATATCTGTTCTCCTTGTAAATATTTTGTGTTAAGTCCAACACACAGAACTGTGCTTGCCTGGACACACTGCAGCTAGAACTGTTTTAGTTAAACCATTACAGCTTAAAATGTTTTTACTCATGGACAGACCTCTGAATAAAACCATGCTAGCTCCATAACGTTTTTAAAAGTGGTTTTAAGACTAGGTTTCTAGCAGGGTTTAAAAACACTTTTGTTAAAACATTTTAAGGAGCTTGTATTCTGTCTGCAAACAGTGATGG
This sequence comes from Neoceratodus forsteri, assembly GCA_016271365.2. Lineage (NCBI taxonomy): Eukaryota > Metazoa > Chordata > Ceratodontiformes > Ceratodontidae > Neoceratodus > Neoceratodus forsteri. The sequence goes on from CM028131.1 coordinate 826,789,470, forward strand.
GGGATTTAAACCATTTTAAGTTCTCCAGTGTGTCCAGGGCCTAAATGATCCCAAAACATTTTGGCAAAACATTAAAGTGCTCACAAACACTAATACTAAGTCTGCACCCTTATATCACAAACTTGAAGGTATTAAATATTAGGAACCCAAAGTTGTCAAAAACCTGTTCAATTATCAATTCTGCAACTTAGACAAACAAGGACCCTTCTCAAACTCAGGACAAAATTGTGATGGCTCACCAAGTCTTTCCAGAGAAACTTTTCAACCAAATGTTACCTCAGGAAGGTGTCTTCTTAAGGAAATTCTCATCTTACTCAAAATCTTTTTAAAACAGACAAATCACCAGGCAGTGATTAATTGGTGCCACAGGTTCTCAAACTGGCTGCACCAAAAAATGTAGAACCTACTGCCAAATCATGAACTTGTCATTTGAGCCTCAGGAAATATCAGACATTTGAAAGTTAGTTTTAGTAATACCTCTACATAAGAAGGGTAGCCAAGCCTCTCTTGATAATGACAGACCCACATGCATTCTATTTGCTCTTGTTCAGCTGCAGGAGAGACTAGGTCACAGCCAATTGATTCAGTATTTGGATCAATGTGAGATTCTAAGTAGAGAACAGCTCAGATTCAGAAATAAACATGGGATATGTACAGCCCTCATCAGGTTCACAGACAGAGTCTACCAAGCTATGGATAAAGGCATACTAATGGTGGCCATGTTCGAGGATCTGGCCAAGGCTTTCCATCTTGTATTTAATGAATATCTCTTACAGAGGTTGTGTGACATATGGCTGGGAGTTTTTACAATATCCTGGGTCATGGATTATTTAATGAATTGAAGGCAAATGGTCAAAATTGGCACTTACGTCTCTGATGCCACTATCATCAAGTAGGGTGTCCTGCAGGGGTCCATCCTTTGACACTTGCTTTTCTCAATATTTATCAATAATCTGCCCATTGATTGCAGTTCTGTAAGCATACCATAATATGCATACAATGCTGTGTTTTATTTACATGTGTAACCCCCCACTGGCCCCTTATTTAACTTACAGGCACACTTCCCATAGTCTAGGGGAAAAGAGAGGGGTTGGGGTACAAAGCAATAATTTGCAGATGTTGAAGAAAAACACATGGTGTGTATACATTCTAGACACAGCCAGACCAATACCAAAAGCCCAGGTCCTGAGGAGAGAATGTTTGCTAAGGGCTATATTAGATTTGTTCTTCTGGACAGGGGTAGCAAGTAAATCCACACAGGAAGCAGTAACTAGATTGTCCATACTAGGCTGAGATTCTAGAGAGTGGCTTTATTCTGAAACAAAGTTGGAACACAAAAGCAAAGATGGACCCCCAAGGGTTTACATGTAATGGCACAAGGCAATGCAAAACACATCTGTAGAACAGAAATCAGAAACATCCCATATAGCATAGGATTAAACATCTGCAATTGTAGAACTAGCCATGGTGAACACACACAAATCTCCTTGACATGGCACTAGGCCAGTACTTAGAACAATTCCCATATGACATAGGATTAGACATCTGGAACATTGTGTAACTAGCAACTATGAACAAGCACAAAATCTTCTGGAAAGGTGACACTAGGACAGTACTTAGCACATTTCCCATATGGCATAGGATAGGAATCGGGAGAGTCACTAAAAAAATTGCCAGGTTCTGAGAGAGAAAATGGTCAGAAATGGTGCTTCTGCCTTGAAATTTCAGCTGAAAAAAAAAAAAGTTCAGTTTGCAGTTTAAATTTGCCCTGCTCGACGACTGCCAAGAAGGAAGAGCGTGAGGAGAGAGAGAGAGAGAGAGTCTCATTTGCATGGCATTGAGTGATTGGTGCAACTGCAATCAGTCCTGTCCCCTAACCAGCTTCAGAGTGCAAAGTGTTAGAGAAGGAGAGAGCAAGTGGTGTGCAAGCTGGTCAGACCAGGATCAACCATCAAGAGGCTTGTGAACTTTCTAATCTGTGAAATGCAGACTTTTGTTGTTAAAATTTGTGCTCAACCTGCTATCTGACTGACTGGAAAGTGAGCATGGCATTCATGGTAACAATCGGCAGGATCGCCAGCCCGTTTCACCCCAGAGGCCTTCCAGGACAGGCACCAGGCTGAAAATTTACATCAGAGAAAGCCAGCTACTGAATCACTGAATACAAACCCTAACCAACTATGCATCAAACTGTGTTGTGATTTTAAAGCCAGCTGAATCTGTGTGCAAGCATTGAGATTGTTTTGCAAAAAAGGACTGTGAGTTGTAAGGAGCAAGGCAACAAACAAAATTCTGAGCATAGGCTGTGAGCATTAATGTTGGGTTCAGCAACAACAAAATGTTCTTAAAGCAAGTGAGAGACTGTGAGTTGTCTATTAGGCTGCAACAAACAGGCAATCCTGGGAAAGAAATACTGTGGCTTGCAAATGACTTTGAGCATGTCTAAATAGTCAAATTCGTGTGCTAATCGCAAACTTCTATAAAATCATATGAATGTGCTGAGAGAGATACAAGCAGTGCAATCAATAACAGTTTGAGCAAAATCAGTAGCAGAAAAGGTTGGATGTGCAGTTTTTGAGTCAGAAACAGATTTGATGCATGAGGAGAGCTACCACCTCCATTACAGGGTGGGGTTAGTAATGCAAACACAACAGCAGGGAGCCATTTTGTGAGACTGTTCAGAGACTAGTAAACAAATGGTAACTATGAACTTTTATGTGTTTGAATTGCAGACTTGGCTTTGGGAACATCCTGCTACCTGGATCATGAGCTTTTGCCAGAGAATAGGCAGAGAACACCAAGAGGAAGGAGCTGCTGTTATAACTATACTTCTCTACTGGGACTAAATAACTAGAACTCTACTACTGGGACCTTCAATTTAGGGTAAAAAAAAAAAGAGTTAGTGTGTTTGTCTGAATTGGCTGAAGTGAATTGTTATTTGTAAGGTCATTTAGGTGTTCATCTCAGGTGGCTGAAGGAAATTGTTATCTGTGCAATTAACTAGGTGTAGAAAGAGCTGTAAAGTAGGGGGATTGGCTTAGCTAGAAAGAAGGTAGGTTAAAGCCAGATTTAAAAACTGCCCTAGATAGCTTCTGCCAGTGAACAGGCAGAGAACACCAAGAGGAAGGAGCTGCTGTTATAACTATACTTCTCTACTGGGACTATATTGCCATCCTTCCCTCCACTACACCCCCCCAAGCCAGTTCTACTTTTATAGGCACAAGATATGACTGGCAACAGGAACTTTCTGTTTGGGAGAAGGAAGGGAGTGATAACAGAGCCACAAAAAACTCATCATCCTAGAAGGAAAAGAGTAGCTCTCTGCCCCACCCCCAGCTGCTGGAGATCTGACTCTGAGCAAGTAAGGAGACGACTGAGAAATATAGGAACTTCTTGTCTCAGAACAGGAAGATCAGAAGCTTAAAGGGCACAGAGGCAGAAAGTAAGTAGGGAGAAAAAAAATAAAAATAAAAAATAAACAGAAGAAAGAGTAAGTATTCAAAACAACAGTTAAAGGGCCAGAAATAAGACATGATGGGAGCGGTACAGTGCAGTGGCTGTAGAGCAGTAGTCTTCCAGGAGATGTTCTGGAGGATGTGGTGTTGTCCCATCTGCAGGCACCTCTCTAGGCTTTGGGAGGAGGTTGCTCATCTCCAGGCTGAGTTGGCCAGGATTTGGGGAACCTTCTCTCCCACCCACTTCCGTTTCCTCAGAGGTTGCCAAGAAAGAGTAGCGGTTGGACCACAGTGGGCTCAGGGAGGGTCAGGGTGGTGGAACAGAGGTGCATCCCTCCAGTTGTACCTTTCCACAATTCATATGCCACTCTGGCAAAGTGTAGTTCCTCTATGCAGGTACCCACAGTGGAGACCAAGGAGGATACTGGGAACCTCCACAAAGGAGACCCACAGCATGGTGGCATGGGATCCCACAGGGGAAAGAAACAACTCCTGGTGGGGGACTCCATTGTTAGGAGGGTAGAACTGGTGGAGGAAGGGGAGAGGGGAGTAAGGTGCCTTCCTGGTGCCATGGCTTGGAGGGACAGGGAGCAAATCCTCAGGATCACCACAGCAGCTGCACGGGGGAAGGAGCTGGATGTCATTGTCCACCTAGGGACAAATGATCTGGTTGAGAAAGGGATCAGAGCAGTGCAGGAAGAGTTTGTGGAGTTGGGGAGTGGCCTTAGACAAGTAGCATGCAAGGTAACCTTTTTGGAGGTGCTGCCTGTCAATGGCATGGGTGAGGCTAGGGTGCTCCACACCATGAGATTCAATCAGTGGTTGAAAAACTGGTGCAGAGCTCAAGGGTTTGGCTCCATTGGGGACTGGGGGTCCACCTGGAGTGATGCAGGTCTATACTGGCATGATGGTCTGCATCTGTCCTGGATTTATTTAGTTGCTTTTGTTTACCAGGTAAGTCGCACTAGACATCCATGTGCCTATTTTCAGATGTGACCCGGGAGAGTTACAGACTTGAATTTTACAGGTGCAGTGACTAATACAACTTTTACATACAGTGAAGTGACTAATAAAGCATCTACATACAATGGAGCGTCTAGTATGTTTTTTTTTAACATACTGTGTAGTATCAGAATACATACAGGAATGACAGTCAGTAGAAAACAAAAACAATACATGAGCCCGGGGGGTGGTTACAGGTGGCCCAGGGGAAATTGCGAGCAAGGCCATATATAGACAGTGATTGAGTCAGGTTTACATGCAATGGGAGTGCAAGCGATACCAGTAGAGTAGCCCCATTTGTTATTGGTTGTGAGGTTGTCAGGAAATGAGTCTGCAGTGGTCCCAGGGATAGGAGGCCCGCTGTGCCAGCATAGTGTGGGACGAGACTCACAGGTGCAGGGCAGGTGGAGGGACCCTTCAGGAAGTTCCAGAGAAGTTTTGAATCCAGTGTGGGAGGGAATGGCCCATGTAGTGGCTGGGAAAGAATTCCATAGTTTCGGGGCATAGCTGGCAAAGGCCCAATCACCCGCGAAGGAGTGTGTCCTAGGAACTGGGCGGGAGAGGGCCGTCCTTGACCTAAGGTGGTAGGTAGTGAAGTCTGGGTTGAGGGGAAGGGCAAGAGCAGTGGGGGTGGATGTTCTTACTATGCTGTCGATGAGATTACCTATGACAAAGGTACAGTGCTTCTCCGGAGGGACCCACTTGAGAAAAGTGTAGAGGTCGCAGCGATGTGTAAGAGGAAGAGCAGAAAGTGCAAAGCAGCAGATGCTGTCGTAGGCCGTATCCCATTTTGAGAGGATTGATTTTGGCATGGGGCAAAGGTCATGAGCCGTAGCAGAGGAGGGAGAGAACACCCTGGCTAGGGCCACCTGAGCAGCTGGGGTGAGGCAGTTTTGCTCACTGTAGGTGAGTCCGAGCTTAGCATTCATGGCCTTACATATGTTGCGGATGTGTTGGGAGAGGTACAGCTGGGGGTCCAGAGTGATGCCAAGATACTTGCTGACAGGAACCGTCTGCAGGGGCAAGCCATCAGCCCCGAGGATTAGAAGGGGGGCGGAGCAGGATTTAGTTCTACTGAGGGAGCCAAATAGCATAGCATGTGTTTTCTTAAGGTTGATGGTGAGCTTGTGTGCTGCCAACCAAGATGGAGTGGAACCAGGATCCTAGGTGATAGGTTTAAATGCTTCATTGGCAAGCATTTAAACTAGCCAACTGAGGGAGGCACTGGAAAGGAACAGGGAAATCCTTGTCCCCCCAAAAAGCTAGGGTAATAAGTGAGGTAAACACCAAGATAGAGATGTCAATAGGGAGAAGGGCAGGGGTAAATGGAGAAAACGACAAAGGCAATAAGGACAGGGATGGAGCAAAATGGAGTAAGGCCATCAAGGAATGGAGGGTAATGAGTACAAATGCCCATAGTCTGGGCAACAAGCTCCCTGAACTGGTGGCCTTGATGGAAGAGGGATGCCTGGATATCGTAGCAGTCACAGAAACATGGTACACATAGAACCATGACTGGAATGTTAACATACCAGGGTACAACACATACAGGAGAGACAGGGAGGGGAGAAGAGGGAGAGGAGTAGCTCTCTATGCAAGGCAAGAGATAAAAGCAATGGAACAAAAGAGTAAACGGGGAGGAAAGGAGGCACTGTGGGTCACCTTAAAGACTGGAAATGCACCACAATCTGCACAGGGCTTGTATACAGACCCCCATCTCGGGGGGTGGGAATGGACAAGGATATACAATTGTTTAACCAGGAGTAGCACACTAAGCTGAAAGCTTGTTTACAGGTGCGACTTGGGAGCACAGGGAAGTTGAGTGACTTGTTCAGGGTCACACAGTATATGCAAGTGGGGGCTGTGGTATTCAAACCCAGGTCTCCAGAGTTGCAGCTCAGAGCCTTAAATCACTGTGCTATACTGCCTGAAAGAAGGCATCCTTAGGATGGCAGAGAAAGGGGAGATACTGTTGATGGGGGACCTGAATATGCCAGATGTTAACTGGAGCACCTTTGCTGCAGCCACATCCAAGAGCAGGGCCATTCTCGATGCCCTACGGGGGAATGCTTCAGACAGCTAGTTTTGGAACCCACTCATGAGGGAGCAATCTTAGACCTTGTACTCTCAAATGGGGACAGTGAGAGGATCTCAGATCTAGAAGTGGGTAGGCTTCTGGGAACAAGTGACCACCAAACAATGTGGTTCACGATAAACTCAGCTACAGAGTCAACCCATACCAAAGTGAGGGTACTGGACTTCAGGAGGGCTGACTTTGGCAAGATGGGAGAGTGCCTCAGAAAAGCACTAGCAAACAGGCTTGAAGGAGGGGTGGAGCAACAATGAGGCAACATCAAAACTGCCATCACAGAGGCAACAAGCCTTTGTGTGATGCAAATAAGCAAATCAAAATGAAAGAAAAAGCCATTATGGTTCTCAAAAGAGGTGGCGGGGAAGGTTAGGGAGAAAATGATAGCATTTAGGAAGTGTAAAGAAACACAGAAGGAGCAGGACAGAGAACTCTACCAGTTAAGGCATAAGGAAGCAGGGAGGGAAGTTAGAATAGCAAAGGCCCAAACTGAGGAAAAGATAGCCTAATCAGTTAAGAAGGGGGATAAAACCTTTTATAGGTATGTCAGGAAAGTGTAGAAAGACAAAGGGAGGGATAGTGAGGTTGAATAGAACGGACGGTGGCTTGACACAGAGGGACAGTGAAAAAGCAGGGATACTGAATGGATATTTCTGCTCAGTATTCACAAAAGCAGAGGAGGGGGAGATACCTAATCCAATTAACAGAAGCACTCTGGATAGAGGGGTCGATCCCAGTCCTTTCACAGAAGAAAGGGTTCTGAAAGAACTCCTAAAACTGAAGGTGGACAAAGCAATGGGGCCTGATGGGATTCATCCCAGAATTCTGAAAGAATTAAGGGGAGAACTAGTGACAGCACTAACTACCCTTTTTAACAAATCATGGGAGGATGGTGTATTACCTGAGAACTGGAGGAAGGCTGATGTGATTCCCCTTCACGAAAGTGGGAGCAAGAAAGAGGCAGAAAACTACAGACCTGTCAGTTTGACCTCTGTGGTAGGGAAAGTGATGGAATCGCTTCTGAAGGAAAGAATTGTTGAGTATCTAGAGGCCAGTGGGGCACAGGACACAAGGCAGCAGGGATTCACAGTAGGAAGGTCATGTCAGATGAATCTAATTGATTTCTTTGACTGGGTGACCAAAGCAGTAAACCAGGGAGGGGCTGTGGACATGGCCTACCAAAACTTTAGCAAGACATTTGACACAGTCCACACAAAATATTAATAAACAATTTAACCAGCCTTGGAGTGGGTCCCAGGGTGGTAGCCTGGGTAAAACATTGGCTGAACAACAGGATACTGAAGGTAATTGTAAATGGAGTTCACTCTAAAGAAAGGAGGGTTACTAGTAGGGTACCGCAGGGTTCAGTACTGGGTGCAGTCCTTTTTAATGTCTTTATAAGTGACATTGCAGAGGAACTATTCCTCTTTGCACATGACACAAAGATCTGCAACAGGGTTGATACACAAGGAGGCATGGAAAGGATGAGAAGGGACTTGGCAAGATTGGAGGAATGGTCAAAAGTATGGCAGCTTGGATTCAATAAAAAGAAGTGCAAAATAATGCACCTGGGAAACAAAAACCCACTGGAAGATTAAACAATGGGGGAGTGGTAGTAACAACAACAAAAATTGAAAGGGACCTGGGGGTAATCATATCAGATGACCTTAAGGTTGGCAAGCAATGTGAGAAGGAAGTAGGGAGGGCTGGGGGGGATACTGGGATGTATAGGGGAGGCATCACCAGCAGAAAACAGGAAGTTGTTTTCCCTGGCCCAGATACTCAGACTGCACCAGGCAGTGGTGCAAGCCTGGGCGCAGCTCAACTGGGATGTGCTGGGGCCAGGACCAGGTGATATTCAACGGTGATGCACCATGGCGCAGCACCGTTGAATATGGCACAGACTGTGCACCGTGCAGTGGCACTGTGCCAGCATAAGCCATGGATTGGGAGCACGGGGATGCGCCAGTGCAACTGCTCATCACCCTCCCTCCTGATTCCCTGAGATATGTATAGTTGGACAATCCCTGGTAGTCTAGTGGACTCCCCTCCCTCCTGTGTCCCTGATTGCCAGTAAATCCCTGTGACGTTAAGCCTGTGTGGGTGGAAGGGCTGGGGGGGTGCCACTGGATCACCAGGGACATATGATGTGGCGATTTACCATGATTGGGGAATCAGGCAGGTGGGGGGATCCACTAGACTACCAGGGAGTGTCTACAGTGACATATAATGGTGATCAGGGTATCAGGAGGGAGGGGGCCACTGGACCACCAGGGCATGGGTAAATATACATTTCCTGAGAAATTGGGAGGGAGGGCAGTACCACTGGTCCACCAGGGATTTATATGCCGGATGCTTTACCGTGATCAGGGACACAGGAGGGAGGGTGGGTACCACTAGACTACCAGGGTGCCATGGGTGCTTGTGGATGGTGTTCTGGTTGGGAGGGTGGCCACCCACAGCTGGCGGCTGCTGTGTTGCACTCTGCAATACAGCAGACTGCCAGTGGGTGACCAGGAGTTGTTCCCTCTTTTCACGTGCTCAACTTTTAGACCCGCTATGTGGTGCAATGCAGGGTCACGCTAAATATCGGGATGTGCAGCTTATGCATGGGCATGCCCCAGCATCTGCACTGCATACATTATCATTGAGCCCCAGCGCATCAGGATTTGCACTGTGCCGGGCAGTTTTTTCAATATCCTACTGGGGCACAATGCGGGGTTATGCCGGTGCAGCTCTGTTGCTCCATGTGCAACCCCTTTGAATATCTGGGCCCCTCTGTACAGACAGTTGGTAAGACCCCATCTGGAGTACTGCATCTAGTTCTGGAGACCCCATCTCTGCAAGGACATAGACAGGATGGAGGCAGTCCAGAGGAGGGCAACTAAAATGGTGCAAGGTCCAAGAGAAGCCATATGAGGAGAGACTAAAGGAGCTTAATATGTATACCCTTGAGGAAAGGGGGGGGACATGGTAGAAACTTTTAAGTACCTCAGTGGAATCAACAAAGTCCAAGAGATTAGCATCTTTCAGAAAAAGACATGTGCAAGAACAAGGGGACACAATTTGAAGATAGAGGGGGGACGGCTCAGGGGCAATGTGAGGAAGTATTTTTTCACAGAGAGGGTGGTGGACGCATGGAACAGCCTTTCTGAGGAAGTTGTGGGGTCCAAAACTGTGGGAGAATTCAAGAATGCATGGGACAGACATAAGGCAATTCTTGTGAGGGGGTAGGAAGAAATAGGCTGTTGGTTAACTAGGATCTGCAGCTTATCCTGTAGGTAGGAAAATGGGCAGACTAGGTGGGCCAAGCAGTCCTTATCTGCCATCAAAGTCTATGTTTCTATATTTCTATGGCCGAGCTATGATAGCAGAGGAGGTGGCCACACTAAGGGAAACAGAGAGAACTTTCTATGGTGAAGGGTTGCCTCCAGATGTTGTGATCCCTAATTATCCAGTGAGATTCTGCATTATGTGCCTCAGGGTTGGAAGGGATGTGTTTCTGATACCCCACTGTTCTGATTGCCTTATAAAATATGGATGAGCAAGGGTGCTCCAGAGAGGGCATCACAAATTCGATTGGCTCCCACTTGGACCAAAGTAGGAAACCCTGCAAGCAGCAGCACACAGCACCAGGTTGAACCTGTTGGGGGAGGCCCCGTAGAGTGTGGCACAGAAGCAGACAGTACGGATCTACTGCAAGGGCAGACACCTCGAAATGTTTCTATGCTTGTGTCCCAGATGGGCAGTGCAATGGAAGGATCTGTGGACCCATGGATGGAGGGTCCTACTCCTAGCCTAGTAGATGAGGATGAACTTCGAGAGACATTGAACTGGGAGGTGTCTACCTCTGCACCCAGTGAGGAGCGGACTTTCTTGAGAGTGAGCACAACTGCTCACTCCTGGGCTCAGATTTTGAGTGAGGAAGAGGAGGATGAAGATATGTATCTTCATTTTGAGGGTTCCAGTTTGTGGCCTCAAGCTCTTGCTTCGGAGCAACCAGAGAGAGAAGATGATGGCTCCACTGCCCTGTCTACAAAGATGGTTGGGGACAAGTTCTTTTATTTGTTAAGTATGCAGCACTAGCTGAACCAGGACTGGCCACCCTCAAGCAGAGGCATGGGCTGCACACTTGTGAAGAGTATTAAGGAGGAGAGACTGGTACATAGGAGGGCCAATGTCATACATGTGAGGTTCTTTACTACCTTTCTTTGTAGAGTCTGGGAGGAAATTGAACAGAACAGGCAATCCTGGTTATTGGAAAAGGCAAGCAAAAATCTGCATCCTGGTGTGGCAGCATGTGTCATAGACAGAGTCATCAGTGATAGACTAAAATTCTGAAAATTGGGCAGAACTTTGTTTATGGACACTGTTCGAATTGTGGACAAGGCAGGGAATGAGACATTCCACAACATCAACTTTGAATGCCCAGATGGTGTCATAGTTCTTGCACCTCACCCCGAGTGGTATTACCCTTAATGGTGCCACTCCCTATGAATATACCCAGCATGCCCAGAGGGAAGCAAAGCAGTGGCAGTGAAGTGTCTGCTATCCAGCAGCAGCAGTATCCAAGGAAGAGGATGCAGCTCTACTGGTGTTCCAGGATCTTCAGCTGCATCCAGATTCATCAACCCAGCAGTGTTTTCCCATTGTCATCGCCTAACCTTCCAGATGACTACAACCCAGCTATTTTCTTGTTTCATGGTTCGATTTCCAAGATGACATCATACCAGCTGTATCTGAAGATGTCACCTGTGGGTGAGATTCTTCAGCTTGGAGAAGTAAGGTGATCTTGTTTTGGTCTTCAAGGAACTGGTAAGACCCATCTTTTCTATATTTTTACTGACTTTGCACAACACACCCTACATCTGACAGACTACTACAAACTGTTTGAACTATCCTGAAAGACTCTCCCCCTGGATTGCAGTGCTTTTCAGGCCCTGCCCTATTCCAGGACTGTGGGCTCCAGCCCAGGAGAGACTCTTTTATGGACCTTGCCATTTGGAAACAACATTCTGACACAATTGTGGGACTTTTAGGGCATTCCATCCTCAAAATGTGTTGTATCAATGTCTGTTTTCCATTTATTTGCTTTTGTACTTTTCTAAAAAAAAAAAAAAAAAAAAAATGGGGATTCTTTAGTGTTCAGATGGAGGTTTAGACACTGTGTGGTATGCAAAATGTGTTTTTTATGTTTTCTCCTTTTTAATGTGTTCCTGACGATGAAAGAAGAGAAGAAAAGAAGAGGATGTGGGAGCTTATCCGAATTCCTCTTTTGCTTAGAGTTTTAGAGTTGTTGTTAACAGTTTTTTTCTTCACAGGTGTATGTGGGGAAAGTGTGGGAAATGTAATGCATTTTAATGATTGTTTCCTAGTGTTTTGGGGGAGGTTTCTCTTTGGGCAGCTTGATCAGATAGATTTTCCCTAGAGTGCTAGGGGAATAGACAGACTGTGGTCCTGACCTGCAGTAGGGGCCTCAGTTCTGGTCCATTAGGGCATGCTTCAGAAAGTTCTTGGAGGAACTGATCTTCCATAGATAGATTGTAGAGTAGGGGCTGAAGTTTCAGCCTTTGGCCTCTGTGCCTTTAGTGCTGCCTGCCTGTGCCTGGCACATGGTAGGGGAGAAGTAGTGCTCCCTCCCCATAGGTAACACAGAGGGTAGGATGGCCTGCTGCCTGGTAAATGAATGACTGCAGACAGTCATTTACCTGGCTAGGGGTGAATGTAACCCCCCAGTTCCATGGGGTTACTAGAATCCCATCAGTGTCAGTGTCAAAGAACATGAAACTTTTAGGGCACATTTCTCTTTTTGTTTACTAAAGTCCACATTACTTTTGGCAATTACAATTACAATTTTGTGAGACTGTTCAGAGACTAGTAAACAAATGGTAACTACGAACTTATCCCACATGAGATAAAGGCACAGGAACCCCTGAAGATGGTTTCCACCACTTTGCAAAGTCAGGAAAGGATGTCCTCCACTAGGGTGAGAAATATAGACACTGCTCAATTTCTGAGCTACTGGACTGAACTCCTACTACAGACTAATTCAACATTCTAAATCTACTCCCACTCTCACACAAGCTGTGTGGCTTATGTTGCTGTGAGAGTTCTAAATGACATCACCTCTCTACTCTCAGCAGTGACCAAGCATCAGAGAGGGGCAAGGTGAAAATCCATTTAACTAGATAATCACCAGCTGCATTCCCTACCTAACATTGACACTGATGGGATTCTAGTAACCCCAGGGCACCGGGGGTTACACATTACAGAGATATTAACATTACAAAAAACACCTTCTGCAGAAGCCTTTACTCTCTTCAAGACTGGTTTACAAAAGAAAGAGTAATGCTGAACATACTTTAAACATAAATAATGTTAGACTCACTCCTCAAGGTCAAGAAGTTCACACCTGATTTGCATATTACACCAGAGATACTGTCCCTCTAGATGTGGTGCCTGCTTTCATGTACTTAGAAAGCTACATTGACCCATTCCTCACCTTTGATGTCCATTTAAAATACATTGCGACTCAGATACATCCAAAACGTGGTTCCTTATATAAAGACTGCAACAATTTAACTGTAGAAACAAGAATTGCAGTAGTTCAAAGTAACCAAAGTTGAGAATGGTGCACACTGTGATGAAGCAGCAACATAGACAGAAATTCTAAGTCAGGCAGAAGTCATTGAGTGTATCACTCAGGTGCAGATACAGAACATACACACCCTATAACCACCAAAGGTGCCCCATCAGCTCGCTCATTAGAGCTTCTTCAGTAGGTGGGCTAACAGCTAAACTCACTCCTTATGTAGTCAGACTGATGACATCAAAGGTGAAGGTAATTGATGTTTACAGTACCCATCAGTTGTGCTACAATTGTGCCTTTATCCATACACCTTGAATTAATAAGTTTCATGTAATTGACAAAACAGTACAGTTACCCCTAGAACAGCAAGCATTTATCAATGCTGAAAGCTTACTGCTTACCTTGTTGTTGTACTGGATTTTGCTTTTACACATTTTTATTACATATTTATCCAGGATTGACTAGATGAGATGCAATATCTCATTTTACAGTAGAGTCTTGCTTTTACACATTTTTAGACTGTATTTACCAGCCAGGACAGGCCAGCTAAGAGGCAATATCAAATGTTTAGTTGGTTCTCACATTTCAACCCCAGATTTCCAACAGTCTTTTTATGGGTAATCGCCAAGTGGAGTGCAGAAACAATGGCGTGGTAATGGGGGGGGTTAAGGCAACAACAGCGTGCCCCGAAAAAGTGACTGCACAGAGCGGCTGAACGACAATAACAGGTCAAAACACACAGCAGGTCTGCATGGGTGAACACCCATGCAAAGACACTGAGCACAGTGACCTGGACAGGGCAACAGGCAGTGGGGCAAGCACAGGCAGTAGGCCACAGCCATACACCAAATGGCATACACACCTGAGCCCCAAGCCCACAGCACAGAAGCGGCACACCCCAGCAAAACAACATTGCCAAAGTACAGGTGAAGACTAGGCCCTCCCCGCACAACACAGCATACAGAACACTCACCAGAGCAGGGCGATGGACCAGCTCAGGCACCCGGGGACAGGCACAGGACAAGGGGCAGGGGCTGATAGATGAATGCCAGACAAACATCCTGGACAGGAAGGGGAGGCAACAGACCGCAGTGGGCAGGGGGAGTGGACCACATACAAGTGGGTGGATGGGCACAGTGGAAGCTGGACTGCCATCCTGAATCAAGGATATCCATAAGATACACCCAGCGCCAACAAGGCAAACTGCTAGCCATTTACTATGGCTACATCTACCATAAGGACAAAGCTGGCCCAGAAAAGATGTATTGGCGATATGCCAAGGCACACAGATTTAGCTGCCTCACCCGCCTTCACACCCTAGATGACACTAAGGTTGCCACACTACAGGTGCATAACCAAGCTCCCAATGCAGAAGACGTTGGTGTGCACCAGGTTCTGGGGTGACTACGGGACAGAGTGCGCAGTTTGCTGGACAGCGCATCCCAAGTAGCTGCTGCGAGCATGTCAGGGATACATGCAGCTGTTGCAGGTTACCTGCCAGGGGTTCGCCTACTGTGACAGACCGTGCAGCATGTGCATCATGTAGCACGGGGGTTGCCAAGAACACTGGCCACAGTCACTGACCTGGCCATACTGGCTGAATTCACCATCACGGTGGAAGAGGGCCAGTTCCTGGTCTATGACAGTGGCCAGGAGCGGGATCGGCAAGTGATATATGCCAGTGACTGGGGTCTGCAGCAGCTGCAGGACTGCCCAGACTGGTTCATGGACAGCACCCTCAGGGCATGTCCGACACTGTTTGGGCAGCTCTACACCATCCACGCCATCCAGTCTGGTGCAGTCTTGCCAGCCGTCTACACCCTCACCTGCAACAGGAGGGTCCAGACCTACAGTCGCCTACTGGGTCAGCTACATCACCACCGTCCACTGTCGTGTGCACTGTCCAGCACCTTCCTTGATGCCAACATCAGGGGCTGTTTTTTCCACTTTTTGCAGGCCAGTTGGTGCAGGATCCAGCAGTGCACAGAGGTGCTGCACCAGTATTCCATGGACTCAGACTTAGCCCTGCACCTCCGGATGCTTCTGGCATTGGCATTTGTGCTGCCCAGTGATGTGCCAGTGGTATTCCAGGAGATGCAAGCCTGGGCAGTACATGGTGCAGAACAAGGAGCTGCTGCAGCCAGTCATGGACTACTTGAGGACACCTGGATCGGTCACCCCAGCATCTGCTCAGGACACTGTAGGGCAACATTTCCAATTGAGCAGTGGAACTGCCATGCTGTGACCATCCAGGGGCTGGCCAGAACTAACAATGCGGTGGAGGGGTGGCACCAAGCGTTCAACACCAGGCTCGGTCTGTGCCACCCCAGTATCTGGAGACTGCTGGAGTGCCTCTGTGAGGAAGAGAGAGGCTGACAGTGGTCCGCTCTAAGCAGCTGGTCTCTGTGGCAGAGGTCCCACAGGGCCGGTGACACTATAGGGACCTGAACGCCCATGTTGCCGCTGTTGTCACCGAGCATGAGACCCGGATCTACTATGACTACCTCCATGGGCTGGTACACAATTTCACCTTCCACGTGTGACCAGCCACAGCCATGTGGCAGGTGTGCACCATGCCCTGCCACCCATGGATTTCCTCCTGGCACTGACCATCTGCACCTGCACACCATGGGCTATGGGCTGGCTCCTTGCCCAACAGTCGAGCAGTGCCATCCAGTATGGGTGCCCGCTTCCTCTTCCCTCTTCCCCATAGTCACTTTTTTGACACTCACTTCCCTCACTCTCACCCATTGGGCATTTGCCCATTCTGTGTGTTCACCCTGTGCGTGCATTCACCACTGCTGTGTGCAAGCCCTTCCTGCAGTCGCCTGCTGTCAGTCGCTCCATGGGGACTCGCACTTGCAGGGTCACCCACATCACATAAATCCCTTTATATGACTTGATGTTATTATGAAGACAGGAAAAATTTTTAAAATACCATCTGAAAGGTCATTTCTATGTATGTGCAAAAAAAAAATTCTGCAGGTGGAATTTCTGCAAAAGTCAGAATTTGCTTCCGTGGAAGTTCAGAAAACATTTTGCCAACTTCCACAGAATTTCCTACTTAGACATGTCAGTTTTTTGTATATTAAGCAACCTTTTTTATTAACTTGCAGAAAAAAAGCTCTTCAGTCTAAATTGTCCAGTTTCTCCAGAGAAGCGGAATAATTTGCATATTAATCCGTCTTCATCTACCATCCTGCTCAATACAGCATTATTGTGATTCCACATGTTAGCGAATATCACACATGTAATTTTAAGAAGTGTAATTTTTCCCAGCATGTGGTGTGGGCACATTTTCTGCATGTAACGTATTTCTGTTTTAATGCGGTCCTGAAGAAAAATAATTCCACATCTCTTAAACAGTACTCAATGTGACCCGCCAAATTCTCTGTGAAATTTTTTAAAAAATCAGCGAATCAGCAGGTGGAAATCACAAGTTTCACTTCTACTTACTAGAGAGAGAACTGAGAAGAGACTGGAGTGGGGAGAGAGGGAGAGAGAGACAGAGAGACAGAGGCAGACAGAGAGAGAGAGACACGTACAAAGTGGGGACCAGGGTGGGCAGCCATAGCAGGGTCAAGAACAACAGGCTACCAGCTCCACTACAAAGAGCCCACAGTAAAAGCTGCCACCTGCATTCTCCTATAAGGAGGTTGCACTTTTAGTAAAGGAGGTGACCAGCAATGTCGCAAACGTTTTGACCCAAAAAGGCTACCTCTCAAAGAGAGACAGAAATTGTGGCATCTATTAAGGGAACTATTGATGCCGAGGGAGAGTGACCTGTGTCACATACTATCCGCCAGATAAAACACAAATGGGATGTACTCGAAAGGAGAGACAGTCAAGTACTGGAGGCACTCAGTGATGCAGTGACCATCCCTGAAAAGGGGAAGAGGAAAAGGAGAGAAGATAAGACCATCACCAGATCTCCGGAAGGGAAGAGGATGCGAGTAGAGGAGGACAGCAGCACTAGTGAGTACACCTTTTTGCTTTATTTACTCTTTTTTTCAGACCCCATCTCTCCACTGCAGCAGCTACTCTTCAGTGATCCCTAGGCTGGGTGTCCCCTAGTCATTCCCTGGGGAACTCCCAGAGGAGACACTGGACCAGCCTCCATCCTGCCTCTGCCTACCCCCAACTGGGGAGCACAGGTCATCCCCCGCCCAGTGCAAGAGTGTGCATCAGGTGATCCAGTGGTTCCCCATTGGGAGCCCTTTTGTGACATCTGGGGCATCCGGGTCCTGTCTACCAGCTGCTACAACTGTGTGCTTCCTTTGTTCCAACCCTGTCCCATGAGAATGCCAGCAAGTAAGAGGAGCCAAGGAGGCAGGGCACATTGAGATATGCCTCTGCTCCAGCTCCCGACCAATGTCCTCCCCTCCCAATCGTTCTACGGCCCCACTACACCACCACGTATGGTCACCCAGGTGGTGGTAAAGCAGCAGGGCCTGCAGCCCACCCTCCCCAAAGGATGACAGCAGCCCTTCAGGTACTCAAACCTCCTCTCCTGGCTGGCCCTCCAGCAACCCGATCTCGCTTTTGGCCTTGGGTCGCTGGCATCGTTAGTGGTAAAGCACTCACAGTTGGCTGGCACTTTAATTACTGACTATACCTGACTTTATTATTCAAAGTCATTGTCAACTTCTTCAAGTTATTGTTTTCATCAATCAGTAATTGAATCACTCCATATGATTGCTTTTACAGTGAGCCGGGGTGGGTCATACAGGCATGACTGTGAAATACAGCCCGTTGTTCACTTTATTACTCTAGACACTGAATAGCAGTGCTCTGACCTTGAGGTTGAGCCACCATGGCTTACAGCACAGCTATGTTTTATGTGGTGCTAAGCCCTGCCCCCATGTAGTTCCATGAGTGATTGTCATGAACAAATTTATTTATTTATTTATTTGAAAATGTTTCACCAGGAAAGACAACATGAACTGTAAACAGCTAATTTCTAGAAGCGTCTGGGGGGGACGGGTTACAGGAGTTGGGGCAGCAGCAAAAACATACAATAACAATGCAATACAAAAAAGAATACAATTACTATATATTACAGTGTAGTACAGTTACAGCCCAGTACAACATAATTACAAAGTTAAAGATCAACTGTTACCCTCATACACTGCCTTTTTTGCATAATTACATTGAGATAACAAAATGTGAAAAACAGGAAATAGGTCTGTGTGTTATTACTGTAATTGCCTGTGGTGTAGGGGTTGGCGAAACTGCTGTTTTCCGCTCTACGGAACTTCTGTGGAAATGAAGGGACTTCCACGAAAGTTTCCGAACTTCTGCCTGTGGTGGAGCGGAAAACTTCCGCGAAAGTTACCAGGTGAAATTTCACCTGGAAAAGAAGAAAAAATAACCCTGGTGGCTAGTGGTCCCTGCCCCCACCTGTCCCACATATAAAAAATTATCCCTGGTTGCTAGTGGTCCCTCATCTCCACCCGGTAATCTGCCCACCACGCCATGAAATGTACAGTAACCCCCCCATCCCTATCTTCACTACACTGTCCTGTTAAAAACAAAATCTTGGTGGTCTAGTTTTTTTTTTTTTTTTTTTTTTTTTTTTTTATTTAAACCCCCTACCAATTCCTGATTCCCAGTCCCAAATCCCTGGTGATCTAGTGCCCCCCACCCAGCCTCCCCAGCAGCCAGGTGTCCCTGAACCGCTCCACCCCGTCACAAACCCCATCAATGGCTGACAGGCTGGCCCTCCTCTCTCTTCCACAGCGGCCACTAACTGAGCTGTCATAAATGAGCATACCACATGCCTCATTCATTGACAGCTCAGTTGGAGGGCCGGCTGTGGAGGAGAGAGGAGAGCTGTGCCAGTCCACCACTGCTAGGGTTTATGATGGGGGTGGGAGCAGGGTTGTGGGACATCTGGCTGCTGGGGAGGCTGGGTTGGGGGGCACTGGATCACCATGGATGGGAATGGGATTTGGGGCTTGGGATCGGAAGGGGGTTTAAGTTAACAAAAAAGAAACCACTAGACCACCAGATATTTTTTAACAGGACAAGGACAGTGAAGATAGGGATGGGGGGTCTGTACATTTTGGCGGCAGGCAGGTTACCGGGTGATGGGGAGGGATCACTAGCCATCAGGGATAATTCTTTACATGTGGGGCGGGTGAGGAAGGGTTTACTAAACTAGCATCCAGAGCTTTTTGGGGGGTGGGGCAATCTGATTCACAAGAGTGGTGATAATGGGCGGAGGTTTCGCGGAAGTTCCGAAATCAATTTCCGAAGTTCCATGGAAGTGAAAGTCAGACTTTCACTGGAATTCCTCCCGTGGAAGATTTTTTTGCTCACCTCTACTGTGGAGTCATGCATGATGCATGCCCCCTGAGCTGGCTACAACCCCTTCTTTGTTCTAGAAACCCTTCCCAATGAAGTGACACCACACCTTGTTTTAGTTGGTTGCTCTGTTGGTAAATATTTATTCCACAAATTTAAAACATTATCCTTATTTACATTTCAACATATTCCTTTCATCAAACAATCTTCACCCATTATTATTTCCATATTTCAAACATCTTTATTTCATTTCCAACATCCACATCAATCCATTTTAATATTTTCCCCCAGATGTACATCCGGGGTGCGCTTTGTCTCACTTTATTTACATCTTCTCCACCTTAGTCTGGGTCAGGTGTACATCCGTGGCCCTCCTTTGCAGCTACTCTAGGTGTACTTCCCAGAGTAGTTCTCCCTCCCCACCCTTGGTGTACACCAAGGATGACTCCCCCCCCTTTCTGTTTTTTCTTTCCTATTTTTCTTTATTTTTCCCACTAGGCCACCTCCAGCTTGTGTTGGAAGGTGGGCTGCCCCCCTTTTCTTTGGGCTCACCACCCCATGTCTGCTTTCCAGGCATTAATACCTATAACCAATTCTGTAATCAGGGCATGGTTGCTAATCTTCAATAAATGCACCCTGTCTGACCTGTACTGATGTTTTCTTCAATATTTTCATGCTGTACAACACTCCCCCAACACCATTTAAAATGGCCCTCTACCCTCTTGTTTATCTGGCACCTGGCGCCTTCTATTGCTTTATGATTTCTGGAGTTCCGCCAGATCCTCCTTGGCACCATCTCAGACCAGGCCACGGTGATTCTCGGCCACCATTCTTTAATGATTTTAATGTCCTCCACCATTTGAAAATATATATCAAGCCATGGTCTGGTCACTAGCTCATTTCCCCCAAGGTGAATTATCAGCAAATGTGGCTCTGGGTTGCCCAAACATGTCTCCTCCAGGAGTGGCAATAATTGATCCCATTTGATTCCCCTTAGTCCCTTCCAGAGTATCTATAATTCCTTGTGCTCGTGGTACAACTGCCTGCCCCCTGCCTTTACCGTCACTTGCTGTTCAGCCAAATAAATGAAGGAGTATCCTACGATCCATGCCTCCAGGTGCTGTGGCCTATCTAAAATACAAATAACAAAACATGAGGTTTTCAGTCAAGTAACACCCCCTTTACCTCCCCCACCCCGACGTAGGCAGTTACTGGGACTATTACTTGCTGTGCCCTGTAAAATAAAACAAACAGACTTTAGTTAATTTAATGTTCCTCACATATTTTTTATAGCATTTAGCAGTCCATCTCCCAATGTTCTTAATCCCTGCTTTGTCCATCACTTTAGGATCTGCCTGAGATGCAGTGCCTATCCAGAATGAGTGAGAGAAAAACCTCCCCTAGTCCTCATCTATCGTTGATACCCCTTTTTTCAACACAGCTCCAGATAAGCCCCAGTTGCAACTACCCCTTCCTCATGTATAAACAGAGCCCCAGTTTTCTGAGGCTTCACTGCGGCATAGGCCCATAGCGCCTGTTTTGAGCAAATGCCCTTCCCCTCCTGCCGTCTCAGGGGAATGGTTGAATCCTGGCCCAATTGGTTCGTCTTTGATTTCTGTAACTGAATAGTCAGCATATCTGCACCCCAATGGATTTCTTCCCACTGTAAGCCTTTTTTATCTGTCCCTTTTCCGGGGCTCAGCAACTCCCCCACCTTTAGATCCCCACAGTACATTGTTTTAAACAAAGCCGCAAAGAAAATTGATTCATACAGCGAATAACATATCTGAGGCAGTACTCTTACATGTCCTGCCAACATGCTAACTGTAATAGGCCACCTTTTATCTGGCTCCCAGCCCCATACCCTTTGCCAGCCTTGCATCATGCGTTTTACTATCTGACTTAGCCCTGGGTCCCCAAACCTCTGAATGTACCACCCACACTATGCCCACTAAATGCACTCCCATGGTTGCATGTGCCACCCCTGTCTGCCACCCATAAACCACAAAACGGTCCACTTGTTCTTCCATGACCCTCCCAATTACCTCCTTGTGGTGGGCTAAACGAAAAGCCTGGAACGCTCTCCTGGACCCCTCATAGGCTCTCATAGTTCTGTCAGACCACGAGTTCCAAAAGAGAAATTCAGCTCCCACCAATCAGTCTACCACATAATTGGAAGTACTGGCATGCCCGACCTGGCAGGCTTTGGGGCCATGGCCCAAAAAATGTCCATCTGTGGACAGGAGAGGCTGTCAGTCACAGTATTTTGCAACCCCTCAATGTGTCTTACTCTAAAACTCATGTTAATCTGTAACCCTTGCTAAACCAGTTACCGAAATACCCTCATTACCACGTAAGACGCGGCCCTTCTCTTGCTTAGCATGTCCACTACCGCCATATTATCATACCAAAAGGTCACCCTCTGGTTCCGCATGACCCCCAACCCCACACTACTGATGATGCCCACATGGGGAATATCTCTAGGAGCATAAAGTATTTAGTTTAACCCATTGTTACTCATGAACTTGGCCAACACTTGGATACGCACTGCCCCCTGTAACACCCCCAATCCTAAAACCCCACCCACATCAGTGTACAGATCAATATCAGTATTAAACAGCTATTCATTCTGCCATAAAGAAATCCCATTACACCTCTGCAGGAATTGCCCCCAGATCTCTGAGTCCTCCCACACAGCCCTCGTGACATCAATCCAGTGATGGGGGCGTCTTGCCCCTTTTATAGCAGTGGCCAGCCAGCGTGTAAATGCGTGACCCAGTCTGATGGCTCTGCAAGCAAAGTTCAGATACTAGAGTAGCTGTTGCACCACCTGTAGTGTTACCCTCCTTTGCCCTTATTTAAAAGGCCATTCAACTTCTGTACCTTATTCAATGGCAGCCTGAAGAGACCCTCCTGTTCATTAGTTTCTATGACCAAACATTCTAAACAACTGTTAGAGCCTTCAGTCTTGTCTGCTGCTAATGGCAACTCCACTTCTTGGCATAAAGCCTGAAAATCCTTGAGCATTTTACTGACACCTGCCTGACCCTCTCCCACTAAGAGAAAATCATCCAAGTAATGAATGAGTGACCCATGCCCATATCTGACCTTAAAAATCCACTGTAGCCAGGTGCTAAAGGCCTCAAATGTTGAGCAGGCCATCATACAACCTATTGGCTTAGCTTTGTTGGAATAGTACCACCCAGCTATCTGAAAACCCAGGAGCTTCCAATCCCCCCATCTAACCCATAGGAGATCAAAGGCGGATTATATATCCATCTTTACCAACCATGCATCTTTCGTATCTCTGATCAACCGTACGGCATCCTAAAGGGTGCCATAAGAAACCCAGCTGTCCTTCTCGCTAATGAAATCATTAATAGAATCCCCATCAGGGTAAAACAAGTGGTGGATTACTCTGTATTCCCTAGCTGCTTCTTGGGGACCAAACCCAGTGTAAACTCTTAAGTTAGTCATTGGTGGGATCTTGTAAGGTCCTTCTACCCTCCCAGCCCCTTTCTCTTTGTTTATTTTGGCTGCCAGTATCACTTCCTTACCTTTTACTGAACCTAAATTCTTCTTCCACTTCCTTGTCCTGTTATCCTGAAATCTTAAGCTAAAATCCTTCCTAAACCCTTCACTTAACATTTTTCCCACCCCCACGTCCGGGTACCCCTTGACCCATTCCCCTACTACCCCAGCCTTGATAAGAGTTTGGGCCAGGTCAAAACTAGCTACAACCTTCTCTTTATCTGCCTCCTTGCCTGGACCCTCTACCCCCCAGATAACACCCTTCCACCATTGTCCCAGTAACCTCCTCTTTGACCATTGTGACATGCTCGAAAGGACTGTCCCCTATAACTGCCTCCTGAAGTGTTCTCCCCATAATGCCTGCATTTTGAAGTGGGGTGGGAACCACCACCTTTGAGCAGGTGTGTTTAAACCTGTACTTAGGGAATGAGCAGTATGCCTTATTATACCCCCAACAGCATTTTTGGTACCCCCTCCCTGTTTGCTTGCACAACTCCACCTCAGTGCCCCCGGGACAGTCATGGTTTCAAACCAAATGTCTGAATGTCTCATGTCCCATTTCACATCCCCACTAAAAGAGGTCATCCTTTGCTGGAACTTCTCATCATATTGTATTCAATTAGTCCCACCCTGCATTTTATAGGCTGTCTGAATGATCAACAAGTAAGCCAATAGAGGGGTGGCCAGTGGATTTTTTGTCTTGTAATGTGGCACTATAGTAAATAAAGCCCACTGACCAGGCATCCCAAGTTTTCCCTTTTTAACCTGTACCATTCATTTCTTCCCCTTTTCCTACCAAAACAACTGTGGCAGCCATGTGCTTTTCACCTAAGCTCTCCTTTTCTTCATACTTTTCAGCTGTCTTCTTATCAACAAGGGCAAAAATGTCAACTTATTCTCCCTTCCAAATCTTTTCTTTCTTGGCCAAAGGTACATGATCTCCAGTTCTCACCCCTGGCATACCAATCTTCCGATCTAACGTCTCCACTTTCTCTGCCCCTTCTGAAACCGGCCCCTTTTCACACTTCTCCCCTTCTTTTTGTTTCTTTATATCTGCCAAAGCCTTTTCCATTTTTGCAGTACCATCCCTTCCATACCCCCCCCCCAACAACTGGTCAAGATATTCTGTGATGCTACTCTCTATTGATATTACCCCATTACCTAGATTGGGCTGTGGCATGTTGTCAGGTCCTGGCTCCAGTCCTGGAGTGGATACTAGAACTAGTTGTGGCCCCACTGGACCTGGCGGTGTTGACATAGGCCCTGGCTCTAGCATAGACACCAGCATGGGGCCGGCACTAGCAGCGGTGCTGGCAGCAGATACAGGAGCGGGGTTGACAGTGGCTGAGGCTCCTGTGGCAGGGCTGGAATAGGCTGTGGCACCAGGAGTGGCATTGGTGTGAGAACTGGAACCAGAATAGGGATGGGTAATGGCTGTGGTACGGGAGCAGGCACAGGGAGTGGGATGGGCAGTGGCAATGGCACCAGAGTTGGAGCTAGCTCAAGCAAAGGCTGTGGCACAGGGTAATGTAGCCTAGGAGCCTTCAGTGCCGGGGCCTTAGGGGTGCCACACTTAGGTGGCTTCCTGCCCTTCTGCCCAGTGCCCACCCTATCCTTCTTCTTCTTCTTCTCTGTCACTGCCAGGTTCCTGTTGTCCAGTTCCATGTCCCCCACAGTATCCAGCACCTGATGAGCCAGGCCCACCAAATACATGATTATGTTCATGGCGCCTTTTTTCATT
This sequence comes from Neoceratodus forsteri, assembly GCA_016271365.2. NCBI lineage: Eukaryota > Metazoa > Chordata > Ceratodontiformes > Ceratodontidae > Neoceratodus > Neoceratodus forsteri. The sequence continues at coordinate 826,814,183 of CM028131.1, forward strand.
GACTGCATCCCTCTGGTATTCATCATTCTGCCTGGATAAGCTCTAAGGAGAAAGCATACCATGAAAAACATGAAAACCATACATTATACATTAGTAACAATATCCTCTCATTTGAGTCCCCCTTTAAAACACAGTCGGAGAGCATCTGGATACATCTCCAGCCCATAGGCCTTCCACAGATTCTGGTCGGCACTTGCTGCCACCCTCACCCCCACAGACATCGCACACACTAAACAGTTAACTAAAGAAATTACCCAACTAGTAAACAGTTAACTAAATAAATTACCCAACTAGCAAACAAAGGCACAGTCCTCATTTTGAGTGACTTTAACATCTCATCCACTAACTGGGAGACATTAACAGGCTTAAACCAGCATGACACAGAGCTACTCACAACAATAATAGATCTGGGCCTTACCCAACTCATGAGGGATCCTACCTGGGGAACAAACATACTAGACTTAGTCATAACAAATGTGGACACCCCATTAATTGATCTGCATATCACTGACCCCCTTGGTAACAGCGACTATATGTCTATATATTTTACAATACCCCTAAACCACCAACCTCCCACCAATAAACTTATGATCAAACAATATGATGAGGCAGACTTTCCAGGAATTAATGAACACCTCAGAGCTATACAGTGGGACCTTATACCCCCCCCCTTAACATTGAAGATGCTTGGATCACGCTAAAATCAAAAATCCAAGAATTAGAACAGTTATATGCCCCTGAAAGAAAAAATGCAACAAGGGAAAAGTTCCCACGTGGTATAATGGTTCCATCACAAAACAAATTGTAGTCAAACAAAAACTATTCTCGCAACTAAAAACCTGTCCCATAAACCAAAAAGAGGAAATATTAATTAAATATAGGAAGGCAGTTAAGGAACTAAAGAAACTTATCATAACAGCAAAACGGAATCTTGAATTCCTAATTGCACATACTAAGAACTCACATAAATACAAAATCACACATGCCCACACAATGTAAAGCATCATGGGCTGCATATGCAAACCACCACAGAATGTTATGCTGGTCCAACTTTAAGCAGAATTACTCCTACTTAAATGGAAAGAAGGGGAACAATAGATCTGTGGGGCCATTAACGATAAACAACATCACCATCACATTCGACACTGAGATTGCCACTAAATTCAACAAATACTTCTGCCCAGTTTTTGAGCACGATACACAAACAGTACCAACATTTCTGTCATCTAACTCTGTTGATTATATTATTTCACTTCAGGAAACTAAAGAACTATTAGGCACATTAAAAAAATCCACAAGTCCTGGCCCAGACAACATAAATCCTATATTTCTCATAGGAACAATAAATGCCATTACCCCACCACTCACCATTGATTTTAACAAATCCCTTCATGAATCCAGAGTCCCATCCATTTGGCTGACCGCTACTGTCACCCTATCTTTAAACAAGGTCAACATTCCAGAGCTGAAAATTATTGACCAATCAGTCTCACCTCAATACCATGTAAACTAATGGAAAAAATAATCAAATCACTAATTGAAGTAGAAATACAGTCCCTAAACATCATAGACATCTTACAGCATGGGTTTAAACCAGGTTATTCCTGTACTACCAATCTGCTTTCTTTTTATAACCACATTAGTAAAAATCTTGATTCCAACATCCCTGTCAACGTCATCCTACTTGACTACAGCAAAGCATTTGACAAAGTATCACCTACCATCTTAGTGAAATAAACTCTTCTACTTAGGATTTTCACCTACCATTGTCTCATGGGTTCATAGCTGGTTGAACAATAGATCTCAAAGGGTTAGGGTGAATGGTGAATTATCAGATGTAGGAAGGGTGTCTAGTGGCGTCCCCTAGGGCTCTGTCTTGGGACCAACACTCTTCAACATTTTCAGCTGTGACATGATTATTTCAGCAAATAACATAATTTCAAAATTCACAGATGACACCAAACTGGGAGAAAAAGTTGACAGTGAGACTAACAAAAACAACCTAAAGGCAGACCTCGATATCATAGAACACTGGGCTCACATCAACAAAATGCATTTTAATGTATCAAAATGTACAGTACTACATATGGGTAGAAATAATCCCAAACAAACATACTTCTCAAATAACATCAGCATTACAAAATCAAATACAGAAAAGGACCTGGGAATATTAGTAAATAACAAACTGTCTTCCTCAGATCTTTGCAATAAAGCAACAAACCAAGCTAATGCACTATTTCGTAGAAATAACCACACATTCATCTTAAAAACAGAGGAATGCATTATCACCCTATCTAAATCCCATGTTAGGCCATGCGCAGATTACAGATCACCATTCTGGAGCCCCTACTTAATTTCAGATATTACAAGAATAGAACAGATCCAGCGCAGGGCAACGAGACTTGTTCCACACCTTGCCCACCTGGACTATGATACAAGACTTCAACGAACAGGATTATATTCATTTAAACTCAGAAGAATAAGAGGTGACCTCCTCCAGCTTTATAAAATTGTCTAATCCCCCATCCTAATGGAAATATGTGGTATTTCATTCTCCACCAGGAAGATCGTAGCCAGGCGACACAACAAACAGCTTGAAGGCAACAGAACAAAAACAAATAAAAGACAAAACTTCTTCACAGTTAGGGTGCCCAGGATGTGGAATACACTGCCACAAGATATTGTAGAATGCAACCACATAACTAACTTCAAAAACCAATTAGATAAATGGCTACTGAATTAAATGTGTGGGTTTTAATGTTCCATAATGTGTGGAGAACAATCTCGATGGGCCAAGGCCTTCTTTTGTCCACAAAACCGAATAACCATTAGCATTCCTCAAAACACACACAAATTCTTTCTTTTTGTTTTTTTTTGTATACACATTTGTCCCGGGGGGAGGGGGTCCAGCCTCCTTAACAGCCAGGAAAATCAATTCCTGTTTCCTTCCCACGCCCCCCCATCCTACACCACCTGCCTACTTGGGAGACCCTCATAGGGCACCCCCTGCACCTTCTGCCTTGGTATTCTCAGCTGAATAAAACTACTTGGCCCCCGTTAGTAAAACCCCATCAATCCCATTGCTGTCTGCCCCACTTTCCTCCTTAAAGACCTTCAAAAACCTTGTACTGTAGGCTCGGTCCTTTGCCATCCCTCCAACCAATAGCCACTACCTCTCAACAATCTGACCTGTGTAAAACTGTCCATTCATGGCACCAAAACCTAGAAATGAATCCCTCTTGGAAACAGGTTGAGAATACCCCAGTTTTGGCATACTAATGGACTCCTACTTATATGTTCATATGAGATTGCCAGTGCATAGCTTGTTATAGCAGCTGTAAACTGTTCTGCTCAGTGCTGCACATAACCCCAGAAATGTATAGCCACTTCAATGATATTAGTGTCAAAGGTCTGGTACCCCACAGGTCATCTGTCAGGCCTAAAATAAATAAAGAAATTAAATAAAGAAATTAAAGGTGCATCCATAGTGAAGCTGCATTAAAACCCTACCAGCCTAGGATCCTATGCCCGCATATGCGTGTGATAAAACACAGCCACGCTTTGGAAGTTCAGTTACCAACCCCCCCCATCGCAGCAGTGATGCATGCCCACATCTAAAATGGCGACTGCCATGTGCTCCTGACAAAATGGTGGCCATCTCGAGCCCTGGTTACAAAATGGCGTCTGCTCAGTGCCATTCACTACCTGCCACCATGTCGCTTCCTGGCTTCTGTAAGCTCCCTTGGCCTAGAAGCCAGCGTCCATAAACTTACGACTATCAGCATGATTCTCCTCTCTGTTCCTAGCCTCAGGCCTTATACTCTGCGCAGGTGAGGGATAGCTATTAACAAAAAACCCTAAGCTCCTAATTCCCCACCCCACCTCTCACTTATCCTCTGCTGTTTTGCAGTAAACAACAAAGGAACATATCCTGTACAGAAGCCTAGCTTCTTGCCAGTCAGCCCTTCGCTCCTGCACATTGTAAGGCCTCCATCCCTATTGGGCCCTGTGCCCCACGTGGCCTGCTGCCACAGGGCCAGGCCCGGCTAAGCCGGGCACACCTCCGCCTATACAGCGTTCGCTCCTGCCCACCTCAAGTTTGCTGTCCCCCTCTTAGGGAAAACCGTGCTCATTATTTAACAGTGGAAAAACCACCTTGCTCACTCTGCTGCTTTTCTACAAACAACTGTCACCCACCTGACTCTCCTCAGTAGGCCAATGCTACCACGTGACCCCTGACCACCCGACCGGTTGGGAAGCAGGCCAAAACCGTCCAGCATGCCAAACCAAGCCAAACATAAGATGTACAATCATCATTCTCCCCCATCAGTGGCAGCCACGCTCTATTTTGGGAGAAAACTTCTTCATCCTTTTTTTTTTTTTTTTAATTCCCCAGAACATAGACTAACCCAACCAGTAGCACAGACCCCACCAAGCATACCAGGCCCTGCCCTGGTGTCCCCAATTTCTACCAGTAATCACCATCAAAATGTGCACTCTCACTATGTGCACCAGCAGGCTTCTCAGCATAACAACCCAGCAGTACATATCACAGGAAATTTGCATTTCAATTCCTCCTGGATCAGCCCTTTATAATGTACCCATGCTACCAAAACTGCTGTAAACTTCTACTACTAACATTTTAATCACCTAAAAACTCCAGTATGTGCTTTGAAGTTAATACAATAAAATAATTGTCTTTTATTTTTTAAAATATTCACAGATCCTTGGGCTCCATGCTGTAACCCAAAGCCCAAAACTTACCTGGAACAAAATATCAAGTGTTGCTCTCACCGACTGTTGTGCTGACCAAAAACAAATTTTGGCTAGCAAAATGATAGAGATCTGCAGTTGTGCAGCCCCTTTTAAGGCCCTAAGCCTGTCTCCTTCACTCTGATTCTCTCTCTCTCTCTCTCTCTCTCTCTCTCTCTCTGTCCTCTCATCCAATCCTCTTTCCTGATTACTAAGCTCTGTCCTGCTTTCCTTGCTGTCATAGCTCCACCCCTTCTTTACCTCACCTGGCTAACCCCCCTTCCCTTTTCTTCTCACAGAGCAGCCCACCTTCATTGTCCCAGGGCCTAGAACAAAGGTGTCTGTCTTTTAATAAGACAACGCTTCTTGATGGTGATAGTTATATGTGTGTGTGTGTGTGTGTCACATCACAGATATACTTTGTCTGTAACAATGCCATCGAATTTCATGCACTTGCCAGAGCATCACCATATTTCACACATATACAGTATTTTCAGGGACATGTGCATGAACTGAGAGGATGTTGCATCCATTTTGGATTGCTTCCTTATTTGTTGTTGTGTTAACTTGTTGTACAACCACGACATTGTTAACACAGTTATTGCACCTTCATTCATGTGCATAGCAACTGTCTCCTTTGTGGCTATATGTCACTTGCAGTGCGTATCATGCCTACCATTGGCATCTGCATCCAGATTGTCCAGTGGGAATGGCAGTCAGGTCAGTGGGCAGGACTGCCCAGTGCCCACTGCTCTATACATCCCCTCATGGCATCCCCTGCAGCACAGTGTGAGTAGTGCTTTGGCATCCAGTGTATATGTGTGCTGTACTGTGTATATCCGAATTTGCAATCCTCACCCTAAACAGTCATGTCACTCCATCATGGCCATTTCCAGCAGCACTCCTTATCTAAATATGTGGTGATATGCAGTTTTCTGGAAGGGAAGTGGATCCCTTAATGTGATTCCTCCTCAGGTCCCTTCATGTGATTAAATGTTGTATTCTGTGGTCATGTTGGCAGTTTGCCTTCCCCACAGGATGGAATGTGTTTGAGTACTGCAGTGCTGCTTTACTGTTATGTGTTCCAATTTCCAACACTGATTTTAACTGTTTCTCTTCATTTGGAACAGGTGTTTCAGGAAGGTCTAATGATGCTGCAGTCAGTAGGGAATGGATGCCAGCATCAGTGTAGCAGAAGCTGGAGGATGGAGCAGGGGCAGTGGAGAGCTCGTGTCTGGTAAGCTATGTATATTGTTAACAAATTAAGTTGAATCATGTATTGAAGACATCGCTGAATCGACAGACTACCATCTGTTGTGCTTCACCACTGCAAACCAGTGGAATATGGCCTGCAGCTACTGTCAGCACCGTATTTATTCTAGAGACACCAGTGTAAATCATTTTCATCTATTGTATGTTGTTAAGTTGAAGTGCCCCTTGTCCTAAGGAACAGCTGGCTGCCTGACTTTTACCATCTTCCTGGTGCTTAGTAACCGACTGATATTCCCCATGTGGCCCTGTGTAAATAATGGCAAAAGTCATTTGAATTTCACAAAATGGCATGGGGTCATACTGCCAAATGACAAAACAGCGCAGCTGAAAATGACACAGCCATACAGTGCCAAACATAAATATAATCGGGCAAAACACTGACCTGTTTGCAACAGCGTACCCATTGAAAACAATGGTGTTTATGTTTTTTAAACTGGGGGGGACTTCAGGGATGGGGGAGAAACTCAGGAGGGGGGAAGTTTGATATATTTTTTTTTAAATGCAGGAGACCAGGAGGGGGGAAGGGACTGAACCATGATCCCAGTTCTCCCAATTGCACCACGTGCTGGTGCCCTAGCCACTCCACCATGGGGGCGGCTCGACCAGGTACCCAGTACATGGCAACTTCTCCTCTCTCCACATCAGCATGCAGCGACAGGTAGCGGTATATCCCTATCAAATTATCTACCCCCATCACTGTAAATCGAAGCCCTGTATATATAGCACGGTTAATACCGCTCAGTCTTACATGCACAGTATTTACCCAGTACCTCGCAAAATGCACCTGCATTGTAGTACATGCAGTAGGGTGAAGGGTGGTATTGGCACACACACTGTTGTTGATCATGCTGGTGGTAAGTGTGTGCACAGATCAACATTCGTGACAGACCAGGCAGGGTAGGGAATTGGGTTTTCAGTTTATCTATGTGATCCTTATAAGTTTGCGCTGGTCATAAAATACCAAATGACAATTGTTGAAATCATTCGATGCCTTAGCAGTCTAGTTCATGACATCCAGACTACCAGTTTAGCTACATGGTCTCTGGAAGAGGAGCAGAGGGTGGCAGTGATTAATTCCATCCCAATGCAATTCCACTCTAAGAAGTGGCATAGCCTTGACTGGCCCAATTAGTGTTTTGGAATCTTTATGAATCATCACTTGTGAGTACCGTGTCCAGTCCACCTGACCTGACTAAACTGCAGCATCGCGGTAGGCACTGGTGGTAATGTGTCATTTTTCTCCCCAGTGGAGTGCAAGGTTTTATCTCCAAAATTGTGAATGTAAAGAGTAAATGCATAGTGGGTTGATTCCATGTGATAACGGTGATCACGGAATAGTGATCACCATTTGGGTGAGTGTACTTCACCGAAAATGAATTTTGGTGATGTACACTAACGGCGAACAGCAAGAGGGCACCCGAGATTTAGGTTTCTTAATTTTATGCAGGGGGCTGTGCCTTCCACACTGCCCAGGAGAGCTTCACCACCCCTGGACCCCCTACAAAAGGATTCTCAACTCCAAGGGGGTGCATGTCGGGAAGGGGGTGCAAAACTAAAAAAATACAAAACCTTGACCCGGCACAAAAAACATGAGGGTGCCCAGAACCGAACCCGGGTACCATCCCAACCCCAGTCTGCCACCAACCCACCATGCCACACAGCCAGCTTGGCAGTCCACTGTCACACTACAAGCCACAAACCCTCCTGCCCCTTCTCCACATCACACGGCATGGTCCCTCCCTACCCCCCTCCTCTGCACGTATATGCATAGCAATAGCCTGACACTATAGTCACCTACCTCCCTATCCAGTCACCCCCCTGCCTGGTAGCCCTGTGCACAGGAGCCATGATTTAGTTTCCCTTTTTGAAAGCACTCAATTGCAGTCGCCCTGTACACAGGATACCAGTGGGTTTGAGGTGGTGTGTGCGGTCTCATCATTCACTGCCTGTAGAGTTATGGTACAGTGGTCACAATGTGACAAAATTAAGTAGAAGGGCCATTGTCCACCTAGGGACAAATGACCCAGCTGGGAATTGGATTAGAGCAGTGCAGGAGGAGTTTGTGGAGTTAGGAAGGGGCCTTAGACAAATAGCACGCACTGTAACCGTCTTGGAGGTGCTGCCTGTCTATGGCATGAGTGAGGTAAAGTTACTCCACACCATGGGATTCAATGAATGGTTGAAAAATTACTGTGAAGCACAGGGTTTTGGCTTCATTGGGGATTGGGAGTCCACCTGGAGGGATATAGGCCTATAACATAGAAACATAGAAACATAGAATTTGACGGCAGATATGGACCACTTGGCCCACCTAGTCTGCCCATTTTCCTACCTAACAGATAAGCTGCAGATCCTAGTTAACCAACAGCTTACTTCCTCCTACCCCCCACTAGGACTGCTTTACATCTGTCCCATGCATTCTTGAATTCCCCCACTGTTCTTGACTCCACGACCTCCTCAGGGAGGCTGTTCCATGCATCCACAACCCTCTCTGTGAAAAAATACTTCCTCACATTACCTCTGAGCCGTCCCCCTCTATCTTCAAATCGTGCCCCCTCGTTCTTGCACATCTCTTTTTCTGAAAGATACTACCCTCTTGGACTTTGTTGATTCCCTTGAGGTACTTGAAAGTTTCTATCATGTCCCCATCTCCCTTCTTTCCTCAAGGGTATACATATTAAGCTCCTTTAGTCTTTCTTCGTATGTCTTCTGGTGCAGACCCTGCACCATTTTGGTTGCCCTCCTCTGGACAGCCTCCACTCTGTCTACATTTTTGCAGAGATGGGGTCTCCAGAACTGCACACAGTACTCCAGATGGGGTCTCACCAACTGTCTGTACAGAGGGATAACAACTTCCTGTTTTCTACTATTGATGCCTCTTCCTATGCTTCCCAGTATCCCCCCAACCTTCCTTACTGTGTTCTCACATTGCTTGCCCACCTTTAGGTCATCTGATATAATTACCCCCAGGTCCCTTTCCATTTTCACTGTTGTCAGTATCTCACCCCCCACTGTGTACTCTTCCCCTGGGTTTTTGTTTCTCATGTCCATTACCTTGCACTTCTTTGCATTGAATCTGAGCTGCCATACATTTGACCATTCCTCCTACCTTGCCAAGTCCCTTCTCATCCTTTCCACTCCATCTTGTGTATCAACCCTGTTGCAGATCTTTATGTCGTCTGCAAAGAGACATACTTTTCCTTCCAGCTCCTCTGCAATGTCACTTATAAAGACATTAAAAAGGACCAGTCCCAGTACTGAACCCTGCGGTACCCCGCTAGTAACCCTCCTTTCTTCACTGTGTACTTCATTTACTACTACCCTTTGCATCCTGTTGTCCAGCCAATTTTTTTATCCAGGCTACCACCTTGGGACCCACTCCAAGGCTGGCTAACTTGTGTATTAATCTTTTGTGTGGGACTGTATCAAATGCCTTGCTAAAATCTAAGTAGGCCATGTCCACAGCCCCTCCCTGATCTACTACTTTGGTCACCCAGTCAAAGATTCGTCTGACATGACCTTCCCATCGTGAATCCATGCTGCCTTGGGTCCTGTGGCCCACTGGCCTCTAGGTACTCAACAATTCTTTCCTTCAGAAGTGATTGCATCATTTTCCCTACCACTGAGGTCAAACTAACTGGTCTGTAGTTTCCTGCCTCTGTCCTGCTCCCACTTTTGTGAAGAAGAATCACATCTGACCTCCTCCAGTCCTCAGGTACCACCTCATCCTCCCATGATTTGTTAAAGAGAGTAGTCAGCGGTGTCACTAGTTCTACCCTCAGTTCTTTTATAATTCTTGGGTGAATCCCATCAGGCCCCATTGCTTTGTCCACCTTCAATTTTGTTAGTTCTTTCAGAACCCTTTCTTATGTAATTGGACTGGTATCGAACCCCGTCTTCAGAGTGTTTCTCTTGTTTGGTTTAGGTACCTCCCCCTCCTCTTCCTTTGTGAATACTGAGCAGAAATATTCATTCATTATCCCTGCTTTTTCACTGTCACCCTCTACCCACGTTCCCTTCCCTTTATTAAGCCTCAGTATTCCTCCTTTGGTCTTTCTTCGCTCCCTAATGTAGCTATAAAAAGTCTTATCCCCCTTCTTAACAGAATTGGCTATCCTTTCCTCGGTTTGGGCCTTTGCTATTCTGACTGCCTTCCCAGCCTCTTCCTGCTTTAACTGATAAAGTTCTCTGTCCTGCTCCTTCTGTGTTTCCTTATATTTCCTGAATGTTATCCTTTTCTCCTTAACCTTTCCTGCCACCTCTTTTGAGAACCATAGCAGTTTTTTCCTTCGTTGTGTTTTATTGATTTGCTTTACACAAAGGCTTGTTGCCTCTGTGATGGCTGTTTTGATTACTCCCCATTGTTCCTCCACCCCTCCTTCTTGCCTGTTTGCTAGTGCTTTTCTGAGGCACTTTCTCATTTTCCCAAAGTCAGCCCTCCTAAAGTCCAATACTCTTGCTTTTGTATGGCTTGATTGTATGGCTGTGTTTATCGTGAACCACACTGTTTGGTGGTCGCTTGTTCCCAGATGGCTACCCACTTCTAAATCTGAGATTCTTTCTCCGTCCCCATTTGAGAGTACCAGGTCTAAGACTGCTCTCTCCCGTGTGGGTTCCAATACTAGCTGTCTGAGGCATGCCCCCCTGTAGGGCATCAAGAATGACCCTGCTCTTGCATGTGCCTGCAGCAAAGGTGCTCCAGTTAACATCTGGCATATTCAGGTCCCCCATCAACAATATCTCCCCTTTTTCTGCCATTCTAAGGAAGCCTTCTATCATTTCCTTGTCCATTCCCTCCCCCCTGAGATGGGGGTCTGTATACAACCCCCATGCGGATTATGGTGCCATTTTCTGTCTCCAGGGTGACACAGAGTGTCTCATCTGCTACCTGTTTACTCTTTAGTTCTGTTGCTTTGATCCCTTCCTTTACATATAGAGCTACTCCTCCTCCTCTTTTTACCCTCCCTGTCCCTCCTGTAGATTGTGTATCCTGGTATGTTGACATCCCTGTCATGGTTCTCTGTGTACCATGTTTCTGTGACTGACACAATATCCAGGCAACCCTCTTCCATCAAGGCCACTAGTTCAGGGAGCTTGTTACACAGACTATGGGCATTGGTACTCATCAACCTCCACTTTTTGATAGCCTTACCCCTTTTAGCCCCATTTCTGTCCTTACTGCCTTTGTCTTTTTTTTCATTTATCTCTGTCCTGCTCCCTAATAACTTCTCTAACTTGGTGTTTACCTCACTAATTACCATGCTTTGTGGGGGGTGGCTGGGATTTCCCTTCTCCTTTTCAGTGCCTCCCCCCTTGGCTAGTTTAAATGCTTGCCAATGAAACATTTAAACCTCTCATCTAGGATCCTGGTTCCCCCTGGACAGATGCAAACCATCGCACCAGTATAGGTCTGCATCCCTCCAGGAAGGCTCCTCAGTCCCCAGTGAAGCCAAAACCCTGAGCTCCACACCAGTTTTTCAACCACTCATTGAATTCTCTGGTGAGGAGTGCCCTAGCATCACCCTTGCCATAGACAGGCAGCACCTCCGAGAAGGTTGCGCTACTTGTCTAAGGCCCCCTCCCCAACTCTACAAATTCCTCTTGCACTGCTCTGATCCATTTCTAGCCAGGTCATTTGTCCCTAGGTGGACAATGACATCCAGCTCCCTCCCTTGTGCAGCTCCTCCCATGATCCTGAGTTTGCTTTCTGTCCCTCAAGCCGTGGTGCCAGGAAGGCACCTTACCTCCTCTCCCTTCCTCCCCATTTCTACCCCCAATGATTGAGTCCCCACCAGGGTTGTTTCCTTCCTTGTGGGATCCCATGCCACCCTCCTGTGGGTCTCATTTGTGAAGGTTCCCAGCATCCTCCTTGGTCTCCACTGCAGGTGCCTCTATAGGGGAACCACTATCCACCAGAAGAGCGAATGAATTGTGGAGAGGTACATCTGGAGGGATGCAACTCTGTTCCACCACCCTTTCCCTCCCCTCCCTGAGCCCACCCTGGTCCAGCCTCTCCTCTTTCTTGGCAACCTCTGAGGTAGTGGCATTGGCCCTGGTGGTCCCTGTGTGGGGGATGAGGTTTCATGACTCCTAGCCAGGTCAGCCTGGAGATGGGAAACCTCCTCTCTCAGACCAGAGCAGTGCCTGCAAATAGGGCATCGCAGCCTCAGAATGTCTCCTGGAACACTGCGCCCCACAGCCATTGCACTGCACCACTCCTATCATGTCTTATTTTGTGTCCCTCTCCTGTTTCTCTGTATGCTTACTCTCTCCTCTTCTTACAACTCTCACCCTTCCTGTTCTGGACAGCAACTTCCTATCTTCTTCAGTAGCCTCCTTCTTCCTTGCTCAATGTCAGACCACCAGCAGCAGGGGGGAGAGTGAGCTACTTTTTTCCTTTAGGGTTGGCAAAACCAATGTTTCTCTATGATCCTTCCCTTCCTACTGCCAAACAGGAAGTTCCTGTTGACAGTCAAATCCAGTGGCTATAAAAATAGAACTGGCTTAGGGTGGGATGGAGGGCAATTAGTAAGAAAAAAGGCTAGCAACAGGAAGTTGTAATTTGAGTCACCTGCTTTTATAGTGCCTAAGCCACACCCCCAATTAAGCTCTCTTTCCTCCTACTGGTTTAGCAAAGTCAGCTGATACAGTACCCTTCCCTGCACAGTACACACTGACTTTCTTTCTTTTCCTTCTTTTTTACCCTAAGTAAGACCCCTTCTACTTCTAATAAAGTTATCTGTCTACTTAATCTCAACAGACACTGACTCCTGCTGAGATACAAGTTTTAAATTAACAAGAAAATGTAGCTTCTTTTAGTTAGCTGCTTTCTGCTCTACAAGCAAGGCTAGCAACAGGAAGTTGTAATTTGAGTCACCTGCTTTTATATGGCCTAAGCCACACCCCCAATTAAGCTCTCTCTCCTCCTACTGGTTTAGTAAAGTCAGCTGATACAGTACCCTTCCCTGCACAGAACACACACTGACTTTCTTTCTTTTCCTTCTTTTTTTTACCCTAAGTAAGACCCCTTCTACTTCTAATAAAGTATCTGTCTACTTAATCTCAACAGACACTGACTCCTGCTGAGATACAAGTTTTAAATTAACAAGAAAATGTAGCTTCTTTTAGTTAGCTTCTTTCTGCTCTACAAGCAAGGCTAGCAACAGCTATACTGGCATGATGGTCTGCATCCATCCAGAAGGGGAACCAGGGTCTTAGGTGATAGGTTTAGATGCTTCCTAGGAAAGCTTTTAAACTATTCAAGGGGGGAGGCACTGAAAATGAGCAGGGGATTTGGATCCTCCCCCACAAAACAGGATAGTTAGTAAAGTAAACTCCATGGTAAAGAAGTCAATAGGAAGTAGGACAGAGGTCAATAGAGAAAATGGCGAAGGCAGTAAGGGCAGGGATGGGGCTAAAGGCAGTAAGACCATCACAAAATAGAGGGTGATGAGTGCCAATGCCGGTAGTCTGAGCAACAAGGTTTCTGAACTAGTGGCCTTGATGGAAGAGTGATGGATGGATATTGTGGCAGTCACAGAAACAAGGTACACAGAAAACCATGTCGGGGATGTCAACATACCAGGGTACACAATCTACAGGAGGGACTGTGAGAGTAAAAGAGGAAGAGGAGTAGTAGCTCTCTACGTAAGGTAAGGGATCAAAGCAATGGAACTAAAGGGTAAACACTGAGGAGAAGAGGTACTGTTAGTCACCTTGAAAATAGGAAATGGCACCACAATCCTTATGGGTGTTGTTTACAGACCCCCATTTCATTTGGAGGAAAGGGACAAAGAAATGATAGAAGGTTTACTTAGAATCGCAGGAAAAGGAAAGATACTATTGAATGAGGACCTGAATATGCTGGATGTTAACTGGAGCACATTTGCTGCAGCCACATCAAAGAGCATGGTCCTTCTCGATGTCCTACAGGGGACAAGCCTCAGACAGCTAGTGCTGGAACCTACTCAGAAGGGAGAAGTCTTAGACCTGGTACTCTCAAACGGGGCAGAAGAGAGGATCTCATATTTAGAAGTGGGTGGCCGTCTGGGAACAAGTGACCACCAAACAGTGTTGTTCACTATAAACTCAGCCGTAGAGTCAAGCCATACAAAAGCAAGGTTACTGGAACTTTAGGAGGGCTGACTTTGGCAAAATGGGAGAGTGCAAAAGGAATGCAGTAGGAAATTGGCAGTAAGGAGGGGTGGAGGAACAATGGGGAAAAATCTAAACTGCCATCACAGAGGCAACAAGCCTTTGTGTGAAGCAAATAAACAAAACAAAACAAAAGGAAAAAAACACTATGGTTCTCAAAAGAGGTGGCGAGGAAGATTAGGGAAAAAAAGACAGCATTCAGGAAGTATAAGTAATCACAGAAGGAGCAGGACTGGGACCTGTATCAGTTAAAACAGAAGGAAGCAGGGAAGGCAGTCAGAATAGCAAAGGCCCAAACAGAGGAAAATATACCCAACTCGGTTAAGAAAGGGATAAAACCATTTATAGGTACAGTACAAGTCACATTAAACTGTTCCTCCAATGAGTTGGTTTAACATTTCTGACTGAGTTGCTTGAGTGTTGCTAAATCAAACACAAAGCACTGCACAAACTGTTTCTTAAAAGTTAAAAAGCAGTTTTGCATTACATTGTGACTGGACTACAGATGCCTTCCAACTAAGCTGCAAAAATATTTTACAAACATTGCTCCTGAGCTGGATAAGCACTGAAATCCAATGCAATATGAGCTGCCAGTGCATTGGCAATTGTAAAAAACAGTGCTAAACCAACTCATTCGTGGGACAGTTCAATGTGACTTGTACTGTACATTAGGGAGCAAAAATAGACCAAGGGAGGGATAGTGAGGCTTAATAAAGGGGAGGAGAGGTGAGCAGAGGGTGAGAATGAAAAGGCAGAGATCCTGAATGAATACTTTTGCTTAGTATTCACAAAAGAAGAGGAGAGGGATGTACCTAAACCGAACAATAGAAGCACGCTGGATAGGGGTGGTCAATACCAGTCCAGTCACAGAAGACAGGTCCGTGAAAGAACTCCTAAAACTCAAGGTGGACAAAGCAATGGGGCATCATGGGGTTCACCCCAGAATTCTATAAAAAATGAATGGGAGAACTAGTGATACCACTGACTACCCTATTTATTTTTATATTTTTCCGAGGATCCTGGCAGGCAGCTGTGGTTCCTCCCTCATAGGGACTCGGTCTCAGGTCCCACCTTTTCCAATCCTGACTATTCCATTGATCCCCCATGGGTTGCCATTCTCTGACAGGTTTGACTTCCCCCCACCCTGGAATACAAATCCAGATTCCAGGTTTCGGGACAGGAGCTGGCGGGGCCATCATGGAGCCTGCTAGCTCCATTTTCCTGTTTCTTCTCCCTACGGACTCGTGCATCAGCTCGAGTTTCCCAACCTGTATCCCCCTCCAGCCATCGCTAGAGGGTGATCAGTGGGTGGGACAGCTATCCCTCCCTCCCAGAGAGTGAGAAGAGTGAGGAGAGCAGTCCTCTGGATGCTCAATCTTCTCTCTGGGGGGTGAGATACTAACAACAACAAAAATTGAAAGGGACCTAGGGGTAGTCATATCAGATGACCTAAAGGTGGGCAAGCAATGTGAGAGGGCAGCAAGGAGGGCTGGGGGATACTGGGATGCATAGGGAAAGGCATCACCAGTAGAAAACAGGAAGTTATTATCCCTCTGTACAGACAGCTGGTGAGACCCCATCTGGAGTACTGGCAGTTCTGGAGACCCAGTCTCCACAAAGACATAGACAGAATGGAAGCTGTCCAGAGGAGGGCAACTAAAATGGTGCAGGGTCTGCACTGGAAGACATATGAAGAGAGACTTAAGGAGCTTAATATGTATAGCCTTGAGGAAAGGAGGAGGGGGGACATGATATAAACTTTCAAGTACCTCAAGGGAATCAACAAAGTCCAAGAGGTTAGCATCTTTCAAAAAAGAGGTGTGCAGAACAAGGGCACAATATGAAGATGGGGGGCAGCTCAGAGGCAATTTAAGGAAGTATTTTTTTCACAGAGAGGGTTGTGGATGCATGGAACGGCTTTCTGGAGGAGGTTGTGGAGTCAAAAACAGTGGTGGAATTCAAGCATGCATGGGACAGTCATAAGGCAATTCTAGGGGGTTGGGGTAGGAAGAAGTAGGCTGCTGGTTAACTAGGATCTGCAGCTTATCCATTAGGTAGGGGAATGGGCAGACTGGGTTGGCCAAGCGGTCCTTATCTGCCATCAAATTCTATGTTTCTATGTTTCTCCCCTGCTGATCCCTGGTGGCCCGGGATCATTCCCGAACCTGGGTCACTGGCATGGAATGAGGCGTGGCATCCAATGCCTCAACCCTCAGCACCACCAGGCTGGCCTAACTACCCTTTGTAACAAACCATGGGAGGATGGTATGGTACCTGAGGACTGGAGGATGGCAGATGTTATTCCCCTCACAAAAGTGGGAGCAAGGCAGAGGCAGGAAACTACAGACCTGTTAGTTTGACCTCAGTGGTAAGGCAAATTATGGAATCACTCTTGAAAGAAATAATTTTTGACACCTAGAGGTCAGCGGGGCACAGGACCCCAAAGCAGCATTGATTCACAGTGGGAAGGTCAGGTCATGTCAGATGAATCTAATCGATTTCTTTCACGGGGTGACCAAAGTAGTAGACCAGGGAAGGGCTGTGGATGTGGCCTACCATAGCAAGGCATTTGATACTGTCCCACAGAAAAGATTAATAAACAAGTTAGCCAGCCTGGGATTGGGTCCCAATGTGGTAGCCTGGGTAAAATATTAACTGGACAACAGGACACAGAGGGTAATAGTAAACGGGGTCCACTCTGAGGAAAGGGGGGTTACTAGTGGGGTACTGCAGGGGTCAGCACTGGGACCGATCCTCTTTAATGTCTTCATAAGTGACATTGCAGAGGGGCTGGAAAGAAAAGTATGCCTATTTGCAGATCACACAAAGATCTGCAACAGGGTTGTTGCACAAGGGGAGGGTGTAAAGGGTGAGAAGGGACTTGGCAAGGTTGGAGGAATGGTCAAAAGTATGGCAGCTTAGATTCAATGCAAAGAAGTGCAAAAGTAATGCACCTGGGAAACAAAAACTCAGGGGAAGAGTACACATTGTGGCGGGGGGGGGTTACTAACAACAACAAAAATGGAACCGGATCTGGGGGTAGTTATATCAGATGACCTTAAGGTAGGCAAGCAATGTGAAAAGGCAGTAAGGAGGCCTGGGGGGATACTGGGATGCACAGGGAAAGGCACCATCAGTAGAAAACGAGAAGTTGTTATCCCTCTGTACAGATCATTGTGAGACCACATCTGGAGTACTGCGTGCAGTTCTTGAGACGATGCATCCTTTTTTTTTTTGTTTGTTTTCAATATGACTCAGCTAGGAACTGATTTCAAATTACAATAACCTTAATTATATAATGAATATTATTTCAAGTTATCTAGACTTTAACAAATGGTCTATATTAATTTGCTACAATTAATTGCACCCTGGACGGAGGCCCACATCAGATTGAATGTATCTAATGGTTTATTTCGTGTGTAATGAAAACATTCCATCTGAATTACAGCATATAATTTATACACATCTCCAAAGCTGGGGGATCTGGATCCTTCCATTTAATCAATATACTCTTTCATGCAATGTTCATTGCTATTGTATAAAGTGCCTGAAGATAGTTCTGTTGAGGTGCTGTAAAGGTAAATACTGAGAGTAAAGTAGTCATTGGTGTATTTGTATATTCTATCCAGTAGCTGTATCCAGCTACTGGAGACCACATCTATGCAAGGACATAGACAGGATGGAGGCAGTCCTAAGGAGGGCAACTAAAATGATGCAGGGTCTGCACCAGAAGCCATATGAAGAGAGACTCAAAGACGCTTAATATATATACCCCAGAGGAAAGGAGGGAGAGGGGGGACATGGTAGAAACATTCAAGTACCTCAAGGGAATCAACAAAGTCCAAGAGGGTAGCATCTTTCAGAAAAAGAGATGTGTAAGAACAAGGCGGCACAATTTGAAGATGGGGTGGGGGGATGGCTCAGGGGCAACGTGAGGATGTATTTTTCCACAGAAAGGGTGGTGGACACACAGAAGAGCCTTCCAGTGGAGGCAGCTGGGTCAAAAACAGTGGGTAATTCAAGAATGTATGGGACAGAGATAAGGCAATTTTAGTGGTGGGTAGGAGGAAGTAGGCTGTTGGTTAACTAGGATCTGTAGCTTATCTGAAAGGATGGGAGATGGGCAGACTGGGTGGGCCAAGCGGTCCTTATCTGCTGTCAAAGTCTATGTTTCTGTGCATGTTTCTATGACAGACCATGAGGAGGATATCTACAACTACTCAGCAGAACCTGCTGTGAGGGTGATAGTGTTAGCACTGCCATCACTGGGTTAGGTCAGGCAAGACTTAAACCATGATAGTAAATAATGTTTGCACATCTGTGTAGTTCCATGTTAGGCAAACAGGTATGTAAGAGGGCCACTGTGCAGTACTGCTGCTGCAGTACTGTAAGTGGCTTTCAAGTGTGATCTCAGAGCAGAGATAGGTCCAGTTTGTTGCTCAATGCAGGCAAAACAGTTTGTAATTGAAATGGTCAATGGAGGCTTTGAAAGGATCAATGAAACCCTGGTCTGCTGTATCAATGACATATAGAGACAGAGAAAGATAGAAGGTAGATGTCATAACATAAGGGCCACGTGATGCAGGGCACCTAGAGGCAGCACTGAGCCGAAGCTCCCGCCTATCAACCTCATTAATAGGTTTATTTTCCTTCATTTAAGGTGCAGAAATAGTTGCAGACCTTAGATATATGCTGTACTAGAGATCGGAACACTAGCGATTGCCAAAAGGAGCGCTTTCTAGACAAGAGAATCGGTATGAAACAATGGGATGGAAGCCGAGATGAAACAGGCCTCCATCAAGCACACTCCTCCAGCTACCCCAGAGAAAACTGCTAAAAAATTGAAACATCAGAGTTTCGGGGGTACCCTAAGTCAAGTGCTTCCAGCTCCTCAACTAATCCTCTAACGGAGGAGCGTTTTTTGCAAGAACTGCTCCCTTTTAGAGAGACTCTCGAAGATATATCAGCAGAGTTAAAATTGCTCCGTAGCAACCTAAGCTCCGTCACAAAGAATGGGGGATGCTGAAGTGAGAACCACCTCTCTAGAGAGGTGGAAGGAGAGAATGGATCCTGAAATTGTTCAACTCCGACTACGGCTTAAGAAGCTGCAACTGAAAACCGAGGATTTGGAGGGGAGAAGTCGAAGGAACAACGTCCTGATACTAGGCCTACCTGAAACAGAAGAGGGCCCTGATACTATTGGTTTCCTTCAGAAATTCCTGGTTAAGATTGTTGGCCCATCTCCATTAAGCCCACAGTACCATATAGAATGGGCACATCATTCTCTTAAGCCAAAGCCCCCAGCTGGATCACCACCACGTCCAATAATAGTGAAATTCCTTAGCTA
The DNA here is from genome assembly GCA_016271365.2 of Neoceratodus forsteri. Taxonomy (NCBI): domain Eukaryota; kingdom Metazoa; phylum Chordata; order Ceratodontiformes; family Ceratodontidae; genus Neoceratodus; species Neoceratodus forsteri. The sequence continues at coordinate 826,833,708 of CM028131.1, forward strand.
TCTAGAGAGGCAGCATGTTATTTCCAAATCTAAGGAGCTTCAAGCTATCCTATGGGGTAATGCGAAGCTGAGGATTACTCAAGATCTCCCTTTCAAAATTCACCAAAAGCAATCAGCATTCCATCCCATGGTCAGCAAGTTAATAGCAGCAGGAATCCATTTCAAGATGGTTTACCCGGCTAAACTGCAAGTGGCTATTGAAGGAGTCTGGCATTCTTATGAATCTCCGGAGCAGGCAACTGCGGATCTAACAATCAAGCTACCTAACCTATTTAAGACTGGTTGAACTGTCATCTCAGATATCTCAGGCTTTTAAGCCTTTGTCTCATTGGAGTGGACTGCATACCTGTCTGGTGTCCCTTCTCTCTGTCTCTTTTCTCTCTACCTCTCGCTTCTCTCTTCTCGGGCTGATTTAAGGGCTGCCGGGGAGTCCTGAGGCCTAGCAGGCCTGGTGTGGCAGTGTGATTGCTGGGGTTTCCAGTGGGGGGGGAGTAGGAACCTTTTGGTCGGCACGCGTTTCCTAGCGCCGCTGAAGGGGACGGTTCTGGTGTTAGTCCCATAAGTTACAGGTCCCCCGATTACTTCCCCACTCCTGAGAGTGTTCTCATTTCCATTAATTTTATTAAGCTAAACCACAAGGGGGATTTATTCCCTGTGTGTTTCTCCTTTTGGGATCTCTAACCCTTGAGGTCTGCTTCACGAGTTTTCCAGACATATTTAATCTCATTTGGGGTAATTTTCTCAATCTCGTGTAAGACGATTAATCTACATCTCGATGGTCTCATTTTCACTTTCCCTGAATTATTTCTGCACTTTCTCCAATCATCTTCCTGATCCAAATTAACCTGCATTTTTTTTTTCCTTTTGGAGGGGTGGTGGGCAGGGAGCGTTGGGGTGGAGCAATCTTTGGGAGAACTGCATATCGCTCCAGACAAGGGGGGAAGGCGATCTCCCCTGGGGGTTCAAAAGGCAAGCCAGCTGTTGGCCATTTCTGATATATTTCACCGAGGTAGTCTTTGGCACCAATGTTCTGACCTGGTATTTATATGGAGCCATAGCTTCCCAAGGGAAGGTCGCCTATTGGGCTGGTTCCTCTATACTGGAGATTTTTACATTGGGAATTATTCTCAAAGAGGGACCTTTTGTACATAGTTTGAGTGGGTTGTGGGGGAGGGTCAATACTCAAGGCTGCTTACTTTTCTGAATTCAGCAATAGTGGGAGTTAAAAGGATGCAATTATTTTATCCCATTTCTTCAACTTTGCTAACCTATACTGATGAATATTGGGAAGAGTTCTCTGGTTTGGGCTCTATCTTTGTTCAAAAGGGGGGTTGGGGAGGGGACTGGAGTGTGCCTCTTGGGGTTATGTTCCTACTCACTGTCTCGGGATTATTATTTCTTTCAAAGAATTGGCAATGACTGCAGTAACAATTACAATTGCCACATGAAATGTTAGAGGAGTCAGAGACATGACTAAAAGATATCAAGTTCTCAAGAATTGCTTTTCTCCTAAACGTAGACATCCTCTTGATACAGGAAACCCACCTTCAGCTGCCAACAAATGGACTACGTGAACAGGGTTCTCCCAAGTCTTTACTGCCTGTGGTTCATCTGCGAGCAGGGGTGTAGCAATTCTGATCAAGAAGCATGTTTCGTTTGTAGCGGAGGAAACTCTCTCAGATCCAGAAGGCAAATTTATTCTAGTCAAAGGCTCGCTGTATAACAGCACAGTCATTCTAGGTGCAGTCTATGGCCCAGTGGGAGGTAGTCCAGAGCTCCTTATGTGTCTGGCAGATAAGCTGAGTAGATTTTTGCCTTCCAAGTTAATCATAGGGGGAGACTGGAATATACCCCCAACGCAGGACTTGGATAGAACATGTAGGCCATTAAAACCCCTATCCCCTCCGCAGCAAGCCCTAAGGGATTTTATGGGTCTACTGGGTCTGTGTGATCCATGGCGCCTGTTCAGTCCCTCTGGTCAGGCCTTCTCGTTTCACTCCCAGGTTCACCAGTCATGGTCTAGGCTGGATTATATCCTAACTATCTCTTCACTTTTAGCTAGCCTTCACCAGACTGGTATGGAACCGATTGTCATATCAGATCACTCGATGGCATGAATAGTGATTTCTCCTGACCCATGTAGTCAACGGGACACTACCTGGAAACTGAACACACAACTTTTAAAAGAGAAACACACAATCTCTTACATAAAAGATGTGATTTAATTTTTTATGGAAACTAATAAAGGTTCTATTAGAAGGGCTGATCAACTATGGTGCTCCTTTAAATGTTATATTAGGGGGGAATTCATTAAGTTAGCTTCCAAATGGAAAAAGCAAAGGGAGGCAAGAATTATTTCTTTGTCAAACCAAATCAAGGAGGCCGAAACACTTTATCTACCTCTTCCCCTTCGGGTCTCTTGGAATCCCTGTTGAAACTTAGGAATGAATATGCAGATTTATTAAAAGAAAAGGCGGAATACGCCATCCTGAAAACTAAAGCGCGCTACTTGGATCAAGGTGAGAAGCCAGGATGAATGCTGGCCCTTCGGTTACGGGCAGTGGAGAGCTCATGGCTCATCCCTTCTATTCTGGCCTCAGATGGCTCTATTAAGACCTCCCCACGTGATATCTCTCAGGTTTTTGAAAAATTTAAAAAAAATTTGTATAGTAAAATTCCTGCACAGGCCACACCCCCAAGCATAGAGCAATATCTGGATCACCTGGACCTCCCGTCCCTTCAGGCACAACATTGCTTGACTCTGTCTTCCCCAATCACTTTAAGGGAGATAGAGGAGGCAATTAGGGAGCTCGCACTGGATAAAGCACCAGGACCAGACGGCTTCCCCTCCAATTTCTATAAAACCTTTTCCACTGAATTAGTCCCCCTCCTCTGAAATTTATTGAATATATCTTCACTTTAGATACTGTGGACCCTTCCTTGCTGGAAGCCACAATAGTTCTCATCCTGAAGCCTGATAAACTGCATGATGATCCTGCCAGTTATCGTTCAATCTCACTTTTAAATTATGATATCAAAATTCTAACAAAAATCTTGTCTCTCAGAATTAAGAAAATATGGTCTCATCTCCTGAGCCCTGAACAAGTGTGATTTGTTCAAGGTCGATCTTCAGCTGATCACCTACAGACCCTTTCACATATTTTTCAGGCTGCCCAGGACTTCCAAATCCCATGGCTTTAATCTCGTTAGATGCAGAAAAAGCCTTTGACAGAGTTAACTGGGAGTTTCTCTGGGCTACTCTCAAAAAAATGGGCTTTCCAACAGTTTTCATTCAATGCATACAGACGGTTTATCAGGCTCCTTCTGCTAAAATTTATTGTAATGGTGTATTTTATCCAAGGTTCTCTTTATTTACAGGCACAAGGCAAGGTTGCCCCTTATCTCCCTTTCTTTCCAATTTATATTTGGACCCTCTTCTATGTAGTCTCAAGTGTGCTTCTCAGGTCCAAGGGCTGTACAATACATCAGCAGTCCTTGACCCTCTCAATATATGCAGAGCTGACATCCCTACTCCATTTTCTACCCGATAAGTTGTATCACATGCATTACAAATTATCAGACAGTTCGGACTCGTATCTAATTATAAGTTAAATTTGTCGAAAACCATAATTTTTCCTCTAAATGCTCTTACCCACCAGGCTAATTTTACCCATCTAGGCATGAAGTAGTCCCCTCACTCTATTAAATATCTGGGCATTCATCTCACCAAAGACTCAGAGACTCTTAGGAAGCTTAATTTAGATGACTTAATAACAAATATTCAACAGTACCTTCAAAGATGGGAGAGCCTCCCCCTCTCAATTTGGGGTCGTATCAGTATTGTTAAAATGAACGTCTTCCCTCATCTCTTTTATCCCCTAAATTTATTAAATCTCTGGCTCCCATTGTCCTATTTTCATCAATTTCACTCTGTTCTCTCCAAATTTATCTGGCAGGGTAAATTTCCCAGGTGCTTTTTCACTAAACTCAGCCTCCCCAAGGAATTGGGGGGCTTCGTCTCCCTAATTTCAACTTTTATTGTTGGGCAAGCCATCTGTCAAAAATGGGAAGATGGTTTTCAGACACAAGTGATGGTTACTTCCCTATCTGGCTACAATTAGAGAGGAAACTTCTCGCTCTTCACGGCTTTAATTTCACAGGAATATTTTTCTGTCCTTGTTCTGCGTTACCAAACTCCATACAAGATTCAGTGGTGGGAGTCTCCATTAAGGATTTAGTGTAATGCTGGAATTTTTTTAATATCTCACATAAAAAAGATATGGCTCAATCCCTTTTTCAGAATCCAAATATTAAAATTGGGGGTTCATTGCTTTTCCCGGATAGGCTCCCTCAGTTACAGGAAGTCTCAGTTGAGGACTTATATGGTCAAACCGCTCTCCTGTCATCCCCAGACATAATAGCTAAATTCAACATCCCTCAGAAATATATTTTCAAAGTGTTTCAGTTGAGACACCTTATGGTGTCCAATTTTGGAGTCGCACTATCACAATCTCGAGTTAAGCCCTTTCTGGAACAGGTACAGAGATACGCCAGTAAATCCCATGGTATATCAGCTATTTATTCTTTTCTTTTGAGAATCAATTTCCCGAATGCTCTTCCGGGTTCTAAAGTTTGGGCTTCCCTTCTGACTGATGTTAGTCCCAACTGGAGTCAGGTTTGGAAGGACCTACATAGGTATCTTGCCCAAGATAGACACAGACTTATTCAGTATCATATTTTAAATAATATGTATTACACTCCGGTTAGGCTAGCCAAGTTGGGTAGGCTTCCTGTGGCAACCTGTACCAGATGTGGTTTAGCTGAAGGGAACCTGATTCACATTTTCTGACATTGTAGCAAAGTGGCTCCACTTTGGAATGCTATTCAATCTAACCTAGACCCTTTATTGGGATTAGGAGATCTATTTACTATAGAGATATGTATCCTTGGGATGCTCTCAACCATTAATATTAAAGAATGTAGATTTCACATGGCCTTAATTTCTATTGTGGTTAAAGATTAGTTCTCAAGCATTGGGTGGATCAACTAGTTATAACACATGAAGAATGGTTGAAGGAGATGTCACTTTGCTTCAATACTGAGAGATTGATAGCCAGTTCCCGGAACTGTATGGAGGCATTTAACCTGCAAATGGGGTAAATTGTATGCCCTATACTTAAATTGAAATATGGAAGGTACATGTCTCTGTTTATCTTAATTGGTTGGTCTTATTCATCTCTGTAAATGCCGATTGTTACTCTCTAATTCACAACTTCTTTGAGTTGTTATGTTTATGAGGCACACTCCAGGGGAGGGTGGGGGGAATAAAGAGGGGGGAGGGGGGTTTATAGGGGTATTGATATTGTTTTGGTTTTATTGGACCCGGAAACAGTCTTATGTATGCTACTCTGTATCTATACTGGCCAATATTCTGTACAGTCAATCCTGTAGCTTTCTTTCTGGATATGCGGAATGTAAATTCAATAAAATACTGAATTTCAAAAAAATAACATAAGGGCCGCATGGGCCATGACCAGCCAGTCTGAAATCATTTTACTTTTCTTTTAAACTGCTGTGTCACTGTATACCCTACTCTGTCTCTGGACTGGTTCCTCCCCCGTCCTTTCACTTCCAGTATCTTCTAGTGCCTATCACATGCTTTCTTGAATCCTGTAACTGTTTTTCACATGAGAAGCTGTGCTTGTAGGATGTTCCATCCCTCTACCAGTCTCTCAGTGAAGAAGTGCTTCCTCACATTCCCGCTGAACCTCCCCCCTTCTATTTTCATAGTGAGAGTCCTCGTAGTTGTGCATATTTTCCTTTAAATCATGCGCTGCCTCCCTGTACCTTGTTTTTACCCATGAGGTATCTGCATGGTTCTTTGCATCATATCCCATAGAAACATAGTAACATAGACTTTGATGGCAGATAAGGACCACTTGGCCCACCTAGTCTGCCCATTTCCCTACCTAATGGATAAGCTGCTGATCCTAGTTAGCCAACAGCCTACTTCCTCCTACCCCCAACTAGAATAGCCTTATGTCTGTCCCATGCATTCATGAATTCCTCCACTGTTTTTGACTCCACGACTGCCTCAGGATGTCGGTTCCATGCATCCACAACCCTCTCCTTGAAAAAATACTTCCTCACATTACCTCTGAGCCATCCCCCCCCCTCTGTCTTCAAATTGTACCCCCTTGTTTTTGCACATCTCTTTTTCTGTAATATGCTACTCTCTTGGACTGTGTTGATTCCCTTGAGGTACTTTCCTCAGAGTGTATACATATTAAGCTTCTTTAATCTCTCTTCGTATGTCTTCTGGTGCAGACCCTGCACCATTTTAGTTGCCCTCCTCTGGACAGTCTCCATCCTGTCTATGTCCTTGCAGGGATGGGGTCTCCAGAACTGGATGCAGTACTCCAGATGGGGTCTCACTAACTGTCTGTACAGAGGAATAACAACTCCCTGTTTTCTAGTAGTCATGCCTCTCCCTATGCATCCCAGTATCCCACCAACCCTCCTTACTGCCTTCTCTCGTTGCTTGCCCACCTTAAGGCCATCTGATATGACTACCCCCAGGTCCCTTTCCATTTTTGTTGTTGTTATTATCTCACCCCCAATTGTGTACTCTTCCCCTGGGTTTTTGTTTCCGAGGTGCATTATTTTGCACTTCTTTGCATTGCATCTAAGCTGCCATACACTTGACCATTCCTCCAACCTTGCCAAGTCACTTCTTATCCTTTCCACCCCACCTTGAATATCAACCCTGTTGCTGATCTTTGCATGGTCTGCAGAGAGACATACTTTTCCTTCCAGTCCCTCTGCAATGTCACTTATAAAGACATTAAAAAGGACAGATCCCAGTACTGAACCATGCAGTACCCCACTAGTAACCCCCCTTTCTTCACTGTGGCCTCCGTTTACTATTACTTTCTGCATCCTGTAGTCCAGCCAATGTTTTACCCAAGCTACCACCCTGGGACCCACTCCCAGGCTAGCTAATTTGTTTATGAATCTTTTGTGTGGTGCGTAAGGTCCCACTTTCTATCTGGCCCATTGTTCTCTGTTTTTCATTTCCAGATTTTAGTTGGAAATAAATGTACTAAGTTATATAAATGATGTTCTAAGTGAAATCAAATATTTATTTACTCTATGAAATTGAGGAGGGTGGAGGTTTTCAATACCCCCTGTTCACTCTACCAGGCATGGACCTCCCCAAGCATATAATAAACTGTATAAATAACCCATGGGTAAAGCATTCTATGTGAATACTTGTGAGGATGAGGTCAAAGATACGATATGAAAGTACATTAGGCCCATTATCATTAATCAGACACAACCCGGATTTGTTACCCCCGAAAATGGATCAGGGATACACAGGGTGGGAAAACAAAAAGCTCACATGTTTTGCACAGATTGTGGAGAGGGGCACTCTCATGTCCTTCCAGCAAGTGCAGGCTAAATTTAAATTACCCTGAAAATAATTTTTTAGGTATCTACAAGAGAGGCACTACTTAGGGAAACCTGGTAATCTTGCATCAGTGAGTAGACAAAGATCTCCTTGAGAAGACCTTCTCTATGGGACTGTCACCATCAAAACAAAAAGGAAATATGTCTCGGAGCTTTATGCACAGTTGAGAATGGAGAACTCTGTCCCACTACTCAATATAAAAGAGGTGTGGCAGAGAGAGGGGGTTAGCACAATCCCAGTAGAAATTTGGACCAAAAGCGTGACTCTTGGTTGAAGATTAACTTCTTCACTGGGCTGGCGAGAGGTCTATTGGAAAATGTTGACAAGGTACTTCCACACACCTACAATCACAAAATATTTCCATACTTCTAACTCAGACAGATGCTGGAGGCATTGTGGAGCAGTGTGCTCTCATTTCCACATCTTCTGGGAATGTCCAGAGATAAAGGAGTTTTGGGATGCAATGAGGAATTCCACAAATTCTCTCCTGGCAGTGACTATACTGGGGGAGATGACAGAGTGGGTCTTAGGCCTGCCTTCGGTTCTGAAACTCCCCCCAGGTCAGAGGAAACTTTCCCAAATTTTTTATGGAGGCAGCACTAAAGTGCCTTACATCACACTGGCTCAGAGCTGACCCCCTACAAATTCAGAATGGCAGAGTAAAGTTCATGCCATATGTGAGATGGCATGCCTAACAGCAAGACTACACTCAGAGAGGAGAGGTTTAGGGAATTGTGGGATCCCTGGCTAAGATGGTCAGCAGAAGCAGTGATCGACCAGGTAGGGACATCTGGACCAACCTCCACTTGAATATTTACAGAACAGGTCCAATAGGATAGCCCTCAGACAGATTACCCATCTTAAGATATAATAACCCCTAAGGTAACACCTGCCCCCCCCACCATACCCCGAACATGCACTTATGATACAGTAAAAAGAAGACATTTAAACACCCCCACTTTTAATTTCTAGTCACGGTTGTAGTTTTGGTTACTGAATATTGAGATTCCAGGTTGGAGTCTCAAAGTTTTATAATTATGATAAATTAACTTGTTGAATTTTTATAAATAGAACAGATTTAAGATTAGAACACTAAGTTAAGTATGATATTACATGCCATGTCAGGTATGGGTAAAGCATAATATGACTGAACAGTTTAACCTGTATAATTAATATGAGAAAATGTACCTCTCCTTAAATGATGTAAACATGGAAATGTGTGTTTTGGATATCAAAGTTTTTTTTATCTTTTGAATAAAGATGAGTTAAAAAAAAAAAAGTAACATTATGCATACCACACCAGGTAAATAAATTTAGTAACTAAATCATTTTATTTTGGTCTGGGATACATATTTATTTTCACATAGAACACCATACATTTCACTTAGAACACCTTCTTTTAACTTAGTATATGTTACTTCCACTTTGAATCTGGAAATGGAACACAGAGAACAATGGGCCAGATAGGGCATTTAAACGTGAAAGAAAGGCTGTTGTATGCTAAAAACACCAGTAAAAACACTACAAATGGTGTAATATATAACACATAATGGACTGCAGACATTACAACACATTTATCTTCACATATGAGTGGAAACTGGTAAGACTATAACTCGTGGAAGTGCCAATTTGTAACATCAAATCAGTTTGCAACATTTCTGAGAAATACGTGATAATGCTGCATGCACCCACCCTTCCCAGCCTCTGCTGCAATATTGTACAGCTTGCTGCTGCCTGTCCTTCAATAACCACAGTCTGGTGGACTCGTGTACAGCTGTGGCAGAGCAGACTGTGCAAATGTGCAATGTAACAGTGCCAGTGCGCCAGACACCACCACCAAGGACCACACTGCCAGTGCTATTAATTCATTAACAACATACAATATATCATTATTATACCACACATGTAGTAAGTTCAATAAATCATTAAAAAAAACAGGCTATTAGTAATAAAGTACAACTCTACTGAAATTGAGAACTCGATCACTAAAAATAAAATTGTATAGCTGGGGTGAAATTGAAACAGGCCCGCTAAACAAATGCTGGATTTGGAATCTGATCCAGCCATGAATCTCATTCCTCAAATCAAATCACAAAAAAAAAAAAGAGTTTTGGTAGGGGGGTAGCTTTCTAGTGTTTTAATTCAAACTTAAGTTATTTAGTAGCAGGATAGCACTAGCAGCAATACATTTAGCAATCAAAGAGAGTGGACATGGGCAGAGTGAGAGCAAATGAACTTTACTTACATCAGTTTACACAGTAATAGTCACACACTTACTGTATGTTGTCTCAGAAAACAATTTTTCTGGATATTACTGCTAGAGAGACGGGTTAGTGCCAGCCTGTCCCAGGTTAAATTCCATGTTGATGATGATGATGATGATGACAGACGCCCCCTGCCCTACATTTCTCACCCCATCCTCTGACTCCAACATCATCTCATAACATATATGGTGGTGGTCACTGGTCACTTACCTTAACTATTGTCACTGTCCTGCTGAAGAGTGCAGATGGACTCCTCATCATGAGAGACACCTTACAAGGCAGACAGCAAGGTTTACTGGAACTGAATTGAACAACACATGAGGGGACGAAGTCAGTCAGGAGGGCAAGCAGCAATTTAAAGAAACAACTGAACCTGCCTGTCTCTTCCTGCTCACCCTGCTCCAATAAACCTTGACCCATCTGTCCCACAGGCCCACCCATTGGAGTAGTGATTAGTGAAATGATCCTTCCCATTTGATCCTATACAACCCCGAACTAACCATCCCCCAGCCACCACCATACCCCAAACCTCACATTCTTCTTAAACAGTATTAACTTCAGGGGGACTGTGAGCAGAAGACTGCAAAGCTCATTCAATATTGAGTGGCAGAGGTGACCAGAAACATCTGTGGACCATAAGGCAGGCACTGACTACCTTATACCTTACTACTGGGCAGCATAACATTGCACCCCATCAGTGTGGAACTTGCATCACATGCCTAACAGGCCCCAGCCAACCACTACACCATCGCTCTGAGTCAGACTAGCAGTTACTGTGTGAAACAGTACCATGCTTCTGTCAGACGGACCTCCATTCTACATAGTTGCTCTGAGTGACTCCCAGACCCTCACCCAACAAAAACAAATACACTGTTAGCGTTAACACAGAAACAACCAAAGTAGACCTTGGGAAGCTGGAAGTCAGACCTTCAGTGTTGCTGTCAGTCACTCTTTGACTAGTCTCGTGGTCATGCTCAACAAAAAGACTAATTATTCCAACTTAGCACAAGCACTCCCCCTTCCCAAATCCCAATACGCAGCATGTGATTCAGGCACCACCATCATCACCACCACCACCACCACCATCATCATCCTCCTCCTCCTCCTCATCATCATCATCATCATCACAGATCATGCAGGGTTCCTCCTCGGTCAGGGGTGATGAGAGTTTTTCAGGTTGGGGAAACTTTGCCATTGCCAGTCTCTCTAATATCTTTACTGTAGTGCTAGCAGCACTGTTGCATGTGATGCAAATGTGATCACCCACCCCACCACCAACAACCACAATGCCCTAAAAAAATACAAAAACCTAAGGCTACCACTACTCCTCCTTTGACTTCGTTCTGGAAGCAGACTGGCAGTGAGCATGAGTGAACATGGTCATTAGACTTTGGGTTAGTAGCAGACGCAGTAGCTAAAGCACAGTCGCTCTAATCCATTTTGCACCCAGATCTCACCATGCGGTATGACAGACCATCAGACTGCCATCCGCTATACCCCCCACCATTCGAATGCAATCTGTGTGTCGATCACTCAATTTGATTAAACATTATGACTGACCAGTCTGAGAAGGCCATGGACTACACAGACCTGGACCAGCATTTTAAAAAGAATTCACCCCTCAAATCACAGCAAGGAATCAGTATAGCAGGACAATTGCTAAATTTTATCCACCACTCCACCCCCGAACCACTCACTCACACAGCCACCTCCCTCTCACATATTTTAACTCACAGAAAGACAACATAAAAGAGTACTACAGGCAGCATAAGGTGTGGGGCCCAGTCATCACTTCTGCTCCAGTATGACTCCCATCCCACTGAAAGGAAGCACACAGCTTGCTGTATGGAAAATTCACAGCAACCAGTATTTAAATTGCAACTGAAAGCAATTTGTTTAAAATATTATTTTACTTGGGGAGGAACTCGGGACAGGACAGAGCAGACTCCAAAATGGGAGCTAGATTAAAACAAACTTTTTTTACAAACCAAACCTTGAAGTAATTTGGACATCAGGGACTGGGAGCGGGACTTAGCTTGCATAAAAAGATAGGGGACGACAAGTACCATGTAAACTTTTCAATGAACATAAAAAATAAATTCATTGTAAACAGCACAACAGTTTCTTCACCTTGGTCAACAGAGTGTAATGACTGGAGTGGAGAGAGTCGGAGACAGAGTGGAACAGATAGGTTGGTCTTGAAGTCCGACCAAATGCAGCAGGTGCAGCTATCAAAAGAACACTCAATGTGGAATCATAAAGTTAAAAGTTATTTTTTATTAGAATGCGCACACGTCCTAATGTACTCTAGATTGCGGCACAGACACAACTTTCCATGATGCTATCTCGGTGCCAAAAGAGTGAGGCTTTTAAGTCCCAAGCCAAGTCATCACTTAACAAACTCTACCCTAGCACTTCACCTCCCGAATGAGGCTTCCTTAGGGGGTCCTCCTAAAGAAGCCTCATTTGGGAGCCTTAAAAGATTTAAAATAAAATAACTTCATTTGTATCTCATGATTTTGCCAGCACCTTTTCTTTTTGCTAATTGAGTGCATGCGGTTCTGGATTTGTTTTAATTACAGGGAGCGGCTCCCCTTTGCATGCACCTAGCAACTCTTTCTAGCACTAGTGGTCAAACAGGGATTCAGCATGTTTGCAGTTCATTTGCATCACCAGGTAAGAAAAAAGGTTTGTCTTTCCATATGACGCACAGGGGTAATGCCAAACCTCACCCAACAACTAACACACCAAAATCTGGCCAATGGAAAATCATGTACACACATGCTCACAGCCTGGGAAATAAGATCCCAGACCTGCAGGCAATAATGTCAGAGGCTAAACTGGACATAGTAGCAATTAGTGAGACGTGGTTTACCAGTAACCACACTTGGGAGACTTCAGTACCTGGCTATGTATTGTTCAGAAGAGACCGAGGTGCAAAAAGGGGGAGGAGTGGCCCTGTATGTCAATGAAAATATCAAAGCTACAGAAATTCAGAATACACATAAGGAGCCAGAACTGTGGGTCACCCTGGAAACAGGAAATGGGACAGCCATAAGAACTGGGGTTGTCTACAGGCCCCCAGACCAGTTGGAGGACATAGACACATTACTGTTAGAAGATATACAAAACATGACAGCTAAAGGGGAGGTTCTGATAATGGGAGACTTCAACATGCTGGATACAGATTGGTCAATACCAGCAGGAACATCTGCCAGAACTAGACACATAGTGGATTCCCTGCAGGGGGAGGGCCTCAAACAACTGGTACAGCAACCCACGAGAGACAGGGCTATCTTAGATCCAGTACTGACCAACAAGGAAGGGATCACAGATCTTCAGGTAGAAGGTCACCTGGGGACCAGTGACCATCACATGGTATGGTTCAATTTGGCTACTACATCTAAATCATTCCATTCCAAGGCAAAAATATGGGACTTCAGAGGAGCTGACTTTGATAAGATGGCCAACAGAGTTAAGCTAGCCCTGGCAAAAAGAAACACAGGTGAGGGGGTACAGGCAAAGTGGGCAAGCATTAAGGATGCAATACTTGAAGCAACATCCCATTGTGTTAGACAGAAAAGGAAATGCAAAAGAAGAAGGAAACCACCTTGGTTCTCAAATACAGTAGCAGAAAAGGTCAGAGCCAAAAGGCTGGCCTTCAGAAAATATAAGGGAACACAACGGGATGAAGATGGGGGACAAACCAAACTGCCCTAAGGGAAGCAGGGAAGGCAGTAAGGCAGGCAAAGTCCCAAACTGAGGAAAAACTAGCACGGACAGTAAAAGAAGGTGACAAGACTTTCTATAGATATATTAGTGAAAGGAGAAAGTCCAGAGGGGGTATTGCTAAGCTTAATGGAGAAAAGGGAGCATGTGAGGAGGAGGACCCTGTAAAGGCATCTATCCTAAATAGATACTTTTGCTCAGTATTTACTGAAGAGAAGGTAGGGCAGGGCCCACAGCTCAGCATCATAGACACATGGGGGAGGGAGGTGAGCACTGCTCCCTTCACAAAAGAAAGGGAACTACAGACCAGTCAGTCTTACCTCAGTAGTGGGCAAGATTATGGAGGCACTCCTTAAGGAAAGGATAGTGCAACACCTGGAATCCATAGGGCACAGGATCCAAGACAGCATGGGTTTACAAAGGAAGGTCTTGTCAAACTAACTCATAGATTTCTTTGACTGGGTAACCAGAGTGGTGGACCAAGGGGAGCAGTTGATGTCACTACCTTGACTTCAGCAAAGCTTTTGACACTGTTCCACATAGAAGATTGATAAATAAGCTGGGTAGGCTCGTGGTGGGTCAGTTGGTCAACTGGGTGGCAAACTGGTTGACGGGCAGAAAACAGAGAGTGGTGGTAAATGGTATACAGTTAGAAGAGATGCAAGTCACAAGTGGGGTACCTCAGGGATCAGTCCTGGGACCAGTCCTCTTCAACATCTTCTTTAGTGACCTTGCAGATGGACTAGAGGGTAAAGCTTGTCTGTTTGCAGATGACACCAAGATCTGCAACAGAGTAGATGATCCAGATGGGGTGGGCAGAATGAGAAGAGATCTGGATAAACTAGCAAAATGGTCAGAAGAGTGGCAACTGGGATTTAATGCAAAGAAGTGCAAGATCACGCACATAGGGAAGAGAAACCCTAAAGCCACGTATAGGCTGGGAGGGGAGTTGCTAGCAGTCACAAAGGAAAAAAGAGACTTGGGCATCATCATCACTGATGACCTGAAATCATCCAAGCAGACCTCTAAAGCAGTAGGTAAGGCTAGGGGGTGTTAGGGTGTATTAGTAGGGGTATCACAAGTCGTAAGAGGGAGGTAATAATCCCTCTTTACAAGACACTGGTTAGACCCCATCTGGAGTACTGCGTGTAGTACTGGAGGCCACACCTTCACAAGGATATTAACCAAATTGAGGCAGTCCAGAGAAGGGCAACCAAAATGGTGCAGGGACTGCATCAGAAGACATATGAGGACAGATTAACAGAGCTCAATATGTATACCCTTGAGCAAAGGAGGGAGAGAGGTGATATGATCGAGGCATTCAAACACCTTAAGGGTATTAACAAGGTGAAAGAGTCTAACATGTTTAAATATAAGAAAATAGCAGTACAAGAGGACACAGCATGAGATTAGAGGGGGGCCGATTAAGGGGGAATGTAAGGAAATTCTTTTTCACAGAAAGGGTGGTGGATGCATGGAATGGCTTACCACAAGAAGTGGTGGCTATGAATACAGTGCAGGGCTTCAAACAGGCATGGGATAGGCATAAGGGAGCAATACAAATGACTATGAATAGATAGGCCACTGACAGAGCAAAGGCCAATTGCACATTTATAAGGTAGAAAAAATAGATGGGCAGACTGGATGGGCCTTGCGGTCCTTATCTCCCATCAACTTCTATGTTTCTATGTTTCTTAGAGCACAGGAACAGCCTATTTGGAACCATATGGCTTGCAGACAGCTGCAGTTCTGTGTTGCCATCTTGAGGCTGGTGTGTAGAGACACCAATGTCCTTCAGCGTGGACCAAAGGGGGTTTGTGGCACCAGTGCGACCATGTGATGATAAGGGTGAGAGTGCAGACACTGTACTGATGAAGCAGTAGGATACTGGGTGAGGGGCTGTTGCTGCTTCCAGTTTCTATACCATGACTGATTTTTCTACCCTTATCTCTGAGTGCATCATCCAGTTTTGGACTTTGCCACTTAGGATGACAACATAGTGATCAAGATCAGCCTTCCCACCTGAAAGAAGTGCCATCATGCTATACTTGTACATGGAATCAAGCAGGGCTGCCAGGATGTACGTATCAAAGTTGTTAATTTGAAAAACCCTGGGATCATCATCACACAGGTGCATGATGCAGTCAGCAAACTCTTCTCCAACAGAGTCTGCAGCCACTTCAATTTGCTCCCTTATATTGACAAGTGCCTGGTGGAGTACACGCAGCAAAAGTATCACCTGGCTCAAACATGCATTTGCTGCACTCACAACCTGTGTTGCCTGTTCAAATGGATGGAGTACTTGGATAACATTGCCCATCAAAAAACACTGGGATGGACACAACAACATGGCTTCCTGTGCTTCACTATCATGCATGTGCATTATGTACTCATTGAGTGACTTGTACTGTTCATACAGCCTCTCAAAAATATACAGTGTGGAATTCCACTGCCCTGAGCTCTGCTCAAGCCAGTGCAGAGTGACTGAAATGCCTGCAGATTTTGTGGCTGGTAGCCAACATGGTACTCACTGCTTCAAGATCCAGAAAGGACTTCACAATGAGATTCAACACATGAGCAAAGCAGGGGACATGAGACAAGCAGCCATCAGAGATTGCTTTGAGGGCATTTTGTGCATTGTCACTGGCAATATATGCAGCCTTGAATCCATGTGGCTTTAGCCAGTGTCTAATGGCCTCATTAATGCATGTGAGAATTCTGTCAGATGTATGTAACCCATGCATTCTCTGCATACTCAATGTGGCATGCTGTCAACCACCAGTAATACTGCTGTCATTAGTCATGGGACAAGTGGATGAGGGACAGGGGTGCAAGGCATATACCCAAGGGAAATAGGCCCAGTGTGCAGTTATGCACATATAACTAACACCTGATGATGGGTCACTTGTCCAGATATTGGTGGTGAGGTGAATGCTAGCTACATCAAAGTGGGACAGAGCATGTGACACCATGCATGCTAGGTCATTATACATTGCTATAAGAGCCTTATTTCTGAAACAAGTTTGACTGGGCACTTTATATTTAGGTGTAGCCTTCTCCATAAGTTCTCTGAAAACCGGATTCTCAACAAATGAAAATGACACAAGGTCTTTTGGCAGCATCTTGGCAACAGCCGTGTTAAGCTGTTTTGTCACTGGGTGTTTCCAATGATATTTGATGTGCTTGGTTAATGCTGATTTGATATCTGGCTGCTTAAACCTAAAAGTGTGCTGAACTGTGGGGGTGTTTTGGCTTTGCCAGGTATGGTCTTATTGCTTTGGCTGCCTTGTCCACCAGCAGGGACATGCTGGAAAAAGCTCTCTATATGTGCAGTGGACTGATCAGGTTGACTACCTCAACTTGTATCTGCATGTGTAGGGGTGGAACACAAAAAGAGGTCAAATGTTTTCACATCCTCATCACCAGGCTGGGGACCCTCTCTTTCAGAGTGTGCTGAACTATCAGAACTGGGCATGGATGCTAACTGCTTATGCTGTTTCCATTTAATGGGGTGCTTACTTTGCATATGACTGTGCATATCAGTCATCCCATAGTGTGAACCTGGCTTATCCCTGCTAATTTTGGAATGACAGATGTTGCACACAGCCACACTGTCATCAGACTCATAAACGACAAAGAAATTTCACACAAGTGAATTTCCACTGACTCAATGGATTTTCATGGGTGGGGCAGATGTGGACAGGGATGGAGGGGTGTGCAATATTCTTTTCTTTGGATGATCCTGCTGCTGGTGATCACCATATCCCATTTTTTGCAATTGCTGTCCCTTTACCCTGGCAGGTTGCTGCTTGTAGAGTGACGTAAAAGGGATTGCTGGCCCTTTACCACGGACAGTTGTGGTTGCTGATTGTGGAAGGCATGGCTGCCAATTAGTGTATAATACTGGGTCATCATTGGCTTCACCATCAACACCTGCATCACTAGTAACCTCACTGCTTTCTGAAATATTCAGGCTGTGAAAGTAAGGGCTAACTGTACTCCACCTCTTTTTCCTCAGTAGCCTTCTCTGCCACATGAACTGTGGCACTAACAGGATGTTCACTCTGAGGAGGTTCTTGCTCCTTAGACACCTTTTGAAGCTGTCTATTTATTTATTTATTTAGTTTTTGTTGACCGGGTAAGTGCACTAGACAAATCCTGCCTATTTTCAGGCACGACCCGGGGGAGGGGGATACAGATGAATGCCAACTGACCTTGAACCAGATTAAGCTGTTGGTGGTATTTTTAATGAATGAGGGAAATTTGGCCAGGACACCGAGGAAATTCCCCTACTCATTTCGATAATTGCCATGGGATCTTTAACATCCACCTGAACTACCACCAATCCAGGCAGATGGAACCTCGGTTTTAACATCTCATCCGAAAGACGGCACCTCAGAAGTGCAGCACCCCTCTCATGCTGCACTACAGTGTCAGTATTGGGATATTAACCCAAGTGCCAGATGTGTGAGCTGAACCCACAGCCCTCTGATCTCCTGGACTCAGAGGCGAGTGTGCTACCTACTGAGCCTCTGACACTGTCTATGCTGTTGTTCATTCTCAATCTCTACTCCACCAACAGTAACTGGTCCTGCACCACCCTTACTGTCATCGTCTCTGATAATGCCTGCCACTGGATGCAAACCCTCCTCACTCTCAGTCCCTAGCAGCTCCTGAGTTAACTCCTGGGTGCCTTGTGACTGAGACTGTTTACTATGTTCCTGCACCTCCTGAGACCCTTGGAACTCACACAGTAGTGCGGCAACATCCATTGCAGTCTTTTTACACTCTTTTGAACAATGAGCAATAGCTGCGCAGGAAGTAGCAGTACTGCACTGCATGCCAAAGAAGCTGAAAGCTTTGATTCCCACTGTAGCTGACACTGGAGCAGTATGTGGCATGGCTGTTATTGCACTACCACCAGAACTTGCAGTACCAGAAACCACCTCCTTGTGACACGCTTTAGACTGATTGAATACTAATGGCACTTTTTCCATGCCCTCCATGCTTCCCCTTGCCTTTGCCTGAGATATTGTTCTTCCTGTGCTTCACTAAAGCCTTAAATACCAGCAAGTATTCAAAAACAGATCCATGACAATCGATTGACAATTTCATTTTCGACCGACATTACAGCAACTCATTTATGTCGACTGCATTTGTGGTCGGCATCAAGGGAGTCACTTCAGACTGTGTTTTCTTCAGGTGGTTCAGCACCTGAACACCCCATGCAGAGGGTTCTGCCCCCCACAACCCCTGCTACTAAATTAATCAACTCCAAGTTGGAGCTGCTTCAGTGAGGGGGAGCAGTACTCTAATAGAGCAGTGCCTGGGTCCCGCACCAACACTACAGTGACCTGGCACTGTTGTCGCTGTAGTGTTGGTCGCAGTAAAGTTGTCGCTGTAGAGATGTCATGCCTTCAAAAACAATGCAGCAATACTACAGACTGAGACTGCAGAATACAGAGTACCACAATAAATATCTTTCCCCAGCACTCCAAGTACAGATAGCAGCACTATTTTTCTTCTCCTGACCAAAAAAGTGGCAAATTGTCACTCAGAAAACCTGTTCTGTGGAGCAGAACAAACAGAGCTTTTCCCTCTTCAGAAAACTCTTCAGAAGTGAGTAGCTGATGCCTCCCTCTGCACCCCATGTGACTGTAGAGCTACAAAGCATGTGATTAGAGCTACATGCAGTGTAATTGACCTTTCATCAGGACTTCAGTGCTGAACCATGGAATTTTACATATATCGTGGAATTAAAAAGTATGCAATTCTTGGGTCCTGCAGAATTCAAAAGAAAGAAATGCGAAATTAAACAAGGAAAGAAGGAAAAAACAAAGAAATTAAAATACAACAGAACAGATTAATTGCTGACCCCACAATTAAGGTGCTTGGCAGCTTGAGTGATTACATCCACTATGTGTGCTTAGAAAAAAAAATGTTGTCATACATGTGTAATGCCCCAGAGTTGAGGCACCACAGTAAATAAATAAAGTTCAGGGGTTAACAGGTGCCCAGGGTGCCTGTACTATGTGTGGGCAGCAAAGTATAATAAAATAAGGCCCCTTGGTAGTAAAGTGTCACCTCCTTGCAAAGAAAAATGCTGTAAATAGTAGAGAAAGTGCCCTGTGCACTTAAAAATGGTCAAAAGGCAGAATTTATTCAAGCTGCATCAACAATGGCCTGGATGGAATGCTGTGCTGAGCTGCTCATGCACAGTATTCCAGTCCAAACACTCCAGAACCAGAGTGTTAGTTTTAAAAATTAAACAGTTTTTGGGCAGTTCCTGCTGACTGTGGAGAAGAGAGGATGCAGATGGTTAAGGGGCACCGGTAAAAAGCTTACCTGTGGGTTGAAGCTGTTCCGCGAGGGCCAGTCTGCGTGCCTGCTCTGGCTCCAGCCATGGAAGATCCCTGAAGAGCTCCGTTTCAGTCTTCGGTGCTATCGGGGCACCAGAAAAAAGTACCAGGCCATTGGCCATGGTTTGGGCTGTGTAGCCTCGTCGGTTTATTGTTTTAACCCCCCCTTGTGTTTTAAAGTTAAATCTGGTCCCCCGTCGGCGGCATAGAAGAGCCGCATCATGACCGTTTTCCTGTCGGCCTTCTGAGGCCCCCAGTCATCCCCCCAGATGCCTGTAGTACTCCTTCCCACTGCCAGCTCACCTCCTGCCTCCTGTTTGCCTTGTGATCCTCCACACAGCTCGTCGGAGTATTGAGTCAGCAGCAGCACACGCTACGTGCTGACCGCCTGTGAAGAAAAGTCTTTTTTTTAATGATTTAAAAGAGCACAGTAAGTGCAAAAGCAAGTGGCCGAGCGCCACAGGGGCGTCGGGTCAATAGGACCCTAGATTTTAATATTCAGAAGGGGTCGGGACCAGGTGGGTACAGCGACTCCCACAGGAGGTGCTAGAAAGGCAAGGCCAGTTAAGGGACTATGAATATTAATGAGAGGGAAGGGGTTAAGGTGGCGACTCGGGCCTGAGTGACATTAGCCTCTTTGTGAGCCAACAGATTTAAAGGGGTCCTGCCACTTCTGGCTAAATAAAAGTTTAAAGGGGTCCTGCCAGCAGTTAAGTGGGCAACAGGCCCAAAATAAAGTAGAGCTACCAGGCCCATAGTTAAAGAGGTCACAAGGCCCGTGATATTGGGAGGGCTACCAGGCTCTGTATTTAAAAGGGAACCAGGCACCAGATTCAAAAGTAGGGCTACCAGGCCCGTAGATTAAAGATAGGGCTGCCAGGCCCGAGGTAAGGTAGGGCTGTCAGGCTCGAGGTAAAGTGGGCACTAGGCCTACAGTAGTAAAGGGTGCCAGGCCCTAGTAAAGGAAGGGCACCAGGCCCACAGTAGTAAAGGGTGCCAGGCCCTAGTAAAGGAAGGGCACCAGGCCCACAATAGTAAAGGGCAGCTAGGCCCCAGTAAAGGAAGGACACCAGGCCCATTGAAGTAAAGGGCACCAGGCACCTGCAAAGGTAGGGCATCCAAGCCCATAGGGAATAGGGCAGCAGGTCTACGGGCAATTAGTGTAACCAGGCTAAATAGCTGGGGCAAGTACATTAGCTTGCTCAGGGGTAGCCAGATCCTAATGAAGACAGACCCACAGTGGAAAAGGGTCCGACTAAGTGGTACTTAAGTGCACAACCTGTTACAAAGTAATTATCACCTGTTGTATTGGTTCTACAAACTGTTTATTCTTCCAGCATCTCAACTGTTGTGTTGTTGCACGAAGCACCGAGACTGTGTTGTATAAGATTAGGATTGTGGTCATTTGCCCCTGACAGTGAACAATTGCCCTAGAAGTGAACAATTGCCCCTGAAAGTAAATATTCCAGTATAACGTGCCCACAGAAGTACCATTGTGCAGAAGCAGGTTCTGATTCAATCTTCAGCCTCCATCAGTTCTTCACCATACAAATCTCCAGTCTTCATCAGCTCTTCGCCATACCAATCGACAGTCTTCATCAGCTTTTCACCATAGCAGTCTTCAGCCAGCAGAAGGCTTCTTCAACTTCTTGCCCATTCGTCCATCGTAGTCGAAGTTGACATCATTTGAGTAGTCGTGGCCGCCAGTTCCTGAGCAGCTTCGAAGAAAGACAGCCAGAATGTGTCTCATCCATCCCTCCCAGATGCCCGCCGGTAGATGGGTCCGTCATAGCCAAGTATGTTCATTGCCACCATTTCTTATTTTATTCTTTATCAGTGTGGAATCCTGATCTTCACTTTTCACTTCTTCTTGCTTGTGTCGTCCAGCATCGCCAGAGCAATCCACAGGATAGCAACTCAAGTTTGGTGGTCCTTCAAGTGGATCTGTCACCAAAAGCAGCCCAGCAGTTCTTCTTCTTCATCCTTGGTAGTCCTTCTTCTGGATTCTTCACCAAGTCCAGTGTTCGTTTGGCAGCCTTGGTCTAGGGTAGGTGCCAGGAAAACCACAGAAGTTCTTCTTCATCCTTGGTGGCCCTGGTCAAGGGTTGGCGTGAGGAGAAAGCAGCAGATTTCTTCTCCCATGGCAATCTTGCAGGTGGATCCCTTGCCACATTTTGGTTCTTCAAACTTGGCAACCCAGTTTGAGGGTTTTTGTGCCAAGAAAAGAGCATTTCCTCATTTAGTTTGCTCATGCTTTTGTGTTCCGGCAACCATGGATAGTGGGTTGGCCAATGCTTATGGTCTGTTTACCAATCTTTCCATTCCCTGCTTGTGACCTCTCATAGGTCTCCTAGTCAGCTTGGTGCCAAGCAAGAGTTTTTCCCCTTTCTCTTTACCCTTTTCTTCAGTTGTGCACGAAGACGACGGACATCCTCATCTTATGGACTAATTGAGACTGTTTGCTGATTGTATTTTGCATGCTTAGCACATGGTATGATAAAGTGATAGTGTGATGAAGTATAAGGTTATATCACATACATAGATCTCTAGGTGGGCAATTGCCATAGTCCTGGAAGAATACTGTACAGTGACTTTAGGTCAATGTACATGTAGATTAATAGAGTGGTAATTGTTAGCTTGCATTTATAAGTAAGAGTTATTCCCTAACTTTCCCTTGTGACCGTGTCTACCTTTTCCTGGTGTAAATACAAGCATGCTGGGCATCAAACTTCATATTGTCTCCTGCCTCTCCTTAAAGGGTGCTTTCTGGCACCCAACCTAATTCGGACCACAGGGTTGTCTCGCCATTTCACCTGCTTGAGTTGATGCTGGGTGTACAGCTGGGACAGGTGTTCTACTAGGTTAGTATCCCAGTTGATAAGATCTCCACACCGTGGTGTCATCACCATCATAGTACATCACATAATAATAAAGAAAAATTTTTGGCGTAGTCGGCAGGATAAAATTTAAGGAGTCTAAAGCCGGAACTTTTGGAGATAACAATGCAAGCTGTACCCAGGTGTGGTAGTGCAATGTCTGGAAGGGATAATGCAGCTGTTGGCAATGAGGATATAGGCATTGGGATGGAAAACAGAAAAAATATACCTCCCTCACCCCTCAAAGTGCCCTATTACTTCAGAGCACCATGGCTTCCCCAGTATATGGGAGAAAAAGATGGAAATGGAACGAGCAGTTTGGGGGAGTTCAGATCCAAGATGCAAGCCATGTTTCGACTGTATCAGGTCCTGGAAAGACAGAATGTGGAGATACTAATTGGACAGTTAAAAGGGGCTGCCAATAGAGAGGTACAATCATGACCTGCAGGTGCGAAGACTACAGCTGACCAAATCTTACAGAGCCTACAACAAATTTTTGATACTCAGACTGTGTCTAGTCTCAAGATGAAATTTTTCTCTAGAACAAAAAGGCCTCAAGAGACTCTTTGAGAGTATACTTTAAGCCTACATGGAGTTTCTGAGAGTGGCTGAAAGGGTGGATGCTCAAGAGGTCACAGATCCAAATTGGGTGCTAACGGAAAAGTTTGTGGAAGGGGCATGCGGTGAAGCTCTTAGACGAGAATTAAGAATGTTGCAGCTTCAAGACCCAGATGCAGAGTTCCTCAACTTCAAAGAGAAGGCCATAAAGGTATTAGGATCAAGCTGAGCGGGAGAGGAGGTGGTGACTTACCCACAGATGGTGATGCCTATGAGTGCAGCATTGCTGGGGTATCCAGTGGAGAGATCGGCATGAGAAGGCCCATGATGCAGGCAGCCAGCCAGTGAGGAAAGGGTAGATAAAGCATGGATATATGGTCGAGAGTCCACTGGTGAGCACCCAGGTTATCTCGCGGATGCCAGACCTTTGTGGGGGCAAATGGCACAGGCACTGATCCGTCCCATGGTTAACACCTCACATCAGAACTCGGAGATGCTGGAACAAATAGCCACCCTGACACAAGCTATGTCCTAAGTGTGTCAGGAGGTCAAGGGACTAAAAGAAGGCTGGAAGAAGGAAGCTTCCCAGATGCAGGGTGAACAAGAAAGATGGCTTGACGAACTCCAGTATCATAGAAGAGGAGAAGGAAGATGTCCGATGGACCAATTCGACAGTCAGGGCAGGCCTATAGTCCAGAAATGTGGAGTCAGTGGCCATATTGCAATATGGTGCCAACAGCCTCCAGAACCAGTGGTGGCTTTAAACAGGGAATCTTCGGGGATGGGGACCAATCCTCGGAGAGTGTTCAGCCAGCTCCAAACTCAGCAATGAGTCGATCAAATTTAATTGGGAGGAGCCCAACTGTTCCAGTGTTAGTGGATGGAATCAAATTAATGGCTCTCTTGGACACCGGATCCCAGGTCACAATAATGCAGGGCCAGTATTTTCACAGGTACTGGAAGATGGAAGATCTGCAACCGCCACCTAAGTCATGGATTACCTTAATTGCCAGTAACGGAGCTGAAGTGCCTTACTTGGAGTACTTAGAAGCCAGTATCCAGTTGGGAAAGAATGTGCAGAAGGGTCAAGGCATCATTATCAGCGAGGCAGAGAGTGATAGTTTACCACCCCTTATCCTTGGAATGAACTTCCTCCAGCACTGCCTAGAGGACCTAGTACAGGTTTAACAAATACAAGTAACGAGGTCTCCATGTATAGAGAAGAGAGCTTTGCAACAAATGATACACCTGCTCCAGTGTCACCAAAGATTCGCAAGTAGTTCTTGTGAAATTGGAAAAGTAAGTTTCCGACGCCCGACTTGTCATCCTAAAGTCAAGTTGTGAGACTACCCTTTGGTGTAAGGCCAAAGTAGGACCTCAGGGCCAAGATTATGATGCCTTGGTTGAACCATGCCCAAAGGAAAAAGAAGAGCCCATATTGGTGGCTAGGAGTGTGGCTACGGTTACCAAAGGAAGGGTCCCTGTGTAAGTCATAAACTATGGGAATCACGATGTCTGACTCCATAGAAACCAGCCAGTGGCTCAGTTGCATATGGTGTTTTTGGAAGATATCGTGGAACCAGAGGACAAAGTTCCAGAGAAGACAAAAACACCAGACCTCAGAGAGGAAGGAGACACCCTATGTGACTCCGAACCCGCATGGATAAAAGAGGTTAACCTGGGTAATCCGAAGACCATGGTGCAACAGAAGAAGGATGTGATTCAAGTTTTACTAAAGAATTCTGAGGCTTTCAGTCAACATCCCCTCAACTTTGGATTGGCGCAGGAAGTGCAACATCACATTCATATGCAACGACATCCACCCATCAGAGAGAGATTTCGACTGATTCCCCCAGCCGTGTATCAGCCAGTAAAGGAAATGATCTGGGAGATGAAGGAGGCCAAGGTGATAAAGGAGAGTTACAGTCCTTGGGCCGCTCCCATTGTTCTAGTCAAGAAAAAGGATGGAAAGATCCAGTTTTGTGTAGATTATCGGAAGTTAAACAGCATAACACATAAAGATGCACACCCATTACTGAGAATCGAAGACTCTTTAACTGCATTACAGTCAGCTGCCATCTTCTCCACCCTAGATCTCACAAGTGGATATTGGCAGGTGCCAATGGCCCCAGAAGACCAGAAGAAAACTGCTTTTATTACACCTATGGGGTTATTCGAATTCATTCGTATGCCCTTTGGGTTGCGCAATGCTCCAGGAACATTTTAGAGGTTGGTGGAGCACTGTCTAGGCAGTTGAAATTTTGACATTTTGTTGCTCTACCTTGATGCTATCATCATCTATTTTAAGAACCACCAAGAGCATCTGCAGCATTTAGATGAGGTCTTTACTCGGTTGATCCGATATGGCTTAAAAGTAAAACCTTCCAAGTGCCATCTGTTACAGTCCCAGGTAAATTACCTTGGTCACATTGTATGTGCTAATGGAGTGTCACCCAATACTGAGAAATTGTCAGCAGTAAAGGAATGGCCAGTGCCAACAACTGTACAAGACGTCTGAAGATTTTTGGGTTTTGTTGGGTATTACCGGAGATTTGTAAAGGACTTTTCTAAAATAGCATTACCCCTGAATGAGCTCATCTGAGGAACCAAGGCGGGACAAGTACCCAAAAGGCAACCAGTTAAGTGGGCAAAGTAGCAACAAGAGGCTTTTGATCAATTAAAACAAATTCTTACCTAAGCACCGGTATTGGCATATCATTATTCCAAACCCTTTCAATTGTATACAGATGCAAATAACAAAAGGCTAGGCACAGTGTTAGTGCAGGAGCAAGAGGGCATTGAGCGAGTCATAGCATATGCCAGCCGTGGATTGAGAGGGTCAGAGAAATTATGCTTGGTACAGTTCGTTTAAGCTGGAATATCTAGCCTTGGTTTGGGCAGTGACAGAAAAATTTAAACACTACCTAGCCATTACTCCGTTTACTGTGTTTACTAACAATAATCCACTGGCGCATTTAAACACAGCGAGATTAGAAGCTCTAGAGCAGCGATGGGCTTCCAGACTAGCCAACTATCAGTTTTCCCTCAAATATCATTCAGGCATATCTAATACAAATGCAGATGCACTATCCCGAATGCCTCATCCAACAGAAAATGAAATAGATGAGACCGCTAGAGAATACCGAGATGCCACCTTTTCTTCAGGTACCATTAGAAATTGTTCAGGCCTGTTGTTACACCAATACCAGAGAAGATGTAGAACCGGAACAAGAACCAGAATGCGCAGACCAGCTGGCAAAACAAAGTAACCTGTGGGTACAACTACAAGACCAAGACCAGTAATTAACCAAGTTAAGTCATACATTGCAACAAGACAAAAGATACCACCTGAAAAGCAAAAGAAAATGGATCCGGAAGCTATAAAGTTATGGAGACACAGAACATGGTTAACCATAAAAGGCTCTAAGCTTATTCATCAGACCTGAGACACCAACACTCATTGTGAGATCTCCCAGACCATAGTTCCAAAGAAAAATGCAGCAGTGGTGCTTGAAGCATATCATGACCATTCTGGACACTTCGGCAATAAGAAAAGAGAGGCCATAATCGGGAAAAGATTTTACTGGATTAGGATGAGAAGTGATATTATTAAATGGTGTGAAAAATCCCCAACTTGTAGTCTAAACGCCCCAATAGAAACAACCAGCGAGCTCCTCTGCATCCCATAATTAGCAAAGCACCCCTTGAGTTAGTTGCTATGGATCACCTCAAACTGGAACCAAGTGCCAATGGATAAACATACATCTTAACCATGGTGGATCACTATTCTAAGTTTATGGTCATCAGTGCTGTAAAAGATTTGTCTGCCAGAACAACAGCCAATACATTTGTAAAGCTTTTCGTTCGTCCTTTTGGGTATCCAATCAAGATATTGACTGATCAAGGAACTGCATTGAGTCACAGCTCTTCAGAGAACTCTGCACCTTATATGGCAGTAAGAATATGAAAACCACTGCATATCACCCTCAGTGCAATGGACTGTGTGAGTGAATGAATCAAACAATACTAGGAATGTTAAGAGCTCTTTCAGAATATAAACATCCATATTGGCCAGCTTTGCTCCCTGAACTAGCGTATTTGTATAACAACATGATGCACTGTTCTACTGGATACAAGCTGCACTATTTAATGTTTGGTTGCCACGGAAGACTTCCTTTGGACCTGGTACTCGAAGTTCAACAAAATGGACCACCTGTTACTGATTGGGTAAAAGAGCAAAGTAAGAGATTACAAGAAGCCGGGCAAGTTGTGATCCAATGCATGGAACAAGTACGACTTACGCAAAAGGTAAACTATGATGCTAAAGCTAATGCAACACCATTGCAGATTGAAGGATGGGTATTGCTCAAAAGGACTCAGAAATGCCATAAACTAGCTACCAGATGGGAGCCAGGACCTTTCCTTATTGTCGAAATCCCTTACCCTGACCTACCCATGTACAAGATTGAAAAAGAGACTGGTAGTGGCACAAAGAAAGTGCATAGAAATCTTATTAAACCTTGTACCTTCAGAGACAGTGCTTTAATTGATACTACAAGAAAAGCTACATCAGAGGAGAGGCAGGAGAACCCTACCTGCCAAGTAAAGGAGATTAATTTACAGACAAATTGGGGTATAGATCCATGGGTTACATATTCGCATGTACGTACAGAAAATCGTCCTTTGGCAGAACCCATAGCAATGCCCGGACTGGAACCTCCTGATTTACCTGAAACAGCAGTTAGTCCAGAAAAAACAGTAGCTTTGCAGCCATGTAGATCCCAGAGATGTAATTTTAGTTTACCTCCTAGGAGATACATTTTAGGAGCTCCTCAAATAGTACCTTCCTTCAGAGATAGTTCTGTTCTGATTAATTCCCCATGACGCTGTCACTTAGTTAAGTAAACAAGAAAGTTTTCTGAAAGTTATAGAAGCTTAAGGATGCTTTAATTAAAGTATATAGAGCTTTAAGTTAAGTGTTAAAGTGGTAAGAAATATTCTAAGAAATCTATAAAAGCAGTGTTTAAGAAGTGTTATATAAAATGTTTAAAGGGAATACATGGGCACATGTATTTTTAGGTGGGCCCAAATCTTTAATGCCAGAGAGTTGGGGCACACAGTAAATAAATAAAGTTCAGGGGTTAACAGGTGCCCAGGGTGCCTGTAGTATGTGCTGGCAGCAGGGAATAAGGAAAAAAGGCCCCTTGGTAGTAAAGTTTCCCCTCCTTGCAAGGAATAATGCTGTAAATAGTAAAGAAAGTGCCCTGTGCACTTAAAAATGGTCAAAAGACAGAATTTATGCAAGCTGCATCAACAATGGCCTGGATGGAATGCAGTGCTGAGCTGCTCATGCACAGCATTCCAGTCCAAACACTCCAGAACCAGAGTGTTAGTTTTAAAAATTAAACAGTTTTTGGGCAGTTCCTGCTGGCTGTGGAGAAGAAAGGATGCAGATGGTTAAGGGGAACCGGTTAAGAGCTTACCTGTGGGTTGAAGCTGTTCCCCGAGGGCCAGTCTGCGTGCCTGCTCTGGCTCCAGCCAGTGAAGATCCCTGAAGAGCTCCGTTTCAGTCCACGGTGCCATCGGGGCACCAGAAGAAAGTAACCGGCCTTTTGCCATAGTTTGGGCTGTGTAGCCCCGTCTGTTTATTGTTTTAACCCCCCCTTGTGTTTCAGAGTTAAATCTGGTCGCCTGTCGGCGGCATAGAAGAGCCGCATCACAACTGTATTCCTGTCGGCCTTCTGAGGCCCCCAGTCATCCCCCCAGCTGCCTCTAGTACTCCCTCCCACTGCCAGCTCACCTCCCGCCTCCAGATCCTCCACATAGCTCGTCGGAGTGTTGAGTCGACAGCAGCACACGCTACGTGCTGACCGTCTGTGAAGAAAAGTATTTTTTTAATGATTTAAAAGAGCACAGTAAGTGATAAGGCAAGTGGCTGAGTGCACAGGGGCATTGGGTCGATAGGACCCTAGATTTTAATATTCAGAAGGGGGGCAGGGCCAGGCAGGTGTAGCGACGCCCACAGGAGGGGCTAGAAAGGCAAGGCCAGTTAAGGGCCTATGAATATTAATGAGAAGGGCGGGATTAGGGTGGCAACTCAGGCCTGAGTGGCATTAGGCATTTTGTGAGCCAACAGATTTAAAGGGGTCCTGCCACTTCTGGCTAAATAAAAGTTTAAAGGGGTCCTGCCAGCAGTTAAGTGGGCACCAGGCCCAAAATAAAGTAGGGCTACCAGGTCCGTAGTTAAAGATGGCACAAGGCCCGTGATATTGTGAGGGCTACCAGGCCCTGTATTTAAAAGGGCACCAGGCACCAGATTCAAAAGTAGGGCTACCAGACCCATAGATTAAAGGTAGGGCTGCCAGGCCCAAGGTAAGGTAAGGCTGCCATGCCCGAGGTATGGTAGGGCTGCCAGGCCCGAGGAAAAGTGGGCACTAAGCCCACAGTAGTAAAGGACACCAGGATCTAGTAAAGGAAAGGCACCAGGCCCACAATAGTAAAGGGCAGCTAGGCCCCAGTAAAGAAAGGGCACCAGGCCCACAGTAGTAAAGGGTGCCAGGCCCTAGTAAAGGAAGGGCACCAGGCCCACAGTAGTAAAGGGCAGCTAGTCCCCAGTAAAGGAAGGGCACCAGGCCCACAGTAGTAAAGGGTGCCAGGCCTCAGTAAAGGAAGGATACCAGGCCCATTGTAGTAAAGGGCACCAGGCCCCTGCAAAGGTAGGGCATCCAAGCCCATAGGGAACAGAGCAGCAGGTGTATGGGCAATTAGTGTAACCAGGCTAAATAGTTGGGGCAAGTACATTAGATTGCTCAGGGTTAGCCAGATCCTAATGAAGACAGACCCACAGTGGAAAAGGGTCCGACTAAGGGGTGCTTCAGTACACAACCTGTTACAAAGTAATTATCACCTGTTGTATTGGTTCTACAAACTGTTTATTCTTCCAGCATCTCAACTGTTGTGTTATTACATGAAGCACTGAGACTGTGTTGTATAAGATTAGGACTGTGGTCATTTGCCCCTGACAGCAAACAATTGCCCCAGAAGTGAACAATTGCCCCTGAAAGTAAATATTCCAGTATAACGTGCCCACAGGAGTACCATTGTGCAGAACAGGTTCTGTTTCAATCTTCAGCCTCTATCAGCTCTTCACCATACAAATCTCCAGTCTTCATCAACTCTTCACCATACAAATCTTCAGCCTCCAGCAGCGCTTTACCATACAAATCTTCAGTCTTCAGCAGTTCTTCACCATACCAGTCTTCAGTCTTCATCAGCTCTTCACCATACCAATCATCAGTCTTCATCAGCTTTTCACCACAGCAATCTTCAGCCAGCAGAAGGCTTCTTCAACTTCTTTCCCTTTCATCCTCTGTAGTCGAAGCTGTTGTCCTTTGAGTAGTCATGGCCGCAGGTTCCTGAGCAGCTTGGAAGAAAAATGACCAGAAAGTGTCTTGTCCATCCCTCTCAGACACCCGGCAGTAGACGAGTCCGTCTTAGCCAAGTGTGTTTGTGGCTGCCATTTTTTATTTTGTTCTTTATCAGTGTGGAATCCTGATCTTCACTTTTCACCTCTTCTTGCTTGTGTCTTCCAGCATCGCCAGAGCAATCCACAGGGTAGTAGCTTGAGTTTGGTGGTCCTTCAAGTGGATCTGTCACCAAAAACAGTCCAGTTCTTCTTCTTCATCCTTGGTAGTCCTTCTTCTGGATTCTTCACCAAGTCCGGTGTTCGTTTGGCAGCCCTGGTTGAGGGTAGGTGCCAGGAAAACCGCAGCAGTTCTTCGTCCTTGGCAGCCCTGGTCGAGGGTTGGCACTGAGGAGAAAGCAGCAGATTTCTTCTCCCGTGTCAATCCTGCAGGTGGCTTCCTTGCCACATTTTGGTTCTTCAACCTTGTCAGCCCAGTTTGAGGGATTTTGTGCCAAGAAAAGAGCATTTCCCCACTTAGTTTGTTCATGCTCTTGTGTTCCGGCAACCCTGGAGAGTGGGTTGGCCGATGCCTCTGGTCTGTTTACCAATCTCTCCATTTTCTGTTTGCGACCTCTCATAGGTCCCCTAGTGAGCTTGGTGCCAAGCAAGAGTTTTTCCCCTTTCTCTTGACCCCTTTTCTTCAGTTGTGCATGAAGACTCTGGACATCCTCATCTTATGGACTAATTGAGACTGTTTGCTGATTGTATTTTGTATGCTTTGCACATAGTATGATAAAGTGATAGTGTGATAAAGTATAAGGTTATATCGCACACATAGATCTCTAGGTGGGCAATTGTCAGAGTCCTGGATAAGAATACTGTAGAGTGACTTTAGGTTGATGTACATATAGAATAATAGAGTGGTAACTGTTAGCTTGCATTTACTGTATAAGTAAGAGTTATTCCCCAACTTTCCTTTGTGACCGTGCCTACATTTCCCTGGTGTAAATAAAAGCCTGCTGGGCATCAAACTTCATATTGTCTCCTGCCTCTCCTTAAAGGGTGTCTCTTGGCACCCAACCTAATTCAGACCACAGGGTTGTCTCGCCATTTCACCTGCTTGAGGCGATGCTGGGTGTGCAGCTGGGACAGGCGTTCTACTAGGATAGCATCCCAGTTGATAAGATCTCCACACCATGGTGTCATCACCATCGCAGTACATCACACATGGCTGGCGGAAAAAAAAACCTGCAGAATTACGTTGAAAACCATTGATAATTACATGATACAGCAACATAAGTGACAAGACAGAGAATACACTTGTTTCTGCATTTCTTAAGTAAAATTTCACAGTTACTCTATAAATAATGCAGTATGATGCTTCCCTTGACACCCCACGTGACTGCAGAGTCACAAAGTATGTGATTACAGGTACATGCAGTGAAAACGAACCTCTTAGTAGAATTTCTGTTCAAAACCGCATGATTTTTCATATACCATGGAATGAAAAAAGAATGCAATTCTTAGGCTGGGTAGAATTAAAAAGGAAAAAATGCAAAAGACAACCAGGAAAGGAGGAAAAAAAATGCAATTTAAAAACACTGAACGGGTTAATTGCTGATACCACATGTAAGGGGCTCAACAGGTTGAGTGCTTAAGTTCAATATATGACCTTAAAATTTCCATACCACCTGTAGAAAAAGAAATACGGACACACATTGGCAGCGGAAAAAAAAATCAGCAGAATCACATTGAAAACCAAGGATTATTACATGATATGATAAAATAGTTAACAAAACACTTTATTTCCCCAATTCATAACAAACTGTCCACAGTTTGTAAACAAATACCGCAGTACTAGGGAGAATACACCTTAATTTGGCAAACGTTCGGAACTCCACCACAGGTAGAAAAGTGGAAAATTCCATGAAAGTTCGAAAGTTCATGGAACCCCACAATGGAGGAAATCAGTACTTTTGTCCATGCCTAGTAATTTTGCAGTGCAACTGTGAAAACAAGTTTCAGAGGGGGAATTTGAAAAACTACACCTGACATGTTCAGGAGGTAGGATAATACAATGGTTATGTTGAACATTAGAGGACAAAATCTGGAAAAATATAGTTATGAGTAAAGGTTGGGACAATTCAACATTTCTTCATAACTTAGATGTTTTGTCACATTTGACCCAACATTTTCAACATAGTCTTGTCATGACCAATCCTTCTGAAGGTGACATGTGTCATTTATAAAATAGTGACCAAAACATCATTTCCTGCCACAAGTGTAAAAACACATTTTGGCCAGGATTAGAAAAATGACAGCTTGTCACATTCATGAGGGAGTATGAAAACATGGCTATTTTGAAAATTTGGGGTTAAAATATTGAAAATTATCAACGTTATTAACATGTGTAGAAAATGTTCAACATATGCTTATAACGTTATTTTTTTTTTATATTTTTTACCCCATATTTTCAACATAGCCTACTTATGACCCCACCTCATGAACAAGGATGGAGAAAATGTTTAAATTCTGCCCAAAAGGAAATTTTGTGCAGAGAATGAAAAATCACCTTTTGGGATGGATTTACATAATTTTACCACCCTTGTTCATGAGGTGGAGTCCCAAAAAGGCCATGTTGAAAATTTGTGGAAAACATATTTAAAAATGACTGAGTTATAAGGACAGGTTCAAATTCCATTGAAATACATTGAACCACGTAGCTGATTTTCTATAGTTCCTGTTCTGGTGTTGAAGAATGAAGATGTGTCTCCAGTCCAAAGAGGATTACAGCGTTGGATCCCCAGTAGATAAGTAAGGGGTGAGGGTGTGGGGTTATGGGTGCTTAGTGGGAGGTTGAGGTGAGGGTAACAGCAGCGGTGAGCCGGCAGTGGCACCAGACATTGATGGACTGTTTTCTTTTTTACAGGGTGTATAAAAAAGGATGACAAGGGGCAGTTTTCCTTATTTCAGGTACAACCACTGGGAATTGGGCACCTCAACATCAGTTTAACCTCTATGAGCCCGGGAAGCAAGGGAGGGATACTTAGTAAAGGGTGAGATTACAAGAAGTAAAATAAAATACTGTAGTAACAAAAAGACTAAGAGGGACAGTTGGGATCACGGTAGGCTGATCATGACACCGATCAGCTCTGCTTGCTGAGCAGCATTATGCAAATTAAAGGAAAGAGCAGCCCTATGATTCAGATGTCTTTTTTCTTTGAAGGACACAAAGTTTCCCTCCAGCAAGACCAGAAGAGTGTAATGATCAGCCTGGTTGAAGATTGGTCTTACATTGTCAAGCTCCTTACAGGCTGCCCTGCATTGGACTGACAGTGACACACCTCTCAAAATCCACTATCATGCCAATAGCCATGGCTAGCATATGTGTGGCCACAGAGTGCCCGCTCATTTTCCATCTTGATGTCCAGTAGGAGAACTTTCATTAGTAGCCCTAACCACATCCTCTGTAACCCTGTATATTGGCCATGGTACGGTTGTCAGACGATGTGTGTCACATGCTCAGCTGTGCTTCCTGTAATCATAGCCAAGACAGGAATGCTGCACAGATGTCCTATGAGGAAATGAGCCCATTTAAAGGGTCATGTACCAGGCATGCCTGCGGGGTGTTACATGAGTGAGATGGCTGCTGCTGCAATCAGTGTGTCTGAGAGCTCTGTAAGGAGAATGATGGAGTACAGTACTCTGAAAAGTTTTGGCCAACGTCAAAATTATTTCAGGAATACTCAGAGAAAGGGAGCATTGTGTGGGAGGTGAACAAACCTGGAGAAGGTGTGTATGCAACTGCAAGGGGTGAAGGGACATGCAGGTCATATGTTGTGTGTACTATGTCAGTGATGTTGTTCCATTATTTATGTTTCCACATAACCACCCTGACAGGCCAGAATGATTCATCCTAAAGTGGCAGGAGCATCCCACAAGGGTGGTGACAGTGATGGTGGCCAACTGAGCCAGGTGGGCACTACAGCTACCAGACTGAATGACTGACCTACAGCCAGGCTGCTGACTATAAGGGCAAAGTGGGGGAATACTAGGCCCTGGCTAAGCAGTCAAACGTAAGTGATGTGTGTGTTGGGGTCCCTGTGTGGCTGCTGTGTTCTGTTGTGGCCCTGCATTTGCATCTCCCTCATGCCTCTCCTGTGTTCCTCTCATTCCAGGGATATTGTGGACTACTATGGCACCTGGTGTTTGTTAAGAGGGGGTACAGCTCATAAAGTGGGATCAAGCGATAACTTACAGGAGGAGGAGTCTTAGGTGATGGTCTGTGCCCCTGTCACTGTCCCAGGGTTGCAGCAGGGGATACTGTGTATTATATGTGTGTCACTGTAGGTATGTTCCTGTCCCTTGACAGGAAATTACATTTTGTTATGTAACCTTGTCACACACAGGGCCAGCTGC
This sequence comes from Neoceratodus forsteri, assembly GCA_016271365.2. Lineage (NCBI taxonomy): Eukaryota > Metazoa > Chordata > Ceratodontiformes > Ceratodontidae > Neoceratodus > Neoceratodus forsteri. The sequence goes on from CM028131.1 coordinate 826,868,789, forward strand.
ACCCTGTACTGTAAACTTTATTTTGGTACATATGTCATGTGTCCAAATATTTCTTCTGGTTAATGTTGGCATGCCACTGACCACAACTGTCATGCCCATGGTATAATGGGTGTGTCCTGCAGGGAGAGGCAGCTAGCCACAGGTATTATTGGTAGCCCGGAGGCTGTTCAGGGTGGACAGGCACTGTGGGGCATGCTATGTGCATCGTGCCCATGTACCATGCTGTGGTGGCAGGGGAATATGTGTTGGGAGGCAGTTCCTTTATCACTTGGTTTACTATAGTATTTTTGTGTTATGCCTGCTTTATGGGTTTATATTACACTATTTACCTAGTAATACAATGTTAGATTCAATCCTTCATAGCCCTATAGGTCTTCTGCAGTGGTAGTCCCTCCAGTCCTATGTCCATGGCCCTTATAGTCCCAGCGATCTGTCCTGCACACTGTATGTCTTGTATACTGGCCCTGCATGCATGTAGTTTACAGCAGCCCTACACATGGTGTAGTGCTGCATGTGCAGTCTCACACACTGGTGTAACATACCGAACATCATGAGTATGCATATGTGTGGTGCGCACATGCTCTTGTATGGCCATGCCCCTCACCCATGTGTAGTGTTGCCACGGCGTTAGTACATGTAGGATGCATTTGTGCACCTCTCTATGGAGTGTGTGCATGTTGCTTGGTTGTGACCTGCATGTTTTGGCAATGTATACCCATATGTGAGGCAGTTACTCTCCACGCAGGGACTGCTGGACACTAGTGAGTAGGCCCTGTTGTGCATTATGTATTGACATACTGCTGACTACCATGACTTTGACATTGAAGTGCCTATGAATTTCTGCTAGGCAGTCACATGAGCCTCCCGCAGCCTTTGTGGATTGGGCACTATAATATTTATTTTATTTATTTATTTGTTTATTTATTGGTAACCAGGTATGGACCACTAGGCACAAGTGCCTGTTTCCATGGGTGACCCAGGAGCACTATGTGGTAAAGTGACTTGCTCAGATTCACATAGTATGGAAGAGGAGGTTGTTGAAATCAAACCCATGTCTGCCAGATGTGCCAAGTTCATTCACAGCTCATTACTCTAACCTCTAGGCTATACTGCCAGCCCATTGTGGCTATACTATGTGGATAATGAATGATAATGCCTGAATAAAATGAATAATTGGATACTCACCACTAGAGATGTTGCAAATTTAAAACTTTGTCAGCAGATTTTGGGTAGGTGCCAAATTTATCACTTCACAAAACATGGTTAAGACCCCCCAACCTTCACTGCTTTACTCAAAACTGCACGTTTCATAGTATAAAAAAGTCAGACTTATTCTTTTTAATTTTTTTTCAGTCCCCCGCCCCACCCACACACACACTCACCACTGAAGAGGTGGATCCTCTAGGAAAAGCATCCAGTCAGGAGTTCTATTAACTAACACTACACCAGCATGAATGTATAATGGGTCAGCTGCCTCAGTGATCAAACCTTACAGAGTCAAAGTCAATGTATACAGTATAATTTTGGCACTGCTTCAGAATAGGCAACAGGCAATCAAGACATCTTAAAGGACCCAAATGTAACAACCATGAGGAAGCAATTGGGTGCATTTCGGAGGAGATTCACCCATTTCTTTCTGCTGAATTACTATATAATGGTCAAAGAACAAGTCCTGAATAAATGCAGAACCATAGAAGGTCATAATGCTGTTCTAGAGAAGAATGTTGTCATTCCACTTCTAATGGAAATCCAAAGAATTTTTTTAAATTTCTGAAAGTCTAGAAAAGTTTTTTCCTTCAGAATTAAACTCCACAAAACACTACTATGCAGCTCTGCTAGTGAAAGACTGGCAATGCTCTGAGGCAGAGAATGAAAATTACTGGAGGAGAAGCAGCACTAGAATCAATGTGATCTTTGAAATCCACTAACCGAGATGATCCCAGAAAACAGTATTTAGTTACTCTAGAGAGAGTGCAGTTTGGATGCACTGAGTCTACTGATGATATATACTGGAAGTTCAGGATGAATAAGCAATGGAAAGGAGGATCACTGTCAACTTAATCAAACCATCTAGAGAGGGCATGCAGTGCACATTTGTATATTGGCCTGTGGGAGGAGGACAATGTGCTCAATGCACCAAATAATCCATTTTTGGGAATGTGGTGCTGTAGATCCATTTCATTGGAGATGTCATTTGTATATGGAGGTGGAAGGACAATGTTAGTGAGTTTTTCCAGTTTTTGAACTGTAATTATATGAACTTAAAACTTACTGCAGAATCCAATATTTCAAGAATTAATTTTCTTGATGTCACATTTGTGGGTGAGGTTGGCAAAATAATTGGATCAGAAGGTATCATAAACTGATTGCGGCAAACTCAGTCTTACAGTACATTCTACAAGTGCCCACCCTAAAAGACTTGTTCAATCAATTCCATTCCGGCAACTGCTACTTTTAACACATAATTGTTCAAACTCTGAAATATACAGACAGAAGAGCTTTCATTCCATGATAGGTGGCACAATAAATCATTATAAGACACTCTAATAAATGTTTAAACCTATGATAGCACAACTTTGTTGGTTCTAAAAAAATAAGAAGCAGCAACTATATGATAAAGATATATAAATTTCCTTTATTATGGAATTCAATACAATAGCAGAGAAAGTGGGCTATTAGGTCCATCAGCTTTGACTAGTGTTTTTGGAGGACAGGCTTATTGGGGAAACCTTTCCCTCAAAATCAAGAATAACTTTTGGCAGGCAAAGAAATTTAAAAGATATGTTGACAGGTAATTATTTTGGCCTTCCATTGACTGTAGAGCTAACTGGTGGTCACAAAAGCCAGCTGGCTTTTTCAAGTGCGGTTCTTGTGTGTGATGTATATATGCAAGATCAGGAAAGGAATTTATTGTAATGATGTTTACAACAAAATTAAGCAGTTCATTACATGTACTGTGATGTGTGTAATCTACTTTTGCTGGTATTCATGCAACTTTTGTTATATAGGTTGGGCAATACACAAAGCAAAGGTGAGGATCCAAGAGCATTGCTGGGACATTCCAAAAAGAACCCAAGAAAGTGCTCTTTCAGTACACTTTGAAGAAATGCATGATGCACAGCTCAGAGATTTTAACTTCATGGTGCTAGAGTATGTCAATCTCACTGGGGGGAGGGGCAGACTGAAATTGCTTCTACAAAAGGGACACATTAGATCAGCATAATAGACACATTATAATCAAGAGGGTTTAATGCCAAAACAGACTTTTTGCCATTTTTATAAACTGCAATTTTCTGATCGATGATATACTACAAGTATTGCTAAAATATGAACAAGTCTGTTTGATGGTATCTAAACAGATGATAACTTTTCTGTGGATTTTTTTTTTATAATATCTATAATTCAGGTTGTCTTGCATGCCCGTTATACTGTATATTTCAAGATTCATAGGAGTCTATAGATTATAATTATTCTATTTTTGTTTAGTGTTAGAAATTTGTTACTTGTTGTTTCCTCAAGTTCAGAATTTACTTGGCTATACCTGTCTTTAAAAGATGTACACTTCACTATATCTGTAGTTTCCTTGACCTTTTATACTGTCCCCATCTCCAGTTCAAAAGAATAAAAACTCTTTTTTTTCAAATATACATTTGAGTTAATAGCATGGCCACTCGTATTATAGAAGACCCCTTTTTTGTTTCATTTAAGTTCAGTTCATCTATTTGCAATATTGCCTTATCCTACTATATTTTTCAATAATTAAGAAGTTAATAAAGCTCATTTTAAAATATCCAATATAAAACATTTTTGTTCTATCTCCTGCCCATACCTCTATGTGCTTCCTTTTCTTTTTTCTTTTCATTCCTTCTCTCTCACTTTTCTTTGCTACATTTTCTCCTTTTCTACTTTTCTCTTTCTTGCCCTACAACCCCTTCCCCCTCTTTCATTCACCTCTCATCCTTCCCTTATCTATTCTTACTTAATTGTATCCTTAAATTAAACTATAGGTTATGGTTATTTAATTGGGACTATTGTTATTCTTAATTGATGTTTGTAAAATCTATTAATCATTTAATCCTTTTCAGAACTATTTAATATTATGGTATGCATATGTTTTAACTGACTTGACACATCCACCATAATGTATTTAATAATGTATTCAAAAATGAGTTTTTTTAGTGTGCTTATTCTACAGTTATTAGTAGAAGCCTTTATAACATAAGACATACAACGTTATTTCATGTTATTGTGGTCAGAATTGGGGCTAATGATCTATTATTTCAATTTTTTTTCACATAGTGCTTGATTTATTACAATTAGTATTTAAGCAGTTAACAGTTTTAGTAATGCTGCATATGTGTTTTGATTTTATGGACAATCTAATTATTTTGTCCACTCGCAGACCTGGGATTGTATGACTTACTGATGTTCCCTATCCGTAAGTAGAATACAATACTTAAAAAAATTATTTTAAACTGTAGCTCTGTTTGTTATAGGCCTGTTTGCATTGTTGCTCCCTGACATAAACCTTCAGGTTGAAGCACTGGGTCTTGCGGCAAGATCTCCTTTGGCTGTACATATTAATTATTTTCTAAGCTCACTAGTATTCAAAACTAAAATAAAAGTTTTCTATACCACCTAATAGTTGATGTGATTGATTCCTTGAGTGCACTAACCTAGTTCCTAGAGAGGGCACTCAAGAAAGTCTACCAGAAGGGAAGTATGGCATCCAAGGACTAGCTTAAAGTGAGACTAGAACATGTGCTCAAAGCTGCCCAGTATTCCTACCTGCTAATCCTTAAGTTGCATCTTCAGGAGAGAAGGAATGAATATACCTTTCCAGAGAGTGCTATGGACAGAGGTAAGAAAAGCTGAGAAACAATAGCATCAATAGGATTCCCACATTGTGTCAATAGATGAGACTCAAATTATTGAGAGTTAGACCACTTCTGAGAGTCAGAGTTCTGGGACCTGATAAAGAAATGGAGAGAATTTGTGATGATCTCAGCTCTCAGGTATCTTTGTCTGGTAGGCAGGAGACACCTAAGAGACTGCAAGCTGTGCCAGCAAGCAAGACTTTGACAGTGATGGGAGTTGGATTGCAGCTGTAATGCTGCCATGCAACTTGTAACTTTCAGACCTAAGTAGGTGAAATGAATGAGCTAGTCACCAAGCTGTGCAGTAGAACATTCAGCAAGGGTTCTAAAGATGAAAAGACTTGCTGAGTGCAGTATCACTGTAGCAAATGATGCAGTTATGGTTCCAAGTAGGAGCTGCTCCAAGGGAAGGTGGGGCAGACACCCCAGATGGGTCACCGCCATATCTCCAACAAAAGGAATCTTCTGTTACAGCTATGGTAAAGAAGGACATTTAAAAAGAGTGTGTCAACTCAATCCCCAGAGAACTTGAAAAAAGTAAACAAACATTTTGTGAAGTGAGCTGTGATGCAGAGCAACTTCTAGGGCCAAGAAAAAGAGTGTACTGGGACCCAAAAGGCTAATAACTCCATAATCTGCTATCCTGCTGACTGTAAATCAATGCTGAGTACCCTAGGGATTGTTGGGCCCCCACCAAATGTGAATTGTACTATTGATGGAGTGAATGCTCAAGTTATCCTTGATAGTGGGTCACATGTGACCATTATTTTTAAAGACTAGTATAACAAGAATCTGTCATATTTGGAATGGCATCTCCTGGATGTAATGCCATGTTTAGCACCTCAGTAACCAGAACTACCATTACCTGGGATACACAAAGATATGGATCATGTTCCCCTAGAAAGTGACAAAAGCTGAAGGCTAGTGAAGATGTTGGCCTTAGTATGTCCAGATTGCAGGATGTGCAACGAAGTCATCCCCTTGTGGGACAAATGACACATGTTTGGATAAGTAGCACAATTATTCAGATAGATGGAAAAAAATATGTGGGTAAGGGTACAATCCATACATACTTTGGTAAAGGAAGCTTTCCAGAAGAATGTACAAACACAAGTCTAGTAACTGACAAGCCTGTTGGAGTGGTCTGGTTCATGAAAAAAGAAAAACTGACATTGTAATTTTATTCAGATTGTGTCATCACTAGGATTGTAAATTTTCTGAAGGTTGTTAAAAACTATATCCATATAATCAATACACAATGAGAACATTTTCTGATGAAGGGACTGAGTGGGACGCCTTCTGCAGTATGTTCCACATACTCTACATGCTCATGAATTCTTGAGGAGGCTCCCCATCCAAGTGAAGAATGTGTCAGAGAAATCAACAGGAGAGGATACATCCTGGCTTATGCGCATTGAGCAGATATGGTAGTCTACTTGAAGTCATCTGTGGAAGATGTGGAACTGGGATCAAACCAGGTGCCATTTATTTCAGAGATTCAATTGATCAAAAGATTCAAAGATATTCAGAGGGGTGCAGGGTACCAGAGAAGGACAAGCAGAAGACAACAGCTCTAAATAACTACTCATACTTAGTACAGATATTTACAGGATAGATAGCAACGCTCTGCTGGAAAGTCGCATAAAGGTCGCTGCAAGGGGATCCCAGAAATGGATCAGGTGGTTAATTATTGGAGAAAGGGTTAGAATAGTGATTGCAGTTTACTCAGAAAATCTTCTATTGAATTATCATTTGATTCTGTTTCTAGAGAGTAAAGATTTCTATAGTACTCAACAAAAATCCTACTATTTTTCTTTGAATTTCTATGAATATTACCCTTCTGATCCTTAATTAGAATTATATTGTTTTGTTCTTGCTCTTTTCTAAGTTGCCATGCCATTAATTTTAGTGGCTTATCTGAAAAAACATAACAGTTTTTCCTTAGTTTGTAGAATTTGTTGTTCTACCCTGTTGGTTATACATTTATTATAGTCTACCTGCTTTTTCAATAATGTATTATAGATTCTGGTGTCATAATTTGAGTTATGTATTTGTTCTAATGTTTCAATTTCTACTTCAAGGTTTTGTTGTTGCTTATCCCGGGTCTTTTTTCTGTGAATTTTGAGTTGTTGCATACAGCCCTTAACCCAGGGTTTAAAATCATCCCATGTAATAAAAGGGTTTGTATCATTTTCTGTATTTATTACAAAGTAAAATTCCATTTCTTTTACAAATTAATTATTAACCTCTTGATGTTTTAATGGAGTGGTGTCCATTCTCCAATGCCAATTAGTTTGTTGTTCATGTTCTAGATGTAAAGCTAATGTACAAGGAGAATGATCTGAAATAATTATACTCGGATAGTCTGTTTGACTTGTTCTGTGCAATATTTATTCTGATACTATAAATAAATCTATTCTTGAGTAAGTCTGATGTTTTGCTGAGAAAAAATAAAATTTATTAGGTTTTGAGTTATGTTCTATCCATGGATCCGTTAATTTTAAATCTGCTTTATAATTATTAATTATTTTTATAGATGATTTGAAAGTGTTTATAACTGTAGAGGTACAATCATCCTTAGAGTAAGACTGAAATCATCGCAGATTATAAAGGGAGCTTTGCAGGTTGAAATTCGTAAAAACAAATCTGAAAAAAAAGCTGTGTTGTTAACATTAGGGCCGTAAATAGAGGCTATTGTGCAATTATTCACCTCAATTCTATTTTTAATATTACATGTCTGCCATGTATATCTGTTTTTGTATGATTTATTATAGGTTTCATAGGAAAATATTTTCTATGAAAGAAGATGGCTACCTTACATGAAGTCTGACTGAATGAAGAGTAAACACCTGGTCCCCATCGTTTCTGGAACCACAGGAAATCTTTTTCCAAAAAGTGTGTTTCCTGCATCAGAAAATAAGAGATTTGTTTATTCTCCAAGCAATGTATTATTTTGTTGATTTTAACTCTGCCCAACAGACCTTTAACATTCCAGGTTAGTATCTTCATATTTGATCCCATTTGTATAGTTTTTATTTCATTTCCCAAGTATCATCTTTAATTCTAGTGGTAATGTGATTGGTATTATATTTTACATTTTGTTTGTTTTTTACACTAGTTTTGATTTTATGTTTAGAATCTTGGACCCGTGGTAAATATAATTTAATTTTAAATTTAATGTGCAGCTCCTACCCCCTCAAGAATAACATCATTATTAGAATCTTAACTGAAATCTTTGCCTCCCCATATTTGCAGAGATTAAATTTTTTTGCCACCTCTCACACCATATATCATAGCAGAGATCCATTTTTTTATACCGCTTCATTCATTTTTAGGCAAATTTTGAGCCTCATTATACAATATTCATGACTGAAACGTTCAGGTTAGGTCAGATTGTTTGCTCATATTATTCGACCCAGTCTGGTATGGGTGGGTTCTTTGTTTCCTTATTATTGCTATTTGGTTCTGTGTTTGTTGTTCACCATAAACTTATTCAAAGGCCTCAAGTGCATTTTCTGTGTCGTCAAATGTCATTACTTTTCCATTAACCACAGAGCTTAGCTTTGTGGGATATAGCATTGTACACGTTTTCCCTTTGTTATAACGTTTTTCTTTGACAGCATTAAATGTTTTCCTTTTGTTTACTGTGTCTACAGATAAGTAAGGTAAACATGAAAAGAAACAGGGGGCCACCCCAGGGGGGTGGAGCAGCAACATGGCTCCAGCACTCCTCCTCTCCATGCAGCACTGTTCAAGAGTGGTGTTTTTTTTGCTATTTACCATTGAAACTAATGCTGTCTTACTTTGTTTTAAAAATGGTGAATTAAACATGTGTGGCTTTTAGTCCTGTTGCTGTAATATGGCATTGATTTTTGATATTTGATATTTGAAACTCCAATATGGAGATAGCAGTCAGTAATTGACGTTGCGATGATGTTTTGAACTGTTCGCTCAAAAGCTTTAAATATACCATGCTGTTCTGTGAGCTGTCAACAGAACTGGTCACTAGAGAAGTTTTTTTAACCTGAAGAAGCTGTTGGAGATTTTAATGAAATGGTTTTCTGCTGCAACAGCTTGTGGAAATGTGGAATGCTGTAATGCTGCAGTCTCTCTGCAAGAGAAGCCATACGAGGAGAGACTAAAGGAGCTTAATATGTATACCCTTGAGGAAAGGAGGGAGGGGGGCATGATAGATGGCTCACCCAGTCTGCCCATTTCCCTACCTACTGGATAAGCTGCAGATCCTAGTTAACCAGCAACCTACTTCTTCCTACCCCCACCCCCTAGAATTGCCTTATGACTGTCCCATGCATGCTTGAATTCCACCACTGATTTTGACTCACAACCTTCCTCCCGAAGGCCGCTCCATGCATCCACAACCCTCTGTGAAAAAATACTTCCTTAAATTACCTCTGAGCTGCCCCCCCATCTTCAAATTGTGCCCTCTTGTTCTTGCACACCTCTTTTTTTGAAAGATGCTACCCTCTTGGACTTTGTTGATTCCCATGAGGTACTTGAATGTTTCTATCATGTCTCCCCTCTCCCTACTTTCCTTGAGGCTATACATATTAAGCTCCTTTCATCTCTCTTCATATGTCTTCCGGTGCTGACCCTGCACCATTTTAGTTGCCCTCCTCTGGACAGCTTCCATCCTGTCAATGTCTTTGTGGAGATGGGGTCTCCAGAACTGCACACAGTACTCCAGATGGGGTCCCACCAGCTGTCTGTACAGAGGGATAATAACTTCCTATTTTCTACTGGTGATGTCTCTCCCTATGCATCCCAGTATCTCCCTAACCTTCCTTGCTGCCCTCTCACATTGCTTGCCCACCTTTAGGTCATCTGATATGACTACCTCCAGGTCCCTTTCCATTTTTGTTGTTGTTAGTATCTCACCCCCCATTGTGTACTCTTCCCTGGGTTTTGTTTCCCAGGTGCATTACCTTGCACTTCTTAGCATTGAATCTAAGCTGCCATACATTTGACCATTCCTCTAACCTTGCAAGTCCCTTCTCATCCTTTCCACCCCACCCTGTGCATCAACTCTGTTGCAGATCTTTGTGTCATCTGCAAGAGACATACTTTTCCTTCCAGTCCTTCTGCAATGTCTTTATAAAGACATTGAAGAGACCAGTCCTAATACTGAACTCTGCGGTACCCCATTAGTAACCCTCCTTTCTTCTGAGTGGACTCCATTTACTATTACCTCTGTGTTCTATTCTCCAGCCAATCTTTACCCAGGCTGTCATCTTGGGACCCATTCCCAGGCTGGCTAACTTGTATATTAATCTTTGTGTGGAACTGTGTCAAATGCCTTGCTAAAGTCTAGGTAGGCCATGTCCACAGCCCTCCCTGATCTACTACTTTGGTCAACAGCTTACTTCCTCCTACCCACCACTAGGACTGCCTTATGTCTGTCCCATGCATTCTTGAATTCCCTACTGTTCTTGACTCCATGACCTCCTCAGGTAGGCTAAATTCTGATATTAAATTTACTATGCTCAGTGAAGCATTTATTTTTTCCCTCTCCCAAGGTGTTTATAATTCAAAGATGTGCTGGTGTGAAGAAATTGGTAAAAGGAGGTATGCTGCATGAAGTAAGAATAGTCACACTGACAGGAACGCTGAAACATAGAAACATAGAATTTGATGGCAGATGAGGACCGCTTGGCCCACCTAGTCTGCCCATTTTCCTACCTAATAGATAAGCTACAGATCCTAGTTAACCAACAGCTTACTTCCTCCTACCCACCACTAGGACTGCTTTATGTCTGTCCCATGCATTCTTGAATTCCCTACTGTTCTTGACTCCACGACCTCCTCAGGTAGGCTGTTCCATGCATCCACAACCCTCTTCATGAAAAAATACTTCCTCAGGCACAGGACCTAAAGCAGCATGGATTCACAGCAGGAAGATCATGTCAGATGAATCTAATCAATTTCTTTGACTGGGTGACCAAAGTAATAGACCAGGGAGGGGCTGTGGATATGGTCTACCTAGACTTTAGCAAGGCATTTGACACAGTCCTGCACAAAAGATTAATAATCAAGTTAGCCAGCCTGGGAGTGGGTCCCAGGGTGGTAGCCTAGGTATAAAACTGGCAGCACAACAGGACACAGAAGGTAATAGTGAAAAGAACACATTCTGAAGAAAGGTGGATTACTAGTGGAGTACCTCAGGGCTCAATACTATATCCAGTCCTCTTTAACATCTTTATAGGTGACATTGCAGAGGGTCTGAAAGGAAAGGTATGCCTCTTTGCAGATGACACACAGATCTGTAACAGAGTTGATACACAAGGGGGGGTAGAAAAGATGAGAAGGTACTTGGCAAGGTTCAAGGAACGGTCAGACATATGACAACTTAGATTCAATGCAAAGAAGTGCAAAGTAATGCACCTGGGAAATAAAAATCCAGGAGAAGAGTACACAATAGCAGGGGAGGTACTAACAACAACAATAATGGAAAGGGATCTGGGTGTAGTCATATCAGATGACCTAAAGGTGGGTAAGCAATGTGAGAAGTCAGTAAGGAGAGCCATAGGGATACTGGGATGCATAGGGAGGGGCATCACAAGTAGAAAAGGGAAGTGATTATCCTCTATACAGACAGTTGGTGAGACCCCATCTGAGTACTGTGTGCAGTTTGGAGACCTCATCTACACAAGACATAGGCAGGTTGGAAGCAGTCCAGAGGAGGGCAACTAAAATGGTGCAGGGTCTACATCAGAAACCACATGAAGAGAGACTGAGAGAGCTTAATATGTATACCCTTGATGAAAGGAGGGACGGGAGGACATGATAGAAACTTTAAGTACCTCAAGGGAATCAACAAAGTCCAGGAGCATAGCATCTTTCAGAAAAAGAGATGTGTAAGAACAAGGGGGCACAATTTAAAGTTAGGGCGGCTCAGGGATAATGTGAGGAAATTATTTTTCATGGAGAGAGTGGTGGACGCATGGAACCACCTTCCTGGAGAGGTTGTGGGGTCTAAAACAGTGGGGGAATTCAAACATGCATGGAACAGACATAAGGCAGTTATAGTGGGGGGTTGCAGGAAGTAGGCTGTTGGTTAACTAGAATCTGCAGCTTATCCAATAGGTAGGGAAATGGGCAGACTGGATGGGCCAAGTGGTCCTTATCTGCCATCAAAGTCTATGTTTCTATGTTTCATATTACCTCTAAGCTGTCCCCCCATCTTCAAATTGTGCCCCCTGAGATGCAGATACATTGATAGCAGCATATGTGCATTAAGAAGGAGCAAAGAGCCATGATTTATCAGTGGAGGGACTCCTGGATGAAAGTAGGAGCTTATGATATTATAAAAGTTCAAGTTAACCTCGTTTAGTGCAAGTATATAAAAGAATTCAGCTATGAAAGTCGCCAATTGCAGTGAGGTACATTTGCTCTACTTTAGAGTGACTCTGTTATTGTTTTACATTGCCTTAATGAGCTTTATGCCCATTTCACCCATAACTGAGGAACAGAGGAACTGGTACTCCTGTGTGCTTGCATCTCTTTGATGGCTCAGTACAATTATGGGGCCCTTGGCAGCCAGGGCTTTAGGACTCCTACTTGGAAATAATGTTGTTTTTAAGTTAGATATCTGTCTAGTAGGCCTCCTATAGTCCTGTTTGAGGAGCCTAGGCTCTGAATGACTTCTGGGTGTGTGGCCCGAGGAGCCAAGTGCTGAGCTTGTGGGACCCTGGAACTGGGCTTGTGTTTGGATAGATGAGGATTCTAAGAAAATTTGAGGAAGATATGGTATGAATGCTACTTAAAAATCTACTTTAAAGACTAATGACAAATTTGTATAATTTGTTCTAAGAATATGGTTTTGACTAATATATGTGGACTCCTGCGATTATAAGAGCTATAGAGGCATCTTCTCTACTTATAAAATATGGGACTCAAAAGACAAACATAGCCATAAACCTCTACTTTGAATGAGTATTGTAATATTGTTAATATTCCTAATTGCAAATATTCCTAATCTACTAAAGTTCTTGGATTCGCAGGATGCCGACTTTGGGACTCTAGAAATTCCCAGAGTTATTATTGATATCTTGCATTGTCAAGTAGAATAACATGCCTTTTAAATATAGGTAGGGCTTGAATTCAAGACAAATTTTGCCAGATAGTTGCTAATTTTTATTGTGTTAAAGTAATTTATGCGTATTTTAAGTCCAATCCTATTTCAATTCTTAAATTATTTAATAACCTGTTAATTGTGAACCTTTGATTATTAGCTTTTAAATTGTCTCAAGATAATTACTAGATAGTAGCTATTGCTTTAATAAATTAATGGGACACGCAGTTGCCGAACAGGTGTTATATGCCTTGTTATGGTTTAAAGAGGCATAGCTCCACTTTACAGAGTTTGATTTTTAAAGGAATTCTGTATGCAAATATTGAATACTCACGGTTGTGTGGTGCTAATTTAGAAAACTGTTAAACTTGTACTTTGTCCAATAGGTACAGACCGGCACAGATAGGAGAATAGATTATAACCAAATCTCTGATGGTCAGAAAATGTATGCATATATAAGGTGTGTAATTGTGTAATTAAGAATATTTTAAGTAGTGTATTGTGAGTTATTTTGTGTATCTGCATAGTTTGTAGTATATTGTAATGGCTTATTTTGCCGAACAATAAAACCAAACTGAAACTTTTGAAAAATAAATATCTTGAAACTTTAGGCCCCTTTCAATTCTTGCCTTCTGCAAAATCACCTTTTTATCTTGGTAATAGTGAGGCTTTATGAAAATGACTATAGGATGGGTTTGATTATTACCAGAGAATCTATTCCTATCTCTATGGGCCCTGTTCAATGACATTTTCTGTTCTGGATAGCTTCGGCCCATTGTTGATGTTACCAATTTTTTAAAAAACAAATTTGTGTCCCCAGTTCCCTATACTCCCTCTGGAATACCACACATTCTCAGGTGATCTCTACTGGACCGATCTTCCATCTCTGCCACTTTCTGCATTAGTATAAGCAACTGTCTGTTGTGCTGGGTTTGAGTTCTTAATAATGGCTTGTTTGTATCTTCTAATTGAGTGTCTCTGCTTTCAAGTTCATGTGTGTGTATTGTAAGGCCTTTTAATTTTTCTTTTAGAGCCCCAACAGAATCTGAAATGCCCTTAATTGTTCCTTTAATTTCCCCCAGAGCTTTGAGCATTTCACTTTTGAAGGAAGACATAACATTTATTAAATCAACTTGCTGATCTTGAATAGATGGATTTTCTAGTAAAGTACAAACCAAACAAGTAATCAAAGAAATGAAGGACCTTTTGAACAATCTGATAACTCAGTTGGAAGTGGAAAATGCAATAGACAATCTTTCATCAGGCAAAGTACCAGGCCCAGATGGCCTCCAAATAGAATTCTTTAAGAAATACAAAACTAAGTTAGCCCCTACGCTTACTAAAATCTATAATGCTATCAATACATTAAATGCTATGCCTCAATCATTTAGCCAAGCAACTATTCTTCTTTTCCTTAAGCTGGGTAAAGCTCCTAATAGTTGTACATTCTACAGACCCATATCTCTGCTGAATGCCAATTATAAGATTTTCACAAAAATATTAGTAAATAGACTAGAGTGGGTACTCCCCACCTTCATAGCCCAAGATCAGAATGGATAGATAAAAGGACAAACTATTAATGAAAATCTAAGAACAATGAATATAATTGCACATAACACTCTTCAAAATGCCATCTTATTAGCAGTAGATGCCAAAAAGGCTTTTGATAGAGTGGAGTGGAATTTTATATTTTCATTTTTAAGAAAAATGAATTTTGGTCAACAATTCATTAATTGGATTAATATATATATATATATATATATATATATATATATATATATATATAAATAAATAAATATATATATATTATAGTGGCACGGTAGTGCCACTACAGTTAGGGATGAGGAGCCATTTCTATGTTAAACCCCAAAACTTTGCACCTTAATAACTTTGCAACCGTTTTACAGATTTGGCTGAAATTTGGAATACATAATCAAGAACCATAGGCCTTGGGATCTGCCAAACTTTGTAGTGGTCAGATATACGGCTGTGGAGTTATTAAGCATGATCTGCGCGCGCGTTTATGCTTTTTCTGGAATTCTACGGTTGCACCTACAGGTCGTACGGTTTGCGCGACCGGTCTTAAATCTTCAGGGAACATGTGGCCAGGGGCCCCGATGTGCCTTTCAAAGATTTCATGAAAAAATATTAAACGGTTAAAAGTTATTCAAAAACAGTTTCCCATTATAAGTCAAAGGGAAAAGTTAACAAAAGTTCAACACTTTCAGCAAATGCATTTTTACTTTCAAGAATGGGCCTGTTACTTTCCAAATCGGCCATTTTGTTTTCAGTTGGTCATCAGAAAATGGTTGGCATTTAAATTTGGGACCCTCTAGCAACCTAATTATTTTTGTATTCACCTAGTCGGACCCTGAGGATGCTTGCCATGTCTTTATTTTGTGGTAAAACACCCCAGAAATATGTTTTCAAATTTCTGGAAAAAGTACTTTCGCAAATTACTTTCGTGCTCACGAAAGTGTCAAACTTTTTTGAGAACGCTTTCGCAAATTGCGATAGTAATTTTCCATCTGTGGGACAGTGACAGCGATTCTTTGGCACTATGCTGCAAAAGAACTGTTGGGAGTTTTGGGCTGAAATTTGGAGGTAACGGAGCTGACATCTCACAGATGTGCCTTTCAGTGTTGTATTGAAAAAGTATAACATGGCAGCAAAGTTACGGCACTCCAAAATTGATGTTTTTTCCCATAGGATAACATTATGGCGCCCGACGCATTACAGAAATCCTTTGGCACCCTGCTGCAAAATAATGGTTTGGTCTTTTTTCCTGAAATTTGGAGGGAAGACAGCCAACAGCCCACAGATGTGCCTTTCAGTAGTTTGGTGAAAAATATCACACAGCTGCAAAGTTACGGCACTCCAAAGTTAATGGTTTTTCCCATAGGATAACATTACGGCATCAGACGCATTACAGAAATCCTTTGGATCCCTGCTGCAAAATAACGGTTTGGTCTTTTTTCCTGAAATTTGGAAGGAGACAGCCAACAGCCCACAGATGTGCCTTTCAGTGGTTTGGTGAAAAAACATTACAGGGAGGCAAAGTTATGGTGCTCTGAACTTTTCTTTTTTTCCCATAGGATAACATTACGGCATTTGCCGCGCCTTTCAGGGCCTGTATCTTGGAAATAGTGCAAGATACGGACTTTTCGTCAGAATGCTTCTTAGCCAGGACAGTTGTAAATAATATGCCTTTTAAATTTTTTTTCTACTTCATACGGTTCCTGAGATATAATATATTTAGTATTCCAAGATCTCATTTTCTGTGCCGATACTCATTATTATGCATACATTATTTGTACTCACTGTCTTTCTCTATGCAGGTTTTGGGGAAAACCAGCCTGTACTACATTACTGTTACTGTTGCCCTTTCCGCTTGTGGTTCCGTACCCGTTTCACTTACCGTTGACGTCTGCGCCACCATGTGCGTCATCCTTTGCGTTTTCATTTGCGCTTGCGTTTCTGTTACTTTTTTGCCATTTGTGTGTACCATACTGTTTCTCTTTCTGTTTCACTTTGCATCACCATGCCCATTGACATTTACATTTGCAGGCACCATGTTACTATGTGACAAGACATCACGTGGACACCGCTCCCGGCTCACGCCACCGCAAGCAATCTTCTGTCCCACCGCCGCTTGTGTTACCATGTGTGCCACTGTTAGCATTTCTGTTTGCGTTGCTGCTCCTGTTACTATGCCACAAGACATCATGTGGTGGGACACTCCCGCCACTGCAATACATTCACTATTTCTCATTATCATTCTCAAAAAGAAGGGAAATTAGAGGCAAAAAAACTCCATTTAGTGCATTAGTTAGGGTTGTTCCACAGCAACAAAAGTGAGGAAATTCGCTGTTAGGGTTGAAAACCCTAACTCCAGTCACCCCCAGCACCACACACACAGAGACACACACACATTCAAGTATGGGGAGGCCAAGTCAACACAACCAATGACAGACATCCAGCAGCAGGTGACAGAAATAACAAACAATTGTCTAAATGTACTACGAGACATCTCCACCCACCTGACCAGGTACTGCAGCTCAGTGGAGATCAACAGCAAAACTGAGGCCATGTACACCAAATGTACACATCCCTGATTGCAGCTGCACACAACGTACCACACTTAGTAGTTGCATGGCCTTACCTACCGATGCTCCACACCAGACCACACCATTTGTGGTGGGCCACCTGAGCAATAGAGTTCAGCAAAACCAAGGAGTTGTACCAGTATAATATCTCTGATTATAACAAGGGTTTGAGAAATGCAGCTTTCTAATTGACTGTAAACATTGTAACAGCCTTATGTTTAGTTTTTGTTAACATACATGTAGAGCCTAACCATATGATGAACATGGTTTAATGTTGTTTAAAAAACAGTTTTATTATGATAGCAATAAGCCACTCCCAGGTATTATGTTAATGGTCAGTTTATCACTGTCTAGCGACATGTGGCACTCGGCTATGCCTCATTCAACATTAAACCCCTACAGGGTGATTAACAGACCATTTAACATAACTGTTGGTCATGCCTTATTGCTTAATTGTCTTTATGAGTAGATACTCTCCTCTGCTAGGCACTGCAGCAGCTTTGCAACACAGTGTCCACCCAGTTACACCATACACTGTCTAGTTACTGGAGAATGGCTGTGAATATGAACTCATGAAGATGAACAGTGTAACTTGATCATTACAGTCATCAAAACCCTAGTGTGATTATAACTGACAAGAGTCAGTGATAGAGGATAACCCCTGCTGTCCTAGTACACTTACCCCATTGTGAGTTAAATCAATACTAAAAGACATTATGTTTATATCTACACCATACCTACTTGATTCCTGTTGTACCACAATTAACATAGTTATCACTTTGATAGCATCAGTGACAGAAGTGTGGCAAACCCAAACAGTAGGCATACAGCCTGAGTATGAAACAACTGTTAAAAAATCACACTGTGTCCATAAATGGCATAGATCACTCATTGCAACAATAGTAAATGTATTACTATTTGAATAAGTTAGTCATCACAGATGCAATGAGATTGTCTTTATCAGGTACAACATATTCAGTAAGTGCCTACAGGAAAATCTATCCTATATACATCTCTGATACAGGTACATCATTGTTGGCTCAGTAGTGCTATGATATTTAGAAGTTGCTTGGCCTGATCCATGCAATTACAATGTTTCTTACAAAGAATACTTACTGCATCTTTAGTGTTGAAACACACTGAAGGTCTATGTATGTACATCAGCAGTACACCTTCATCAGTAAGAATGCATGTGATACTGGCAGTACGAATTTCACAGCGTTGAACAGGCAATGCTTTTCCATACATTTACATCACCTCTCTATGTTGAGTAAACCATTGCAGTAAATGTACTACTACTATGTAAATCACCTACTAAATGTATCACTACTTTATCTTGAGCATGCTAGTGTCTTGTAGTTAATTTATGTGCTTCTCTTAATTAATGTATACTCACTAGTGTTAAAACCTTTCTACAACTGTCATCATGCACCTTCAGCATTTATATTGAATAACGGCACAGTACCAGTTGTGTGTGGTGTGGAGCATCGGTAGGTAAGGCCATGCAACTACTAAGTGTGGTACGTTGTGTGCAGCTGCAATCAGGGATGTGTACGTTTGGTGTACATGGCCTCAGTTTTGCTGTTGATCTCCACTGAGCATGCAGTACCTGGTCAGGTGGCTGGGGATGTCTCGTAGTACATTTAGACAATTGTTTGTTATTTCTGTCACCTGCTGCTGGATGTCTGTCATTGGTTGTGTTGACTTGGTCCTCCCCCATACTTGAATGTGTGTGTGTGTCTGTGTGTGTGTGTGTGGTGCTGGGGGGGTGAATTCGGAGTTAGGGTTTTCAACCCTAACAGCGAATTTCCTCACTTTTGTTGCTGTGGAACAACCCTAACTAATGCATTAAATGGAGGTTTTTGCCTCTCATATATATATATATATATATATATATATATATATATATATATATATGAGAGGAAAATATAAAGATTAACAATCTAATAACTGAAACTTTTCAGATCACTAGGGGAACAAGGCAGGGATGCCCCCTATCACTGCTAATTTTTGCTCTAGTAATGGAACCACTTGCCATAGCAATAAGACAAAATTCAAATATATCTGGAATAAAGATTAATAATTACATTCATAAAATAAGCTTATACATGGATGATACCCTTCTATACATAACAGACCCATAGCAGTCATTAAAGGAATTTATGAACATATCATTACAATATGGTAAAGCCTCAGGATACAAAATAAATTGGAAAAAAACACTGACACTAAAATTAAATCAAAACTTAAATTTGCAGATACCAGTAAACTGTTCTTGTCAACAAACAGAAACTCTTAGATATTTAGGTATAACACTAACTCAACAATATGAGATGCTTTACCAAGCAAATATCCCAAAGTTAATAGCAGAATTAAAACTAGATTTACAAAAATGGCAACATCTTTCATTAACACTGATGAGAAGAACTGATTTAATAAAAATTAGAATTCTCCCTAAATTGTTGTATATTTTTTAATCACTGCCAATTAAAACACTTAACACAGTATTTGATTCATTAAAAAAAATAACAACTAATTTCATTTGGAAGAATAAGAAACCACATATTTCATACAATAAACTAACACTACCAAAGAAAAAGGAGGGTTAGCATTACCTGACTTTAAAATATATTACATTGCAGCAAAATTAGTAATATTGTGGTATTGGTTAAAGATAGAAAATCAGTTAATATCTGTAAAAATAGAACAGGATTGGCACAATTTCAAATCTTCAAGAAATTTATTATTCTCAGGATACTACTCAAATAAAAATCCAAATGAAAGATAATCCAGTCACATACACTACAATATATATTTGGCAAAATTATATAACTAACCAAAACTAAGATACCTATCACTAAGTACACACCAATTTGCAACAACTACCGTTTATTTCCATCTCTTAATGAGCCTATGTTAAGGCAATGGCAAGAAATGGGACTACAGGAATTTGACCAATTATGTCTAAATAATCACTAAACCTTTCATCCTATTATAATCACAATATAATATCTCAGGGAATCATTTATTTAAATACCTACAATTAAAAAGCTGTCTATTTAGAACAAATGAGGTTTACAGTTAAAATGTACATCATGTTTTGATGTACTTGATCAACAAATAGATGCTAACACTAAAATCTATGCTACTGGTAATAAGCATAGTATTACGGTGACATAATTCAATTTAAAACCAACTGGGCAAGAGATCTTGGTCTCAAAATCTCAGAAGAACTATGGGAAGAAATGTTAGCAACACCAACAGCTATTGTTAAATTCTATAGCTCACAACAATTTCAATATAACACATTGCATAGAACATATTTTACACCATATAAACTTTATAATATTAATAGTGCTGTATCTGCCGTGTGTCCCCACTGTACACACACTTCAAGAACTTTGATCCATGTGATATATGAATGTGCATATCTGACTAACTTCTGGACAAAATTGTTTGATGATCAGTAAGACATATGGCTTGCATCTTCATAGAGAACCACTGTTAACACTGTTGACTTATTCAGAACAAGTTCTACAATTAGATCATTATCAAAGAACCTTTTTAACAATAGCAATGTTACTAGCAAAAAAGTTCATATTAATAAAATGTAAAGAAAAGTAAAACATGGAAGAACATTTACTAAAATCTTTAAATAGCTTAAATAGATAAAATCTTGGACCCATTGATAGCAGGATAATGATGATGGAAAAAAAGAAGGCATTAAATAATTGAAATACTAAAATTTTAGTTGATGATTTAGCCTTCATATTCCAGTTTAAACCTAAAAAAAAAGAAAAAAAAAAAAAAGAATAGTGCTTGCAACCCTAAAAACAGACAAGGACCAGATGTAATGCTCCTGAGAGTGCTTAGGGAATTGGAATCAGAACTCAAGGAACTCCTGGCAGAGCTATTCCATAGCTCACTACAATCAGGGGTTGCTCTGACAGACTGGACAATTGCAGATATGGTGCTGATCTAAACAATAATGGGTCAGATCCACCATGGCTGCATAATGAAGTTAATGAAGTTGTGTGGAATTGTTAAGGTAGTATGGAGAAACGACACAATGATTTGTAAGTAGTAAGATTTGTTTTAGTTTCTGTTCTAAGGAAGCATACAGATTATTAGGAAAATTTATGGAGGTGTACATTTTAATGGAAGGAATAGAAAGCTTACAAAAGAACCCCAGAGCAAATGCCACTGATGTATGTGTTATCCCGGATGATATTGGCCAGACAGCAATATTTTAAAGAAAATACAATTGCGCATATCCCAATAATGCAAAGCATCAAAGGAAACATGTACAAATCCCTATGATGGTACAGAAGGTGGCACTACATGAAAAGTAATGGCTGGCATATGTTTAGCCTTGGGATTATTTACACAGTTTTTTTTTTTTGTTTGTTTTTAACAGACACGGGTTTTTGTCCATGAGGTGATGTTTGTTATATTTAAGCAATGAGTTGATGTCAGGAAGTCAGGTGTAATGATGATGGACTGTTAGAGAAAATGTGATATAAACTTTCAGAGGGGTTGCTTTTGATGAGGCAAGGTAGTTATGCTTGTGATAATGGGAATATTAGGAAAGTTTGGGTCTACGCATGAAGTGGAGTACATATATGCACAGTTTCATAAGTATGTGCTCAGAGTGCAGGCAAATGTGATATGCAGGTTTCTTTTAGAAATAGTTCAAAGTTTTGAAACTACTAAAGACAAACTACACTCCAGAACACAGCGGAAAAATGATTAGATGTGTCTACAAGCACTAACTTCTATGCAAGTTGGGGCATGGGGGGGTTAAGGCTGGAGATCAGTTATGGTCCATGACATAACCACATGGTCAGAATATTAAATATCTTAAAATAAACATGATTGCAAAAGTAACCATTTCAAGAAGAAAATGCAGACTGTAACAATTAACAGTTGTAGGTTAAATGAGCGAAACTGCATATTTAACTGTAAAGACAATTAAAAAAATATATTTCTAAATGCATTACTAACACCAATGCTTCATCATTAAAATAATTTGAACCCCCTCCCACCAAAAATGTGCCCTCAGATGAAACTGCATGATTAACTGTAAACACAATTTAAAAATGTATTTCTAAATGCATTGCTAACACAAATGCTTTCAAAGTTTTGAAACTACTAAAAAGACAAACTATACACCAGAACACAGTGGAAAAATGATTAGATTTGTCTACAAGCCCTATCTTCTATGCAAGTTGGGGCATGGGGGGGGGGGAGTGGAGGTTAAGGCTGGAGAGCAGTTATCATCCATGACATAACCACATGGTCAGAATATTAAATACTGTATCTTAAAATAAACATAAATGCAAAAGTAATCATTTCAAGAAGAAAATGCAGATTGTGATAATTAACAGTTGTAGGGTAGATTAGCTCATCTGGACTTATTTGCTGCATATGCATCTCAATTGCTAAGGGGTCCTGACCATGGTAACCCTTCCTCAAGCCAAGATAGCTACAGTATGTCTAGCAATAACATGAATGGAAAGATTATGCACATGAAAACATATTAATTATGCTGTACATACTCTAAGACTCAAAGTGTGCCTCCTTTGGCTACCATAATGTATGTGTTTAATTTGAAACAAAAGACAATGTAACAAGACTCTGGCCTCCACACAGCTATTAAACAATAGAGCAAACTGCACTCTGGGAAGATTGCATGAGACAAGATACAATAAAAAACTGAATAGCAGGTTCCAGGAGTATAAAACCCACCAGGAATGTTAACATCATGTTTCTAGTGTCCCTGATAAAATAAAATCAAACATACAGTTGAGATTTTTTCTAATGTCAACTCTGATAAGAATAGCTTTTAAAATCACCAACTGTCTTCTTATTAAATGTTTTCTAATTCATACTTCTCAAACTTAAAAGAAAAAAAATATCATCCAAGCTTGTATTTGCCAAGTACTGTGCCCATGATTAAAATAATTTGAACCCCTCCCCAAAAAATGTGCTCTCACATGAAACTGCATGTTTAACTGTACAGAAAATTAAAAAATGTATTTCTAAATGCATTACTAACACCAATGCTTCATGATTAAAATAATTTGTACCCCTCCCCCAAAACATGTGCCCTCACATAAAACTGAATGTTTAACTGTAAAGACAATTAAAAAATGTATTTCTAAATGCATTACTAACACTAATGCTTTCAAAGTTTTGAAACTACTAAAAAGACAAATTATATAAAATATAGATATAGATATAGATATAGATATAGATATAGATAGATATAGATATATTATAGTACCACGGTAGTGCTGGCATAGTTAGGGTTGAGTAGCACTTTTAAGGTTAAAGGGTGAAACTTTGCACCTTAATAACTTAGCCACCAGTCAACAGATTTGCCTGAAATTTGGCAGGCATGGGGGAGGCACCATAGATCTTGGGATCTGCCTACTTTTGTACTGGTCAGATATACAGCTGTGGAGTTATTAAGTGACATCTGTGTGTGCAATTACTTTTTTTGCAAATTCTTTGCTCACACCTACAGGTCGCACAGTTTGTGCAACTAGTCTGAAACCTTCAGAGAACATGCGGCAGTGGTCCTCGGTGTGCCTTTTGAAGATTTTGTGAAAAAATATTCAATGGTTCAAAAGTTATTCAAAAAACTAGTTTCCATTATAAGTCAATGGGAAAAGTTTAAAAGTTTGACAGTATCGCAAATGCACTTTTTAGTGTCACAAATGGCCCTAGTAGTGTCACAAATTCACCATTTTGTTTTCAGTTACTGATTACAGAAATGCTTGGCATTTAAAATTGGGACCATTTAGGGATCTAATTCTTTATGTGTTTACCTATTTGAGCCCTGAGGATGCTAGCCATGTCTTTATGTTGGGGTTAAACACCCCAGAAATATGTTTTCAAATTTCTGGGAAAAGTAGTGTTGCAAAATAATTAACCGCATTGCGACCTTTCCTAAATTTTATGAAAGATGCATAAATTGCAACACTACTTTTCCAGACTATGGCCAAAATTACAAGAGTTCTTTGCCACCTTGCTGCAAAAGAACAGTTTGGTCTTTTGGGCTCAAATTTGGAGGGATGGCAGCCAACATCTCACAGATGTGCCTTTTGGTGGTTTGGTGACAAAATGTTGCATAGATCCCAAGTTACGGTACTCTGAAGTTGACATTTTTTCCCATAGACTAACATGGTGCATCCGCCTCGCCTTTCTAGGCTCGTATCTCGGAAACGGTGCTAGATACGGAATTTTTGTCATGACATTCAGTGAAAAGCTAGCCAAGAAACTGATGAATTATGTGAAATTTACATTTTTTTTCTATGTTGCATGGTTCCTGAGATATAAGCAATTTAGTGTTCCAACAGCTCATTTTCTGCTCCGAGGCCCATTATTATGCATACATTCTTTGTACACACTGTGTTTCTCTATGCAGCTGTTGGGCAAAAACAGGATGTGCATTTCCGTTACTGTTACAGTTAGCATTTACACTTGTGTTTCCGTGACCATTTGCATTACCGTTCCTGTCTACACCACCGTGTGCGTTACCGTTTGCGTTCCCACTCGCGTAAGCACTTGCATTTGCGTTCGCGTTTCTGTTTCCTTTGGTGTTATTTCTGCTGTTAACGTTACCATTTGTGCTTCCATTTGTGGTACCGTCACCATGCACGTCACGGTGTGTGTTTTCTTATGCGCTTGCATCTCCTTTTGCATCACTGTTCGTTTTGGTGTCACTTTACACTTGCGTTTCTACTAATGTTTGCTTTTCCATTTACATTTCAGTCACCATGTGCACAACAGTTAGCAGTTGCATTTCCCTTGCACTTACTGTTACTACATCACAAAAAAATCACATGATGGGAGCTCCCACCACCACATTCCATTCACTATTTCTACTGCACATTCTCAAAAAGAAGGTAAATTAGAGGCAAAAAATTCTGTTTAATGCTTCAGTTAGGGTTGTTCCACTGTGACAAAAGCAAGGAAATTCAGTGTTAGGGTTGAAAGCCCCCCTTGCACCCCCCAGCCTGCCACCCCAACTGCCAATGGGGTGTGCATTGGGGTCATCGGTCCTAATTCTCACCCCTTCTCCTATACCTCAGCTTATTTACACATGTGATTGGGTGAGAGTTAGGGCTGATGACCTCAATGCACACCCCATTGGCAGTTGGGGGTGACAGGCTGGGGTGCAAGGGGACTTTCAACCTAACACGGAATTTCCTTGCTTTTGTCACTGTGGAACAACCCTAACTGATGCATTAAATGGATTTTTTGCTAGATATGTATATATATATATATATATATATATATTTATTTATAAAAACATAATCACACATGCCCACACAGTGCATGTGTGATTTTGTATTTTCTTGAAACTGCTTCCCAGCAAAAATGCCCTTTGGGGTAACCCTTGCCTCAGTGTTTGCGCACAGAGGTTCTTTGTCTCATATATATATATATATATATATATATATATATATATATATCAGAAGCAAAAACCCCATTTAATGCATTAGTTGGGAGTTGTTCCCACAGCAACAAAGTGAGGAAATTGCTGTTAGGGTTGAAAACCCTAACTCCAGTCACCCCAGCATACACACACACACACACACACACAGACACACACACACACACATCTCAAGTATGGGGAGGACCAAGTCAACACAACCAATGACAGGCATCCAGCAGCAGGTGACAGAAATAACAAACAATTGTCTAAATGTACTACGAGACATCCCCACCCACCTGACCAGGTACTGCATGCTCAGTGGAGATCAACAGCAAAACTGAGGCCATGTACACCAAACGTACACATCCCTGATTGCAGCTGCACACAACGTACCACACTTAGTAGTTGCATGGCCTTACCAACCGATGCCCCACACCACACCACAACTGGTACTGTGCTGTTATTCAATATAAATGCTGAAGGTGCACGATGACAGTTGTAGAAAGGTTTTAACACTAGTGAGTATACATTAATTAAGAGAAGCACATAAATTAACTACAAGACACTAGCATGCTCAAGATAAAAGTAGTGATACATTTAGTAGGTGATTTACATAGTAGTAGTACATTTACTGCAATGGTTTACTCAACATAGAGAGGCTGATGTAAATTTATGGAAAAGCATTGCCTGTTCAACGCTGAGAAATTCGTACTGCCAGTATCACATGCATTCTTACTGATGAAGGGTACTGCTGATGTACATACATAGACCTTCAGTGTGTTTCAATACTAAAGATGCAGTAAGTATTCTTTGTAAGAAACATTGTAATTGCATGGATCAGGCCAAGCAACTTCTAAATATCATAGCACTACTGAGCCAACAATGATGTACCTGTATCGGAGATGTATATAGGATAGATTTTCCTGTAGGCACTTACTGAGTATGTTGTACCTGATAAAGATAATCTCATTGCATCTGTGATGACTAACTTATTCAAATAGTAATACATTTACTATTGTTGCAATGAGTGATCTATGCCATTTATGGACACAGTGTGATTTTATTTAACAGTTGTTTCATACTCAGGCTGTATGCCTACTGTTTGGGTTTGCCACACTTCTGTCACTGATGCTATCAAAATGATAACTATGTTAATTGTGGTACAACAGGAATCAAGTAGGTTTGGTGTAGATATAAACATAATGTCTTTTAGTATTGATTTAACTCACAATGGGGTAAGTGTACTAGGACAGCAGGGGTTATCCTCTATCACTGACTCTTGTCAGTTATAATCACACTAGGGTTTCGATGACTGTAATGATCAAGTTACACTGTTCATCTTCATGAGTTCATATTCACAGCCATTCTCCAGTAACTAGACAGTGCATGGTGTAACTGGGTGGGACACTGTGTTGCAAAGCTGCTGCAGTGCCTAGCAGAGGGAGAGTATCTACTCATAAAGACAATTAAGCAATAAGGCATGACCAACAGTTATGTTAAATGGTCTGTTAATCACCCTGTAGGGGTTTAATGTTGAATGAGGCATAGCCGAGTGCCACATGTTGCTAGACAGTGATAAACTGACCATTAACATAATAAAAACTAAACATAAGGCTGTTACAATGTTTACAGTCAATTAGAAAGCTGCATTTCTCAAACCCTTGTTATAATCAGAGATATTATACCTATACAACTCCTTGGTTTTGCTGAACTCTATTGCTCAGGTGGCCCACCACAAGTGGTGTGGTCTGGTGTGGGGCATCGGTAGGTAAGGCCATGCAACTACTAAGTGTGGTACGTTGTGTGCAGCTGCAATCAGGGATGTGTACGTTTGGTGTACATGGCCTCAGTTTTGCTGTTGATCTCCACTGAGCATGCAGTACCTGGTCAGGTGGCTGGGGATGTCTCAGTAGTACATTTAGACAATTGTTTGTTATTTCTGTCACCTGCTGCTGGATGTCTGTCATTGGTTGTGTTGACTTGGCCCTCCCCATACTTGAATGTGTGTGTGTCTGTGTGTGTAGTGCTGTGGGGTGAATTCGGAGTTAGGGTTTTCAACCTAACAGCAAATTTCCTCACTTTTGTTGCTGTGGAAAACCCTAACTAATGCATTAAATGGAGTTTTTGCCTCTAATTTCCCTTCTTTTTGAGAATGATAATGAGAAATAGTAGATATGTCTGATGGTGGGGCGTCCCACCACATGATGTCTTGTAGGGTAGTAACAGGAGCAACAACACAAACAGAAATGCTAACAGTGGCACACATGGTAACACAAGCGCACGAGAACAGAAAGGCACCCACACGGGCGAGACGGGAACGTGTGCCACTGATGTCTGTCACATTGTAACATGGTGCCTGCAAATGGAAATGTCAATGGGCATGGTGATGCAAAGTGAAACAGAAAGAGAAACAGATGATACACACAAATGGCAAAAGTAACGAGAAAGCAAGCGCAAATGAAAACGCAAAGGATGACGCACATGGTGGCGCAGACGTCAACGGTAAGTGAAACAGGTACGGAACCACAAGCGGAAAGGGCAACAGTAACAGTAATGTAAGTGCACAGGCTGGTTTTCCCCAAAACCTGCATAGAGAAAGACAGTGAGTACAAATAATGTATGCATAATAATGAGTATCGGCACAGAAAATGAGATCTTGGAATACTAAATACATTATATCTCAGGATCCGTGTGACGTAGAAAAAAAATTTAAAAGGCATATTATTTACAACTGTCCTGGCTAAGAAGCTGTCCGATGAAAAGTCCGTATCTTGCACCATTTCCGAGATACAGGCCCTGAAAGGCGCGGCAAACGCCGTAATGTTATCCTATGGGAAAAAAAGAAAAGTTCAGAGCGCCATAACTTTGCCTCCCTGTAATGTTTTTTCACCAAACCACTGAAAGGCACATCTGTGGGCTGTTGGCTGTCTTCCTTCCAAATTTCAGGAAAAAAGACCAATCCGTTATTTTGCAGCAGGGATCCAAAGGATTTCTGTAATGCATTGGGCGCCGTAATGTTATCCTATGGGAAAAACCATCAACTTTGGAGTGCCGTAACTTTGCCGCCGTGTGATATTTTTTCACCAAACTACTGAAAGGCACATCTGTGGGCTGTTGGCTGTCTTCCCTCCAAATTTCAGGAAAAAAGACCAAACCGTTATTTTGCAGCAGGGTGCCAAAGGATTTCTGTAATGAGTCGGGCGCCGTAATGTTATCCTATGGGAAAAACGTCAAATTTGGAGTGCCGTAACTTTGCCGCCATGTAATACTTTTTCAATACAACATGGAAAGGCTCATCTGTGAGATGTCAGTTCCGTTCCCTCCAAATTTCAGCCCAAAACTCCCAACGGTTCCTTTGCAGCACAGTGCCAAAGAATCGCTGTCACTGTCCCACAGGTGGAAAACTACTGTCGCAATTCTATAAAGTTCATGAAATTGCACTTCGTGAGCACGAAGTAATTTATGAAGTACTTTTTCAAGAAATTTGAAAACATATTTCTGGGTGTTTTACCACAAAATAAAGACATGGCAAGCATCCTCAGGGTCCGACTAGGTGAATACAAAAGAATTAGGTTGCTAGAGGGTCCCAAATTTAAATGCCAACCATTTTTCTGATCACCAACTGAAAACAAAATGGCTGATTTGTGAAAGTAGCAGGCCCATTTGCGAAAGTAAAAATGCATTTGCGAAAGTGTTGAACTTTTTAACTTTTCCCATTGACTTATAATGGGAAACTGTTTTTTGAATAACTTTTGAACCGTTTAATATTTTTTCATGAAATCTTTGAAAGGCACATTGGGGACCCCAGCCACATGTTCCCTGAAGATTTTGGACTGGTCGCACAAACCGTACAACCTGTAGGCGTGATCGAGAATTTCCAGAAAAAGCGTGAACGCAGTACAGATCACGCTTAATAACTCCACACAGCCGCATATCCGACCACTACAAAACTTGGCAGATCCCAAGGCCTATGGTTCTTGATCATGTATTCCAAATTTCAGCCAAATCTGTAAAACAGTTGCAAAGTTATTAAGGTGCAAAGTTTTGGGGTTTAATATAGAAATGGCTCCTCAACCTTAACTATAGTGGCACTACTACGTCACTATAATATATATATATATTTTGGTACATAAATAGTGTTAATCCCAAAAGCTGAACTTTATGTTTTTAGTATATAAATGTTTAAGAAAACCTGTGGCTCTTTCAACTTGCTGTAAATTAGAACACTGGGTCTGTTGCTTTCCTTGAAGCTGTTGTTTCACTCTTAATTACTTTTTCCTTCTGAGGCCCCAGGTGGCTCTGATAATCATTTCTTCCAAGGAGTTTTAAGTCAATTTGAAGGCATTAAATATCTTCTGTTCTCCTAGTCCTTAGTAAAGGCATTACGTATCTTCTGTTCTCCTAGTCCTTAATAAAATGCAGTGGCTCCACAATTTGACAGACTTGTTCTGTTGCTTGATATAGGTCCCAAACTATTGTATTTTGCTCCAGCATGATAGAGCCACCTCATGCTCCTCCCACATGAATCAAATAAAAAGGTGTGGATGGATCTTTAGGAGCTTCTTGGGTGGAAGTGGGGGTGGATCTTACTCAAAAAAATAAAATCATGCTGCCTCCCACTACTCAGGTTCCAGTTCTTGTACCACTCATTTAAGAAAGAAAATGGTATCCTGCAACCATTGACTAACATGAAAGTGTATTTATTTGATGGCAGAAAACATTGCTTGGAGGAGGGTAAGGCAAGGGAGACTATTTATAACTTCAGTCAGTTCCACTGACAGAAAACATGACATCACTCCTTTTGTACATGCAAAACATCTACAGGCTTAGCCTACTGGAGCCATAGAAAGATGGAATAGGGAAGAACTGGGAAATTACAGACCCACCAGTCTTACCTCCATTTTAGGTACACTGAAGGAGATGTTACTCAAAGCGGATCTAGTAGGCTACCTGGAAAGTAAATGGCTCTAATATAGTAAGCCACATGGGCTCATGACAGGAAGGTCTTGCCAGACCAACCTGATAGTATTCTGTGACTGGGTAACAAGGGTGGTGGATAAGGGACAAGTAGTAGATTTACTCTATTTCAACTTCAGCAAGGCATTTGACTTTGTCCCATTCAGAAGGTTGTTGAATAAAATAGAGTGTCTAGGAGCAGCAAAGTGTCTAGTTTGATGGTTTTGAAGTTGGTTGGTGGGAGATAGCAGAGGGTGGTGGTAAACAGAGCCAAATCTGGGGTGGTGCAGACCATCAGTGAAGTACCAGTGGTTAGTCCTGGGACCAGTATTTTCAATATGTTCATCAGTAGCATAGGAGAAGGAATATAGGAAAGATGATTCTCTTTGCAGAGAGCAATAAACCTTCCTGCAGGGTAAACAGCAAGTAGGGGTAAGGAAGCTGCAGAGAGACCTGCAAAGGCTAGAGAGGTGGTCCAATGCCTGGCTATTGAAATTCAATGCTAAAAGTGCAAGATGATGCAAAAAGGTTCAAGAACCCTAGGAAGGAATACTGCAAGCAAGCAGGCTAGGTTTATTTCTAAATCACCTTTCTAAGACTCAGGGTGCTGTACAAAATACAGTCAGAGGAGGAATAATAATTGGTGACTTAAAAACTTACTAAAACATCAGAAATAAAAACAGAGTACTAAGCCCCAAAGTCTTCTCTAAAAACATGTGCCTTCAGACCCTGTTTTAAAGTGTCCACTGAGGGGGCCTCTCTCAGGGTCCTGGGAAGTGAGTTCCACAGGACCGGCACCACCATCTCAAAGGAACGGTCTCTGAATGTTTTTAACCAGGCCTTGGGATCAGCTAGGGTGTCTAGGTGGGATGGGTTAAGCTTGCCACTAATTCAGAGGAAAGGAACCTGGTGGTCATTATAAGTGACTCCCTTAAACAAATTAGCCAGCATAACAAGGCTTTCAGCATGGCAATGATAAATGCTAGGGTGTATTGGAAGGGGCTTCGATAGCAGGAGGAAAGAGGTAATACTACTTCTAAATAGATCACTGGTGAGACCCCATATGAAAAACGGTGACCAGTTCCAAAGTACTCACCTGGGGAAAGATAGAGACAGGCTGGGGAAGGTGCACTATACAGTAACTAAATGATTTAAGGCCAACAAGACAAATCCTATGAAAATCTGCTCAGGGCAGAGAACGTGCACTCGCTGGAGGCCATAAGGGAGAGGCACAACATGATATAGACTGTAAAATTTCTGAAATGAATAAACAATATAAACTGTGAGAAACTATTCAGCAGGAATGGAGGGTCAAATGCAAAGAGACAAGAATGCAAGCTGGTGGTGGGGAGATTCAGGAGGGATGCAGGAAAGTTTTTCTTTATGGAGAGAGTATATGAACCAGGGATCGGCTACTGGCAGAGGTGTGGTTGGTACAAAAACTATTAAAGGGATTCAAGCACTGTTGGGACAAAGAAAGTGCTTAATAGTTACTCAGGGAGGTAGCACTAATGCAGGGAGCAAGGGGGTCAGGTCAAGACCCCATCTAGACAACAGGTCATGGGGTAAGTAGGATAAAACTGGACAGACTGGATGGGTCGATGGTCATTTTCTTCCAACATTGTCTATGTTTCTATGCACCTATACCTGAGGAATGAGAGGACTTTGTGAGTAAAAGCTGTTGTGGAGGAGAAGCCTTTTCCCTGTGTGGTGGAAAGTTGGATGTATCCAACAGCAGGAAAAACACATCAGACTGAAAGACAACAGCGATCTGTTGGAAGCTTTGATGTGACCAATCACTCTTTGATTCTAACTTGTCTATCTTCCTATGTTTTTTCTTCAAATGTCACCAAAGGTTCTCATTCTATTTTCATGGCAGATGTCAATATGTCTCTTGGAATGGTTGATTTTCCTCTCCTCTTCCTGTGGATCACAGCTCAGTCAGACTTTATGCTGATGATACAGTTCTTTTTTATGCTCACAAATCCTTACCTTTTCTTTCTTTAACTCTCCAGGGTGATTCTGACAAACTGCAAAATAGTTATCTGATAATCTAGTACTAAAATAGCAAAAATAGTCAAGTAATGTTATTTGGATCTCAGCAATCTCTGTTATCAGCAAACTCCTCTCTTTCAATTTCTTTAATAATCATCTACTTGAACTTGTGAAGGAATTTAAATATCTAGGGTCTTACTTTTGATTCATCTTTTATCTTTAAAACACACATTGACAAAACAGTTTCAAAAGTACATCAATGTCTGGGGTGCTTAAAATGTGCCAGGCATTGTTTATCAAGCTTGGATCATAAACACATTATTGGGCAAGCCTTTCTCCCTATCTTGGATTATGGGGATAGTATTTACTGCCATGCCCCTGCTTCACATCTTCTTTCCATAAATATAATTTACTACCAGTTACTTTGTTTCATCCTAGAATTAAAATGGGATGGGCATCATTTTACTTTATTGCAGTAGTTAAACTGGTTGTCACCTTCCCCCAGACACACTTTTCATTGGCTGCCTGTTATTTACAAAACTGTAAATAATCAGACCACTCTTTACTTACCTGAATGACTAACTATTCCTGTTCTCAAATGCAGCCTCAGAGATGTGCCCTGTCATATTTTGTCCTTACCTAAGTTTGATACACACTTTGGTAGAAAGTGTTTCTCGTATGGGGTTCCTTTCTCTTGGAACAATTTGTCTCCTCAGCTTAGAAACTCACCCTTCCCTGGAAATTTTAAACATGGCTTGAAAAGATTATTGTTGCAGGAACACTCCATATGCAGTTGTTACTAGCTGCCTTTCTATATTTTTGCCTTTGTTGCTTGTTATATTTATGACTTAGGATGTTCTGTAAATGATACTTGTTTCTCACAGAACTTATCCTGCATTTCTACCTAACTTTTAAATAAAAAATAAATAGAAGATGAAAGACATTTTCAGGAAAGTTATTGAAGATTGGCACTGGCTGACATGGATGATGTGAGGTGTCACCTTCAGGAAATAGCAGCTGGGATCATAAAGGAATCATGGAAACTATATGCCTCACCCATAGTGGGTGTTTGTAAGAAGAATAACAGTGTCTGGATGTGTGTGGACTACAGAACACTTAACAAGAGAATAATCCCAGACCAATACACATTGCTAAGGGTCAGGACTCAGGATGCCTTGGATTGCTTAAATGGATGCAAGTGGTACTTAGTACTTAGTGCTGACCTTTGCAATCAGTATTTTCAAATGCCCATGGCCAAGAAAGAATGTGACAAGACTGCCTTCATCAGCCCATTTTGTTTCTATAAATGGTGCCCATCCATCTTTCAGCACATTATGGAATGAACCACTGATGACATGAATCTTCTTTAATGCCAAGTGTACGAGATAATATAATCAAATTTAACAAAATGCTTGAGGAAATGAGTCCTTCCCATTAACTGAAATTTTTGGATTGACTAAAGGAGAGCAGGCTCAAACTTCTGCTGACAAGTGTCTATTCTTCCAGACTTCAGTCAAACATGCTGGGCACATTGTCTCAGAAAATGGCATCAGCACTGACCTCAGCAAAGTAGAGACCCTCATTACCCAACCTATACCCAAGAATCTGAAGGGTTTCCTGGGTTCTGCATTTACTAACAATACTTCAGGAGGGACTACACTAAAGTGGTACACTTGATCAACAAATAGTAGGGCTACCCTCCTGCTAACAACAAAGACCATCACTTCAAAAAGACATTAGCCAAAGTGTTACTTCACTGTACATGACTCATCTGGACAATAAAGGAATAGCTCCTGGGAAAGATCCTTTAAGGAGGCAATCCATTGGTTAACACATGCACCAGTATTGGTACTTGCTGAGCCTGCAACAGCATACAAATTACACACTTACCCCAGCCTGCTGTAAGTGGACTTGGAGTGGTACTTTATCATCAATACCCCAGGTATGAGGCCCATGGTATATACAAAGGAAGTTTAACACTGTATGAGAACTACTTCTTTCACAAGATAGAGTTCTTAGCTCTCAATCTGGCCATTGTAGCTGTTTCATGAGTACCTATATGGTGCAAAGTGACTACCAAAGCTAACAATAACCCTTTGATATAGGTGAAGAATACTGCTAAGCTGGACTCAGCTGCACACGGTTGGTTTTTGGGATATTGGCTCTTTTAATATAATTACTGTTTGGGTAGCCCATTATAGGCTATTACTGATAGGGTTTTTCTACACCACAGCCCATCATGGAATGAGGGTAAAATGTTGTCAACAGGGTGATGCATAGTTTTTACCTGCCCTAGTGATGCTGAAAACAAAAATGGAATGTCCCCATCAGCTATGGGTAATTTTTATTGTGGTCGGTGCACATTTTGTAATGCTGTGAAAAAGACATATTTCTTCCTAACCCAGTGACCAAAAAACAAGTTCAGAGTAAGGGAGTTCATAGACTGTGACTCCAAAAATATTATATATTTGGCAGAATGAAGTGTAACTAATATATAGAGGGTGAAACCACCCACAAACTAAAAATATAAGAATAAGTGAACCTTTCAGATCTTTTGCCAAGGGGACTCTAATAATGCCTTAGCAACACACATTCAGAAACATGATGTTGGCCATAGTTGTCACTTTATGAGGATGGGAAAAGTCAGTGTTGGCTTTAGTAGATGCTATCTGGAATACCAGCTTCTTCATTATGGTCCCATCTGGATATGAAATCTAGGGGCTAAAACATAGGAGAAGTGATTTAACAAGCTTTTTGATTTGAAACCTTTTTTATATTATATATTTTCTTTCTATAGGCTCTGCTGTTTTATGCTGTAGCCTCTATTTTACTTACTGTATGTCATGAGAGACTAATTCTGGACTCCAGTTAGTCTTTGATGCAAATAATTTCTGCTTCTACTGGGTGAAATTGTTCTTCTTGATGGCCTGATGATCTGATGTGGTGAGCAACAGCAGGTATGTCACCAATAGTTTAAATCCTACCACTGTGGAAAATGCAATGGAGTTGTCTTTTCACTTGTTCTCATTGTATTGCTGTTACCAGCACTGTGCCAATACTGTGGGTGTAATTTTTTTGTTTGCAGTTTTATGTAAAATGGACTTTTGTTGGAAGTTTTGTAAACAGATTAAAAATACATTCTGTTTCTTTGAACAGCTACTGTAGTTTTAGTACTGCTCATTTCAGATTTCATTATAGGATATTATTAAAAGGACTTTTCTACATATGGACTTTTGTTAATCTGAAAGCTTTATGATATAAGTAAAATGTTTTGCTGCCCAAAATGTCAAAGGAGATGTTTCTCGCACAATGAATATGTCTGCTTCACAGGGGTGAGTATTTTCAATACACAGGCAATATGTTGAAGCTGGTCCTGCGCTTCCTGGGCAAGGACAGCAGACATAGAAGTGTCAGAAGTAGCTGTCTCCAGAGGGAAGGAGAGGTCTTGGCATGGATTATTGGTCCACAGCCCGGGTCAAGGACAAGGGAGGTCTCAAAGAGATGCCACACTCACTCCACACAGTATGCGGAACTGGCCATCATAGCGCACGTGCTGGTATTAGTATTACCAGCTAGGGATCCCATGATCCTATTCTTGGATTAATCTTGAGTCTGTAACTCTCTGACAGTTTCTTTTCTTTGGTGACCACATGATTATGCCTCCTCAGATGGATCTCTCAGCCAGGTTCTGTATCTAAGAATAGAATTCATACATACAGTGCTGTGTAGTACACTAATATGCATTGATAGACATTAGCAAATATATAACAAAGCTAATACAACACACTGGTGGACACAGTACTTCTCTTATGCCCAGCTGTCTCCCTGATTCACCCTATGGCAACTCCCATGCCCCTTCTGCCACTGGACCCCTCCTGTCCAGCAGAGTCACAGCATCAACCACCCCAGCCACTCTAGTGTTGCAATTCATGCAGGTGTGCCAAATGTTTGGTGCAGCTATCAACTTATAGGCAAACCCAGGGAATTTGGCTCTGGGACCCTCATTTTCTTAAAATTGTGCACAGGATCCTTGGCACCCTGGTTTGATTTTCAAAGCCCGAGGATGATGGAAGGTGCCATCGAACATAAATGATGCAAGTGGCATCTTGCATCATAAGATGGTATTCCCAATTTTGAATGCGGTCGGCATCAAAAGGGAACTGCACCACAATGCAACTGAGATCAGAATGTGCTAGGTCACAAGGGGCTTGCACCACCGTGGGGCTGCAATATCCCCATGTTTTTGGATTTTGCAAGCCCCACCACATATGCAGCAAGGCATTCAACTTAGACCAATCAGGAGATGGTATAAGCAACTTGCGCCAGTGCCACACACTGTAGCAAATTGGGTAGGATGTGAATGTGGTGTCATGGGGCAGAAGGGACATGGGAGGTGACATAGAGGGAGTCATGGAAACAGCTGGGCTTTAAAGGAAGCTCTGTAGCTTCTGACGGGGTACATTTGCATTTTTATATATCTTATTATTGTCTAGCAAGTCTTAGTATTGTACTACACAGTACTGTAATATTCCCAAATAACACTTCAGCATATCTACCTGTAATGCAGCAGACTTCAAAACTTGTAATTTATATAGACCACTACAGTCATTTCACTGCTGATGTGATGGGACTGCCAAGTGGGGGTTGCAGGGTTATTCATGCCAACCTGGTGTCATGTCATTTTCTGCCTCTGGACACCCCCATCTTGATGGTCCCATCCCATGGACAGTGATATGATGTATCTAGACAGGTTGTCATTGTTTGCCTGTGCTGTTTAAAAAACAATTGTCTAGATTGACTGTCAGTGACAGTTTATAGATTTTTTTGTTGATCCAGACTTGACATAGATGTAAAGTATGTACTGCAGATGGAGAAGAATGCAACCGCACAAAGTGTGGGGCTTATTTAGGCTTTGTAGATGTAAAAAAGCCATAATCAACATATTTACTCCCTGGTGCCATAGGAATTCAAACAGGGACCAGGAGTGAATAGGACATAGGCAAATAATCACTATCTCCTGTGCCAGTCATGCACTATGGTTTATACTCTGGGTCTGTGAGCAGAAGTAGGTCAGGTGCCCATAAAACTGTTCCTAACTACTCAGTGGTACAATCTTTACCCTCTAATATCACCATATCTATTGCTGTTTTAAATTCCTTTTTATATTTGATATTTACCACATGAGTTGATAATAGAGATGTGCAGAATGTAAAATTCTGCAATCAGAATTAAGGCAGATTTGCCTTTCTTATTCTATAAAAAATCACAGAATTTATATGATCATGTTGTGGAATTTCACCAACATTTGAATTCCCATTATTTTGATCTAATTTTATTATTCTTATTTTGGTAACAGGTAAGGCCCACTAGGCATAAGTGCCTGTTTTAGGGTGCCCTGGGAATACTGGGAGGGTGAGCAACTTGCTCAGAGTCACACAGTATGCAAGTGGAGGTTGTGGCAATCAAACCCAGGTCCACTGGTGTACACAGCTCATTACTCTAACCTCTAGGCTATACTGTCAGCTCAAAATGTATACATCCAAATATTACTTCATTTGGCAGGTATACAGGTCAAAACTACTTGTAGAGGTGTGCCATGTTTTGGATTGCTAGAATTAAAGGGCTTGAGACATAGGATTGCTAAGCATTTCATCAATATTTAATTTTCAATTATGTCCATTCTAATCTCAAAAATTCTTATTCAGATTCCTCTGCAGATTCAGGATTTAAAGAACCATACAGCACAGGTATTTGTACTGAGTTTTACACCTCAAGCTTTTAAGGTGCATATGTTATAGGTAGCCAAACATTTTACCAAATTTAAACATTGGGGGCTGGATATTCAAAAGGGTTGCACCATGTGCAATAGGGTTGCGCCTGCACAAGTCCGAAATTGTGCCATTCTGCGATATTCAGCAGGAGGCAGTTGCACCCCAAAGTCATGCTGAGCAACAGCACAATGCTAATGAAGGCATGCTCAACCGGAGGGGGAGGAACCATGCATAAACTGCACAGCCCTATATTCAGCCGGGCTGTGCAGAGTTGTGCAGGCGCAACCCCCAACCTGTGCCTGCACAACTTTGAGCCAAAAAAAAAAAAGGAGTAAGTCGAGGGCCACCCACAGGTGAGCTGCCGCAGTGCAGGGCACAACACAGCAGCTGCCACCTGTGGGTAGCCCTCCACTTCTTCCCTGTGCCTCCCCCCTGCAGCCCGATTGTGGGCATAATAGTAACCCCCCCATAGCCTGATCATGGCAGAACATAACTGAACACACCCCCCACTGGCCCGATCACGGGCAAAATAGGAATGAACCCCCACCTGCCCGATCACAGACACAACATTAGTAACCCCCACTGGCCCGATCGCAGGCAAAACAGAACCCCACACCCCGACTGGCCCGATCGCAGGCATAACATTAGTAACCCCGACTGGCCCGATCGCGGGCACAACATTAGTAATCCCCACTAGCCCGATCGCGGCAAAACAGAATTCCCACCCGACTGGCCTGATCGCTGGCATAACATAAGTAACACCCCAACTGGCCCGATCATGGGCACAACATTAGTAACTCCCCACTGGCCCGATCACAGGCAAAACAGAACCTCACTTCGACTGGCCCGATTATGGCAAAACAGAACTGAACCCCACCCCCAGCCCGATCGTGGGCAGAACAGAGTTCAACCCCAAAGACCAATATCCCTGGTGGTCCAGTGGACTGTGAAGCCCGATCATGGGCATTAGAGTCAACCCCCAGGTCCAAGTACCCTGATGATCTAGTGGCCCCACCCCACCCACAGAGCCTCACCACCTTGCTCCCCGTCAGCGGGGAGGCAGCACCCACCCACCTGCAACCCCGCCACCCCACCGACTGGATCAGCTGGTAGGGCTGCACGCCCATTGGTTCAGAGCAAGAGCCAATG
Organism: Neoceratodus forsteri; assembly: GCA_016271365.2. NCBI lineage: Eukaryota > Metazoa > Chordata > Ceratodontiformes > Ceratodontidae > Neoceratodus > Neoceratodus forsteri. Next base: position 826,908,178 of record CM028131.1, read on the forward strand.
GGCGGCAGCCCATACCATACAAGGCAGTCCAGATGGGGGGAGGGTGGTGGGGCTCCATGGGTGGGTGGGTGGGGGCCACTAGATCACCAGGGTATTTGGACCTGGGGTTGACTTAATGCCCGCAATCGGCTTCTGTCCAATGGACCACCAGGGATATTGGTCTTTGGGGTTGAATCTGTTCTGCCCATAATTGGGCTAGTGGGGGTGGTTCAGTTCTGTTTTGCCAGTGATTGGGCCAGTCGGGAGGGGTTATTAATGTTATGCCCGTGATCGGGCCAGTTGGGGGTTACTAATGTTATGCCTGTGGATCGGGCCAGTCGGGGTGTTCAGTTCTGTATTGCCCACAATTGGGCCAGTGGGGATTTACTCATGCCTGCAATCAAGTTGTAGGGCGTCGGTCCCCGACGGCTGCTGCCTGGCAGGGTGCCAGGTGCAAGTCGGGGATCGGTGCACCTGCATGCTAATGGCATGCAAATGGGGCCATAAGTAGATGCAAATGGCCCCCTGCACCTTGCATGAATTATGGCCCCATTTGCATGTCACCTTTTGAATATCGGAATTTTGCGCATGGCGCAATGGAACTTGCGCCACCGCATCTTGAATGCTCCACTCTGACCATTTGCGGTGGCGCAAGTTCCACTGCACCATGCACAGTGGCTGTGGCCGGGGGGGTGATATTCAAAGGAGTTGCTCAATACGCTAACTCCATTGAATATCGCCCTGGCCACACCCCAGTGCAACTTTTTGAGCAGCGCAAGGGCTTGCGCCACAGAATGGCACAGTTTGAATATCCAGACCTCAGTTATTTCACTAGAATTTTAAAAGCATTAAACCAAATGTTGCAAAATGCGGCAGGTATATATGTACATACAACATGTATGTGCGTTCCAGGTTTCAGATTCCTAGTATTAAATGGGACTGAGTTAAAGGCAGCCAAACATTTTGCTAACATTTATATATCAGATACTGTATTTACATTTAATTTTAAAACAATTTATCCACATCTTCCCTTCTAAAATCTGTTTTTTCTATCTTCAGCACCTACTTAATGATTTTCTGGCGGGGAAGGTTGTGTCTTAGTTCAAGCTAACAGCCCTTCAAAATTTAGGAAATCTTTATTTCCTTTTTCTTTATTATAATGCTCTCCACAGTAGTAAATATCTTCAGAGGAAACTCCAGTGCTGGTTGCTCAGAGCTGCATATGTCCCTTATGGCTTCATATGGAGTGGGATTTAGGTTGGGCCATGGAACGGTGTCCCGTGAATATACCAAGTCAATTTTGGCGAATCAGTTTGTTCAAAGTCAAAACAGCAAATTCAGAATGTGCTATGTGCCCTTCACAGTGCATGCTAAATTGAGCAAGCTCATTTCTGACAGAGTAGGTTTATGGTATACTATATAGGGGTTTGTTTGCTGAGGCAGTTCTGAGCCAGCTCTGTGGTACTGCGGCTACAGTCACTGCCTGTGTTGCTGAGGGACCCAGGTTTGGGGCTGAGTGTGAGGAGCTAGGTTTATCTTTTCTGTCTTTGAGCTGCTGCAGTTTTTTGAAGGGGTTGTTTGCTTTGCCTCCATTACACCCACCCTCCACACTTTGTTTGCCCCCTTGCCTACAGGTTGCCCCTCAATGTTCTTCCCTGCACTCTTCTCTCCCCCATGAAGCAGCCCCTTCTGAGTTTTCCTGTCCTCCAATGTCATCCCTCCCAGAGATGATTATATTAATTGTGAGGGGTGCAGGGGTTGAAGTCCCCCACAAAAGTGAGGTGCGGGGCATAGCCCCATGCATAACAGTGATCAGTACATCGGTCCTCCAGTCAAAGCAAGGAGCCGTTGCTGTGTTTGCAGGTCACTGTAGTGCACATCGCTGTTTTTGGTTTTTGGTGTTGTGCATTCCGCAATATTGTCTTCACGATTTTGCACTGCTCATATCTCATAGAACCATGGGACTACAACTCAGCAGCCTTCTTTATATCACGCCTCACAGTTGCCTTCCTCCTTGCCACAAACTCACATTCTTTGGTCCCTTCATGCCCATTTTCAATTTGGCTCCTACTTGGGGTTGCTTTGGCACAAAGATATCTCCCAACCAATCAGGGGCAATCCCAATTTCTGTATTGATCACTGCCCCATTGGCCTTTCTTTCTGGGGTCAGTTGCCACTTTCTTCCATTGACTCTCTTATTGAAAATGACCATCTTCGACCTTTTGCCACCATTTGAGAGCAACACAATTTACCTAGTCCCACTATCTTTAAATATTTTCAGCTGATTCATGCCATTATTGCTCATTTTGGCACTCCTGCTTCTATGAGACTTGCAGGGGACTGCCTGGATTCTCTCATTTTAATTGCTACTCAGTCACATCCTGTATAAGGACTTTACCATGATTTGCAGACTGCAGACTCTCTTGCCCTTACAGGAATCTGTTTCTACTGGCAACAGGCTTTGGGTTTGCAATGGGCCCCACAATTATAGCCAGCCATGTGGTGTAATTTGTACATGTACATCAAGTAGGATAGGTATTGCTAGGTGCATCATAACATTCTCCACAATTTATATTTTATGCTCCAGAAGCTTTACAGGATGGGCAAACTCACATCTCCTTCATGCACCAAGTGTGGTTCAGCAGAAGGTACCCTGAATCATATATTATGGGACTGTTCAATGTGGCCCCCTTCTGTAATGACATAAAAGGTCACATGGATCCCTTCCTGGGGCTGGAAGACTGTTTTATCCCAGAGACATGCCTTATTGGTTTCTATCCTCCAACATGTCTTCGGCCCCTGGAAGGGTTATCTGACTTTCATTGCTCTTACAGCAAAACTGATCATTCCTCATCATTGGCTCGATGCTGATGTCCTGACCTGGAGGGAATGGCATAAGGAAATTCTACAAGCTTTGTCTGTTAAACATCATATTGCCTCCTCTGTAATCGACTGTCTCTCATTCCAGATGGGAACCCTTGTATGCCCTATTAATGGCTGCCTATTTTTTTTCTGGGGCTCTTCTCTTTGATTATTTGGAATATAGTATTTCCTTTTGTTGGTTGCTTTCCTTGCTGCCCCTGGTGAGAGAGGTTACCATTGGTTGGGGGTGGGATGGGGTGGGGTTTTGTGGGATGTTTGTTTGTTTGATTGATCTGTTATGTTATATTTGATGCATTGTTTTGTTTTCTTTGTGTTTATTGTGGTTAATTGTTGTAAACATAAAGCATATTCAATTTACAAATTATCGAAATATCACCAAATTTGGAACATTTAAATAACTGTACCATATGGTTTTGATGTGTGACATATTTTACATTTCTAGCTTTAAAGGGAACCAAATAATAAGTGCAGTCACAGCCAAATACATGGTCAGATATTTCCTGAAATTTCTGTGATATTTCTAGAGAAATCTCCTACTTTCTGCATTTCCACAGTAGGGGCAACAGAGAGAAACTCTTCAGAAATTTTGCGAAATATCTAGAAATATCTGACCATATATGTGGCTACTAGCCAAACTGCCATAAACTTTTCAAATTAAATTTTGAATGTACTGTATTTGAACTGCAACATTATAAACCATTGCTACCTTAAAACTAAAGAACATAATAGATGCAAAGAAAAGCAGGGGAAGGAAGAATTGGAGAATGCATACTGAGAATTAATGAAGCAAAGAGGAGGTGAGAGAGGCAAAAGCAGGCACTGAGCTGCATATTGCAGAGGGGGTCAAGAGCGGAGGAAACAAATGCTTTTGGTATATTGGGAAGAAATGAGGGGGAATTGTTATGCTATCTGAGGGGGTAGGGTGACAGAAGAGGCTGTACAGAAGGTTACTGTCATTAATGATTGCTTTTGCTCTGTCTTCATAATGGAAGACAGTGGACCCTTGCCAGAGACAGACATCAAAGATGTCACAAAGGTGGTCCTGGAGATGAGGGAGCCAGTATTCACATGTGAAAGGGCCAAGAAATGGCCCTGGAACCGCATGAGATGTATCTGTGGTTTCTCAGGAACTGGCAGCAGAACTGACAAGCCCCTTGTAGGGCTCATTACAGACCAGGTTAGTTCCAAACTACTGGAGGGTAGCAGATGTACTTCTGCTCTGGGAGGAGGGGCAATAAACACGCAGTGAACTTTGACCTGTCAGTCTTACCTCTACTGTAGTGAAGCTGATGGAGTCACTGGTCAAAGAGACCCTCATAAACTACCTGGAGAGCAGTGGTCTCCAGGATAGTAAAGAGCGTGGGTTCATGGCAGGAGTTCTTGTCAGACTGACCTGTTAGTCTTCTTTGACTAGGTGACTAAAGCAATGGACAGGGGACATTCAGTGGATTTAGTTAACCTTGACTTCAGCACAGCTTTCAACTTGGTGCTTCACAGATCATTGCTAAAGAAGATGAAGGACCTAGATACAGCTTGGGACATAGTAAGATGGGTAGGTAACTGGCTAAATGGAGGCAGAAGAGGGTAGTGGTTAATAGGGTCAAAAATCACAAGGAGAGGTCACAAGTGGGGTACCACAGAAATCTGTCCTGGGCCGGTCCTCTCCGATATTTTCATCAATGACACTGAAGAATGAATCTATGGCAAGCTTTGTCTCTTTGCAGATGACACTGATCTCTGTGGGAGGGTGGATAGCAACGATGGAATAAGGGAAATGCAGATTGACCTGCAAAGCTCAGAGAGGTGGTTTAAGATTTATCAATTGAAATTCAATGCCAAAAAGAGCAAAATGATGCCCCTAGAGAACAACAGGCCCAGTACAGAGTATAGGGTGGGTGGGATACGAATTAGCACTACAACTGAGAAACAAGACCTAGGAGTTATCACTAGTGACTCCCTCAAACAATCAAGCAAGTGCAACCAAGCCTATAATAAGGCAAATAAGATGCTGGGGAGTATTGGGAGGGTGTTGACAGTGGAAGAAAGGAGGTAATACTACCTCTATATAGATTATTGTTGGGACCACACCTGGAGTACTGTGCTCAGTTCTGGAATCCCCCTCAGGAAAGATAAAGACAGGCTACAGATGGTGCAGAGAAGGGTGACAAGAATAATTCATGGCCAGCAGGGCAGGTTTTACGCTGATTGCCTCAAGGCACTGAAGATGTACTCACTAGAGACCAGATGAGAGAGGGGAGATATGATAGAGATCTTCAAGTTTTTTTTCTATATGCATTTTATGCTATTACTCCTGTTTTTCCCCTGAGAGTCCCAGGACTCCCACAGACACAGCAGTGCATGCACTTGGAGATGCACATGCACTCCAGGTACTGTCTTGCCCCTTCTGCCCCACCCTTGGCTATTGCCAGGCCCCCCATAGCCCGGACTGCCATCCATCCTCCATAGACCCCTGAGTCAGTTGAATAATCAATTATGACTGATTTACAAACATTATGACTGCTTTTTTCAACCAGTTTAAAATTTATGACTGCAACTAAATAAAGAAAATCCAACCAATTTTTCAACTTCTTTGTGGAATTTTAATTTATGGAACATGCGTAGACCCAGAAACCATTGAAAACATCTGTGTATCTACACAGTTGTTGAATAGATTATATTTATCTACATAGTAGACATGTCATTCATGTTTATCTACATAGCAAGCAGACACATCATCGCCTGGTCTCTCTCCTCCCCCCGCACCAGTAGGCACTTCTTCCCTCCGTACACTATCAGCTTTTGTCACGTTGCCACTGCTTTCCAGGTGCTCCCCACTCATGCACAAGCCCACTACAGAATCTGGCAAAATACATAAAACATTTTAAAAACACATTTTCCATCCCTGCTATTCATTTCCAGATACTCCTCACTCATGTATTCAACTTCCACCACTGTGGAATTTTATTTATGTGTTTGCAAGTGGTACTTTGTGAATGCAGTTAGTAAGAAAACTTTGCAGCACATTCATTTATGTAATGTTTACGCATCCAAAATGCCAATGCCAAGTCGCCCCATAACACACATATACACAGAGACACACAGAAATGAATGGCTGCAAACAATTTACAGTATGAGTCAAAGTGTACAAATCAGGGTTTGCAGACTCCAGGGCAATTTTACTGTAGATTACTTACATTATTTCCTAGTTCCTATAAATACACTTACTCACTTTTTTCCCTTTAATTGCCAGTTTAACAAGAGTATGGGAACAATTTCACTGTAAACTGCTCCATTTCCCAAACAGACAAGAACCCCTGAATTTCTGAAAGCCAGTACATACAGCAGTGCCAGTCAGAATAATCAGAATGCCCTGTTTACAGGCAGGGAATCACCTGCAGCCTCAAAGATTCACATAATATATCTGTGCTACCCTACTACCACACAAACAGCAATTCACCACTGGATGAAAAAGCATCCCATGCTGGTCTAGATTGCCACTGATCAGAACTGCCAGGCAGAAGAACCAAATCCAAAGTGTCAGCAAGGCACAGACATATATCAGCATTCAAGGCATATCGTAAAATTCTCCAGTCCAACAGAAGATGCATAGATTATTTACCATGCTCTGCTCCATGGGGAAATTCTCCTGCACTTGTTAGTTGGCCACTGGTGCTAAGTAACATGGAAAGTAATAACCAGATTAATAGGGTCAGGGAGGATGTGTGCCATAAATTAACTTGTAAGTTTTGCCACCATATTGTAAAAACACATTTTTTTAGCACCAAGAATCAATGTCAGTGACTCAGCAGGGTAGCACACTCACCTCTGAGGCTGGGAGATCATAAGGCTGTGGGTTCTATCCTTACACCAGGCACTTGGGTTAAATTCCATTACTGACACTGTAGTGCAGCATGAGGGGGGGGGTTCTGCACTGCTGAGGTGTCGTCTTTCAAATGAGATGTTAAACCAAGTTCTGTCTGTTCTGGTGGTAGTTCAGATGGATGTTAAAGATCCCATGGCACTTCTTGAAAAGAGACGGTGAATTTTCCCGGTGCTCTGGCCAAATTTCCCCCATTCACTAAAAATACCAACAACTGCTTAATCTGGTTCAAGGTTAGTTGGCATTTATCTATATCCCTCTCCCAGGGTCGTGCCTGAAAATAGGCAGAATTTGTCTAGTACACTTACCCTGTCAACAAAACTAAATAAAATAAAGACTATCAAACCAATATCTCCCCCACTGGGGTTTTAGCTTGTGCTAGAGAAATCATGAATAGACTTTGAATACATAAAAATAGCAACAAGGGTGTCTCAATGTATAACAGAGAGATTTTAAAAAGTAATACTAACTAGAGGGTGGCAGTTTTGGATGCTCTACAACACAAGGCATTTGTTTCTTTAGGAATGCAACGATGCATGCAGCATAGCTCCTGTTTTAGTGTTTTGATTTTGAATTTCACACCATTTCTTTTAATCTCTGTCCCAAATCAAGGCATTGCCACCGTATATTTCTTAGAATGTTTACACAATCCAAATTCCACATGGACAATAAATGCTGGGGGGGAGGGGCTTTTACTATGATGTTGCTGTAATGTTTCACCACCACTGCTGCTGAACCCAGCCTTCTAACCACTCCACTCTTGACATCAGAACATATTAATAAAAGCAAGAACTTAATGCTACAAAGCAAGAACCAAATTGGAACTTTCAACTCACCTATTGGATTGTCCTCTCGACCTTTTACTTGTTCCTGCCTAGGCCCTGCTCTCCCATATGCTGTTGTTCTTTCTGCCATGGATTTATTACATTGGCTCACTGGCTTCCTTGCTTTGCTTGTTGTTTGGTCTGTGGCCTGTCTCTGATTTGGTCTGACCAACTGACTCTTCTCTTTTTCCCAGGCTGGCGGCGCTGACCTCATGACCTTGTCCACCACCCATGTCGTTGGCTTCATTCTTAACCTTGCTCTTTCCCTGTTGCCTTTCTGGCCTGTGACCTGCTGGGCTGCCTCATCTCCTGCACTGCCTGACACAGTCATCCAGTCTGACTCTCTCCCATGTCCGTCCTGGGCCACCCAAACTTGTTGCAGTTGCTTTGCCCTTAGTTTACCTCTAGTCTACTGTACAGCAGGAAGCCAGGGGTATGGTACAGCCTGCTGTCTCCCTCTGCCCTCAGTAGTCCTCCCTCCCACCTCTCCTGTCCCATGCACTCCCCTTCTAGTAGGCAGCTTGCTGCTGTTCTACACGACTCACTCATCCTGGGCTCAGCCCCAGCCGGTTACCCTCCTCCTGCTGGTCCTGCTCCAGCATGTCTGCTGTGCTAGGCTGACACACAGTGCTACCACAAGCTTTTCTCTGGCTGGACTTCTATCCATTTCCAGACTGCTCCCATCCTCTTGAGTCTGACCTCCTCCCTTCTAGTTCTCTGTCGACCAGTTCTTCCTGTCAAGTGGACATCAAACAAAACCTGGACACACTCCAGCATCACCATCAGTTCCTCCAGTCCGCCCACTTGCCGCTTCGTCTTTTCTCTCTGCCGCCTGACAGCTCATGTGCAGCGTGCACATATCCTTGCTCCTCCCTCATTAGTATACTATTGGAGGACTCAGAGGAGGACTGGCACCAAAGAGCAAAGGCACAGTTTGTTTGGTTGCTGAGGCTGTCCATCCACACAGGCACACTAATTTAAAAAATAATGCCTGCAGAATGGCCACTTCACATTGGAAGGGAGGGAACAAAAGGGCTATGGCCAGTGAAGGGTGGGGCTGAGCTTGCTCTCCTGGCCAAAAATGTGACTGGAGGTGGTGTAGAGTGCAAGGCACGGAAGGTGAGCAGACTGTTAGGAGAGCAAGTTACAATGGAGTCATTGACTTCCCAAAAGTATGAGTCCACTTAATTATGGTTGCAACTCAGGGCAATTGCAGCTAATTGCAACTGCCTTGAATTGCAACCAATGATTCCGACTGCTGACGGTGGCTCCAGGGTCTAATCCTCCACCGGGTGGCAGCCAAGTGCTGGGGAAGTCTCTCATCCCTCCCTGGGAGAGGACAGCCACCTCACAACAGCTCAGTCCTGCTCCACGCCCTCCCCACTGCCGACCCTGGACAACCTGTGCTCGTTACCGAACCTGGGTCACCGGTGTGGTGCGAGGTGTGGTGTCCAGCACCTCAACCCTCAGCACCACCGGGACAGATCTTCAAGTTCTTCAAAGGAATAAACAAGGAGAACTGCAGGGAATTATTTCACTTGAGTAAATGTTTGAGATCATGAGGGCACGAGTGGAAACTGATAAGAGGGAGGATCAAGAAAGATATGAGAAAGTATTATTTTACAGAAAGGGTGATGGAACTGTGGATTAGTCAACCAGCCAAGGTGGTGTGTGCCAAAAGCATTAATGGTTTCAAGCATAGATGGGACAGACTGAAGGGTGTACAAGTTTCTAGGGCAACAGTAACAGGGAAGGCAATTGGGGCTAATAGGGAGGGATGGAACCCTATATGGACAATAGGTCCTGCGGTTAAATAGAGAACCTTGGGAAGACTGGATGGACCATTGGTCATTTTCTGCCACCATTGTGTATGTTTCTATAATAATATTACATTTGGCAGGTTCATAGACCTTAAATGGAGACTGTGGGTCCAGTTCACAAAGCCCCTGAATAGTGCAAGGGCTTGCAACGCAAGAAATGTGCAAAGTGTACCTTGCACCAAAAGATGCACCCGGAGTAATTCACAAAAGCAATCTGTGTCAATGTTGCTGCATGTGCCAAAGGGAGCTTACACAGTCCTTGTGGCACAAAATGGGCTGCAACATGATGCTAGAGAACTTGTGGCAGACATAGGCTGCCATACACCTTAATTCGGGATTCACAAAACGCTCCCAAAGAACACATTTCTAAGTATCATTAGACCAACCATGGTGGTCTTGTGAACACTCCTATCTCTGATGTCCTCCATTAAAAGTCATATATTTTTCCCTGGTGGTCTAACAGACCTGCTCCCTATCCCTGATCTCCCCCATAACCATTTATATATCTTTCCCTGGTAGTCTAGTGGACTCCCCAATCCCAGATGTCCCCAATAAATATTTATATACCATTTCCTGGTGGTCTAGTGGACCCTTCCCTATCCCTGATCTCCCCATAACCATTTATATATCTTTTCCTGGTGGTCTAGTGGACCCCCCACCCTGGCAGGCAGTGCCCCACAGCCCTGCCCCCCCGTCCCATACCAGAGCCAGAGACCGGTACAACCTTCTGCTGTCCACCATGGTCAGCTGCTGACTGAGCTGTCAAGGAGCATGTACTGTATACAGTACACTCTTATTGACTGACAGCTCAGTGAGCTATCAATCAATGTATGCATACTATATACAGTACACGCTTCTTGACAGCTCAGTCGGTGGCCGGCTGTGGTGGAGAGTTGAGGGCTGTGCCAGCCGCCAGCTTGGGGATGGGACGGGGGAGATATATAAATGTCAGGGAAGAGATTGGGGATAGGGAGGAGGGTCCACCAGACCACCATTGAATGATATATAAATATTTATAGGGGACACTGGGGATCGGGGGGAGGTGCCACTACACCACCAGGGAAATATATATGACTTTTAATGGAGTACATCGAGGATCAGGGGGTCAGCTAGATCACTTTGGAAAGATATATGAATCTTAATGGGAGATATCAGGGATTGGGGGGGAGTCTGCTAGACTACCAGTTGCTGTCCATGGGTGCAGCTGCTGCCTGACTATCCTGCAGCTTATGGCACACCTGGCAGATGCGTTTTGTGCACAGCTAGTTTCCGAAAGCTGTGGGACTTTGCCACTGGGACTTTACCCAGTAGTGAACTGGGCACAGGGTCTCTAGTGCACAGGCAATTGGCGCAAGCTGTGGTTGGCACAGCTTGCACTGACCTTTGTGAATTAAGCCCTGTGTGTGTCAATTTTATTATCTCTTGCTTAAAAATCTTTAAAATCCTTACTGGTATAGATCAGGGTCTGATCATATCTGCCATTTTTGTTGATCTTGCTAAAGCGTTTGAACAGTGTCACATCCCTCCTTCCTGACAAGCTTAATGTGGCAGGTCTTTCTGACTCTGCTGTCAACTGGTTTAGCTATTACCTGGGGGGTAGATCGCAATCTCTCCAGATAGGTGGCTCCATTTCATCCTCACTCCCTATCTGCTCAGGTGTCACTCAAGGGTCTGTCCTGGGTCCTATTCTTTTTTACCATTTTCTTGAATAACCTTCCCTCTGTCTGTTATAATGCATCCATTCATATGTATGCTGATGATAGTTATTTTTGCAGCTGGCTTCTCTTCTCACAATCTTATTTCACAACTTCAGATGGACTTTGATGACATTCAGTGCTAGGTTAAGTCAAACCAATTAACCCTCAATGCCAAAAAACTGTCTCCATGACTTTTGGTACTCATCAGAGGATATTTAGACTTGCCTTTCTCCCTTCTTTGCACACCCTTGATGGTACTATTATTGAGGATGTTTCCTCTTTCAAGTACCATGGTGTCTAGCTTGACCGTCATCTTGATTTCTCTGCTCATATTGAGGTCCTTCCTCAAAACGTCACCCTAAGCTTGGTGCACATTATAGGAATAAAGCTAATATCCCGCTTCCTATATGTCATGAGATTATTTTAAAAATGATCCTCCCTATTTTTGATTGGGTTTATATAGTCTACTGGGGTGCTCCTAAATCCACTTTTGCCAGACTGAACCCTCTTTTCAACTCTTTCTGTCATTTTGCTTTAGATTGTTTACCATGTACTCACTGCTGTTCACTCTACTCTGCTCTTTCTCTCTCTTTCTCTCCTGTCTTGATGCCAGGCACCTTTTCCACTGTGCCTTCTTTATATCTAAATTCTGGTTCAGTTCCCATCCTTCCTACTTTACTTACCTCTTATCCTCTCCCTCAGCTTCCTGCTGTCATTTATGTAATATTACTTCTCATTTCCTTGCTGTTCCTTTAGGAAATCTATAGCTGGTCAGTCTGCTTTCTCTTACTGCTTCCCTAAATGTTGGTCCTCCTTTCCTTGTCTATCCACTCTGCCTCTCTGGCTTTCTCCTAAAAGTCACCCCTTCATGTTTTTTTTCTCCTTTCTGCACCTGTCCTTGACCCTCTCCCTTTGTCTGCTCTCTAGCCTTGCACTGGCATTCTGTTTTACCATTACCTATACATATGTCTTTCTGTTTTATATTTAAATTTGTATTGCTTCTTCTTTTAAATAGTATTGCTGTATTCTCAATATATTTATTGTAAATGCTTTATATAATGTTTCCCATTCCCTTTCCCCAGGACGCATCCAGAAACGAGCTGTTACCAGCTCAGTATGTCTTTCCTGGTGAAACTCTTGAAATGATTGAATAAATAAATAAATAGTGTCTACATTATAAGTTGCAAAAAATAAAGTGTGTCCATGTTATAAGTTGCAAAACATTGCAAAATAGTACCAGTACTTAAAGTTGAATTCCATGATTCTTTGTTAAGATTGTGGAATTTCATGATAATTATGCGGCATCCATGTCCATTAATATTCCCCAGCCATACACCTGACCTGCCATGCAGAGGAAAGGAAATGACCAGTGAAAGAGAGCAGTACCAAGGCTGCATTCATGGGGACTCTGTTGTCAATACAGGGCAGTTAAAGAAGCATTGCAGGCCCTTTATGCTAATGCTGGTAAGGTGATTTGCCTGCCTACAGAACAGGTCAAATTAATGTGATCCATAGCTAAGAACTTCATGCAGAAGGAGTAACTGACTTGTGTACATTGTGATGTACAATTCCTAAGGATGTGAGGCTGTCACTTGTTGAATACATATTCTCCTAAGGTGAAGGATGTCCAAAGGAATCCTTTCTATGGTCATTATGGTTCTAGAGCCTGTGAGGAATGACAGTGGCATCAAATAGATTAGCTAATTTTTTGAAAGACTGTTGAAAGATTACTTTTTTTTGTTGTTGTTCTGGCAAGTTAGAGGGCAATCCAGGGAAAGAAAAACCTGCATGCTCAGCATGTTCTGTAGGAGTGGTAAGAGGGAGGGAGTACTAGTTTTGTCATAGAATAAGAAGTTTGGGGAATTCAAACTATAGAACGTGGGTTGTGGAATGAACTAGTGCAGGGGGTCAGCAGCTGCAGGAATTAAATGCATTCATTCACCAAGAAATGGTCAGCTAAGCTGGGTAGCACAACACCTGTTAACCAATATTTGGAGCAAGGAAGCATAGAGTGTCAACAATTCCAGCTTAAATGCAGGTTATATAAGAATCACACCCAGTAAAATTGACTTTCCTGAGACCCTGATGTACAGTTCTTGCAAGTTGAAGACTTGGAGGTTCTCAGAATGATGTCATGGGGACAGAAATGTCTCAGGCACCAAAACATAATCCTGTCTAGTCTGATGGGATAAGTCTGATAGAAAAAGGCTCTGACTCTATTCAAGGCAGTATGTCACTTTAAAGAACACATAGGATATCAGTGGGCCAGAAATTCCACTGAGTCTTTCAGGTTAAACGAAGAGAGAACAAACTCTAGCCAGAGCCAATATGGCTGTGGCAAACTGCCAAATGACCAAAGATACACACTTACATAGAAAATTTTGAATGACTGCGTAAATCTCAGCCATCTTCTAGAGTTACTTCTCCAAATTTTCAACATGGCCTTTTGGGGACCCCACCTCATGAAGAGTGCCTCTGTCATTTTGTTCACTTGTCCCAAAAGGTGATTTTGCAGTGCAACCTTGCCATTCTCTGCCACAGGTGTGAAAACATATTTCGGGCAGGATATAAAAAATGACAGCTGCATTGTTTATAAGGAGATGCAAATAATGGCAATGTTGTAAATCTGGAGTGAAAATATTCAAACTTGGCAAAGTTAGGAGCATGCATAGAAATTGCACAATACACGTTCATGATGCTGTCCGTTTTGGAATTTTTCCCAGATTTGCAACATGGGCTTTTATGACCCATCCCATGAACAGTGGCATTGTCATTTCTATAACTGGGCCAGTAAGGTGATTCCTTGCAGTGACCACAAAATCACCTTTGGGACTGAGTAATGAAATGACAGTGACAATGACTATAATGTGGGGTCCAAAGAACCCCATGTTGAAAATTTGAGGCCAGAATTCCTAAAATGACTGATATATCAACATAAGTTGAAAACCCATTGACTGCCATTATACCATGCTTACCTTTGATTCTTCAGTTTTGCGGTTCGGCTTTGAAGAGTGCAGACATTTCCTGGTCCAGAAGATGACAGCACCAACCTCAGAGTAAGTATAGGTGTGGGGGTAGGGGAGGTGGGTGCTCAGGGAAGGGTGAGGATGTGGGAGGGGACGGGTGATGAAGAGTGACTGTTTTCTTTTACAGGTAAAAACATGTTGGGGGACAGTTTTCTTTATTTTCATGAAAAAAAAAGGACAGAAATCCTAAATTTGGGCACACTGGGGTGGGCTCCCAGTGTGCCAGATGAGTTTGGGGGGTACATGATGCCAACACAGGGAATGGGCACCCCAATGTTGGCATAGGGAAAAAAACATAAATTTGGACACACTGGGGTGGGTTCCCAGTGTGCCACATGAGTTGGGGGGGTTACATGATGCTGATACAGGGATTGGGTACCGTGATGTCAGTGCAGGGAGGAAAAAGAAAAAAACAAATTTGGGCACACTGGAGTGGGCTCCCAGTGTGTCATGTGAGTTTGGGGGTACATGATGCCGACACAGTGCTTGGGCACCCCAATGTTGGTGCAGGGATGGGAAATGGAGGGAGAGGGGAGGATAGGAGCAGTGGGATGGTGTTGGAGGTGTGCCATCCACAAGATGGCAGTGGTGACACAACTGTGTATGCGCAGCATTCATGCATGCATAGTTGTGGTGAGTAGCATTCTGCCATTCACAAGATGGGGGTGGCAGCAGAATTACGTATGCGTGCCAGGTATCCATGCACAGTTCTCATCCCAGAATATGGAAGTAACAGCCAAAATAGTGTGGCTGTTACTGCATAGCAGGCAATCATGGTGGAGTGTTACACCTCCTTGGACTTTCGGAAGGATACTTCTAAAAGTCCAATGGAAGTTAAAATGATGGCTATTTTAAGGCTAATCTATGAAATGACTGTAGGTTCCACCCACAGCCATAAAAAGTGATGGGGAAATAGCCACCCAGGGAGGAACCACAGGACTGCAAACAGCTCATCTCAGCTTATGACATGAAGTAATGACTAAAGATGTTCAGAGTTGGAAAACTTCACTTTGTGAATTCATTTGCAAAGTTTCCAGCTTCATGAAATGTGAAGTGCAAATTTTATAAAGTTTACAGTAGGTAAAGTGGCATTTTCTCAAGCAAACTCCTGCCCATTCCCCTGATAAGTTGCCACATTGTGGTGACATTGATTGAAAAAGTGCCATTTCACTATTAAAACTCATTCTGAAGGGAAAGCTTGAGTGAAGTGGGAACTTTGTGAAGTGATCTGCAAAGGAAAATGATGCAATTTTGCTGGACTTTCACCAGTGAACAAAAACTTCACAACATCTAAAGCAATGATACTGTATGTGCTTCGTGAAAGTTAAATTCCACAAGAAGAGCTGGACTGGTGGTGTGGTGGGCTGAGGCATCATGCCTTAACTCCTGCCATGCCAGTGACACATGTTCGCCATGTGAGTGAACTGTGGGGGTTGGCCGGGGTGGGAGAGGATCAAGTGTCCACAGGATAGCTCTCCTCTCCCAGGGAGGGAGGGAGGGAGGGACATGGAGACCGGTGCACCTCTGACACATAGCGGTGGTTGGGTGTTGGAGTGGCTGGGTGCCATATGTGTTGGATGGAGGAGGAGCAGTCAGCTGGCGTGCTGTTGGTGGAAACGCTCACAGCTTGGTCATTGCCAATGCCACCTTGCTCCTCCTCCGGTAGGTGGGGGTAGAAAACAGGAGGAGAAAAAGCCTGGGCAGTTGGATGACTGCCAGCCTCCATAGATGGTGCCCCCATTACATTGCAGGCACCTCCAGAACTAGATCCATGTCAGTGGGTTGAGGGATCCCCACTGCCCTGCCATGGGGGGGTAAGTCATGGAGGAAGACAGTAGGTGGCACTGCAAAAGGGTGGATGGGGCTTGGGGATCGGCATGATTGTGGGCCACCCGGGATGGGGATAAAGCAAGTAAAAAAAATTCCACTAAAAGAATTCAGGAGGCATTACTTATTATGCAACCATAAATATTTCAGAAAAAGTTACCAATAGTAAATGTTGGTATTACGACTGTAAATTTAAAACTGCTAAACCAATTTTTTTTTCAGTTTTGTTGGATACCAGGATACATTGGCAGTAGACATGCATGACAGATGTCAGATCTATGCCTGCAAGAGCAGAGAAGTTAGAAACATCCACATTTTTAGAAAGGTTTCACAAAACTTTATAAATTCTTAGATAGTTACATTTTGAACTGCTGTAGCTTAAAACATTCTAAACCAAATCTCTTTGTATTTAGTTAATTTTTAAAACCATTACAAAAAGGTTATGCATGTCATTTCTCACATATCTTTCTGGCTGCTTTATTATCAGAGAAACAATGTTCACAAAATTCCCCCTAATAATAAAATGCCAGACTTTGTGCACATTTCATAAATGATGCCTCTAAATGTTTTGATATTTGGCACACATTTTACAACAGATTTCACATAGTAATCTTGTAAAATGACAGGTCTCTATTCTAATAGATAGCTAAGTTATGTAAGCAATAAGATATGACAGGGTGTGTGATACAGACTTTAATACATGACTGGGAGGTGTAAAGAGCCACGGGACCAAAGGACGAGTGTGTCCAGCCTCCTAGCTGTGTGTTAAAGTGTCTAATGCATACCCTGGAGTGGCTTATTGCAGTGATGAAATAGTTGGTAATGTTTTGGCACAGAAATAATCACTGTAGAAATTTTATTTTGTAATAATTTTGTATTTATTTAATGGAAAATTATTATGCAGGAACAGTAGTTCATTTAATAGATTAGTTTACATTTTTTCACAGTAGATTTTAACTGTAAAACAGAGTTCTATTGTTGTATTTTATCAAAGGAAATTGTAATATAGTAAACAGTATGCAAATTAGAACAGCAAAGAGAGAGAAATGAGTTTTTAAACTGTGCTGCACATTCATTTTTAAACTGCTAAACATTGGTGCAGCTGATGAAATATGCAAACAGCAAAGACAGAAAAATATTTTTTTTGACTGTGCTGCACATTAAATTTTGTACTTTTAAACTTTATCTATTAACTGTAAATACATGTTTCAGTTTAATTTATTTGCCAAAGTAAACGGATCCATGGAAGGTTAGACTGCAGTGTTGCATCATGACTCCGTCGAAGCTGTGGTTTGGATTGCTGCTTCAAGTTTATTTGTTGGTGGCCAGTGTTTCACCTCCGCTAATTGATGATTTCAGTTTGTCTGACTCACATTGGACTTCAATGCTGAGTGAAGCGAGTTGGTTTAGCTTTAAATTTTCTGTTGCTGTGCTGATGTTGGAATCAAGGATGTTGCATAACTTTCTGTTTACTAGATCTGGTGAGGGGAGCTCATTTTTGGGAACTAAAATGCACAGTCTTTTGCTGGTCAAAGTATGTGATATGTCTGATTTTTCTTTCTTGGGAGCTAAGATATCAGACTATTTTTTTCTGTCATCTTTTGTTGGTGTCCAGTAACTCTGGAGACTGGATTGGTTCCTATGACCTGTTATGGTCATAATCTCTCGTGTTTCCAAGCCTACATTGGAAAGCAGCTGTACTGCTGTCTCCCTGAGACAATGGTTCATGTACCGCTGGCTTAGTTTGCATTCTTCGCTCAAACGTGACATCATACCCGCAAGGTAATTGAGCCCCAATGGCTCACAAGAATACCACTCTGAGAGTTCATTTAGTTTACTTTGGGGCAATCTGGGAGGGTGTAAGTAGAGTGCTTTTGCTTCTTCAGGGAGATTGCTTAGATAATTTTTAAAGCTTTCCAACAGGGCACAGAGGATTTCTGGGTTGGGAATACGTACATGTATCCCCTGTGTCCTTGTTTGTCAGTCTCAAGTGGATTGCAATAATTTTTTGTATGCTCAGTAAAGTTGAGCATTACATATTGAAGCCCATTTTCATCAGTTTGTATTGTGAAGTTTTCAGGTTTCATCTGATGATGGTCTTCCCTGCCATGCCTGACTATGCAGATTTGAATATCTGTCCAGACTTTCCGAACGAAGCCAGGCGCGGTCAGTGGAGAAAGTGCTTCTGAGTGCCTTAATTTGTTTAAATCAGACTCAGTTAGTGGGTCATGTTACTGGGAAGTGTCCTTTTGTGCATGGTGGTACTGCTTCATTTTTGCAGTGAAGATCACATTGCTGCTTTTGAACTCTGTGTCCATGATTATGTTCACTGAGCGGCCTACAGCCGCCGAGCTGAGGTGTCTGTTTAAAGCCACGTGGAGACTGCAGAAGCTGGAGATAGCAACCCCTGGCTTGTGGTCTTCTGCGCTCCAGCATAGAACTTCTAAAAGATTTTATTTAGCTCTTCTTTAGATGCTGTTATCCAATCGATAACAGTGTCAGTAGCAGTAGCCCATTCACTGATCACCTTCAGTGCCCAGGCTGTTGCTCTAATTGTGTACTTTTCATATTTGTGGCTTCTAAGTTATTTAGTAGTACTTCTGTTAGTGTTTGAAACCGTTTACTCATGGTTTCCTCAAGAGCCGAAATTTGAGGTAACGGGACATCAGGCTGAACTGCTGCTGTTTGTTTTTCAACAGGCTCATTTTCTGGTTGTAGGAAAAACAGAAGATCTTCCTCTGAAAGATTGATTTTGAAGCTGTTCTCTGCCATTTTATTAAGGTACTTTTATTTTTTATTAATAATGAAATGACTTTCTCCAATGTGACAGAAACCAAGATGTCTGCTTTATTTTTGTTAGCATTCTATTTTGGGACATTTACCAAGATCGGTGCCCAGCTGGCATAGCCTGATCTTTTGTGTGTGTGTGTTAGACGCATTAACACATGGTCAGGAGCCAATGAAATGGTTTGATTTTTACCAGACATTTCATAAAGCTAAACATGTAAAAAATTCCAAGTACTTCCAATGAAACTACTCAGAAATGTTGCAGAATGTCATGTGATTCCATTGGAACTCCAAAAATTTTGAATGTTCTAATTCCACACAAAACTCTGCTTGGTAGGCTGTCTCACAACCCTGCTATCAACTTGAGAATAAACATGCTTTATTTGTCTAGCATTAAAATGGGTTATTTGTATTTGCCTACTGTGTCCATGTATGGTATAGTCATCTTCCTTGAATTCCAAATTTAAAGCACTGCTTTACTAGCTGTCTCTAGAAATCACATATGTGGTGAACAGCTCTCCATGTATATATCTAACTTCAATGCCCATTACATTTAATACACATACGTTTTTCCTCACTTACAGTAGTTCCACTTCTAGTCCCCAGACTATCTTGGTTGGTTTCCTCTGAATTTGCTTTCTTTCCCTGATATCACTTTCTAAGCATGGAGTCCAAAATAGAGATCTATAATGTGTGTGGGTGAAACAGACTCCTAAACAGCAGCAGTATAACCTCTCTACCCCTAGATAACAAAACAAAACAAAACATCTTATGCATGCCAGTATCTTGTGTGCCCTTCTTGTTAGTTACCTGCATGCCTTGGTATGCTTCAGGTTATCAGTTACCATGATCCCAAAATCTTTCATGGATTGGCTATGGCCAAGCTCATGCCCATCATGATAATATTTATGTCATCTATTTTTTTTTTCTTACCTGCATAACTTTGTATTTCACCATATGGAACAACATTCCCCTATCTTTTGTCCAGTCATGTATCTTTTCCAAATCCTCCTTCAGTTTTATAGCTTGGTCCCTGGTTTCCACATCTCCTCCTATTCTTGTATCATTGGCAAATGTCTGGACTCAACACATTAGTTTGCAATCCATATCTTGAATGTAAACTTTGAAAAGGACTGGTGCCGATAGTGACCTCAGTGGGACTTCACTCAGCACCTCACCTATTTGTGAGTATATGCCATTAAGTCTTACTCTCTGTCCTCTGAGATGACCATTTTTCAATCCACCTTAGAAAAAGAGATGCTTTGATACCTTTTATTGGGCCAATATAGATGTTACAAAAGGATACATCTATGTTCATTCCTAGTAGCAGCAGGAGGGCTGACTGGGGTACATCTATGTTGTAACATCTATGTTGGTCCAATGAAAGGTATCAAATCATTTCCTTTTTTCTTGATCTTTTGTTATAAGGACCAATATGGCAACATAACTAATTTTCTGTGTCAATCCACTTTATTATTATATCAATAATCTCAATCTCTTTTAATTTTTCACGTATGGCTTGGTGAGGAACCTTATAAAAAGTCTTGCTTAAATTGAGACATATGAGGGACTTTCAAAAGGTCATGCTCCACTAAAAAGTTGCAGGTCTAAGGGTATCAAGGTGCCTTGGCTCACTAAGGACCTTAGGAAGCTCATGTCCTCTTGTGGCCATGCCTGGTGAACTTACAAAGGTAGTGGGCTGCCCTCTGACTGGCAAGTCTACAGGCAACTTAGAAATAACTGTAAAAACTCCCTCCAAAAAGTCAAATGCCTACACTACAAGATGCTCCAAACCGAGCATCTCTTTAATCCCAAGGTGTTCTGGAAGCAGGTTAATTCTCTTATCAAGGGAAAGGCTACCGAACTTCCTAGCTCCTTCACTGCTCAGAGCTGTGTCCTAACAGACCCTCTGTCTATCACCACTGGATTCAATGAATTCTTTACCGATCTCCACGAATGCACTTAACTCTTTCCCAACTCATCTGTACCCCTCTCTGCCCCATTGTCTCCTGGTGACACTGGGGCTCAACCCACATTCCACCTGACATTGACTTCCTTCAATGAGGTCCAACGGCTCCTTGCTAAGCTGAAACCTGGTAGCTCACCAGGTCATGACACCCTTAAGCCTAAGTTCCTGGTCCTTCCTATCAAGCACTGTCCCAGACAAATGGAAGGTTGCTGTGGTGGTGCCCATTCATAAGGGTGGGCCTAACACTGTTGCTGAAAATTTTAGACCCATTTCCATCCTCTGTCCATTGGCAAAAATTGAGGAGCATATTATACACGATCACCTTCAGAACTACCTGGAACACCATAACCTGCTATTCCCCTACCAACATGGGTTCAGAAACAGTCATAGTACCCTCACTGCCTTAATCAAAGTCACTTCTGATCTGCTCCAGGCTATGGACAGGGGCTTTGCCACTGATGCCATCTTCATTGACCTCACAAAGGCATTTGATCTGGTCCACCAGTCTCCTGCTTCAGCAGCTACAAGTTCTCTGCCTTGATGCCAGTGCCTTTGCATGGGCCCAAGTTATCTCACATGCCTCTCACAAAGGGTCAAGTGGGCTGGTTCTCTTTGGGCCTTAGACCAATAACTCACAGTGTTTTACAGGGTTCCGTGACTGGGCCCACTGCTGTTCTCCTATTTGTTAATGATCTGCCTAATAACTGTGGAGGGCATTCGGCATCTCTACATGGATGATGCAATCATCTATCGTTCTCTTCTGATGTTGAGTGTATCAACTGTAGGCTAGAATCTGACTTTGTTTCTCAAAGGATGGTTTATACAAAATCATCTTGTCCTTATCACCAAGAAAATGAAAAGTATGCTATTCTCCATTCACCTCTTCCTCCTCTAACATCCCCCTCTCAGGATTTCTTCCCTCAATGGTGATGCTCTTGAACTTGTCCATACCTTTAAATACCTCGGCATCACCTTGGATACCTTGCTATCCTTTAATGTTGATGTCTCCATCCTAATCAAATCTCTGAACCAAAAGCTAGGCCTTCTCTGTCATATCTGTTCCTTCCTCATCTCAGCTTTTTGTTATAAGATTGCATCCTCCTCTCTTCTCCCACTTCTATCTTATGGTGCTGTGCTTCTGCTCACAACTTACACTACTACCTTATTGCTCCATAGGGTGGGTAGGTTTGCCCTGGGGGTTAACACCTGTCACCACCACTGTGATGTCCTTTCTTCCCTTAGTTGGTTATTGTATGAATCTAAATTAAGATATGCCACTCTGAGTTTTCTGCAAAAGCTGGTGCAGAAACATACTCCTCCTTGCCTCAGTGAGTCTATTTGTCAAAACAACCTGTGTTTGTCTAAGACAACCTCAATGAACCCTGAGATATGCCTCCCTTCCCCTTCTCATAATGCCCAAACTGCAGTTAGCTGTGGCCCATAAATCATTCACCTACGCAGCTGTGTCTGACTGGAACTCCCTTCCTCCTCCATTCTGTCATGTTCCACCCTCCCTGAGTTCCAATCCAACTTGCTTTCTTTTCTCTCTGCCTCAACACCTTGCTCCTGCTGCCGGTGATATTAAACCCAACCCCAACAGCTCTGTTTATTTCTCGTCCTTGTTCTTCCCTTAACCCTGGCTTCTTACCTTGCCCTCTGTGCCTCACCTTTAAACATAACTGATATTGGTTAGCCCTCTTGTATCTGATATCATTAGCAAACAATTATATATTGTAGTGCACTCTCTTGAATGTGTCATGTATTTCTTTCAATACTGTGTAACCTACCTGCTTGTTATTTCAAAAACCTGTGGTTGTATCTGTCTGTATCATAATCCTGTGGATCATTGAGCATCTGTATATCAGTTTTTCCATTGTAACTGTCATTCTATGTTAAAGCACTGCACTGTATACATACTGCAATTCCAGGTCACCCCTGAAAAAGGGACTGCAATTATCTCAGAGAACTTACCTAGTTACCAAAACTCAAATAAATAAATAAAGGTTGATCACAGACACAAAGGCATACTGTATCTGCATCTGCTTCTGTATGCTTCCATCCAGACAGCCCTGCTGCTAATTTCAGAAGTTCTGTTAATTTATAAGAAAAGGCTATACTTTGCAGCAGAAATCAGACACAATTGTAAGTTACATACAATTTGGAAGTGCTTTTGTCTGTTTCTGGACACATATTTCAGATGCTTTAAGCCAGCTAATAGATGATGTAGCGGTGTGGATGCAATGCATTTACTTTTTGAAAATAGTGGCTGATGCACCTTATATAGATCCTTTTGATAATCCTGTCTATGTCTATCGGTTTGCCTTGATCCTGGTTTTTTCTTACCAGTCTATAAAAGGTTAAGAAATTCATTACCCAAGATTTTTTTGGGACAAATCCATGTTGCCCATAATCAAAGATTCCTGTGCTCTCCAAACAGTCTGTTACCATGCCCTTTATGACTGACTCCATTTTTTTCCTAAGCTGCTAGTTAATCTTATTGGACTGTAGTTCTTTATATGTGATTTATCTTACTTTTTCACAGTGGGGATACTGTTGCCTTTTTCCAGTCCTCTGGGGCAACACTGAACAATAAGGAACTAATAAAAATATAATTCAGTGGGGCCACCAGCTTATCCCCAATTACGTAATCACATGTAGTGAGGTATTGTTAGGACCTGCTGCTTTATTCCAATTAATTTATTCCCTACTATCTCCTGAGATACGTAAGGTTTGCTGAAACTTCATTATTAATATTATCATCATCACTTGTAGTCAGGCCCCTCTCAGTGAGTCATAGACTTCTGTGAATACACTGCAGAAGTGGTTATTAAATACTTCTGTCAGACCTTTCACTATGGCAAGGAGGTCCTCCTCTGTCACATCTTTGTATGTTATTGCTCGCTTAAACCAACTTTTTTTGCAGTTAAACTTTTTATTGATTCTAAATTTCAAGTTAACATACATTAGGTTATGCAGGATGTACAGGAACCAGCCCTATGTACCACAAGTACAGCAATCATACTATACACACCAGTTGAAGAGTACATTATATACAGTGCAGATGGAGGAGTTCTGATTCAGACCATATGGTGGCATGGCATCTGGTATGGTCAAATAGGTAGTACCTTATGCACTGATGAATGCACTGGTGAACAAATGTCTTCCTACCCTGAAAGGGAAAAACATACAACCACAAAGAACCAAAACATAACAAGCAGCTATATACAATCATAGAGATAGTACAGCAGGTCAGAAGTAACAGAACCTGTGGCACCTTTCTGACCTCGGTGAAGCAACTGAGGACAGCGGACTGCTTATAGAGCTCTTACCAATGCCCACCCTTATTTTTGTAAAGGCCATAAATGGTTCCCAACAACTGTAAACTTTCGAGAGATTATTTGCTGCTGCATGTAAGAGCCTGTCAAGTTCTGCAAACTTTGATAGTGAACTAAGGGTTTCTGCTATGCTAGGCACCTGGGTTCTGAACCAGTTACAGAGAAGTAATAGTTTGGCTTTGCATACCTAGTAAGGCCATCCATCTATGTTCCTGGAAGGTCAGATGTGAGGCTACAGACTTCATGTCTAGTAGTAGCAGGAGGACTGACTGGGGTATTCGTTTATTAAGTACTCGATTTCCTACTTGACATAGTTGGTCCCAAAAAGTGTGGGGCAAGGGACAAGACCATAAAATATGATAGAGATCTCCTTCTTGTTTGTGGCATCTCTAGTATTTTGCTGAATTACGTAATTAAGCCTCATGGAGAAGTGCAGAAATTCTATGCCAGGACTGGAAGATTTTATTTTGAATCAGCCTGATCCTAGCATCCGTATATATACTATGCCCAAATTTCCAGCATTGCACCAACTTCTGTTCTGTTATTGCAATGTTCATTGCTTTCTCCCATCCTACCTTGGAATTTACTGATTGACTGGGCAGTTTGTCTTGGACCGCTGAATATATGCAACTGGCCTGCCCTTTAGCCATGGCTAATCATTTCATTGGAGGGCTACCTTCAGATCATTTGCATGGAGAAAAGCTTTGACTGTGTCCCTGAGTTAGAGGTATCTCCAAAGTCTGTGGATGGAAGGCCCCATCAAGCTTGAGTGTTTGGAAGGTAGTCACTGTTGTCTGATCCAGTTCTAAAATGTCCTTATGGAAGTGAATACCTTTGGAGGCCCATTGAGGCCAGATGATGGGTTTGCAATCTATTGTGATATTTGGGTTGTGCCATAAAGGTGCAATGGGGCATGAGTGCTGGATCTGCTCCAATTTTTTGATGGAGATGTAACCAATATCTAACTGTTGTACATATGGCATGGTGGGAATCTGAACATCTGTAAGGACTAGAGTACAACAGTGATGAGAGTATATATGTGCCACTCTGCAATTGCTCCATATGAACTCACTGGGGGACTTGTCTGAGCTGGATCTGAACAAGTGCAAGGTTTGCACAGCTTGAAAGGTGAGATTTTATCTCAGCCCAGGGTAGCACCACCATCCTCTTTCCAGTGGGATTTTAATTTATTGCAGCTGTATCTGGGCTTATTCCCTCCCAGATGAAATCTCCAAAGAGTTTGTCTATTTTATTGTACCAGCCTGATGAAAGTTCTAGTGGGATATGTAACATAGAAACATAGAATTTGATGGTAGATAAGGACTGCTTGGCCCACTTAGTCTGCCCAATTCCCTACCTAATGGATAAACTGCCAATCCTAGTTAACCAGCAGTCTACTTCCTCCTAACCCCCACTAGAATCGCCTTATGTCTGTCCCATGCATTCTTGAACAACAAATGGAACAGCTTGGGAGCTGTTACCATTTTAATGGCTGCGATTTTCCAAACCATGGTTAATTTTAAGAGTTTCCAATGGTCATATTCAGTTTTACATGTATTCAAAAGGGGTTGCAGATTAATTCCCCATATTTGATCAATACTTGCCACTATATTAATTCCCAAATAAGTGATTTCAGCAGGGGCCCATTGTAGATCACAAGCAGGCACATTGGAGGGGTGAAAATAAGGCTTGCCAATAAAGGCAGGCCAAATTGTCTAATGTCCCCTGTCAGAAAGAGAAAAGGGGAAGGGGAGGGAATAGGAAAGGGAGAGGAATGTGATGTCAGAAAGGGTCACATGACCAGGGGAAGAGAGCTACCCAATTAGTTAAGGAGGGTTAAGGAGTAGGGCAGGAAAGGAGAGGGCCATTTTGGGCTATGTAAGGGCCTGCTGCTTTCTGGTTGGCCTCTTTTTGCTGGGAAATGATTCTCTCAGCACTTTGATGGGAATTTCATAGGTAAGGCACCACCCAGGGACCCTAGGCCTTGGGCCATGCAGGGTCTCCCTGGTGTTTGTTAGTTTTGGTACAGAACTAATGTGTACAATAATGTTAGGAATGAGTGACTACTCATTCAAATGTCTAGGTTGGCTTTGTATTGCCCCATTTGTTTATTTCAATGAGGGAGGCAGAGTTTAGCAGATGCAGATGAATGGGGTGTTTGGGAGTTTTTTTCTGTGGTAATTAGGGAAGAGAGCAGGGTATCTGGCACTAGAGATGCCCTCTACGGGGTTGCATGGTGGTTGTTTGCTGTGCGTTGGTGACCGGGTCTTGGTTGTGACTGGCTGCTGGGGCGATCCTGGGGAAGCATGAGCCACGCGGCGCGAGAGGCACCCGCTGTGGGACGCCACATCTGGTGGGCTGAAATGTTTGGGGAGAACAGATAGGGGGATAGAGGTGAGACAGAAAAAGCAGCGAATGTAGTGAGCAAGGCAGAAGCTGTTTGATAGGCAATCTTGGGCTGGTTGGGTGGCCTGGCGGCTCCCAATACATCCCAGCTGGGGAAGGGAAGGGCTTTGTGGTGCAATGTGGGGAAGAAGGTGGTGTTCTGGTCACCTCAGAAGAAGGCACTGTGATTGGTTGTCCAGCAAGGTTGATTTGGGGCCAGGGCTGGTGATCAGGGGAGTGTGAGCCATGTGGGCAAGGGGCCGGCTTTGGACAGGCATTTAAAGCAAGGGGTTGGTGGACTAGAATTGTCCCAGTGCTTTTGCTACTGCAGTTTTGTGCCTGCAGAAGTGGATCGTGGCCAGGGCAGGTGATCGGGGGAATGTGAGCCATGTGAGCAGGGGACTGGTTTCAGACAGGTGCATATAAAGCAAGGGGTTGGCAGACTAAAATGGCTCCAGCACTTTTGCTAGTGCAGTTTGGTGCTCACAGAAGGGGATAACATGGCACAGGGCTGCCAAGTCCTACTCAGGAAGGGCCATCAGAGGCCTGGGACCTGGCAGGAGGAAGGGGTAGGCTGGGCATCGGGCCTGGGTGTGATGGCAAGGTAGGAAACAGGAGTTTCTTGGTGTAAAAAAAAATAATGTTTTTGGTTGGGGTTGTTTTAAAATGAAGAGGATAAGACGGGGTCACGCAGGGCACAGAACAGCAGGTCAGGCTAGAGGGTCTGAAGGGCACCCGCCAATGCTGGGGGAGAGAACGGGAGAGCAGTGCAGCTGCTAGCTTGGTCCAGCCCTGTTTCGGGCCTTCGACCTCATGGCGGTGGGGCCATGGAGCATGCTTGCAAATGGCTCAGGCGTGAAGTGGGAGGCTTACCATTTGATAAGAAAAGGGCTACCCGGAGAGGGAATGCAGATGAGAGCTGGGAAGGGGTCAGTAGAGTCACATGCTGGAAGGGGTTTTAGGTAGGCGGCAGCAGCGAGATACTCAGTGGAGACCAGAGAGGAGGGCGGGGTGAGTGGCTGGGTGGGGGGGGCAGCTTGAAGATAGGGTCCTGATGGCGCAGGCTGTAGAGTGTTGGACTTTCAATTTCAGGGACCAGGGTTCAAGACCCTGTCAGTGTGTAAAAAAAAAAAGGTATGGATCATGCAGGAAGTCAGATGCTTGGGACACGGAAGGGACCATGCAGCGGTCCATCAGTTTTGCATCAGCACAAGCAGAGCTGATGTCAGCAGGGGCACATTGTGGCCTACTGATTCAATGGTCAGTAATCCACAATCCCTAAGCTCAGGGGAAACAGCTGGGGCATACCAAGTGCTGTTCGGATAATTAGATGGAGGACAAGCACCAGGCAGGCAGTTACTATAACAGGAAAGTTTTGTCATAGATCAGTTCAAGACCGAGAAAAAAAGGCAGGGCTCATTTTTATAATGAGTATATTACTGTATGTGGGGGACAAGATGGTATGCTGTCCCCCAGGACTCCTGGCAATTTCAGTCTGAGGTTATAATGGAGGAGGGGACAGTGAGGAGTGCAGTGTGAGAGGAGGGTGATTAATAGCCATAGTGACCTCATTCTGGTGCTCCAGGTACAGAACCACTGTTTTGCCTGGTGGGGGGTACTACTATGATTT
The DNA here is from genome assembly GCA_016271365.2 of Neoceratodus forsteri. NCBI lineage: Eukaryota > Metazoa > Chordata > Ceratodontiformes > Ceratodontidae > Neoceratodus > Neoceratodus forsteri. The sequence goes on from CM028131.1 coordinate 826,936,220, forward strand.
AGTGGCCGGCAAGCGGTTTAAGCAGGGGAACTCCACCAGGGGAGCAATCTATGGGGGGATGTGGAGGGGCAGTTTAAAAGAAAAAAAAAAAAGAAACAATTGGACAGAGTGAGGTGTAACCAGAAATGAGCACGTGGGGCCAGGTAGCTCCGGCCACAGGTTTTTCCTTTGGCAAAACTCTCTGCCACACAGGTAACCATTTGGATATGGCAGAGTGCGGTGCATTAAGATGGGCACGGTGAGAAGAAAGAATACTGGACCTAGTCCAGAGATGAATCCAAGCATGGTCCCCATGGTGGGAGGAGGGCAGGAAGTGGTGGGACCTCTCCCCAGTTTGTGCTGTTGGGGTAAGAGTGCATCACCAGGTAGGTGCTTCAGTTAGTGGCATACAATCATTCTTCCGGGGTGTGAATATCCCAAGTGCATAAATAGGGTTCCCCAGTAGGATGTTGGTCCAGGAAGGGCAGCATGCATGTCTTATGGGCTACCTATGGGGATGAATGGGGTATATAAACACAAATAAAAAACTGGAGCAAATCTGTGCATAGCAGTTCAATGCTGATGCATGGTCAGTCGGGGATGCCTGGAGAGGCTAAGACGGATTTAGTAGTGGATGGCAGGACTTCTCCGGCATGATTAACATAGGCATGCTGTGGATGGGTTGGAGCAAGCCAGATGGTTTTCAGAAAAGCCAGGTGGAGCAGGGATGCCACAGCTCCATGGGGGGGCAGGGCACGGTTATGGGTAAGAGACACCAAGGCAGAGAGGGCAGGCTGTCCAGACAGAGAGATACGAAGCAGGTGCAAGTTTTTCCATTTGGTGGTGGTGGCTAGAAGGGTACAATAAAGAGGAAAATTAAGGGTACTGTTTCATCTACAATGATTGCCAGAGCTGGGGGTGGGGTTGGGGTTTGACTCAGGTCAATCTGGGCCTGGAGAAAGAGGGGGGACTGGTGTAAGGCACAGTAGTTTTTGCCACAGAGTTACCTGAAAGCCTTAGTCACACCGGCAATATCTCAAGGGAGCCAGGGAGGTGGGTTCGAATGGGACACAGGCTATTAAGGAAGGCTTCACCCAATCCAAGGAAGAACTCTCAGGAGGCAAGGCAGCCCAAGGAATACTTGCAGGATGCAACAGAGTGCAGAGGTTGGGAAGGATATAAGCTTCGAGACCTGGAGACCTGGGTCTTGAATTCCTCAGCCCCCCCACGCATCAGCACGCCCACCAGGCGAGTCCTGTAGTTGTGTAGATACTCACTCTGGTCCAGCTCTGCTGATTCCCAGCTTGGAGAGGATGGAGGGTGGCCCATGATCCCAGGCAGGCGGAACCAGGGGCAAGGGAGGTTGCAAGATGGGTTAAGGAAGTACATTTGGAAGAACTTCATGGTTCTTGCACTCCGCCAAGGAGGAGGGAGGAAAGGGGCAAGTGCTCCTGGGGGCTAAGCAAGGGTGGAGGGAGAAACTGTTCTACAGTCTTGGCCATGGAGCCATCACTACAGAGGGAGGAGTGCCTGGGTACTGAGGGAGGAAGGGCAGGAGGGAGGGCAAGTGGGGAACATGGCATTTAAGAGACAGAACAATGGCCAGCAGACTGATGGGGGCAGCAGGTGGATTGTAGTGGCACTAGCATTGCAGGGACTCCGAGGCCGCATTGGGCCTGTGCAGCCAGCAGCTGGGCTGGCCCTGGGTCCAGGGTGCAGCAGGGTTTATTATATAGGAGCAGGAGAACCTCAGAAAGGAAGGCTGATTAACAGGGGGGACAAGACTTGGGAGGGAGAGGGAGGGGAAGACCAGCAGGGTGGGAGGAGAGGCGAGACCTGATGGTCGAGAACAGAGATGTTGTGGGGAATGCCAGCAGGGAGGCAGCTGGCAGAACCAGGAAAGATGGAAGCGGGTTAATAGGCACCAGTATCAAGTGCTGAAGGCCATTGTACAGAGAAACCCAGCTGGCCACACCAGGGCAAGGAGAGGTGCCCCCTCATATGTCAGTTTATCTCTCAAAGCAGAATGAGGACATCACAGTCAGCCAGGTTGAGCAGGGGGGTGCCACTCCCCGAGCCCCACACTGTTGAACTGCAGTGACAAAGCAGGGTGCGCACCAGGGAATGTAGGCTGGTAAACAGGATTTTTTTGCTGAGCAGGGGGCCATGAGGAAGCAAGGAATCTGATGCAGGGCAAAGGATGTCAAATGATGGGACGGGGGTCAATTGGGGAAGCCTCAAGGGCAAGGTGAGTAGTGTATGGGCATATTGGGGGCCCAACAACACGAGTCTTCCAGGGCAGGAGGGCAGGTGCCATAGGAAGTCAGGTCAGGGGCAAAACTAGTGCAATTTTTATGTTGTGGGGGGCATGGTGGAGGACTTGAGGTGAAGAGCATATGAGCACCTGGACCCCGTGTGTGGAAGGAAATGGATTGCCCATGGTATGTGGGTCAGAGAGGACAAGACATGGGACTGGAGTTTCTGAGCCAGGTATGGCGGGGTGGAGGAGCATGAGCATTAGCAGGGAAAGAACCATAGCTGGGCCAAGGATCAGGATGGCGGTTGAGTGGACAATGCCAAGGGCCCTGGTCTCCCGGTGGGCCCAGCAGTGGGCACACAAGGGATGGGGGATAGCCAAGGGAAGTAGGCATGCCCCTGCTAGGAGAGCGGGGGGAAGGCCGCAAGGGATATAGTGGTCAGATTAGGTTAGGGAGGGGAGGCAATGCAGTGGAGGTATGTGGGTGCCAGGCCGGCCCAGTCACAGAAATTGTTAAGAGAAGGACAGTAGCTGAAAAAGTGCAGGTGGAGCCCTGCACAGGCCCGGTAAGGAGGACCCAGCAGCAGGGGTGCAGTGGCACCAGGAGGAGGCAGCGTGGGGCACAAAGGGGAGCCCAGTCAGAGGGGTGCAGAGCAAAGGGGACAGTGGACAGCCAGGACCATGAGGGCCCTTGGGGGCATGCCAAAGGGGTGAGGAGGGGGATGCAGGTCCTAGGGCAGACAATAGGTTACACAGGTGCATGCTCTCCCCTCATAGGGGTGAGGTGGCAGCTATCCCAGGCAGAGCATGCAGCAGAAACAGGTCTTGGCTGCAGCAGCACAGAGACATGGCACCAGAGGCATAGGAGAACCTGACCACATCCCAGCAAACATGAGGAAGGGAGGAAAGACCAGCATACAGGTCCAGCCCTGTGGGGGCACCAAGGGGGCAGTGCGGCCCAGGGTTAGGGCTGGCAGACCACAACAGCCAGGGCAGTGGACATGTGGCCAGAGGTGTAGGGGTCCAGTCCATCCCCGGGACAATTTGGCATGGTTGGAGGATTCCTAGGAGCAAAAGGGCAGACCTGGTGTGGGGCAGGTGCCTATGGGGCATGCTAGTTAGATCGGGAGGGGTGCTAAGGCAAGGAGAGTACCATGTTCCCAGGCCACAGGGGGAGCCCCATCATCCTTCTCAAGCTGGAGATGGATCAGTGGAAAAGGGGGAATGTAAGGAAAAAAGGGGGGGCAGGAAAGGGGGAGGGGTAGGCATCATGGGCTGGGGACCAAGGAACCCAGACGTGGAAGTGAAGAGGGAAGGGATAGAAACTAGGGGCTGGATCACGTGTCCGGACCTAGGAGGGTATGGACTGGGAACTGACCCTGTGCAGGTTGGTCCTGGGTAAAGGGGGGTACCTGTTAGTGGTACAAAATATTGGTGGTACCTGGTGGTGGTACCAAGTGGGGGTACCTGGTGGTGGTACCTGGTTGCTGGTGAGGATGGGGGGATAGATCAGCTGTGTCCGGACCCGAAGTACTACAAGCAAGGAGAAAAGGATCAAGTCGGAAGAAGGTACCCAGAAAGAAGAAGCAGAATGGATTATTGTGGTGGTACTGTACTGTACTGTATACTGTTGTAATATGAAGTGTTGGAGGAAATTATAATTTGCGTGCTTAATAAACATTGCCAGTGATCATCCAACAGAAACAGGTGTGAGAGAGTTCATTTCTGGGAGGGGATCAGGGACAATAGAGCTTGCCAATAAAGGCAGGCCAAATTGTCTAATGTCCCCCTGCCGGAAAAGCAAGGAGGGGAGGAAGGGGGAGAATGTGATGTCAAAGGGTCATTTGACCAGGGAAGAAGAGCTACCAAATGGTAAAGGGAAGGTTAAGAGTAGGGCAGGAAAGGGGACCATTTTGGGCTATGTAAGGGCTGCTGCTTTCTGGTTGGCCTCTTTTTGCAGGGAAATGATTCCCCACCCACCCATCCTATTCTAAGGAGAGAAGTTTGCCGCTGGCTGGCATTGCCCGGGAAGTTAAGGATAGGAAGCATGGTCCCCAGGGGCCCCAGTGCGGGTTCAGGGGAGCTGCAGGAAGGCAACAGGTGGTTCCGGGGGCTGGAAGGAGCCCTGGTAGAGGGAACTGGGTTGCTCTGGTAAGTAAAGTGAAAAAAAAAGGCAAGAAAAACAGGGAATGTAAGGGAAAAAGGGGGCAGGAGAGGGGAGGGATATGCAGCATGGGCTGCGGACCAAGAACCCAGGCATGGAAGTAAAGGAGGGAGGATAGAAACTAGGGGCTGGATCACGTGTCCGGACCTAGGGGTTATGGACTGGGAACTGACCCTGTGGGTCAGTCCCTGGTAAGGGGGACCTGCTAGTGGTACAAATGTTGGTGGTACCTGGTGGTGCTACCAAGTGGGGGTACCTGGTTGCTGGGTGAGGATGGGGGGCTGGATCAGCTGCCTACAGACCCTGAAGTACTACAGGCAGGGAGAAGAGGATCAGTTGGAGGAAGGTACCTGAAAGAAGAAGCAGAATGGATTATCGTGGTGGTATTGTACTGTACTGTATACTGTTGAAATATGAAATGTGGGATGTAATTATAATTTGCGTGCCTTAATAAACATTGCCAGCGAGCATCCAACAGAAACAGGTGTGGAGAGATTTATTTCTGTAAGGGGGATCGGGGACAACATTGGTTAAAAGGCAAGACCTCTGTTTTTGTCTGATTAACTTTCAGCCCAGAGTATTCAGTAAAACACTTTAGTAGAGATAGAAGTGGGTGTAAGGAGTCTTTTCTGTCTGCCAGAGGGATTAGCCGGTCATCTACATACATAAGGGTGAAGTATTGCTTCTGCCCAATTGTAATCTCTTGAATTTTAGCATGATGTCTGATTGCTACAGCTAGGGATTCTACCGCCAGAACAAAAATCAAGGGGTATAGAGGGCATCCCTCTCTACCTCCTCTTCCTAAAGGAAAAGGAGCAGAGAGAAGGGAGTTGGCCAGGATGTGGGCCATCAGAGAAGTAGATGGATCGAACCCATGACTGAAAGTGGTCGAGGAACCCCAAATGTTAATAGTCCCACTCAATACAATCATAAGTCTAATTTTATTTAGTTTTTGTTTACTGGGTAGGTGCGCTAACCAAACAGGTGACTATTTTCAGGCACGACCTGGGAGGTACAGTAACAATACAGAGTTCATTTACATAATACAGGGAAGCAGTAACAATACAGATAACAGTTTTCAGTAAAAGGCAATAAAGGAGTACAGCTTCAGAGACAATCAACAGGTCAAGAGAAAAACAGCAGATTTACAGTGTACAGGTAGCATTTAGTGAGCGGTAAGGTATACAGGGCAGATCCAAGGACAGGTGGATCAGGGAGGGGAGGGGGAGTGAATGGGAGGGAACTGGGTGAGCAGGTAAAGGGGGATGCGGAAGGCAACCTTGCGGCTAAGTGGTTAAGGTGGCAGCAGGATGAAGGAGCCAGGATGGGGGTCTGGGGTGGGGCGGTCAATGGATGGTGGCAGTACATGGTTGAGGTGGGGAGAGAGTAGGTCAGGCAGAGCTGGAGGCAGGGGAGACACCACCTGCAGTAGGGGCTAGAGGGGTAAAAGGTGGTGGAAAACAGGGCAGGAAAGGACATGATAGGCATCGCGGCCAGAGGATGAGTGAAGCGGGGAACATTTGGACGGGCAGGGGCTTACGAATACGCCTGGGTGAGGGGATATGGTGGCATAGCGAAGGCTACGGGAAGAGACCGAGTCCATAGAACCATGTGGCGGCTAGAGAGAGCTGAAGGGAGGTGAAGATGGCCACAGGGCAGCTTTAGCAGCAGAACCACTCAAGAGGAGCCGGTTCATGGAACCAAGTCGGCAGGGGAGAGTTAGGATGGCGGGTTTGGGGTGAGGTACGGTGGGGAGCGCCATCAGCGGCTGGAAGCGTGCAAGTACCCAGGGTTGTGGTACTGTTCCGGGCAGGGAGTCGGGTGCTCAGTTGGGGTAGTCAGGGGGCTGCGGAGGTTAAGAGCAAATGGGTCTAACTGGGGGGTGTAGAAGCAAAAGTCAGTGTTAGGGGGATATGGCAGGAATGGCGGCAGGGGGCTGAGGGATGAGACCGTGTCCATGGAAACCATACGCAGGCTGGACAGATCGATGAGTGTGAGAATACGGGGGTGAAAGCGGCAGGTGAGCGGTTTTAGCGGCAGGAGCCTACTAGAGGAGCCCAGGATCGTGAAGCCATAGGCCGGAGAGGGAGGCTAAAGATAGCAGGGGTAAGGTATGGCAGGTGAGCAGTTTCAGCGGCTGATGGTGCGGCTAATGTCCAGGGTTGTGGAACTGTATCTGGGCAGGGGAAATGGTGTTCAGGCGGGGTGGGGGGGCTGTGGAGGTCCAGGGGCAATAGGAGTAGAGGAACGGGTCCGTTGGGGGACGCTTAGGCATTGGCTGCACCAGTACCTGGTACCCCTAGATCATCAGTACAAACATTCCAGTAAGCAGCAGTAACATGTAGAGCAGAGCAGCACAATAACAGGTTAACAATGCAGTAGTCAAGGCGCAGTAACTACAACAAAATTACATACTTTAGACAAGTGCAAGTAGGCGTCGAGGTCGGAGTTTTGAACTAGAAATGAAGTGCAAGTAGAGAGAAGTACCCTGAAACGGGTCCGTTGGGGGGCGCTTAGACATTGGCTACGCCAGTACCTGGTACCCATAGATCATCAGTACAAACATTTCAGTAAGCAGCAGTAACAGGTACAATAGTGCAAACAGCAATAACAGGTAAACAATGCAGTAGTCAAGGTGCAGTAACTTACAACAAAATTACATACTTTAGACAAGTGCAAGCAGGCTTCGAGGTCGGAGTTTTGAACTCGAAATTGTGATCTTGGGGTTATCATCTCTGATGACCTCAAGGTAGGGAAACAGTGTGACAAGGCAGCAGGTAAAGCAAATAGGATGCTGGGATGTATAGGCAGGGGCATCACCAGCAGGAAAAGGGAGGTCATAATTCCGCTATACAAGACACTAGTGAGGCCCCACCTGGAGTACAGTGTACAGTTCTGGAGACCATAGCTACGTAAGGACATAGACAGGGTAGAGAAGGTTCAGAGGAGGGCAACAAAGATGGTGCATGGATTGCATCACAAGTCCTATGAAGACAGGTTGAAGGAACTGAACATGTACTCCCTGGAGGAGAGGAGGGAGAGAGGGATATGATAAGACATACAAGTATCTTACAGGGAGGAACAGGGTGCAGAAAACACTATTTTTAAGCGAAAAGATGTTCCAGGACTAGAGGGCATGGGATGAAGTTGGAGGAGGACGATTCAGAGGAAACATGAGAAAGAATTTCTTCACAGAACGGGTGGTGGACAAGTGGAACACCCTGCCAGAGGAAGTGGTGGGAGCTGAAACAATCACAGGATTTAAGAATGCATGGGATAGACATAAAGGAATTCTAGAGGTCAGGGGTAAGGGGAAACAGACTTCTAGGAAAACAAACTGAACTTACAAGCTCAAATGGGCAGACTGGGTGGGCCATAGGCCCTTATCTGCTGACACTGTCTATGTATCTATGTATGTATCTATGAAATGAAGTGCATATGGGCAGAGACATAAATCACAGTGTTAATGTTGTAAGTAAAATAGGGTAAGGAGTAGGAAGGAGGGAGTGGTGGGGCAAGAGAGAGAGGTTGGCAGGACAAGCTCAGGTAGGGTCATAACAGGCACACTGGTCCATGGAAAGCAGGTGTTCACGTAGCTTGCGCTTAAAGAGATCGTGGGAAGATGTCAGTCTAAGGTCGAGTGGCAGGAGGTTCCACACTTGAGGGGCTGTGTACCCGAACGCTCCAGACCCTTTGGAGGTGTGGCAGAGGGGGAATTTTAGTAGGGATTTGTCCGAAGATCTCAGCTCATGTGGAGGGAGGGCTGGCTGAAGCAGTTCAGTTAGGGATGCTGGTCTGTTGAGTCTAATGATGGAGTCGCAAAGGCAGCCCAGGTAGTATAGTCTGGTGGCAGAGGGAGAGCCAGCTGAGGTCTTTATACAGTTGGCAGTGATGTTTAAGTCTGGGGGCTTTTGAGGCATACCTGCATATATTGTTGAAAGTGACATCCCATTTTTGTAGTGTGAATTTATGCACCATGGGTAGGATGGGAGCACAGTAGGTCAGAGTGGGTAGGAGGAGACCCCTGGCAATGGCTAGTTTGGCTGCAGGTGTGAGCATGTAGCTGGATCTGTAGGCAGCACCCAGTTTGCAGTTCACAGATTTACATGTTTCTTGGATGTGCAGGTTTAGGTCCAGAGATTGGTCTAGCAAGATGCCCAGATAACGGAAGGAGGTAACCACCTCAAGGGGGTCCCATCCAGGTCAAGGACTTTTAAAGGAGAGTGGCAGGACTCTTATCTTGTGGGCAGTGCCCAGAAGCATCAGTTTGGTTTGCTGGAGTTCAGTATAAGGCGGTGGGTGTTTAGCCAGAGTTGGACAGCGTGGAAAGCAGATGTCAGTGCCACGTTAAGTTGGTCTACATTATTAGAGCTAGCATAGATAACCAGGTCATTTGTGTAGAGTAGAGAGTCACAGGACGCAATGCTGTATGGCAGGTTATTTATGAATAATGATAATAGGAGGGGACCCAGTATTGATCCTTGTGGCACTCCAATGTTGATGGTAGTACAGTCGGAGATTGATGAGTTAAGTTTGACTGCTTGGGTCCTGTTGGTTAAGTAACTCCTGAACCAGCTTATGACAGGGGGTGAAAAGCCAAATTTATGAAGGGTGGATAGGAGTAGGGGGTGGTCCACGAGGTCGAAAGCCTTGGTGAGGTCGATAAAGACAGCACCAGTAAGCTGACTTTGTCCATGCTTGTAGAGTATCAGTGGTGAATTTGGCTAGCCCATTGTGGTGCTGTGGTTTTTCCGGAAACCATGTTGTGCTGCACATAGCAGATTCGATGTTTCAAGGAAATCAGTGGTCTGAGTGGCTACTAGTTTTTCAAGTATTTTGCTGAGGACTGACAGAATATCTATGGGTCTGTAGTTTGAGAGCTCACTTTTGTTGCCCTTTTTGAAGATGGGGATGATTCTTGCAGATTTCCAGATGTCAGGGAAGGTACTGTTGGAGAGGGAGAGGGTGAATACCTTGGCTAGAGGATAGGAGATGAGATGGGCAGCTGCCTTTAGTAGGCGAGGTTCCAGTGAGTCGGACCCGGGCGGTGTCCGATATTGAGTTTAACAGTTTGAAGACTTGCGATGCAGACACAGCTTTGAAATAGAAGGGCTTGTAAATATCCAGCACATGTTTCTTGAGAGAGGGATCTGCTGGTGCACCGGTTGATGAGGGCTGGGAAACCACAGTTGGAGGCTGAAGTGTGGAAGTATACTGGGACAGATCAGAGAACATCTTATTAAAAGCATTTGCAATGGTAAGGGAGTCATTACAGTGGACACCATCTAGAATAATTTCCGAGGGGGTTATGGATTGAGGTGTACCCAGAAAGGTTTTTATGTGGCCCCAGAACTTGCGTGGATCTCTGGCTGAGCTGGCAAGTAGGTTCTGCAGTATTTGCTTTTTGCTAGCCTTATTTGCTTTTTTGCAAGAGTTTCTATGTTGCTTATAGATAGTGTGATTCCTGGGTTGGCCAGTGCTTTTATACTTCCTCCACAGTTTGTCCCTGGTTCTGAGTTGGCTGAGTAGGTCTTTGTGGAGCCACCCTGTCTGTTGTTCTCTGACTCTTCTTTGTACTTTCAGGACATGTTTAGTCTGTGCTTCTGTGAACTTGGTGAGGAAACACGCAAGGGCATCCTCAACTTTGTAGATTGGTAGATATCCGTCCAGTCAATGCAGGATATGTCCAGGAGAAAGGCACTTAGATCCAGGTGCGCGGTTGGTGAAAGTGACCAGGCGGGACTGGGGATGGAGAGGGACTCGTCGTACAGTGACAGATAGTGGGTGAGTGGTCAGTTATAGCATCAGCCAGGGTGCATGCCTTAGTAATGCGTCAGGTCTGTTTGTGAGGATCCAGTCAATAAGTGTGCCTGATTGGGGTTTATCATCCTAGTATTTTCAGTGATGAGCTGGTGGAGGTGGAAACCTTGGATTAGGGCTGCAAGGGAGCTGTAGGCAGGCCCAGCCAGTTTAGGGATGACATCCCCGGGAAGATGGCTTCTGTTAGAGTTTATGGTTTGTGAGGTTAGCTGGAGCAGTTCAGGAGGCCATCCACCCCTCTAGTGGGTGGATTATAGAGACAGATAATGTGCAGGTTTTTTGCACCTAGGGACAGGATAGCATGTAATGATTTGCAGATCTGTTGAGGGTTATGGACAGGAACAGGCTTAATGGTGAGGTGGTTTTTATAGTATATGGCAACACCCCTACCCTTTTTCGAGCCTGGCCTGTCCTGTCGCAGGATAGAGTATCTGGATTGGTGTTATAGGGCATCCTGTATGTGAGGTTTGAGCCATGTTTCCGTGAGGCAAAGGATGTCAGGTCCAGCTACTTTGGTCCACGCCTCAAGCTCGGCCATATGGCCCAGGAGACTTCTAATGTTCATATGCGTAAACAGTAGACCTTTTTTAGGTTTGCCAGGGGAGTTGCTAGGGGGGGCCAGGATTTGGTTTCACATCACCCACCAGTAGTAGGCGAAGAGGGGCTAGGAATTTAAGCTGCAACTTACATATAGATTCGATAGATGACCGTTTCTTCCTTGTTTGATGGTAGGTTGTGAGGGAGAGATACGTGTACCCATTCTTTAGAAAGAGGTAGTGTAGGGCGGGTTTGGCATATTGTTTGGTAAGGAGTAGGTGAGAGAAGGAGAAATCACAGAGTGAGGGGGTGTTGTGCTGTATGACCAGAGGTAGAGACAGCGAGGAGTAGTTTAGGCAAACCAGGAGGAGAAGGGCAATAATGGGGGTTAGGTGCTTGTAGTTTACCACATGGTGGCAGCTGCACTCACGTAGGAAAGACATGTTAGTGTATTTTGTTTATATTTTTTGGGTTAGGAAACAAAGAGTAGCAGGCAGAGCAGGGATAAAAGGAGTTAGTTTAGAGAGTGAAGCAAGGATTCAGCGAAGTGGAGGAGAATGAGAAAGGTGGAGAGAGTGGAGAGAGAAATCGGTTCGAAGTGGAAAAAACGCGAAAGGCAGGGGCTGCTCTTAGGAGGGCTGTTGGCAAGGTCTTTCCCAGTGGTTATAGAGCATAAGGAGCCAAAGGAAAAGTGGACACTTAGTCATATGACCACCAAAAGCCTATAAAGCTAAAGGGTCGACCAGGGTGGGTGAGGTGGGGGGGGTGCCGCAAAGAGCCGGCAGGACCAGTATCCACAGAGGAGCTGTAACACTAGCTGAAAATGGCTCACCTCAGGCAAGGAGAGTGGCTTGCTCACAGCCCCCAAGCACATTTAGGCAGTCCAGTAGCAAAGTGAAAACAGCCACTTTCCGTGAACGGTGGGTCCAGCTAGGTGCCACCAGCCCTTACTGAAGAGAGCCGTGGGAGAAAGTGTTTTAAAATGTACCTCACGGCTTGGCGCCTTTAGCGGCACGGGTGCCAGTGAGCGGCCGGGCTCCTGGTTCCCTACTTGGGCAAGCTGTGACGGCAGGCAGCCCCTGTCCACAGGAACTCCTGGAGGATCATGGCTTTTTTTCTTCGGGACCGCTGGCAAGCGTGATCCCTGAGGCTTCTGGGATAAGGGTGGAGGGTCCTTGGGTCCGGGGAGGAGCAGGTCTGAAGCTCCGGTGGGCTTGGAGAAGTTCCTTATGGCTTTTGCACTTTTAGCGGTACGGGGTGCCAGTGAGTGGCCGGGCTCCTGGTTCCCTTTCCGAGCAAGTGTGCGGCGGGTGGCCCCTGTCCACAGGAACTCCTGGAGAAGCGTGGCTTCTTTTCTTCGGGGACCGCTTGGCAAGCGGTGATCCCTGAGGCTTCTTGGGGTGCAGTGGAGGGTCCTTGGGTCTCGGGAGGAGCAGGTCTGAAGTCCGTGGGCTTGGAGAAGTTCCTATGGCTTTTGCACTTTTAGCGGCACGGGTGCCAGTGAGTGGCCGGGCTCCTGTTCCCTTCCCGAGCAAGGTGCGGGTGGCCCCTGTCCACAGGAACTCCTGGAGAAGCGTGGCTTTTTTTCTTCGGGGACCGCTGGGCAAGCGGTGATCCCTGAGGCTTCTTGGGGTGCAGTGGAGGGTCCTTGGGTCTGGGGAGGAGCAGGTCCGAAGCCCCAGTGGGCTTGGAGAAGTACCTTATGGCTTTTGCACCTTTAGCGGTACGGGGTGCCAGTGAGTGGCCGGGCTCCTGGTTCCCTTCCCGAGCAAGCGTGCGGCGCGGTGGCCCTGTCCACAGGAACTCCTGGAGGAGCGGCTTTTTTTCTTCAGGGACCGCCGGGCAAGCGGTGATCCCTGAGGCTTCTTGGGGTGCAGTGGAGGGTCCTTGGGTCCGGGGAGGAGCAGGTACGTAGCCCCAGTGGGCTTGGAGAAGTACCTTATGGCTTTTGCACCTTTAGCGGTACGGGGTGCCAGTGAGTGGCCGGGCTCCTGATTCCCCTTCCCGAGCAAGCGTGCGGCGGGTGGCCCCTGTCCACAGGAACTCCTGGAGGAGCGTGGCTTTTTTTTTCAGGGACCGCCGGGCAAGCGGTGATCCCTGAGGCTTCTTGGGGTGCGGTGGAGGGTCCTTGGGTCCGGGGTGGAGCAGGTCCGAAGCCCCGGTGGTCTTGGAGAAGTTCTTGAGGAGAGTAACAGGGAGAGGTAGTTAAGTAGGCAGGCCTGCAGAGGCAGACAAAAGAAAGGGGCTGAAGGTGAGAAGATGGTGGGGATTAGTAAGAGAAGAGCAGGTTCAGGTTGCAGGCAGCTTAGATTGCTAAGGTATTGAATTACCAGGATGCAGAGAAGCAGTTGGGATTTGAAATTTCAGAAAAGGCAGGAAGGGGACAGGGAGCAGCAGTTTTAAGTACAATCAGTGAAAATTGCACAGTCAAGTCAGCTAGTATTTACATTTAAGGTCTCAACTGTACTTGTAGCAGGGGTTTGGGATTAACAAAGGTGGAGAGGTAGTTGGGATTTGAAAATTGAGAGGAGGCAGGAAGGGACAGAGTGAAGCACTCTTGAGTACAAGGAGTGAGAAACACACAGTCTAGGCAGCTTACAGCTAGATTTAAGGTTAACAGCAGTTCTAGTAAAATTCAGTAAATTTTAGGCAGAAGAGGGAGGGAGTAGAACAGCTAGAGGCAGAGGTAGAAATTAGTCTAAAATTACATAGTCAGTGTAGCCAGGTTAGGAAATAACTTCACAAATTAAATTTAGGCAGGAATTACAGTGTTCACAGTTAAAGCACAAACAGGCAGAAACCCAAAAATGTCCACAGAGGAGCTGTAACACTAGCCAAAAATGGCTCACCTCAGGTGGGAGGGTGGCTTGCTAACAGCACCCAAGCACGTTTAGGCAGTCCAGTAGCAAAGTGAAAACAGCCGCTTTCGGTGAACGGTGGGTCCAGCTAGTGCCACCAGTCCTTACTGAAGAGAGACGGTGGGAGAAAGTGTTTTAAAATGTACCTTACGGATTTTGCGCCTCTAGCGGTATGGGGTGCCAGTAAGCGGCTGGGCTCCTGGTTCCCTTCCTGGGCAAGCATGCAGCTGGTGGCCCCTGTCCACAGGAACTCCTGGAGGAGTGCGGCTTTTTTTCTTCGGGGACCGCCGGGCAAGCGGTGATCCCTGGGGCTTCTTGGGGTGCAGTGGAGGGTCCTTGGGTCCGGGAGGAGCAGGTCCGAAGCCCCGGTGGGCTTGGAGAAGCTCCTTATGGCTTTTGCGCCTAGCAGTACGGGTGCCAGTGAGCAGCCGGGCTCCTGGTTCCTTCCCGGGCAAGCATGCGGCGGGTGGCCCCTGTCCACAGGAACTTCTGGAGGAGTGCGGCTTTTTTTCTTCGGGGACCGCTGGGCAAGCGGTGATCCCTGAGGCTTATTGGGGTGCGGTGGAGGGTCCTTGGGTCCAGGGAGGAGCAGGTCCAAAGCCCCGGTAGGCTTGGAGAAGTTCCTTATGGCTTTTGCGCCTTTAGCGGTATGGGGTGCCAGTGAGCGGCCGGGCTCCTGGTTCCCTTGCCAGGCAAGCATGCGGGCGGGCAGCCCCCGTCCACAGGAACTCTTGGAGGAGCTGGCTTTTTTTCTTCGGGAACTGCTGACCAGCAGTGATCCCTGAGGCTTCTTGGGGTGCGTGGAGGGTCCTTGGGTCCGGGGAGGAGCAGGTCAAAAGCCCCGACTTCTAGTCTATAGCCAGGGCTCCTGCTGGGAGGGTAGTCCCTTTCTTGTGTGCATAAGGTAGATCAGGAACTGGCTATGATCAGCACTGTATCTACCATGCACAAACCCAACTTGTGAAGGGTATATTAAGCTTAGAAAATGGGACAAATGCTATCAGCTCTCTGACTGGCTGAGAGCTATAACAGGGGGGTACATTAAGTTATGATAGATGCCCAGGAAATAAAAAGCGCTGGACCCAGTGACCATTCACCCACACACCTTATCCTTCTTCCGAGCTTGTTTACCTATTGTAAAAAACAACCAGATTTCATTTTAAATCCCCACCATTTTATTCTGTTGCATAGCGAGATACGAGCCCCGAATATACCACTCGCTCCCGAAATGAAACTGCCTGCACAGCTCCACGAAATACTTGTACATGTCCCGCTGATGAACCTCTCGGCACCGCCAATAATACTCAAATCAAACACTACACTTAAAAAAAAAAAAAAAAGAATTTCTTGATACGTTACCTCTCTTCCATTTCTCGCATACTTCCGGGTGTGACATCACTGGAACATGCAAACCGCCGTGAAGTAACCGATCGAGAAATGTATTTACTTTATTTAATTTCGTAACATGCAGTTGTGCTCCTAATCTGACACCTGAATCATATAGTGGAAAATCTACAAGTATTTCTTGGAGCTGTGCAGGCAGTTTCATTTCGGGAGCGAGTGGTGTATTCGGGGCTCCTATCTCGTAAACTACTGGTCTACCTCTCCTCTAACACCCTGTGCAGGTACAGTCCGGCAGTATTTTGTTTACACTATCACAGGAAAATCTCAGTCTTGTCATCTCGAGAGTGATGTTTGGGGTTAAGAGAATCCGTGTGTGTGTGTGTGTGTGTGTGTGTGTGTGCGCGCGCGTGTGTGTGTGTATGTGTTTGGGGGGACAACAAATCCAGAAACATGCAACAGCATAAAGACAGGGACTACTTTATGACACAAACATTTCAACATTATAATTAATACATTTGTCAACTATTTTTTATAACTTTTGAATCCATCATAAAATTGAGACAGCTCTCCATTTTCTAAGCACAATAATAATGCCCACTGCAGGTAGGCGGTATGGCATACCCTGTTGGGCTGATATTACTAACTGGAAGATACAGGTTTAGTCTTGGGGCCAGAGCCTTACTGTACACTTTACTGTCCACATTTATCAAAGAAATTGGTCTATAGCTGGTGGCCAATGTGGCATCTTTCTATTTATTTGTCAAAATTGTTATGACTGCCTCTAGTGTGTGGTGGAAGGATTCCCAGCCCTTCTGCTTCAAAGTACACTTTACATAGGACAGGCAGGGGTTCAGTTAATCTGTTTTCAGTGGAAGTCTAAAACTTCCAGTAGTCAAAATTTGGAAGTCATTCCAATTTTTTGGAAGTCAAAAATACTTCCAGGATCCCACTTTTGGAAATCAGTATTCTGAGAAGGACAATTTAATGGATGTTTCTATAATATATTAGTGGTAAAATACAAGTTCTTTCAGAACAATCCATCATTTCTGACTTCCATGCCTGCAATATTGGAAGTCATCTAATGTTTTGTTTTATATCTGAAAGTCAATGACTTCATCCCTCTTTATTTTGGAAGTTTTGCCTTATTTTTGGAAGTCAAATACTCCCAAAATGGAGTTAACTGAAGCCCTGAGGACAGGTAAAATTTCTGGAGCCAGTGCTTGCAGAACTCCTACTGGGAACCCATCATTCATTGGGGAGTTGCCCTTTTGAGTGAGGGTAGGCCTCTATTGACTTCCTTAAGGGTTAGTGGAGCATCCAAGATATGTGATTATAGTGGGGTCAATTTGGGAAGTATGAACCCATCTAGGAATGACTGAATTCCTTAAGGGGTGCATGAGTGGGAGGATGAGTACAGGGTGGCATCTAAGATTTTCATAGTATCTTTTACTGCTTGCAGGTTATTTTGCACCTGCCCTCGGGAGTTCTTAAGGCCAACTATATGCCTTTCTGACTGCTGTTTCCACAGCTGGTAAGCTAACATCCCCCCCCTTCCAAATACTTGTGCCTCATTTGTATGATGGCAATCACTTCTTTCCTGGATAGCAGGGAGTTAATCTCCATTCTTAGCCCTAGGACTTTGTGGCCTCTAGGGGAATGTGGGTTGGGATTAGGCTGTGATTTATATAATGTTTCAACTTTTTTTAGGTCTGCTTTGAAGTCTCAGAGTTGCTGCTCTCTTTTTGTGCCTATTTCCCCTGATAGTGGCTTTACAGGCCTTCCAGGTGTTGCCTGCAGAGGTGTCCGCTATAGGGTTTTCTTGGAAGAAGGAGGCAGTTTCCTTGGTCATCCAAGGAATAAACTCTGGCTCTCGGAATAAAAGGGTTCTAGTCTCCAAGAGGGAGATGTGTTTAAGGGAAATCCCCAGGAGAGCTGAAGTTGTACAGGGGTGTGGTCCAAGATCACTAAGGGGAGAATGGCCAAGTCAAGGAATGCTTGAGTCAGAGGTGAGTAGGTAAGCCATAGATCAAGGCGACTGCAAGATCCATGAACCCCTGACTGATAGGTGTAATCAGGCTCTGTGGGGTGAAAGAGTCACCAGATACAGTATCTGTTAGGCCTAAATCTTGCATCATATATTGCAGAGCCTACAGTCCTCTGGGATGTGTTTCCTTACCTGAGGATCTTCTATCTAAAATGGGCTCAAGCATTAGATTGAGAACCCCTCCTAACATAATGGGGGTATTGTTATCAGCCAGGGGGCTATTTTATTAGCGATTTCATGAAAAAAGGTTGGGACATCTTCTTTTGGGGTGATATATGTTACACAAAAGGAGGGGTCCTGATGTGGTTGTAACAAGTACCAGTACTCCCCTGCTTTGAGGGTCCGCTACTCATTGTGTGATAGTCCACATAAGACTTTTGTGGATGAGAATGACTACACCATGTTTACAGGTATGTACACTGGCATGGATTTCTTGCCCTACCCAGTCTTTTACAAGATATGAGTGGTCTTCCCTGGTAAGCTTTGTTTCCTGTAAGAAGGACACTTGTGACCTAAGCTTCTTGACATATGACAGTACCTTCTTGCATTTGACAGGGGAGTTAAGCCCCCTGACATTTCAAGTATGGCACATGATCTCGGCCATAATCCAGCACAGAAGGGTAGTTTGACTGACAAGAGATGTTCACACCTCCAGAGGGCAAAGTTGACATGTCTTCATTGCTGCATCATATACAAAGTGTAAGTCATTCCTTATTTTGCATCCATAAGGAGCTAAGGTACCCAGTGAATATGGTATTTTTACTCGGTTGTATTTTTACTCAGTTGTAAGTCCATGGTGCTATCTCTACTTAACACTATAAGGAAGACAAAACTGTTCTTTTTAAACCGTGACACAAGATTATATACATATTTAATTAGTTGGCAAACTAGAGAGGTGACAAGGCAAAGGACCAATGACAGGATACCATACAAGATCAGCCTAGTCACTATGGGGAACATGGTGACAATGAAACCCCCATGGTTAATAAGGGTATCACTGTATGTATACCTGAACCAGTGACATTAGATGATAGCCTCTTTGAGTCTTTGGTCACTCGGGGCATCTATTAAGGGCTGCCAGTGCTTATCAGGGCTTGCTTAAATGTAGCTAGCCATTCAATGAAAAGAATGAACAGGGCCACCTAGTGAGTGTCTATGGGTATTCAGAAAAATTAAAATGTTATCTATGCATCCTGTATGCATGGACACTCTATACTCAAACTGCTAGCAAAGTTTGAATTTCTGTGTTAAATCCCTGGTGCATGAAAACTTTATACTGGTATTTTCCATATGGTACTGTAAGCATCACATAAACCTCTAGCCGTGTAAACATTCCAGCAATATACAAAAGCAGCTATAGTGTTCAATGCATGCATGGGAGCAAATGCCCTTATTTAATCTGTCTCAGGGCCTTAGGATACTTCTGCCCCTCTCCTCTTATACTATAGTGACTATTAAGAATATAGTCTACAGGAGCTAGAGTTCAGCCCAAGGAGAACTGCTCTACAGGATAGCCTTGACAAACGGCTCCTGAAGTTCGGTGTGTACTCAGTCTTTACAGCTGGCATAACTAGGGCAGTCCCTGCTGCATATTCACCTGTGGGAAGTATTTTTCTGATTTAGTTCTGTAGAATATTGCTGCTTAATTTGTCATGAGTATAGGGGCCTGGGGGGGACACGCTAAATTCACATTTACCCACTTGCACTCAGGGGTGAAGTGGAGTGGAGTGGAGGGGAGCTAAATACCTACTCATCGAGCCTCTACTGTGTCTCCCTTAACAGTTCTCTTCTGGTCTTTAAGGTATTAGTCCCTTACCCCACTGACAACCCACTCCTTGCCCCACCCTCCCATAAAAAAGCAGGAATCAACACTTACATGAATGTAGTCTCATCCTTGGTCTGGAGTATTCAGCACACTTGTTGCTTGCTGAAGTCAAGTTGAGGAGGAAGAATAGGCCTGCTTCAGAAGGCTATCCATTTCTTGTGATTGCACTTGTAGAAATGGCATATTGAGCGACTGCCTCAGCCCAAGATTTTGCGGCTGCTTTAGGAGAGCTTAGTGTCTGCCCCCCAGGGTCCATTTCAGAGGCGTTGCCAGGAGACTGTGCTGTAGGGGATGATGGACATAGCAGAGAATATTTATTTTACGTGAAGTAGGGGCTTAGAACCTCTGTCCTTATCCCTGACTGGCTCTCCACTTCTGCTGCAGGATCTGTCCCTGTCTGCCGGTGGGTCTCTCGTGTTGTGCTTGGCATGTTGTTGCCATTTGCTGGCTCAAGCTGGGGGGCCATTTGAAAAAAGTCATCCCACTGGCTGGGTGTGCACAGGAGAAAAGGCAATGTGAGAAGGAAAAACTCCAGCACTATCCACCAGAGAACAAAATGACCAAACACTAAATAGTGATCAAATGCATTTTAATAAAGAATGTAAAACATATCAAACATACCAAGCTGTGTCTAGACCCCTTACAGGAACAAAACTCAGTGAGACCTACAAGCCTCCAATGCTGTGCCTCCCACACGCTGATCCTGTTATTAGCCACACTGTCAGTCTGCATTCAATCAGTATTTTTATCCCAGGTAGCTGTTCATAGATCTCGCAACTCTTGGGGCCAGGTCCTCTGTAAAATGTCCATTGAGTCCTCAGGAGTGGAAAACAGCAAGGGTAAGCTGTTGTAAATAATCCTCATGTTAGCAGGGTACCTGAGGGAGAATTGAATCCCAAGTGCGTGGAGTATACATCGGGCCTCTGTGTATTCCCTCCTCCTGTTTGACAATTCTGCAGAGTAATCCTGGTACAGTATATATGGGATTCTGTGGCCTTTCCAGGTCAGTTGCCCAAGCTCTCTAGCTCTCATTCAAATGTGTTCCTTGAAAGCAAAGTTGAGGAATCTGGCTAGAATAGGCTGCAGCTTATTACTGGGTTTGGTCAGTGGAGCCAGCGTGCAGTGAGCTCTCTTGATATAGAGATGTATCTCACCATCTATCAGCAGTATCTGGGGGAGCTCTCACTTTAGGAAGAGGGGCACTTTGTCTTGTTCTTCCCCCTCTGGGAAGCCTATGAGATGTAAATTATTTCAGCGGTTCTGATTTTCCAAATCCTTCACTTTTTCCTTCAATGTAAGAATTGTTCAGTTTTGCTTGCTCATTGTGGCTGTCAGTTCCTCAATAGCCATTTTGTGAGCTGCCGCTTTATGCTGTATGTGAAAAATTCTCACCTCCATCTGGTGAATCACCAAGGTGGTATTGTTGGAGGCTAGCATTACTTCTGCCATGTGTTTCATTAGGGCATTAAACATGCCATTAATGATAGTCAGGTCCATACTGCTGCCTCCAATGTTTGCCTTGTTTCTTCCTCCACCTTTTGCCATTCTGCCTCACTAGGTGTCCACTCTTGAACACGGTATTCTGAAGGAATGTCAGTTCTGAGCTGGAAAATAATTGCAGCTGTGCAATGTATGTCCAAAGTGTTGCTGACCACTACCATTTTGAATTTCAGGCTGTTATTCTTGAAAGGCTTTCTATCGGATGTATAGCCCCGGGATCAAGGAAAGAAAAATTCAGGCAGCCATCTTAGCCAGGGTCAAGTCACACACCCCTTAAGCCAGCTTTAGTTAGGAAAGTCTTTCCTTTTCTGTTTTCCTTAAACAGTCTGAGAACCTTGTAGTTAAATTAGAACAATTTAACATTTTTGTTTTATTTACTACTAAAACTCAAAGTTAAGGCCTGGCCGGTGGCACCGAGGGTTGAGGCGATGGACACCACACCTTGTGCCATGCCGCCGACCTAGCTTTGGGAGTGAGCTCAGGCCACCGGGGGTTGACAGGGGAGGACAGGATTGAGCAGCTGGAGAACTGCTCTCCTATCCTGGGAGGAAGGGAAGGCTCTGATCCCGCACTCTGGTGGCTCATAGTAGTGGCTGGGGAGCACAACATCTTGGGATCTAACAACCAAGGAGATTGACTGCGGCAGCAATACTGTATGTGTGCACATGTGCGTGTGCACCTGTGCTGGATTTATTGCATGTCTGAGCCAAAGGGGAGGGAACCAAACTAGAAAAATTCCTGGCTCTTGGCAGAGGCGACGGTGACCCTAGTGACTTCGGCCCTCATCACCAACACCAGACTCTCCTGGATGATTTCCCCCTGCCCTACACAGCTCCTGGTCTGGCTATCTAAATTCCAGATGAGGACACCCAGTAAGTGGATGGGTGGTCCAGCCCCAGGGTGTACAGATCTGAGGGGTTAGCTGTGGTCATGGAGCTGGAGTGGGATATTCATCCAGGGAGGATTCAGGAGGGGAGATAGGTGGTGTGGCCCAGTGGGTTCACCAGAGAGATGTCCCGAGAGCCCAGGAGATAAAATAGAATTGAAAAAAAAAAGTCAAAGTTAGTTCTGTTCTATCTTGTTTTTTGCATTTTGTGGATGAATCAGCTGCTTCTAATTTTTCTTTCCGGCTGCCTTAGTTTATTCAACTTACAGCTCTTAGAGTTTGTGGTTTCAATACCTTTTGAAGCACTATTTACTTTGCCCTTCTCCTTTTTACAGTGAAGACACACTGTGAAATTATTACAGGTGGTGCTTACATTTTTGTGACTTTTTATCATTAGGCTAAGCAAAATTAGTGTTTGCCCCTATTTTACTTATTTTTTTTTTTGCTGAAAAGGTTTTTTTGTCTCAGAAGTGTTGCATTCTCCTTCTCACATTGGAGACAGGGAGAGTGATAAAGCAGCCACAGCTTCCTTGAATCAAGGAGGTTATTTTCTAGACAACACTGAACTGAATTATTACTTTTTGGACCTTTGTAAGTAACTAGTATTGATTCTGTTTTTGGGGTGGACTTTTCTTAGTTTTAACTTTAATTTGCCTGGGAGGAACTGTAGCTGGGAGAAATTTGCAGTCAGTTGTGACTAGACCTGTTACTTAGCCTTTGTGAAATAGGTGTCTGAAAGGAAGGAAGGCACTGCCCGGGGTGGAGGGTAAGAGTTGTAGGTGATTGTTTCTGGACAGCATAGGTTTACTTCTACCCGCCCCAACTGCATAACTTCCTTTATAGCAGGGGCTCTGACATCACTGCCTCAAAACTGCTAACAACATACACCTGTTCATATCCTTAAAGGCACAGCACACTGAATAGGGGGTAGAGACACTCACAAGCTTGCACATACTAAAACAAGAACAAAAAACCAAAAAGCATCTGTAACTGGAAGGGACACAGACATGTGGGGAGTGGTGCAATGCACTGGCTGTGGAGCAGCAGTCTTCCGGGAGACATTCTGGAAACTGTATTGCTGCCCTATTTGCAGCACCTCTCTGGTCTGAGGGAGGAGGTTGCTCATCTCCATGCTGACCTGGCATGGATTCAGGAAACCTGCTCCCCCCCCAGGGACCACCCAGGCCACCACCACCACTACCTCAGAGGTTGTCAAGAAAGAGGAGTGGTTGGACCACAGTAGGCTCAGGGAGGGTGAAGGTGGTGGAACAGAGGCGCATCCCTCCAGTTGTGCCTCTCCACAATTTATTCGCCACTCTGGTGAAGCATGGTTCCTGTATGGAGGCACCTGCAGTGGAGACCAAGGAGGATGCTGGGAACCTCCACAATGGAGACCCACAGGAGGGTGGCCCAGGACTCCACAGGGGAAGGAACTGGTGGGGGACTCAATTGTTAGGGGGGTAGAACTTGAGGAGGGAGGGAAAAGGGAGGTAAGGTGCCTGAATGGCGCCAAGACCTGGAGGGAAAAGAAACAAATTCTCAGGATCATGGGAGTAGCAGCAAGGGGGAGGGAGCTGGATGTCATTATCCACCTAGGAAGGAATGACCTGGCTGAGAATGGGATCAAAGCAGTGCAACAGGAGTTTGTGGAGTTGGGGAGGGGCCTTAGACAAGTAGCACACATGGTAACTTTCTTGGAAGTGCTACCTGTCTATGGCGTGGATGAGGCTAGGGCACTCTGCACCATGGGATTCAATGACTGGTTGAAAAGCTGGTGCAGAGCTCAGGGATTTGGCTTCATTGGGGACTCTGGATCCACCTGGAGGGATGCAGGCCTATGCAGGCGCAATGGTCTGCATCTAACCTGGAGGGGAACCAGGATCCTAGGTGATAGGTTTCAAGACTTCAGTGGCAAGCATTTAAACTAGCCAAGGGGGGAGGCACTGAAGAGGAGAAGTGAAATCCTAGCCCTCCCCCCAAAAAATCAGGGTAATTACTGAGGTAAACACCAAAATAAAGCAGTCGATAGGGAGAAGGGCAGGGGTAAATGGAGAAAAAGACAAAGGCAGTAGGGACAGGGATGGGGCAAAAAGAAATAAAACCATAAAAAAATGGAGGGCAATGAGTATCAATGCCCGTAGTCTAGGTAAAAAGCTCCCTGAAATGGTGGCCTTGATGGAAGAGGGATGCCTGAATATTGTGGCAGTCACAGAAACATGGTACACAGAGAACCATGACTGGGATGTCAACATACCAGGGTACACAATCTACTGGAGGGACAGGGAGGGAAGGAGAGGAGGAGGAGTAGCTCTCTATGTAAGGGAATGGACAAAAGCAACAGAACTAAAGGGTAAACAGGGAGGAGAGGAGGCACTGTGGGTCAACCTGGAGACTGGAAATGGCTCCACAATCCTCACAGGGGTTGTATACAGACCCCCAACTCAGAGGGAGAAAATGGTCAAGGAAATGATAGAAGGCATCCTTGGGATGGCAGAGAAAGGGGAGATATTGCTGATAGGGGACCTGAATATGCCAGATGTTGACTGGAGCACCTTTGCTGCAGTCACAACCAAGAGCAAGGCCATTCTTGATGCCCTACAGGGCGTATGCCTTCAGACAGCTAGTTTTGGAACCCACTCGGGAGAGAGCAATCTTGGACCTGGTGCTTTCAAATAGGGATGAAGAGAGGATCTCTGATCTTGAAGTGGGTAGCCATCTGGGAACATGCGACCACCAAACAGTATAGTTCACAATAAACTTAGCTGTAGAATCAAGCCACACAAAAGTGAAGGTACTGGACTTCAGGAGGGCTGATTTTGTCAAAATGGGAGAGTGCCTCAGAAAAGCACTAGCAAACAGGCAAGAAGGTGGGGTGGAGCAACAATGGGGAAACATCAAAACCACCATCACAGAGGCAACAAGTCTTTGTGTGAAGCAAACAAACAAATCAAAATGAAAGAAAAAAACACTATGGTTCTCAAAACAAGTGGCGGGGAAGGTAAGGAAAAAAAAAGATAGCATTCAGGAAGTATAAGGAAATACAGAAGGAGCAGGACAAGGAACTGTACCAGTTAAAGCAGAAGGAGGCGGGTAAGGCAGTCAGAATAGCAAAGGCCCAAACCGAGGAAAAGATAGCCAACTTGGTTAAGAAGGGGGATAAAACTTTTTATAGGTACATTAGGGAGCAAAGAAAGACTAAGGCAGGGATACTGAGGATGAACAAAGAGGAAGGTGATTGGGCAGAGAGCGACAGTGAAAAAGCAGGGATACTGAACGAATATTTCTGCTCAGTATTCACAATGGAAAAGCAGGGGGAAATACCTAATCTGGTCGATAGAAGCACTCAGGATAGGGGGGTTGATATTAGTCCTTTCACAGAAGAAAGGGTTCTGAAAGAACTCTTAAAACTGAAGGTGGATAAAGCAATGGGGCCTGATGGGATTCACCCCAGAATTTTAAAATAACTAAGGAAGAACTAGTAGCACCACTGACTACCCTTTTAGTAAATCATGGGAGGATGGGTGGTACCTGAGGACTGGAGAAGGGTGGATGTGATTCCCCTCACAAAAGTGGGAGCAAGACAGAGGCAGGAAACTGCAGACCTGTCAGTTTGACCTCAGTGGTAGGGAAAATGATGGAATCTCTTCTGAAGGAAAGAACTGTTGAGTACCTAGAGGCCAGTGGGGCACAGGACCTAAGACAGCATGGATTCACAGAGGGAAGGTCATGTCAGACAAATCTAATTGATTTCTTTGACTGGGTGACCAAGGCAGTAGACCAGGGAGGGGCTGTGGACATGGCCTACCTAGACTTTAGCAAGGCATTTGACACAGTCCCACACAAAAGATTAATAAACAAATTAGCCAGCCTGGGAGTGGGTTCTAGGGTGGTAACCTGGGTAAAACACTGGTTGGACAACAGGACACAGCGGGTAATAGTAAATGGAGTCCACAGTGAAGAAAGGAGGGTTACTAGTGGGGTACCGCAGGGTTCAGTACTGGGGTCCGTCCTTTTTAATGTCTTTATAAGTGACATTGCAGAGGGACTGGAAGGGAAAGTATGTCTCTTTGCAGATGACACAAAGATCTGCAACAGGGTTGATACACAAGGTGGGGTGGAAAGGATGAAAAGGGACTTGGCAACATTGGAGGAATGGTCAAATGTATGGCAGCTTAGATTCAATGCAAAGAAGTGCAAAGTAATGCACTTGGGAAACAAAAACCCAAGGGAAGAGTGCACAGTGGGGAGTGAGATATTGACAACAACAAAAATGGAAAGGGACCTAGGGGTAGTCATATCAGATGACCTAAAAGGTGGGCCAGCAATGTGAGAAGGCAGTAAGGAGGGCTGGTGGGATACTGGGATGCATAGGGAGAGGCATCACCAGTAGAAAACAGGAAGTTGTTGGCCCTCTGTACAGATAGTTGGTAAGACCACATCTGGAGTACTGTGTACAGTTCTGGAGACCCCATCTCCGCAAAGACATAGACAGGGTGGAGGCTGTTCAGAGGAGGGCAACCAAAATGATGCAGGGTCTGCATCAGAAGACATATGCAGAAAGGCTAAAAGAACTAAAGATGTATAGCCTCGAGGAAAGGAGGGAGAGGGGGGACATGATAGAAACTTTCAAATACGTCAAGGGAATCAACAAAGTCCAATAGAGTAGCATCTTTCAGAAAAAGAGATGTGCAAAAACAAGGGGACACAATTTGAAGATGGGGGGATGGCTCAGAGGTAATGTGAGGAAGTATTTCTTCACAGAGAGGGCTGTGGATACATGGAACAGCCTTCCTGAGGAGGTCGTAGAGTCAAAAACAGTGGGAGAATTCAAGAATGCATGGGACAGACACAAGGCAATTCTAGTGTGGGTTAGGAGGAAGTAGGCTGTTGGTTAACTAGGATCTGCAGCTTATCCTTTAGATAGGGAAATGGGCAGATTAGATGGGCCAAGCGGTCCTTATCGGCTGTCTAATTCCGTGTTTCTATGTTTCTAAAAAAACAGAAAAAGCTAAGACCTCATACAGAATTACAAAGGACTGCAACTATTAAGGCCCCATACATAATTACAAGGGACTGCAGCTAGGTGGGTGCAATGACCATTAGTAACAATTCCTTATGAGTGACTCTAGCATGCTGTACATAAATTAAGTTGTATCTCATCCCTGCAGGGTCACTAATATTTGGCTGCTCAATTTGCATTGCGATCCAGTCCTGGGGGAGACTCCTCCTTCCAGCAACTAAGTCAGACTGCTGTGTATGCCACATTTTGTTGGTTGTAATAAACAGATAATCTGATATAACATAATATACTAATTGCCAGCAGATTAGGCCTTACGGTCTATCGAATCTGCTCGAACCTCAGATCCCTAGTTGGGTGCCGAGGCCCTCCACTGCCTTGTGTTCCAGAAACCCCTATCATCCATCCCCACCCCCCCGGGCCAGGCCATCATCTGATACATCCACTTTCTATGCCTGTCCCACCCTCTCTTGAAACCCTCCAAGTGGATCTCTGAACCAGCTCGCCAGGCAGCGCATTCCAAGGGTCCACCACCCTCTCAGTGAAAAACCACCTCCTCTCCCCCCCCCCAACCTTCCACCTTCCACCTTCCAACTTCAAACCATGCCCTCTGGTGAAACCTCCCTGCTTTAGTCTAAAGATCCCCTCCATGTTTACCCTATTTATTCCCTTGAGGCACTTGAAGACCTCAATCATGTCCCCCCATCTCTCCTCTCCTCCAATGAAAACAGGCAGAGCTCCTCAAGTCTGTCCTCAAACGTCAAATCCCCTAGTCCTCGTATCATCTCAGTTGCCCTCCTCTGTACTCTCTCCAGGAGCTGTATGTCCCTCTTCAAGTGTGGTCTCCAGTACTGTACACAGTACTCAAGGTGTCGTCTAACCAGTCCATTGTACAGCGGCAGAATCACTTCCCTGCTGCTAGTGGTGATCCCCCTTACGATGCATCCCAACATCCTGTTTGCCTTGCTAGCCGCTCTCCTGCACTGCTCAGAGTTATTCATACATGCATCCACCATGACCCTGGTCTTTTTCCTGTTGAGGCCTCCAGGCGCCTCCTCCCAGGGTGTACCTGTGTTTAGGGTTTCCCACCCAAGATGTAACACCTTGCACTTGGTGATATTGAAATTTAATTTCCATGTGTGAGCCCAGCTTTCCAGGGTGTCCTGGCCCCCTTGCAGGGCCAACCTCCCCTCTTCCCCCTCAACTACTGCTCCCATCTTGAAGTCATCAATGAAGAGACTCATTTCACACCCTATATGCTCCCTGATGTATGATATGTGTGCATTAAACAGGATCGGACCGAGGACCAAGCCCTGCGGTACCCCACTACCGACCTCTTTAGGGTTCGAGAGCTCCCCACTGACCACCACTCTCTGGGTTCGTCCAGCTAGCCAGTTTTCAATCCATCTGACCATCATCTGACTCCCAACCCCATCAGTTTCTCCACCAGACCATTGTGGGGGACAGAGTCAAATGTCTTGCTGAAGTCCAAGAATAATACATCCAAAGGCTTTCCCCTGTCCAGTTCTGATGTTACCCATTCATAGAACTTCACAAGATTGGTTTGACATGATCTACCTGGCACAAACCCATGTTGCCGACTATCCAGACCTCCCACCTCCTCCAAGTACACCCCCAATCGTTCCTTTAGTATACTCTCCATTAATTTTCCCACCACTGAGGTCAAACTGATGGGTCTATAGTTATCTGGTACTTCCCTCGACTCCCTTTTATAGATTGGCACCACATGTTCCTCTCGCCAATCCCTAGGTACCCTCCCTGTCTCAAGCAACCTGTTGAAGAGCTCTGCCAGGGGTGCAGCCAGTATGTCCGCCAATTCCCATAGTTCTTTCAGATGAATGCCATCCAGCTCAGGGGATTTATCTTTCTTTAGGGCCTTGAGGGCTAACCACACCCTTTCGGTGGAGATAGCATCATCCGTCCCCTCCACCTTACTGGCCTTTTTATCCTTATCCTGATGTGACACCCCTGGGGTACCTCTCCCTCCTTCTTGCTCCATTTCTGTTGCTTCCCTGATCCCACTCACTACCGCTTCTATCCCCATTATGCTTTGCTTTGTAGATATCCCATCCCCTCCCTCCCTAGTGAACACAGAGGCGAAGTACTCGTTTAATACCTCTGCCTGGTCCCTCGCCTCTTCCACCCACCCTCCTTCTGATCTCAATCTGCCAAGATGGCCCTTAATTTTTCTCCACTCCCCAATGTACCGGAAGAACCCCTTTTCTCCTCCATGTATCCCCTGTGCCAGCCTCTGCTCTTTACTGGACTTTGCCCTCCTCACCATCCGGGTGCCTTTTCTAAATGCAAGATGGTACATTTCCTTTTCCCTATCCCCTCTTGTTGTTTTATATTTTTTATTGGCCGCCTTCTTTTCTCTGACCGCTACCTGAACCTCACTGGACCACCAGCATGGTTTATGTGACCTTGCTCCCTTACGTTTCACCTTAGAGCAGGCCCTGACTGCTTCATGAAGTCCCCGTTTTATGATCTCCTATCTCTTTTCCATATTTGTCATTGATGTAATCCCCTTCAAGTGATCCTTGAGAATATTTCCCATGCCCACAAAGTCTGCCCCCCCAAAGTCCACTGCCAGTGTCCAAGATCTCTCTCCCCCCTCCCCCCATGCTTATTTGAAACCAGACAGTATTGTAGTCTCTCCCAGTCAAGGGATCCTCTACAACCAGGTCCCTTACCAGATCCCCATCAGCCAGAACCATGTCCAAGACATGCCCCTCCCTTGTGGGCTCCATCACATGCTGAGTTAAGAACACATCCTGGAAGCCATCCAGCAGCCTCTGCTCCTTGGCCACCTTAGAGGACATGGTTCCCCAGTTTGTACCTGGAATATTACGGTCCCCCATCAACACCATTCCTTCCCCTTTTGGTCCACACTGGGCAATGATGTTGTCCAGCAAACCATCCACCAGAACATCACCCATCCCAGGCGACCTCTATACTACACTCAGCTTGACCTTACCTCCTGGTGGGGTTCATAAGGTGACCCATAAGGCCTCCAGGTTTCCCTCTGCCTCTTCTACCCTAGCAATTTCTATGTCATCTCTAATGAACATAGCCACTCCACCCCCTCTGCCCTTCTTTCTATCCTTCCTAAGCATAGTGTACCCCCGCACGTTTAGGTCCCAGTCATGGTTTTTGTTGGCCCACATTTCCGTGACCGCCACTACATCCACCCCTCCACCCCCAACAGCATGATCTGGAACTCTGGCAGCTTGATTCCCAAGCTCCTGGCATTAACTAACACCACTCCCACCCCTTATCGCTGATCCCCTTTGTCAAATCCCACCCAGGTTCCTTATACTTCCATCCTCCCTCTGCTCCTCCTGAAACCTCCTCCCCCAGTCTGTTTCTCCCCTCCCCCCTTTGGGGTTTGAAGGCTACTCCCCACATCTGGAGGAGAGGGCTTCTGGTCACCCCTTCCTTATCCCTCCTCCCCTCACAAGTTTGAACCCCACCTTTCTTTAATGTAGTCAGCCACCCCCTGTTTAAGGACTTCCTTCCCTAACCGGGCAAGATGAAGCCTGTCCTTGGCACACAGTCCCTTATCCTCCCAAACTCCTTTCCAGTTCCCTAACACCCCCAACCCACTCTCTTCACTCCACTTCCTGAGCCAGTCATTAACCTCTGTGATCTTCATTTTTTTCTCCACTGAGTCCTTTGGTACTGGCAGTATCTCCAGAAAGGAAATGTTGCATCAATTATCCTGACAGACTCTGGCAAGTTCTTGGAACCTTGCTTGGATTTCCAAAACGCTATTTCCCTCTAGATCGTTAGTTCCCAAATGCACCAGGACATCCAGTTTCCCTCCACAATCCCTAACCAGTTCGTACACCAGGAACTTTGCTCTGTGCACTGTCAGCCCAGAGATACTCACTACCTTCACCTGGCTATGGCATCCACCCCCCGTCCCTCCCACTGGATACCCCTAATCATCGAGTCTCCCAATAATAGAACCTTAACATTGCCATCATCCTTATGGTTACCTCCACTATGTGCTCTCAACCCCACATCCCCCCCTTTATTCATGATCTCAATTCCATGGAAGTCTTCCTGCCTTATTAGAGAGCCCCTTGCCACTCTCCCCTTTCTGCCTCCCTTGTTATTTTGCCCACTTAACTCAGACCCCCCCGAATAGGTGTCCCCTTTAACCCTCTCTTATCTGAACCATTTATCCTGGCTCTGATGGTTTCCCTTCCCCACACCGCCATTCTCTCCCTTGTAATAGTAATTCCCTACCTCCAGCGTCTCTCTGGGTCCCTTACCTAGGGCCCCCATCCTTGGTACAGACCCTCTGCTGAAGGGGCCCCTCCCTACCTCCTTGTCTCCCAGTTTCTCTCCAGTCGTGCTCTCCTCCTCATGTCTGCAATATGTTGCATCTCCCCATCTGCTTAACATTTATGTTTCCTTCTCCCTCTGGGACTATTTCTATCCTTTCCATTGCCAGTCTGTGATGCCCTATGGGTATCTGACTCCCCCCCCGGCCTCTGTATCAGTTTCCTCATTTCCACCGCCCCTTCCTCTCCCTCTAGGTTGCTTAGTAGCTCAAATGTATTGTAACACTCTATGCCAGCCTCCATCAAGTAACCTGAGTTTCCCCTGACTGTCCCTCTAAACTGCCCCTCTTCCTCCCCTCTTGCTCTGTTCTCCTTAGGAGTTCCCTTCCCACAGTCTTCTCTTTTGGGCTTCCCCACAACAGCCCCTTCCCTCTCACTGTCTGCTCTTCTAGGCTTCCCCACAACAGCTCCTCCTGACTCTTCCCCCTCAACTCTCTTCATATTCAGAATGTTTACCCCGTACATTTTCCCCTTAGTGTCAGCATCCCTATCTAAGGGTCCTCTGTCCCTAATATTCCCCCACCTGCTTGCTGTAACATAATGTCCTGTAATTTCTGAGTGTTGCCCCAGCCTCCCCTCATCTCCACCCTTCTGCCGCCCATATCCACACCCCTTATCCTTGGACACCCCCCCAACTCCCCCAGCTTACTCCTTAACCAATATACTTCACTTCTGCTACAAGATAGCTGTCTACAGAGTGGGCAGCCTCCCTTTCTCCAGGCCCAATTGAGAATTTTTGCCATCCCACAGCCTGTGCAGCCTACAACCCTTCCGAAGATGCCTGCCATGGTGGAATGTGGCCACCCTGTTTGTCCCTCTCTGTTCATAATGGCACACACCCCTTTTCTCAGTCCCTTCCCCCTGGAATACAGTCTCTCCCTATACTGACTGCAGTTATTTATGAATCCAGTTTCAACCCCACTAATAAAGTTCCCAAGTCTCATAAACACATACAGTCCTGTGTGTCCAGTCCCACTAACAGTGTGTGTATGCAGACATCAGGTACCGTATGATGTCACAGGCCCACCAGTTCCTGTTGCTTCAAATTTCAGTCACAAACAGAAATGCACAGCCCTTCAATCTCAACCCCCAGTAGCTTTTCAGTATTTAAGAAAGCCTACAAAACAGGGTGGGTGGAAGGGCTCTACCACCACCAGGCAAACATAACATTTAAATTTCACTCTAATTATCACTGCCAAACAAGTGTTCCCACACCTAGCACACAATCCCCAATAGTCACAATATCACAGCTCAAGTAACAGTTCTAACTCAAAGTAGTAATTTTTAACAGACAGAACTAGTTTCAAGTACAAAACTATTCAAATATTTCAGTTAAAACAGAAGATAAAACCAAATATCTTTCCTGAACAATCTCCTACTTCTGCAACCTCCTACTTCTGCAACCTCCTACTTTTACTCCTAATATGCAGCAAAATTATGCAACATAATAGCATTGAATACATTATAATTCTGATTTTGTATTTATTATTTATCATGTGCCAAAAAAAACATGAATCATTACAATTGAGCTAGTGATCTACATTTGCTGGTGGAGTCCTATCCTTCATACTGTTTTCAGAAGTTACTAGTGAGAATTGGTGTTGGGGGGGTACTTTAAGGAACTGGGCAGTGAATGCAAGATAATTCTGGGATGGAACTAGAATTTACATTTCTGAGAGGATAGCTTCTTTTTTTTACTTTTTTTCTGTGTGTGAATTTTAGTGTTCGTGAAAGGTGCTGCATTGATAGCACTGATATCTGAAGTCCTCTGCGTATCCGCATGATAGGCACAGCATGGGTGATTACAGTGTAAGCCTCCTCACACTGCTCCACCAATGTGCCTCAATCCTGCCATAGATGGACCACAACATAGGTGAGATGGTAGTTTAGACTCCATGCCCACTTAATCCTTGGCCTCTCATGTGGGACTGCCAACAAGTGTGCCAATTTAATACAAGTTGTGTTGGTGGTTTTGCACTGGGGACCCTGCTCATTGGGAAATGAACTGAGACCACCACAACTCATTTCACATTCATCACTTAACAGCTCTCATATGATTGTTCTATCTCAAGTAGGGGAACTGGAAGCACTTGAAGAAGGAAAAGAAGGAAACTGGTGTTCTTATATAGAAACATAGAAATTGTCAACAGACAAGGGCCACTAGGTCCATCTAGTCTGCACGTAGGCCCTATACATTGTTTGTGGCCACTAACCCTATGTGATCAATGGCATTTTAATCACTCCCTCATAGATACATAGATACATAGACAGTGTCAGCAGATAAGGGCCTATGGCCCACCTAGTCTGCCCATTTGAGCTTGAAAGTTCAGTTTATGTTTTCCTAGAAGTCTGTCCCCTCTCAATGTTCTCTTGTGCCTGTCCCAGGCATGCTTAAACCCCTCCACTGTGCTTGCCCCCACTAACTCCTATGGCAGACTAATCCAAGTGTCGACTACACTTTCTGTGTAGAAAAACTTCCTCACATTACCTCTTAATCTACCCCCTTCCAATTTCTTATTGTACCCCCTTGTTCTAGTACTTTTTCTACATTGGAAAAGTTCCCCTACCTACACCTTGTTTATCCCCTTGAAAGTTTCAATCATGTCTCCCTGCTGTCTCATCTCCTCCAATGAGTACATATTAAGGTCCCTTAGTCTCTCTTCATATGCTTTGTGGTGCAAGCCCTGCACCATCTTTTTTGGTCTTCTCTGGATAGTCTCCACCTTATCAATGTCCTTGTGCAGGTGTGGCCTCCAGAACTGCTTGCAGTACTCCAGGTGAGGCCTTACCAATGTTTTATACAACGGTATCACCACCTCCCATGTCCTGCTAGTGATACCCCTGCCTATACACCCCAGCATGCCACTGGACCTCCCTGCCACCTTTGTACACTGCTTTGATACCTTAAGATCATCAGAGACTACAACCCCTAGGTCCCTTTCCTCTTTGGTGACAGTCAGTTCCTCCCCCCCAACCTGTAGCTCTCCCCAGGGTTCCCTCTACCCAGGTGCTTTATTTTGCTCTTCTTTTCATTGAACCTCAGTTGCCATATCTCTGACCATCTTTCAAGCTTCTCCAGGTCCCTTTTCATTTTATGCACCCCTTCTGGAGTATCCACCCTGTTGCAGATCTTGGTGTCATCTGCAAACAGGCAGACCTTTCCTTCCAGCACCTCTGCAATGTCACTAATAAAGACATTGAACAGGACTGGTCCTAGTACTGATTCCTGTGGTACCCCACTGGTCACTCCCCTCTCCCAGATTGTACCCCATTTACTACTACCATCTGTCTCCTGTCTGTTAACCAGTTCCTAACCCAGTTCACCACCTTGTATCCCATTCCAGACTACCCATCTTGTTAATCAGCTATCTATGTGGGGCGGTGTAAAAGGATTCGCTAAAATCTAGGTAGGCAACATCTACCGCCCCTCTCCAATTTAGTTCCCTAGTCACCCAATCAAAAAAATCTATTAGATTCATTTACATGACCTTCCCATGTGAATCTGTGTTGCCTCAGATCCTGAGCACTGCTGGATTCCATAAGTGCCACTATCCTTTCTTTCAGCAGGGTCTCCATGATGTTTCCCACCACTGAAGTGAGGCTGACTGGCCTGTAGTTCCCTGCCTCCTCCCTACTGCCACTTTTGTGCAGTAGGACTACATGTGCCCTCCTCCAGTCCTCTGGAACAATGTGTTGAATGACTCTGTGAACAGGGCTTCCAGAGGCACTGCTAGTTCCCTTCACAGCTCCTATAGTATCCTCGGGTAGATGCCATCTGGCCCCATGGCCTTATCCACCTTCAGCTTTGCGAGTTCTTCCAGAAATCTCTCCACTGTGAATGGACTGGTGTCCACCCCACCCCCCCCATTGCCTCTGCATCCCAACTGTGGTCCTTGACCCTCCCTCTCCTTAGTGAATCCTGAGCAGAAGTATTTGTTCCATATTTCTACTTTTTACAGAAGATCCCCCTCCTTACACTCTCCCTTCTCCCCTTTGAGTCTCCCAACCCCCCCCGGCTTTTCTTCTTTCTCTGATATATCTATAAAATGCCTTATCCCTTTTGTTTACAGACTGTGCTAAACCCTCTTCTTTCTGTGCCTTCACCACAGAACAGCCTTCCTTGCTTCCCTTAGACAATCAAGGTACACCTCCCTGTCATATAATTTGAATTTGATGACAGATAAGGACCTGTTGGACCACCTAGTCTGCCCATTTCCCTGCCTAACAGATAAGCTGCAGATCCTAGTTAACTAACAGCCTACTTCCTCCTACCCCCCACTAGAATTGCCTTATGTCTGTCCTATGCATTCTTGAATTCCCCCACTGTTTTTGATTCTATGACCTCCTCAGGAAGGCAGTTCCATGCATCTACAACCCTCTTTGTGAAGAAATACTTCCTCACATTACCTCTGAGCCGTCCCCACTATCTTCAAATTGTGCCCCTTGTTCTTGCACATCTTTTTCTGAAAGATGCTACCCTCTTGGACTTTGTTGATTCCCTTGAAGTATTTGAAAGTTTCTATCATGTCCCCACTCTCCCTCCTTTCCTCAAGGCTATACATCTTAAGCTCCTTTAGTCTTTCTTCATATGTCTTCTGGTGCAGACCCTGCATCATTTTGGTTGCCCTCCTGTGGACAGCCTCCACCCTGTCTATGTCTTTGCAGAGATGGGGTCTCCAGAACTGTATACAGTACTCCAGATGTTGTCTTACCAACTGTCTGTACAGAGGGCCAACAACTTATAGTTTTCTACTGGTGATGCCTCTCCCTATGCATCCCAGTATCCTCCCAGCCCTCCTTACTGCCTTCTCACATTGCTGGCCCACCTTTAGGTAATCTGATATGACTACCCCCATGTCCCTTTCCATTTTTGTTGTTGTCAAGTATCTCACCCCTCATTGTGTACTCTTCCCCTGGGTTTTTGTTTCCCAGGTGCATTACTTTGCACTTCTTTGCATTGAATCTAAGCTGCCATACTTTTGACCATTCCTCCAACCTTGCCAAGTCCCTTTTCATCCTTTCCACCCCACCTTGTGTATCAACCCTGTTGCAGGTCTTTGTATCATCTGCAAAGAGACATACTTTCCCTTCTAGTCCCTCTGCAATGTCACTTATAAAGACATTAAAAAGGATGGTCCCCAGTACTGAACCCTGTCCTTCTTCATTTGACTCCCCTTATATTTCCTGAAACTCAGCCTTTTAACCCTGACTTTGTCCCCCACCTCTTTGGAGAACCATAGTGGTTTCCTTCTTCTTTTTCCTTTGGCCACTATCCTAATGCATTGGTTTGTTAACTCCACTATGGCTCCTCTCAGTTTCTCCCATTGTTCTTTCACCCTCTCTATTACCTCCTCCTTCCCCAGGACTGCTTATATATATCTATCCATTTCAGTGAAATCCACCCTCCTGAAATCTAATACTCTTGCCCTTGTATGGTTTAACTGAGTCCATGTCTCCATGCTGAACCACACCATGTGGTGGTCACTGGACCCCAGCTGCCCTTCCACATGTATTTCTTCGACTCTGTTCCCATTTGTCCATACCAGGTGCAGAACTGACTTGTCCCTGGTTGGCTCATGCACCAGCTGTCTGAGTCCAAACCCCTGCATAGATTCAAGGATGGCTGTGCTTCTGGCTGAAGCAGCCATCTGGGTGGCCCAATCTACGTCTGGCATATTGAAATCCCCCAGTAGCAGGGTTTCGCCTTTAGCTACCATGTCAGGTATGTCCTCCATAGTTCTCTGTCTACTTCCTCCCTCTGTGCCAGAGGTCTGTAGATCACCCCCTGTGCATATTGCTGTTCCATTCCCTGGCTCCATGGTGACCCACATTACCTCAGCCTCCCCCTGTCTTCCCTGAACTTCTGTAGCCTTCATAACATCTCTGCTGTACAGGGCCACTCCCCCACCCTTTTTACCCTCCCTGTCCCTCCTGAATAGTGTATAGCTTGGTACATTGACTTCCCAGCCATGATTAGCAGAGTACCATATCTATGTTTTTGCTGCTATGTCAAGGTCTGCATCTGTCAATAAGGCCTCCAAGTCTGGAACCTTATTTCCTAGGCTACAGGCATTTGTTAGCAAGACCTTTCATGTTTTACAGTCTGCCTTCACTCTGCTCTTGTTCTTCCTCTCCAGCATCTTCCCTCAACCCTGGTTTCCTTTCCTATGTGCTCTTGCCCCCCCTGTATCACTCGTTATACATTCTCCACCTACCTGCCCTTCCCTGCCTGCTATAGCTGTTCCTGTAGTCCACTTATGATCCTGTGTGTTCCCATGTGGGGGTGTTACTAAGCCTCCTGACCCTCCTGGCTCTCCCCCATTGGCCAGTTTAAATGCTCACAGCTGAAGCATTTAAACTTCTCAAAAATTATCAAGGTCCCCTTCTTGGACAGATGCAGGCCATCCTCCTTATATAAGCTCACATCTGCCCAGGTCAAGCCTCAGTCCCCTATGAAGCCAAAACCCTGCCTTCCACACCAATCCTTCAACCAGGAGTTGAAGGTAGGGATGTGGCATGCCAGAGCTTCTCCTGTGCCTTGGATAGGTAGAACCTCCAAGAATGAGACAGAGCATGCTATATGTTTCAGGTTCCGCCCCAACTTCCTGAAATCTTCCTGGACTCTGGCTAACTCCACCCTTCTCCTGGCCAGTTCATTTTTCCCCAGGTGAATAATGACATCCAGCTGCTTCTTCCTAGCTATTGCCATAGTGATCCCATGGATCCGCTTCCCATCCTTCCAAGAAGCACTTCCTGGGAGGCACTTGACTTCCCTCTCTCCCCTGCTAGGTGACCCTAACTTCACTTTCAGGACAATAGAGTCCCCCACTAAGAGAAGCTTCCCTCTCCTTCAAGATTTCTTACCTCACTTCCCTGGGGCTCCATCCTGGAGAACCCTCCCATCCTCCCTGATCTCAGCCTTGGGTTCCTGAGTAGGGCTTTCCCATTCCTCCAAAACAGTGTAGTAAGTTACTAAGTGGGACCGGTAGGGGGATGTGCTGTTGCCCCCCCTTCTCACCCTCCCTGAGCCCACTGTAATCCAATCACTCCTCTTCCCTGGCATCCTTTGAGTTACTGGTTGTGGACCCGGTGGTCTCTGAGGGGATGGATGCCACCTTCAGCTTGGCCAACTCTGCTCGGAGACAGGTGACCTCCTCCCTCAGCCCAGACAGGAGCCTGCAGATAGGGCAGCATTACAGCCTCCACAATGTCTCCCTGAAGACAGCTGCTCCACAACCACTGCACTGCACCACTACCATCATGTCTATTTCCCTCCCCAATCAACTGCCTGCTTAAGACAGCCATTTGTTATCTCCCAAATATTTGTTTTATTTCTGTTGTGTTGTGTTATGCTTCCTCTCTTCAATACTTCCTGTATGGATGCAGGATGTTGCACGGCCCTATGGGACCCACCTAATAAATGTAGGGTGAGCACTGGGGTGGGTGGGTAGGTAGTGGGGTGGGAGGTGGAATACACCACAGGCTGTGTCCAAAACAATCAGCCAAGGAGACCTCTGGCAGTGACTTCTCACTCCACTCACCATGGTCCAGACATAGCCACTTTCAAACACACAGTCACAAACTTGTCAGCTAGAATGCCTCAATACTGTCCAAACTAAATGGAAAAGCACACAGAAATGGCAGTTAAGAAAATACCTCAAATACAATTATAAACACAGTCAAAACTCACCAGCTGGAGTCCATCCCTCCTGCTCCAACTAAATGGCTTATGGCTTGTTTAAGATGGTTTCATCAACAGATGCACTAGATGACCAATGGTGAAGGCTGCTTGCACTTCAGTATAAGAGGAACCAGTGGATTTCGGAGGAATAATGAATCATGGTGTTCTGGCTGTACTGTCATGTGCCCAGCATCTCTTTTCCTTACAGCCCCATGACCATGACTCTAAGTCCGTCTTCTGCCATGACCAGCTCCAGTCTCCTCCATCACCACTTGCAGAACTTGCATGAGGGGAAAACAGCATGATAGAACACTTATCTGCATCTTTCCTTCCACCTGTATCCCTTTTTTCCTACTTTTCTTTTCTTCATGTTTTGTACATGCATTATAACACACACTTGACAGAAGACAACACAAAGCAGCTGCTGCTGGACACCAACAATGATTACTCACAATAGCCATCAATAATTCTTAGATGGCTATGTCACATGCATGACCAGCAGACAGATAAGCTGCAGTGCCATGTGACTTGTGAGGTGATAGGGAAGTGAGAACACTGGGCCAGTCCCCCATCCCTACTGTCAGACAAGAACCCACCCTACTGAGGGATGTTGTTACCTTATGTCTCATAGAGCAGTCTACCTTACTTTTCACTTATTAGCTGGTTTGCAGGCTCACACACAGAGGCAAAAAAAAAATGAAATGATGGATTGTTGTGACCAGCTGCACAACCAGCAGGAAGAAAAACAAATATTTATCAAACAAATCCTTCAAAATTTCTCCTGCACCTTTCTGAGTTTGCTGCATTCAATCCACCTTGCTCCTACTGCAGTGGAAAACAAATAAAAAAAAAACACTCTTGGGGAAAAAAAATAATAATAAATAAAAAAATAACTACAGATTTCTTTGCACTCTGCAAAACCACCAAAACTCAGAAAAAATGTGTCAGATTATTCAAATAATATCCCTTGCATATTTTTCCAGTCTGATAAAGTCCCTCTGCCTGCTGCTGCTGGAACAAAAAAGATAACTACAGTAGAATGATGATCCATGATTCTGTGAAGAATTGACATTTCCTTATGGATCACTTCAATCTCAAATTAGGGAACTGAAAACAGCATCTGATCAAATGTCAGTATTGGATCGCCCTTCTTTCCACATTGGCACTGAGATGTATACGGTTAGGAGTTTTTCATTTCCAGCATTGCTGATCGTCTGCTGCATATCATATGACTTGTCAACAACTTGGACATGCTCAGTATCTGTTCCCTGTGAAAAAACCTTCTTTATACAAACATCAAAGTGTTGAATTGACAAAGGGAAAATTAGTTCCTATAGACCAGCTTCACTGATTGACAAACCGGCAGATTTTGTCACATTCACCAAATGCAAACCTGGAATCAGATCATCCTTACTGTAGATGCTGAAAACTGCAACTAAATCAACAACATTCAGCTCTTGAGTAGACATAGGTTTAAAGTTTGTAATATGATGTGCATATCCCACATGATATGATTCTATTTTCCATGGTATTGCATAAGGAAATAAGAAGATCGAAGTTCACGTTTCCCTTTTATAATGTAATTCTTACGGTGAGCAAGAATTTAATACAGTAGGTAGGGCATGCAGATGGGATAAATGGATTTGAAATATTTAGGTTCATACCCAAGAGCACCACAGTAAATTTAAGACAAGGAAGTTGTGGAGTGTTTGGAAGATGGGCATGTGGAGAAAATGAAAAACCAGTATCTTGTAGGGCTAGCTGGAGTGAGTTAATAGAAGCCAGTTTATGAAGTACACAAGGTTCTGGCTTTGCCAGAGTAGGAGGATTAATGGCACCAGTGAAAATAGAAACATAGAAAGTGATTTTACCAGCAGATAAGACCAAAGGTCCATCCAGCCTGCTCATAACATTTTTTTTTTTACCAGTCACCCTGATCTAATGGCCAGGACTTTTCCCCTGCTTCTGCCACCTGGCACTTTTTACAAATAGATTTTAGATAGAACTAAGCACATTTCAAGTGTCAAATAGAAGTGGCTAGTTTTCCATTAGCAGGTTATACAGACCTGCCACTAGAGGGATTCTTGGTCTTTCATTAAAAAAAAAAGTATGCCCTCTGAAAGACACAGTCCCTGGCTGCCTGGCCTTCCTGGCTGTATCCTCATTTCCCACTGATCCAGTTACTGCTCTTCTGCCCCCTTCTCCTAGCCCCACCAGCCTGTCTTAACCCCCTCCCTCCACCTACCCTGAATCCTACCTTAATCATGCACCTCCACCATTCTCTACCCCTATTCTATTTCTTCTTGCCTGTCTTCCTCCCCTACTGCATGCCCCAAATGCCTGCTTTCCCTCTGTCCCCCACAGCTTCCACATTCCTACATCCTTCCTCCACTTAGGCAAGCTGCACACTGGTCACTGCCCCTTGCCCAGGGTCCATCCTACTGCCATGAAACTGTCCTACACCCACATTGGTCCTAGCCCTCCACTCTGCTCCGCCGTCTATGCTTACCCTCACCCACTATCGTCGATGCTCAGCAATTTCCCAAGATGCTAAAAGGTGAAAGCATTCCCTTAAAGAAGTACACTGCAGCTTCTTGAGGCTAGTCCTCCTCCTCCTAATGCTGTCAGGCAACGTGCAGCCAAACACTGGCCCATTCTGCTCTAAAGCAATTAATCTGAGCAAGCCTTCGGGTGCCCTCTCATTCATATCAATCAACATCTGCAGCCTCCTTCCTAAAATGGATTCCCTACAGGCCTTCACCAGCCAGCACAACCCTGACATCCTGGCGGTTTTCAAAACCTGGCTCATTCCATCAGTACAAGACCATGCAATCAGCCTTCCTGGCTACAACGTCTTTAGGCTGGATTGAGTCTCCAAAAGAGGTGGGGGCTGCACTCTCTACCTAAAAGATTTCATGCAGGGGCACCACATCTTTACCTCACTCCAACCCACAACTGCTCAGATACTGCCAGTGAGACTCAGAGCCCAAAACAAAGCCCTCACTGTTGTCACCATCAGCATCCCTCCCAAAGAACAGGGAACTGGTCTAAAAGCAGTTCTTGACTTTGTAAAGTCACTCCCACTGGACATGGAATCCATCCTCTTAGGCGACTTCAACAACAGCTGGTCTGCGGCCTATGCTGGTGCACACAGGGATACCATAGCTGCAGCGAACCTCACACAAATGGTTGACTCACCAACCGGGAAAAATTACAGGACCGGCACCAGCACACTCTTGGACAATATTCTTACCAGTCACCCATCGCAGATATCTAACAGTAATGTCCTCCCTGACTCTCTCAGCAACCACTC
The DNA here is from genome assembly GCA_016271365.2 of Neoceratodus forsteri. Lineage (NCBI taxonomy): Eukaryota > Metazoa > Chordata > Ceratodontiformes > Ceratodontidae > Neoceratodus > Neoceratodus forsteri. The sequence goes on from CM028131.1 coordinate 826,977,818, forward strand.
CCCTGTTAGCTGCACCTGGTCAAATAAATTCATCAAACAACCACCAAAAACTATCACCAGCAGGGTTCTACCCAGTGGTCACCTTCCTTGACTCAAATCCCACCTTCTCCATCAAGACTGGTCCTCTATCTTCAACGCAACCAATGTAAACACTGCCCTTGACCACTTCATAAACATCTTCACTGTGGCCTGTGACACGTATGCTCCTATTAAGAAATGCAAAGTCAAATCACTCAGTAACCCTTGGCTCACAGGTGACCTCCTCAGGATGCTAAAAACAAGAGACCACCTATGGGAGCTGGCCAGAAACTCTGGAAGGCAAAACAACATCCAAAACTACAAACGTGCCCACAATGACTGCACCAAAACCATCCCGCAAATGAAGTCCACCTACTATAAGCATGCCCTCACAAACTCCTGGGGTAATGGTTGGGAATTCTGGAAGAACATAAAGGAACTCATCGGGAATCCACCCAGAACCCCCCCCCATCAATACTCAACATCAACGGAACCACAACCCTCAACCCAAAAACCATTGTGAACACCTTTAACAAAGACTTTACCAACCTCAGTGCTGTCCTACCCCAGGACTACTTCATAGATGGAGAAGTCCCTCTGTCCGCAATGAACACTACTCCTACCAGCTCCCCCCACTTCTATTTCAAAGCAGTCAAGGCTCACCAAGTATGCAAATATGTAACCAAAGCCCTTGGTAAATCAAGATTCAGTAATGACTCCCTCGATCTCAAAATCCTGTCTCTCACACTTGATGAAGTGCTTAGTCCTCTGACCAGAATTTTCAACCTCTCCCTCAGCCTTAGCCAGTTCCCGGACAGATGAAAATCTGCCACTGTCACCCCAATCCATAAAAGTAGTGACAAAACTGCCCACGATAACTACAGACCTGTCTCCCTACTACCCCCACTCTCCAAGGCACTAGAACGCATCGTCTTGGACCAGCTCACAGAATACCTGGATATGTACAACACCCTGTGCAAGCAACAACACGGGTTCCACAAAAGTCACAGCACCTCCACAATGCACTTGACTCCGGTGAACAACTAGGCTCAATCTACATTGACTTAACTAAAGCCATCAACACCATCAATCACCACCTCCTGCTTGTGCAGCTTCAGAACACTGGGCTGTCAACTGAATCCATTGGCTGGTTTAAGAGCTACCTTGAAGAATAGTCCAAAACAGTAAGAATTGCTGATACACTCTCGGACCATAGACCAGTCCACTCAGGAGTCCCCCAGGGCTCCATTCTGGGACCCCTCCTCTTCAGCCTATTCTTAAACTCACTACTGGACAGCTGCCCAGAATAATTAATTCTCTACGCCGACGATGCTGTGATCCTTACCTCAGACCCTGATCCAATCCAATTACAAAATAAACTTCAGCAGGCCTTCTCCTCCATTGAATCCTTGTTTCTAAATCATAAACTGATTCTCAATGAGAAAAAAAAAAGTCTATGGTCTTCTGCAGCCCTCACAACAAAAACAAATAACTCCACCTCCCCATGGCAACCAAATGAGGAGCCATCTTAGAGCAAACACAATCGTTCCAGTACCTTGGCATCACCCTTGATCCCCACCTCTCATACGCTGTCCATATCGGCAATGTTGCAAAGTCTGCCAATACGAGGTTAGGCATATTATTCCGGCACAGGAAACACCTAACCCCAGAAGCACTGACAGTGGCCGTCCAAAGCTTCATCGTCAGCATCATAGACTGTGGTCTTATCGTATATGGGTCTGCAACTACCTCTGCTCTCAAAAGTATCACAACCTCCCTGAATAAGGCCTGTCATCTCATCACTGGCTCACATTGCCGTACCCACACATGTGACCTTTATTCCCTATCTAGATGGCTTCAGCTGGACAAACGCATAAAATACCAAACCTGCATCACGACCAAGAAAATTATAATGGGTCTGTCCCCACCTGGTGTCTGTGCCCTCCTTAAGCCTAGACATAGGAATGTCACTACAAGGAGATCCAATTCCCATCTACTACGTATCCCATGATGTTGCACAACCCAAGGACAAAGATCATTCGCCTATCGGGCATCCAACTGGCTCAACTCTCTTGGCAGTGACATGGCGACCGCTCCAACACTTGGCCTCTTCAAGTCCAAACTGCACCTCTCACTGCTTGTATCCTGTGATTGCCCATCTTAACATTTCCACAGTTCCAGCTACAAATGCCCCAGCACCCAGCACTTACAATCAGTCTTTGCACCCCTAGCACCTTACCTGTCATATTCCCTTGACAAGGCCCCCTGGCTGCACTGCCTCCCAACCTCACCCACCTCCCCCCATATCTCCACTCCTGCCCCTGCCCCAACCACCTCCCATACTCCCCCTTACCCCCTGCACCTCCTTCCCCACCTCGATCTCCTACCCTCACTTCCTCCACCACCCATCCCCTTCCCTTGTCTTGCTCATAGCTCAAGTCTTTGTACTGGTTTTTACATGTCTGTAAGTCAATGACTATATGTTTGCAACTAAAAATGATGACTGTTGCACACGCTGATGTGGAACCATTGCAAAAAAGCCTCTGCTCAAAGGTATTGTAATCCTAGATTGAAATAAAATAAAATAAAATAAAATAAATGACTCAAAGGGGTTTTCTACCCCAAACCCTCTGGCATTGACTCTCAAAACTCATTGCAAGCTGCACCAAAGGTGGCTTGCACTGATTGCCAGTGCACCATGGACACTGTGCCCAATTCTGTATTGGGCAGGGTCCTGGTGACAAAGTCCCGTGGCCTGTAGGAACCATAGCAGTGTGCCAAACAGAGGGCAGACCTGGACAGGTTGCCACAAGCCATGGTCAGCCATGTGGCTATGTTCCCAAGTATTCCATGGTGGTCTAGCAGAATACCTCCCCAGCCCTGATCTCCCATTATAATAATGAAAATATCCCTAGTAGTCAAGCACCCCCTGAGCCCCAATCTCCCATTATGATATTGAAAATATCACTGGTAGTCTAGCACCCCCCCAGTCCTGATCTCCTGCTAAAATATTTAGAATAACCCTGCTGGTCTAGCACCCCACCCCAGCCCCAATCTCCCATTATAATAAAGTAAAAAATTCATAGTGGTGTAGTAGACACTCCCCCAGCCCTGATGCCCTGTACTATAAATAAAACAATTTGTTGGTGGTGTAGTGGACCTCCACTCTGGCAGGAAGTGTCCCACCACCCCACTCCACCATCCCAAACTCGGAGCTGGTGACTGGCACAGCCCTCCGCTCACCTCCATGTCGGGATGCCAACTGAACTGTTACTGAACTCATATAGCATTGTGTTTGTGCTAATTGATTGACAGCTTGACAGTTGTCAATCAATGAGCACATACACTATACTGTACGCACTCAGTGACAGTTCAGCTGGCTGCTGGACATGGAGGTGAGAGGAGGGCTGTGCCAGTCACTGGCTCAGAGTTTTAGGATGAGGGGGAGTGTAGTGAGGACACTGCCTGCTCGTTGGCTGGGGGGTGGTGTTCACTAGACCATCAACAAAGTGTTTTATTTACAGCATGGGGGATCGTGGCTTGTGGGGGCCACTAGATCAACAGGGATTTTTTTACTTTGTTATAATGGGAGGTTGGGGCTGAGGTGGAACACTAGACCATCAGGGTTATTTTAAATATTTTAATGTAAGGCTGGGGTTGGGGGGCTGCTAGACCACCAGGAATATTTTAATTATTATAATGGGAGATCATTGGGGCTTCGGGGGTGGCACCTTGGCTCATGCTCCCAGAGGGTTTCTAAGTACCGTTAGGCCAGCCATTGGCTGGTCTAACAGTACTTAGACCTTTGCCCTCTGGGAGGGTTTTAATAATATCAAATTAGGGGATAAAGCAGCCTGCATCTGTGGCAAGCCCCCTATTGCCATGACACAGCCCATTTTTTGGTGCAAGCCCGCTTTGACACATGCAGCCTGCGTTTGACACAGGCTACTTTTAAGAATAGCTCAAGGAGCATTTTTTGACACACATTGCCCTTGCATAATTTATGTTTGACAGGAGCACTTTGCATCAATCTAAGGGCTTTTTTTATACTTCAAATTTTAGTCAGTTCAAGTTTACATAGATGGACTTCATTAAAGGAATAATGCACAACAGGGTGTGTGTCGTGCTGGGATAACATCACGCCTGGGGTTATTAGGCATGAGGCCGCAGGTTGAGTGTGACTAATCACCCCAGAAGTGACATTATATCAGCACGACACACATCCTGGAGTGCATTATTCCCATTATATAATGGCTCCGGAGTGTAAAAGAAAAAAGATAAAAAAGTACATTTTAAAGTATAGTTTGCCTGTTTTTTTAAATGGGGAAGTATACTTTAAAGAAGAGTAATGCTGACTGACTGCCAGTAGGTGGAGCTTCTGTCACTTTGACTCTGCAATCTGCACAGTAAGCCCTCTCTGTGCTGTCCCTGCCTGTGAGGTATTGTCATCATTGTACCCCCCCATGTCTTTTTTAATTGTGCTTTTGCGGAGACTGAAGTAATGAAATCTTGGTTGGTTTTGTTGTGGGAATGTAAAGTTTGATTGAATTTATGTGCCCACCGGACCATGTACAAGCTGATCTGTGAGTAGAAAGCAGATGTTTCCAGTTGTATTTTTTAAATTTTAGGACATTTCTTGTATTTACTTAGTATTGTACCAGGAGTCGGGGGACCATGGCAAAATGGAAGTACAAGCTACTGTTTTCGCAATAGCCAGAAACGGGCTTTTGTACTGAAGAACGTGTTGGCTGAGTGTGTCAGTGGGAAGTAACGGATGATCATGAAGTTGTCCATCCTATTGTCATTTTTCTTTTCAATTTGGCAGGTACTAGTTTGTACAGAGAAAGTGGTAGTTGAACAGTGACCGGACAGGTTTGGACAGTTCTTTTTTTTTTAAATTGATACTGATTTCGAGTGAGGCGGGGAGTGTGGATATTTACCACTTAAAAGAGCTGCTAAGCGGAGAGTGCAGAAGGTGCTCATAGGCAGCAGAGCGATGCTCTTTTTTTGTTTCAGTGAGGTGATTACTGTGCTGGCACTAGAGCCGTGATGCTATGCCAGGATAACATCATGGCTCCAGTGCCAGGCTCACAATCAGGAAGCTACATTTTTCCTTGCCATTGTATAATTACAAATAATACTCATCGACATTTTCTGCTGGATCTGTATCTCATTACTGGATTTAAATAAATAAAAAAAAACAATCTAAGAACTGGACAGGTACATTATATGTCTTACAGTCTCTGTATCAATTAAAGTCTTTTATGTTCATTCTTCTTGAAAGCATATCTGTTCCTGTGTTATCTCTTTTCATAAGGGAAGAAAGACAAAAACAAGAAAGCAAAAGTGTAATAGCTCATTATAGCTTTTGTTCTCCTCTAGCTTCTTTCTTTCTTTTAGTTTTCAAAAACTAGTACATCCTACATCAGGGTGATTTTAAACCATATTTATTTTGAAGCTTAAAAATAGTATTTTTCTTGCAATCTTTTCTTTATATTTTTTCTCTCCACTGGTCTTACCATTGTCCTGCCTCCCTCATCTCCTGGATTGGTATTTTTGTGTATCCCCACCTCATTGCTAATTTTGGGAGCTTATGTACTGTAGTTTCATCCAGCTTCTTTTCCTTTCTCTTGCTTTTATAAGTTTTTTTTTGTTTAAGGCCTTTGAATATTTATTATTTGGTGACAGTTTTATTCACTTTTTGTTATTAAAATAAACTTTTTTGAATGCTGTATTAATTTCTGGTGCTAAAACTGCTCATATTATCATGAGGGTGTTTCTGTAACTTGAGTTAGTAGTAACCTTCTTTAAGGGTTCTTAATTGCATAGGGGTCTTATTTGTGTCACCCCGATGTAGGATGTACTAGTTTTTGAAAGAAACAAAATTGTCATGTACTTAATGTTCCTTTAGTTCATTAATATAGTCTGGCTTTTCTTTTTTTTATATTTCTTTCTTTTTCTATTACATTTTTTTTTATGTTTTTTGTTTAATTAGTATATGCACTGTGTATTGTGTTTTAGAATTCACTAATATTTGTCTTTTCCTTTTTGTGGTCACCTGATATGCTCTTATGACATGGACTTGTGGGCTTTAAAATGAATATGACCAACCCCAACAGACACATGCTGAGAAAGGCCAGGATAGCTGTTGCAGAGAGGGAGTGCAGCTTGGAGCAGCAGATCTTGGGACTTACTTGCTGGTTTTGCACTTGCATTGATTGCTGTAGAACTTAAAGCTCTAGTTCCAGCTTTACACTGCAGCCTATGTGTGCTCTTGCCTTATTTCTATATTTGATACTATATTTTGATACACCATAAATATTTTTGATTTCTGCAAATTACTTCTGGTGTGTATCTGTTTAAAATGAGTGCTACAGCTTTCTTGGATCCCCCTCATGAAGGCCTTAACACTACTCACTGTTAGAGTCCCTTTATTACTCCCCTGTTAATAAAGAGCAGAAGAAATTGTTTAAAATGTTATACTTCTGCTTGCCATCCTCTTCTACCCTTCCCCAACAACATGACAATACCCTCCTTGTCATTCTTTTTCTTCTATGTACCTAAAGAATTCTCCCTCCATAACACCACCAGCAATGGTCAACTATGTGTCCTCTTTTGCCTCCTGACCACTCCTTTGCTTTCTTTAGCTTGCCTGATATTCTCCCCCTTTCTGTTTCCCCTTTCTCCTACTTGTATCTTTTTAAAGCCCTTCTTTTGACTCTCACTTCTTTAGAGAACTAAATTGACCTTTTATGATTGTTGATCCTACTGACTTTTCTGATACAAGAGTCAGTTACCACCAAAAAGGCCCCTTTGATAACTGACCATTGTTTCTATGCCCCACTGATCTTCTCTTCTCTTTTCCCTGTCCCGCTCTATCATTTTACTGAAATCTGCCCTTCTTAGGTCCAGGACCACATTCTTTCAAAAGGACCTGCAGTTATCCAGAGCCAGTTCAAATACTATTGTATTGTGGACACTGGACCCCAGTTGTTCCCTCACAGTTATGCCTTCCACAACCTTTGAACTGGTAAGTACCAAACCAAGAATCCTCTCTTGTGGGTCCCCTGACCACTGTACCAGTAAGCAGACCTGTACTGTGTCAAGTAGTACCTGACGTCTGGTATTCTGAGTTGCTGTATAGCCCATTCATTGTCTGGAACATTCAGGTCACACACAACTACTAGTTCTTTTGCTGCCCTTCTCCTAATTTCATCTCATAGTACTCTATCCATCTCCTCATTCTGCCTGCAATCTGTAGATCCCACCCATCTGTATCTTTTTCCTGCAGCTGCTGTCAGCTGTGCCCACATTGATTCCACTTCCCCACTCCCTTTTGATTGCGCCATCTTTAGCAGACTCTATGCAGTCCTTAATATAGCGGGCTACACCTCCCCTGTGCCATTACCCATGCTCTTTTTATACAGGATATAACCTGGGATAGTCAGAACCAAATCATTATTTCCAGTCGCCCATGTTTCTGTTTTGGCCCAAAATCTAACTCAGCATCTGCAACAATTGCCTGGAACTCGCTAATCTTGTCAAATTCCTGGCATTCATGCAGATTACCTTCCAGCCTTCCTTCTTTGTCCCTCCATATTACCTGTGCCCTATCCCTTTTCCACACCTCCTCCTTCCCCTCCAGTTGTCCATACCCTCTCTTTGCTTACCATGAACATCTCCCTCAAACCCCTTTCCTCATCCAGTCCACTTTTTGTCTGTGCTGTCTCTAGCTCCCCTGTGCCTCCTTCCCTTTTATGGAGGAGTACTAGGTAGGCTCATTTCCTCCTCAACCCTTCCAGTGTCTCCTCTATCTTTAGTCTACCTTCTTTTTTTAATTTTATTTTATTAAACTTTATGATTACAAATACCTTTGAGCAAGAACTGCTTGTTTACAAAGGTTCCACATCAGAGGATGAAGGGTAACATACATACAAAGGCAGACAACATTTACAGTCTAACACTAATTACAGTTACAGTCATATGTGTTGCTAAAATACAGAAGGCAGCTTAAATAAAGTTTCAGGGTAACACAAAAAAATAAGTGATCTTAGGGACAGTTTGAGTGTGCATGGTAGTGGGGAAACTGGAAGAGGTAGGCAGGCGGAGGTGCCTCTGTCAGAGTGTAGGGTGGTTGGAAGTAGTGAAAGCAGTTTTGGAGAAGAGGGGGCAGGTGCTTGAGGGTGCATAGGTGGAGGGAGGTGGTGTGAAAGAAAGGGAGGGGCAGGAGTGTGGTGGTGGGGGAAGGGCATGAATAGGGTAGGAGGCAGGTGCCATAGGAAGGTTAGCTATTAAGGGTTCCAGGTTGCAGGTAAGAAATGACCAGGGGGATGGAGAGCCAGTTATTTAGGAGAAGCAGTCACATTGCACGGTTGAGGTGAGATAGAGTCGGAGATTCCTTTTGAATGGTCCAAGCAAAGTAGAAGGAAGTGCTTCTTTGTTGAGGGTGTTGTACCACTGAGGCACCCTGTGCATAAATGCCCGCTGGCCCATGGTAGTCCTGCACCTGGGAACCTGGAAGATTATCTGTCGGGAACTGTGTGTATGCTGAGTACTGTTATGGGCTGTAAGGAGCTTTTCAACCACTGGGGGCATGAGCCCGAGGAGTACGTTTTTGGATAACAGGCAGGTTTGGTGTTGTATTCGACTGTGTAAGGGAAGCCAACCCACCTAGGCATATAGATCACAGGTGTGTGCATGACTGGCAGCGCCTGTTAGTAGCCTGCAGGCTATGTTGAGCAACACTGAGATCCTACGGAGGGCAGTAGTGAAGGCAGACCCATAGATGGCAAGACTGTAGTCTATGATGGAAATGACAGAGCTGTAAATAGCCAATCTAAGGGCATCTGTGGTCATGCAGTGCTTGTACTTGTGGAGTATACCAATTTGCATGTTGGCAGCCTTCGCTACATAGTCAATGTGCTGAGCATATGAGAGGGTACTGTCCAAAGTGATGCCAAGGTGCTTAAACTCAGTGACATGTTCAAGTGAAGTCCCCCTGTGGTTCTTGATGGACAGGGGCATAGATTTAAACTTGCTCCTTACATGAAAGAATGTCATGACTTTAGTTTTACTGTGGTTCAAGACGAGTTTATGTGAACTCAGCCAATCTTCATGTGCTCAAAATCGAGCTGCAACTGGTATTCCAGGAGTTTGGCGTCATGGTGGGTTGTGAACAGGACTGCATCATCCACGTAGAGTAGCATTTTTTTGCAGGCAGAAGCTAGGGAGGTTGTTCTGAAAAAGGGAGAAGAGTAGGGGTCCCAGTATTGACCCCTACGGGACTCCAGAGAGGACTGGCTATACATCTGAGGTGACACCGGCGATCCTTATGCATTGATCCCTGCCTCTGAGGTAGCTAGCAAACCATTGCAGTGCATCATTGGAGAACTCAATGGTAGACAGTTGCCTTAGCAGCAGTGGATGATTTATGGTGTCAAATGCCTTTGTTAGGTCAATAAATACTGCCCCCACACAGTTCCCTTGGTCAAGCATCGCACGGATGAAACTTGTACATTCAAGCAGAGCCGTGGTGGTACTATGCCCTTTTCTGAAGCCCTGATGCTCTGGGCATTGAACTTCATACTTGTCTAGGAATTTGACTAACTGGTCCGAGACAATTTGTTCCAGGGCTTTAGATAAGGGGGGGAGTAGAGAGATGGGCCTGTAGTTGGTGTGTAGGGCCCTATCTCTGCTTTTATGTACAGGTGTGATGGTGGCCAGTTTCCAAAGTGAGAAGACTTGCCCAAGTCTAAGGGAGAGGTTGAAGATTATTGTAAGGGGTTCAAAGATTTCTTCAAGGACAAACGAGATCAGCTTCAGATCCAGGAGTCACCACTGTACCCAGTATTTAGGATGGCCTTGCTGATATAGGTTCTGGCTACATGAGTTGGTATCTCTTTAAAGAAAAACTGTGGAGTTGAGTGTGACTGCGGTGCGGTGCGGTGTTATGGGGTGTCATTGATGAGTGGGCATCAAAGAAGTTTGGTGGAAGGACACTGCCAAGGTTGGAGAATGCATTGTTAAAAGTATCCCCCTTCCCCGGGTCGTGCCTGAAAATAGGCAGGATTTGTCTAGTGCACTTACCCGGTCAACAAAAGCTAAATAAATAAAATAAAATAAAAGTGTTGGAAATAGTGCCAAGGTCGAGTGTTGGTAATCCATCAATGTTGAGCATTATGGGTGGTGCCTTTGGATCCTTGCCTGTAAGTTCTTTCCGGTTATTCCAGAAGTTTTTCCATTACCCCAGGAGTTGGTTAGTGACTCCTTGAAATATTTGCATTTAGCATTCCGAATCACATGAGTGCAGTTGCTTCTGGCTGCTTTATATTTTTGTATGTTCCCAAGCATAGGTGTTGCATTAGCACAGTACCAGAGGTGATCCCTGTGTTCAGATGTGCCATAAGCTTAGCAGTTCTCCATAATTTTGCTCTACCTTTGACCTTAATCTTTTTCAGGGGCGCATAGAAATCACAGGCCGCAGTGAACCGGTTAATGAACAAGTCCAACGCTTTGTTAATATCATTGAATGTTTCAATAGGTGTCCAGTCCAGGTTGCATAGATGGGATTTTAGCAGTTGGAGATGCCCCTGCTTAAGTACCCTGGTGTGAAGTAGCTTAGGAGTGGGCTTGATGAGTTTGTTAGCCCAGGAGCAGATGACAGGTGAGTGGTCACTTATTGAGTCAGGGACTACTGAAACCGGAGAGATTTGCTTGGGGTAGTTTGACAGAATCCAGTCAAGAAGGGTGAACGTCTCTGTCCAATCGTTGCACCTGGAGGCGGTGGGGACAAGCTATGAGAAGTGCTGTGCTGAGATAGCATCCTTATAAACACAGGCCTCAGGTGAAAGCCAGTTTATGTTAAAGTCGCCCAGTATAATTATCTCCAAGTTGTGATGCAGGCTTCTTAGGTATTTCATGACGCAATTGAAGCCACCGGCTTGGTCCTCAGGGAGCATGTAAACAGAGACTACAGTGAGATTTTTATTGTGAGCTCCAAGTAGAACTTTAATGGTGAGGATCTGAGAAGGAGAGCCTTGGGTAGGGGAAGGGATGATGTGTCCCATATATGTGTCCCTAATATAGATGGCACAGCCTGCACCTCATTTCGCAGTCCTGTCCTGTCTGAATATGTAGTAGCTGGGGATTGAGACTGCAGTGTCAGGGATCCTAGGGTGTAGCCAAGTTTTGACAACAGAGAGGATATCACACTTGTGTAGTTGTATCCAAGTATGGTGGTTATCCAGCTTGTTGAGGAGGCTACAGGCATTGATTGAAGCGATGGTGAGGGACCCTTCCCTCCTGTTATGGGGATGTGTCATTCGGCTAGTTGGTCCTGGATTGGGGTGTACATTAGCAGAGAGCAGAAGTGTAAGTATGATTCTTAGGAGATAGGTGTTGAGCATATTGCATGACATTTTGTTTGTTATTCTTCTATGCCTCCTGATGCCAGGGAATCATGGGGGACCAGTTAGATTGTAGGCTACAAGCATTTGCTAGAGGTGCACCAGAGGGCTGGCCACATGAAGTTTAAGAAGGTGTCCAATGTGCCACAATGGGGTGCTGTGGGCCAAGGTATTGACATTATGTGAACCCATAGTCATTCCTGGTGTGTAGTGCATGCCATAGGGAGGTGCTTGTTGTAGGAGAGATAGATAGGGGGAAGGAACAGGGAAAAAGGGGCAGTGCAGTAAAAACAACACTGCTACTATGAGCGACTTAATATGCCAGTTTAGGCAGGGCATGGTTTATTTCCTGTGTCCAGGTAGTCACTGTTATGGGAAGTGTTAGCAGAAGAAAATGTGAGATGCTTGTGAGGAGAAGGAGTGGTTAAGCTGCAAGGACTGGTCCAATGGGGGAAGGATACCCTGTGTGGGAGTGGTGAGAAAGAGTATTTAAATGTGGCCTGGGAGGGGGTGGGGGAGTGGGATGAAAATACATAGTAGAAGAAAAGCTAGGAGAGCTACAATACTGGAGAAAGCAGGTGCTCCTATAGCTGTGCAGCCTAATGCTGACAGGACCAATCACGGGCCGCCAGCAGCAACACCGCACCAATCAGAGTCAAGCAGCAAAGCTCCGGGCTATGGTGGTGTATGGTGCTCGTACCTTGTAGTGGGATCCATCTCTGAGTTCCAGGAGGCGGTAGAGTGAGTCAGATGTGGCCAGCGCAGCGGCTGGGGTTGCAGTAGTAGGGCACCGCTGGTGGTGGTAGTGCCGTCAGTGTGGGCAGGATCCCTAGTGTGGATAAATATCCAGACAGGTACACATCCAACTTCTGTCAATGCGCTCTAGTTCTCTACTTTGTGAAATGAAGAACATCTGCTCTGAAGAGCCTTCTATCCCAGTAGTTACCCTAATCACTCACAAATTAAAACCCCTCCTCCTACCAGCACCCATTCAACCAATCATTGAAAGCTTCTGCCCTCTAATGCCCAACCCTTCCCTCACCATTGCTCAACCCAAGTCGACCTCTGAGAAGACCAGCAATGCTACCTTCCCCCTCAATGTATCCCTCAGGATTTGAAAATTTGACTTAATGAGAGAACCTTCATTTGATCATTGGCCAGATTGTTAGTACCCAGGAGTATTAGCACTCTGGCTCTGCCATCAAACTTAATATCCCCTCAGTTCTTATTCCATTTCTCCTGGCAAAGACCCCCATAGGCATTTCAAAACTCTCCTCCCTTTCTCTGCCCCACACACCACCTTCACGAGGCATATAACTATCGAGTCTCCAATTTCCAGTACCCTACTAGCTTGCTTCTTCACATCCCCTTGCTGCCTGTTACCCTTACAGCCTGTTTCTTCCTCCCAACTGACTTACAGCCTCCTCTTGGAGAGCCAAGTATCTGCATCTCTTCCTGTGGTGCAAAACAGTTTGCAGTTATGAATGAAAGACTCTGCACCACTAGCATGCTTTGTTTTACCCCTTCCCTCCACATCACCCTGCATACCCAGCAGGCCATTGGGTCTCTAGGGAAGGTAAAGAGTGGGATGTGGTTTCAGATTCCACCCCAGCTGTCTTTACAGATGGCATATTTCATTCTGTGCTGCTACCAGCAGTGACTGGAATTCAACAGTTGCCTTGCAGATGGAGCAGTGAGCAATTTTCCAAAGCATAGCTTGGTGAATGGCTTTCCCACAATCTCTATAGCTAACTAGCCGCTAGTGATGTCTACAGTTCTTACTGCTTGGAGGTAGCAATAATAGTCAAAAACTGCATTGGCATAAGGTGAGTGGAAGAGGCTGAGGGAACCTTGGGACGATTTGGGTCACCTTGATAACAAGGGGAGGCAAGAGAGTAAAAGTAGGAGTGGTGTATAGACCCCCTGCACTGGCAGAGGAGCTGGAGGAGAGTCTGGTGGCAGATGTTGGGAGACACTGCAGTTTAGGCAGGGGAAGGGTGGTGGTGTTGGGGGACTTAAACATGCCAGGAATGGACTGGGAGACTATGACATCCTCGGTAGCCAGGGAACAGAGGTTGTTAGATGTCTTTCAGGAAGTGTTCCTAACTCAGCAGGTGGGGGAGGCACGGATACTGGATGTGGTCCTGGCAGACAGTGACCAGACTGGGGGCCTGGAGGTAAGGGACCCGTTGGTGGGGAGCAACCATGCCACGAGCTAGTCCTGCCTGGACCTAGGAAGGGTAGAAGGCTGCACAAAGACGGAGGTAACTGACTTCAGGGGGGCAGACTTCAAGGAAATGGGAAGGATCCTTAAGAAGCATTTGGATGGGATTGAACCAGACACGGACGTTGACAGTAGGTGGAAAATCATTAGAAGGGGGGTGCAGGATGCTCTCAGCACCTGTGCAAGAGTAAGACAAAAATGTGTTAGGGCCCGTAAACCCTGCTGGTGGACTAGGGAAGTTCAGGAGGTGGTGAGGGGAAAGAAGGAGGCTTATAGGCATTTCAAGTGCTCAAGGAGTGAAAAAGATCAAAGGGAGTACAAGCTGATGGCCAGAAGGGCCACTAGGGTGGTGAGGATGGCTAAGGCAAGGAAGGAGCAGAACCTGGCCAGGGAAATTAGGAGAGGGAACAAGGGGTTCTTTAGATACATTGGGGAAAAATGAAGAGTGAAGGGGCAGATTAGCAGGATTAAAACAGGGGAGGGATGGGCACAAGTCCCGGGGGAGCAGGCTGAGGTACTAAATGAGTACTTCGCCTCAGTTTTCACCAAGGAAAATGGGGGTCTGCATCATACATGGGAGGAGATGGTGAAACTGAGGAGGGGGGGACCCTTACTGATCGGCGGGTCTGGGGAGAGGGGGGGCCTTCACTGGCAGGAGGGGGGAAGGCAAAGCAGGAGGACAAGGTGGAAATCACAGCAGAGAGAGTGAGGGAAGCCCTCAGGTCCCTTAAGATAGAAAAGCACCAGGGATGGATAAATTACATCCCAGAGTGCTGAAGGAACTGGCGGATGTCCTGGTGAAACTCCTGGCAGAGCTTTTCAGCACCTCTCTGAGGACAGGGTGTGTGTGCCCCAGGACTGGAAGGTGGTGCATATAGTGCCTATCCACAAGGGGGATCAAGGGAGGTGGCAGGGAACTACAGGTTCATCAGCCTGACATCGGTGGTGGGCAAGGTGATAGAAAGCATTGTCAAGGAGAGGCTGGGGGGATCTGGAAAAGTCGGGGTGCCTGGACGATAGACAGCATGGATTTGTCCCAGGGAAATCATGTCAGGCAAACCTTGTGGAGTTCTATGACTGGGTGATGCGTGCCTTGGACCTGGGTAGACCAGTGGAAGCCCTCTTTCTTGACTTCAGCAAGGTGTTTGACTCTGTTCCTTATGGGGGCCTGTTGGATAAGCTGGGAGAAATGGGGGTAGGAAACCAGATGATCAGATGGATAGGAAATTGGCTTCAGGACCGGACACAGAGGGTTGTGGTTGGCAGGATAGTCTCATCCCCAAGGATGGTCATTAGTGGGGTCCCTCAGGGATCGGTCCTTGGGCCCCTCCTGTTCAACGTCTATGTCTCTGACATAAGGAAGAGTATCAGGAGTGAGATGAGTCTCTTTGCGGATGACTCAAAACTGGGTGCGGTGGTGGTGGATGAGGAGGAGGGGAGGGTGGCCCTACAGGGGGACCTTGAGGCTCTGAAAATGTGGTCTAGAAAGTGGAAGCTGAAGTTCAATTCAGGGAAATGCAAGGTACTGCACCTGGGAGCCAGAAACCCAGACCAACTGTACACCCGGGGGGGGTGGGTGCTACATGTCTCAATGGCTGAGAGGGACCTGCAGGTGGTGGTGGATGTCAAGATGAACAACTTTGAGACTTGTAGCAGGGCAGCGGCCAAGGCCAACAGGATGCTGGGATGCATCGCTAGAGGGATCACCTCCAGAAGGAGGGAAGTGATACTCCCTCTGTATAACTGCTTGGTGAGGCCGCACCTTGAGTACTGCATTCACTTTTGGAGGCCACACTTAAAGAGGGACATTGAACTCCTGGAGAGGGTCCAGAGGAGGGCAACCAAAATGATCTGGGGCTTGGGGGACAGGACCTATGGGGAGAGGCTTGAAGAGCTAAATATGTACACATTAGAAGAGAGAAAGGACAGGGGGGACATGATAGTGGTCTTCAGGTACATGAAGGGGGTAAATAGGGGAGGAGCAGTTGGGGAAGGAAGGTGGGGGCAACTAGAGTGCATGGGTGGAAGCTGGAGGGAGGGAGATTCAGGGGAGAAAGGAGGAGGTGCTACTTCACTGAGAGGGTGGTGGAGCTATGCAATGTGCTGCCCAGGGGGCTGATGGAGGCAGAGACAGTGGAGGGGTTCAAGAGGGGGTGGGACAGGTACAGGGGAATGGTTCTGGAAGCAAAGTCCTGTGTAGCGAGAATATCCGGGACTGGGAAGGGAGAAGCCACAGAGGGCGAGAAGGCAGCAAGTTCAGCTCCCATGGTGGGGGCTGACCAAACGAGCAGACACGAAAGACCATTAGGCCTATTCTGCTGGCATTTTAGTATGTGAGTGTACCCCTTTGCTGCTATTTACTACTTTGCAATCTTTTCTTGCACTAACCTTCCAAATCCCCTTGCCTATTTGCTAATTTGCCTTACCCCAGAAAGGGATTTAGGGCAGCTCACCAATTACAGCCTAAATTACAACTGGATTAAGGCTCAAAGCCTAGCTCTACTGTGGGCAGAGACTTCTGCCCCTGCCCCTCTTACTTCAAGTCCTTCTTCTGTTAAATTCCTGTTCAGCACTTAACCTTGTGGCACTTCTTCAAGTGGTGCAACACACAGCCTCTCAATTCACTGCTGTTCATGGAGGTTGCACCTTTATATACCTAGACTAGGAAGTAACAGAATCACTTCTTGTACTCGTTACCCTTCTGAACCAAAGTTAAAAAGTTAGGTCAGCAGACAGAATCTGGCTTACACAGACTATCGATCAGATTTCTGAATATAAGCAGTAACTACTCAGCTGAAGCAAATTCCCTTGATCCTGCAACCCCAGAGCTGCTCTAACCCCTCCTGTTTCTGATCACTAAATATAGAACAATGGATGGGTAGGAGTGCATAATGAGAATATTGCACAAATCTGAGGTATGGGATGCTACATAAACCCCAAGAGTGATGCTCAAGGGGGTCTAGAAAAGCATCACACACTGAGGATTTTTGTAAAATTTGAGTTTGCACACCTACAAAGCCACTATTTTATATAACAGCTGGACTTTGTTTTTTCACCCTGATTAAGAGAAATGATCATTGTAATAGCTTTAATAAGCAATAAGCAACAGGTCAGTTAGAGTTAGCACTATAAAACATTTACTTTTGTTGAAAAGGCAATCAGTTTTGAAGTGTAACACATTTTAGCTGTTTCAGTTTGTTTTGAGATAAAAGTGTCACTTGCTCATATAAGGGGGGAGGAGGATGTTCATGACAGACTAAATCACATTTTTTTAACTTTCATTAAAAATGTAAAATGCTAAAAATCATATTAAGAAAAGGAAAGTGTTTTAAAAGTGTGTTTGTATGTGAAGTAATAGGATTTCTTGCAACTTTTAAAACTGTAAGACATCAGGTTTCCATGGCAGCCTCGGGTCTTACCATAGTAATCATGAGACCTTCTGGCAAGACATGAGGTCACCATGGAAATCTGATGTCTTACAGTTTAAAAGTTACAAGAAAACCTTTTGCTCCACATACAGAGTTTTAAAATGCTTTCCTATCCTTTTTTTTCTCAAGAAGCATTCTAGAATCTTACATTTTTTAATGCCAGTTAAAAAGTGCGATTCAACTTGTCATGAACTTCCTCCTCATCCTCTAATGTAAGTGACTATTTTATTTCAAAACAAATTGAAAGAGCTAAAATGGGGCTTCCAGTGATGTCACTCACCTAATGACAGCTCAGTTCTGTCGGCTCCCAAACTCCCTGTAGAAACAGCCTTCAAAATTAAAGCATTTTTGAACAAACCTACCAAAATCGGCAAGGAGGCTTGCAGAAATGCCCAAGAGGGGCTACTTAGGTAATTTAAAGCCAGACGATGAGCGTGATGAGGGTGGATTATTGGACGGGGACTCAGGGAGTGAAGGCTCGCAGGCCTCAGCCACATCATGGCATGGGAGGGCTCAAGCAAAGCAGCTACCCCTGATGACGATCCAGAGACAAATGACCCTGATGCTCACAGAGTTAAGGGACTTTAGGAAGGAGATGCGATCCACGGCGATCATCCTAGGTACCGACATCTCAAAACACAGAAGCAGCAGGAAATGCTTGAAGTGCAGGCCACAGAGGTGGACAGATGCGTGGACAGCGCGGCGTGCAAGATCCTTCAGTTCCATCAGGAGGTCCAAGGCCTGCAGGCTAGGGCGGAGGACACAGAGAGCCGCAACCGAAGGAACAATATCCGGATTGCTGGAGTCCCGGAGAGAAAGGAAAGCCCTGACATGCTTGACTTCATTAAACAACTAATCTGTGAGTCATTAAATTTCCCTGAAGCCCTCACTCTATAGCTTGAGAGGGATCATCCGACATTGGGCTCAAAACCACCCCCGGGAGCCCGCCCACGCATTATCCTGGCTCGATTCCTTTATTTTCAGGAGAAAGATACAATTTTACACACAGCATGGAAACAAGGTATAGTCCTCTACAATTCTCACAGGCTGTACATGGAAAACGATTATGCCCTAGAAGTGATGAGTAGATGCAAGTAGTACATACCAGTCATGTGGGCCCTTAAAGCAGCAGGACTCAGATTTCACACACCCCTATCCGGCCAAGCTGGTGATCCAATTCCTAGAGGGGGCACAGACATATGAATTGACTGCAGAGGCAGCAGCAGAGCTTAAGAGCTGGATGACAGAGGCGATGCAGGGCCAAACAAGCCAAAGGGCAACAATATCCTCCAAGTTTTCACAAAGGATGTGGAATTTGGGTTGCAGGGATTCATGTAGATGACAGAGAAAAGAAGTGATCCAACAGATTGTCAACCCTCTTAGGAGTCAGCCACAGAACACCCCCTCAGGTTCGAATCCCACTAAGATGGACAGTATTGGATCTCTACATTGAGAACTGTAAGGGCATTATGCAGAGGGCAAGAAGGCCTCACTCTGGACTATCCTTGAATATATTTCAGCAGAGAGCAGGACTTGGCTGAAGGAGCGGACCTGAATACGTCAGATGTTATCTTTCCCTCTTTAATGGACTGCCAAAGAGAACTCCAGGGACAGACTCTCCAGACACCATCTTATCAGATAAGTCCCAGTCTTACTAATATTTCAATTTTTTCACTTTTTTTTTTAACCAATCTATGCTTTAGTACCTCTAACCCTAACAAGGTTTCCCTGACACTAACTGCTCTGCTACCCACCCATATGTACCCCCAACTAATGCGATAATCCTTTCTCAAGATAATTTTCTTTCTGGGAAAACATATCTTTAAGTCCCCAATCTGCCCGCCTATAGATCTAAAGGCTCCTCAGTACTAGAGCCACCAGGGCAGGGGCTCCTGCACTTTTCCTGTGCTGGACTGGGACAGCTATTATTAACCACTGCATATTAACATCTGATTCTTCTGTGTTGTGGGGTGGATGTGGGGGTGGATCCAGAAAATGTTTGGACAGCATATTGCAATTTCCACTCTGAAGGGCTGGGGTCAGAGAAATATGCAGCAGATTGGGCAGATGACCCATTCACTACTGAGGCCCAAAAGGGCTCAAATAACCTCTGTATCCCCCGCCGCTTGGAGTTGGATTACATGATGTGCAAACCATTACACGTAACACGGACTCGGATAATGCGGACTATCGGCAAAGGCGGACAAAATAGCAAAACCAAATTCATTTACTGGACTGCAGTAGTTGTTTTTAACAGTTTACGCAGACATTGTATGCCATCAACCACGGACAGCTGATTAGGCTTGACAGCAGTACATTAAGTAATTATCGCCTCGTTCCACCGCAGTATACACGCTTATCAGGTTAATTACCGACCGCTTAAATAGTGTTGCCACTTACCATTCAATAGATTCTTTACTGTCTGTGTGCTGTGTGCTTAGTGTTTAGTGCTTCTTGAGACATGTCTAGAGGCCCTGGAATTCCTTTGTCTCGGAAAATTGAGCTTCTTAAACAGATTGACGCTTTACCGAAGATGAGCATCAGAGATCTTGCTGCCCAACTTGCCATACCAAAGTCAACATTATCTGACCTTCTGCATAGCAAGGAGCAGTTGTGGGCTGAATGGCATTCAAACCAAAACACGCTCAGAAAGCGAAAGAGGGAGGGTAAGGACTCACAGGTGGAGGAAGCTTTATTGTTGTGGTTCACTTCTGTCAGGGAGCAGGAGGCTATGATGAGCGGGCCACTGCTTGCTACCAAGGCAAAACAAATCGCCACTGCGATGGGCAAAGAAGAATTTAATCCAAGTGATGGCTGGTTACAGTGATGGAAGGTGCGCCATAACATATGTTTTAAACGGGCGCATGGAGAGAAACAGAATGCTAACAGCTCAGGGGCAACTGACTGGGTACGTGATGTGCTTCCTGACATTATAAGTGGTTACCCATCACACAACATTTTTAATGCTGATGAGACAGGCCTGTTTTACAGGTGTGTTGGTCAGGGAACACTAACATTTAAGACAGAGCTTTGCTAAGGGAGGTTTTTGTGTGGAGCAAATCACAGATGATCCTACTTCTGTAGAGGAGCTGATCCCACCACCGCTGGGGCTCACAGAAAATGATTTTGCTGCCCTCGCACATCTTGGAGATGAAAACAAACCAGAGGCTGCACCATTAGATGACATAAAAAGGGTTCTAGAGGAGTTGCAGCACACCAGCAGTCAATCAGCATCAGAGGTGGAGGAATGTGAGGCTGAAGATGAGACCGATGAACCGGAACCCCTGCCAGTAACTGCCGCTGATGTTTCAAAAGCTCTACTAATGCTCAGGCGAGCCATAGAGCAATGCAAAGAGATACAGCCTGATTGGGGTCTGATGCACAGCATCGAGCAAAGCTTCAGCAAATATACAGTGAGAGCGACTCGCCAGACAACCATAGATAGCTTCTTTAAATGAAGCAAAAAATTTTAAATGCACAATTAAATAAAGTTGATTTTGTTTATGTTTATCCACACCTCCACCCCTCCCACTGCCACTGCCACAGTAAAGCACAATCACTGATCTTCAATCAACCCTACACATCCCCACTCCACCACAACAAAGCAACAACACAAGCAAGTACCTGTAAACAAAAAAAAAACAAACGATGAGCCGCCTATCGGCAATGTCGGACAACGGCTTAGGCGGACAAAATATAATAGCACGGAGGTGTCCGTGTAAAACGGCTTGCACTGTATAACTCACCCGAATATAGAGGGGTTAGATAGTTCCTTATCTTAGCTAAACTCTTAAACAAGTTGCTCTCTTTAAATACAGAGTTAGTTTACTGGGGAGAAATAGGGAAACAAGTGACATTCCCAACCCGTCCTTTACCTTTTCCCCTTGGGCACTTTGGAGTGCTTAAGGCCTCCAATACCATAGGAGGCACATTGGTGCATGCCGTGTGCTTGCATCAAGGTCATTATGAATGACCACATAGATGGAAGTACCACAATCTGGTGAATGAACACTTTAGTTATGTTAGTCCAGTTGGCCCAAAGGTTTTCCTGGACCCACCAGACAGGGAAGAGATTCCCAACCACAAGTTTTTTTCTCGTTTCTCAGGTTATTGAACAAGTTTTAATTGTCAGTTGGAAAGTTCAATGCCCACAGGTGATGGATGTAAATAGACACTTATTCAAGGCCATCTTTACTTTGTATTGTAAGGGGTTATACCCTAAAACATTAGTAGACAGTCACAAGTTTCTTTTGGGGAAGGCAGTGGTTGCAACAAAGTGTTTATTATTCCCGATGATGTGAAATACTCCAGGTGATGAGCTGTGTCAATGGCTAAGCAACAATTAAAGTTATGCTTCCTGAATGTGAATGGTTTGGGTAGCCCTATTAAAAGAACCAGGATTATCACACTACTTAGAAAAATGAAAGCAGAAGTAGTGTGTATGCAAGAAATGCATATGACACAACTGGAATACAGTAAACTGAAAGGGAGGGATTTTATCCAGATTTTTTCATCAGCAATGGGGAGTGGGGGACGGAAGAGAAGGGTTGCCATACTGATCACAGGCCACACCCCCTTACGATTGACAAAGAAGTGGGCAGACCCAGAGGGCAGGCTGGTGGTGGTCCAGGGGGTGGTTGCAGGAGCAGGAAGTAACATTGGCAAATATATACCTTCCTCCAGACTCAAATACAGCAACAATTAAATTCCCACTGGACAAGGTTGTTGCCATGACTAAAGGAACCCTGTTATTAGCAGGAGATTTTAACATTGGTCCTAACCCATCCCTGGATACCACGAGGGCACACCAAGGTAAACAACCAGCCCCACACACATTTTTCAAGCAGTTTACTCTGGAGGTTGGTTGGATGGATGTGTGGCAATATCTCCACCCATGGGTTAGGAGGTACTCATATTATTTGGCAGTTCATGGCACCTATACCCATATAGATCATTGCTATACACAAAACGAGAATCTGGGGAAACTGGTTGATGCTACAATGGGTGCTATAGCACATGTGGACCATGCCCCTGTAGTTACCACCTGGCACTTGGGCCCAGAGAGACGCTGCACCAGATAGAGGTTTAACCTGGCCCACCTTAAAAGTGAACCTTTCCAATATTTCCTTAGGGAAAAAATTGAGGAAATCATTGGGGACAATTCGGACTGAGACATCCCTGCGACCATTAGATGGGATACCCTGAAAACAGTCCTCAGGGGCCACCTGGTAAAGCACACAGCCACACTGGCCAAAGCACGGCAGGAGAGGCAAACGCAGCTTGAACAAATGCTGCAATTCTTGCAGTGTGCACATCAGCTGGGAGACAGCTTGGTGTTAATACAGATCAAGCAGACCAAAAGAGACTTGGATAGCTTGTGCACTCAGGAGGCTGAGATGGCCTTGGCCTTTTTAAGGCAAAAATACAGTGAGATAAGCCCTAGGGCCTCTCGCCTGCTTGTCTGTCAAATACGTAGGCAACACAGCCTGTCCACGATTGTGATTATAAGGGATCCAAACACAGGAGGACACCTTACCAAACTTAAAGACATCACCCAAACTTTTACCCAATTTTATAAGGAGCTATACACTCCAGAACAACAGGTAGACTCCAATCACATTAACACTTTCCTGACTGCTCTTGATCTCCCCAGACCCTCTGAGGACCAGCAGAACACCCTACTAGCCCCTTTTACTCCAGCTGAACTGAACGCTACCATAGCCAGGTCAAAAATACAGAAAGCCCCTGGGCCGGACGGTTATGGGGCAGAATTTTATAAATGTATGGTCCAGCCTATAAGCCACCTACTACTGAGTGCCCTAAATGAGGTTGTGCAGGGGAATTCCCCCCCCAAGCTGGCCCTATGCTACAATTTCACTAGTCCCTAAACCGGATAAAGACCCACTCCAATGTAGCTCCTATAGACCGATTATGGTCCTTAATATGGACCACAAATACTTTACATCCATTCTGGCACGAAGATTAGATGCTATCAAACCAACCCTGATAAATCTGGACCAAACAGGCTTCGTCAGTGCCAGATCTACGGACAACACATGCAGGGCCCTTCATCTGATACATGAGATGCAATCCCGTGGGTCCCTGGGTGCCTGTCTCAGCCTTGATGCTGAGAAGGCATTTGACCGAGTGTCATGGCCCTTTCTCTTTGCTACCATGACTAAAATGGGCTTCCCTTCCCTTTTTATTGCCATCATTAAGGCATTATATTCCTCCCCTCAGATGTGTGTAAAGATTTCTGGCCACCACTCGGACTACTTCCCTCTGTACACAGGTACCAGGCAGGGCTGCCCCCGAGCCTTTTTGCTATCTGTATTGAACCTCTGGTACAAGCAATACGAATAGCCCCAAGGGTTTCAGGCATACAGATAGAAGAAGTTGAACACCGTATAGCACTATATATGGATGATGTCCTACTCTTCCTCTCCAACCCTATAGAATCAATTCCAGTGGTTTTCCAAATTCTAGAAGAGTATGGAGCCTGCTAGGGAAATAGGCTTAACACTAGCAAGACTGATGCACTCGTCTTCCACTTTGACCCCCCAGGCAGGTTCAGGGGGAGGTACCCCTTCAGGTGGAACCTGGACAAGTTGAGATATCTGGGCATCTACCTCTCCCACAGGTCTGAAGATGCCATGTGGTTTAACTACGACCCCTTCTTCACACAAATGAAGCAGGACTTTGAGAGATGGAGCCTCCTCCCTTTGAATTTGGTGCAGAAAGTGGAAGAGATTAGGATGGTGGTTCTCCCATGGGCACTGTACCTATTTCAAAATATACCCCTCAACTTGCCGGTGAAACTCTTCCGAGCATGGAATGGAGCCATCTCTAGGTTTGTCTGGGCAGGCAAGCACCCGAGAATAAGGCTCACTCAACACTCTTTCCCTACCTAAGTCACAGGGAGGGTTATAACTACCTAACCTGAAATTATGCAACTGGGCCTCCCACATAATGTTTCTAATCTGACGAAGGTCGGTTGGTACCCTAGCCCATTGGAGAGAAATTGAGGACATGATACCACAACCCGAATGGGAGAGAGTGATATTCTGCCAACCCCCCCACCGAGGCAGTGTTTCACAAATCCGTGGATTCTCCACCAAATCCGAGCCTGGCACACTATCTGCAGAGTCCTACAGATCTCCCCATACTTAGTACTCATCTGCCCTATAGGATTCCTGGAGGCTTTTCCCCCAAGACGAACTGATTACACATTTGGAAGTTGGAGGCATCTACAGCTTATGACTCTACACAGTTCCTGCGGGGGTCTCAGTTTAAGGAGTTTGCTGAGATGCAGCAGGAATGTAACCTGCGGCAGTTGGATTTTTTCCGATTTCTGCAACTTCATCACTACTATGACATGCTCCCAGCTGGGGTGCACAATCCGGAGGGGCACCCCCACCTGATAATGCTGTTAAAGTAGGTCTTCTGATCCAATGGGCTACCACATGCCATTTCAGCTCTTTATAATCCTTAGTGGAAACAACTGGGGAAAATACCTATACAATAATGGAAAAATGGAACTCTGAGCTGGAGCTTCACCCTACCTGAGAACTCTGGGGAGCTATCTGGCTCTCATCATCTAAACTTACCTGCTCGCATATTTTCATGGCAACTTCTCATAAGATTTTTCCATACTCCAGCCGTAACTTCACACTTTGGGGAAACCGCATCAGCAGCATGTTGGTGCCAGTGCGGTGAAACCAAAGCCCACCACTCACATGTATTATGGTCATGCCCGAAATTACAGCCATTCCTGGGGGATCTCGGGGGGGAACTGGAGGAACTATGGGGGCAGGGGATTCCCTGGACAGGAGAATTCTTCATGTTGCATGTTTTCCTTCGGGATTTAAGAGGCCCATATAGTGGACCCCTGTTGGGAATCCTATTGTTAGCTGCAAAAAATGCCATCACTAAATGCTGGCTCACTAAACTGATACCCTCAATCGAAAACTGGAGGACCATAGTTAATGATATATACAGAGCGGAAAGAATCACTTACTCTCTAAATGACAAGGCCTTGTTATGCTCTATGAAAAGGAGCAGGTGGATATTATATATAATGCCCAGGGACCCTGAATTTGTCCCCAGGGATAGATTGACCTACAATTCAGAGACTTCCTGGACACACTCACCCTATGCCTTTTAGGAATTCAGTACTGGAAGGCCCCTCCCTCCCATGGTGAGGCATGCTGTACACAAAGGGATGGGGAGGAGTGGTCAAGTTGGATTCCTGGGTATGAGGAGCTGGAGGGATAAGGGGTGAGACAGAGGGATGAGGGCTCTAGCCAGAAAATAAGGAACATACTAGAAATATTAAACAATGAACTGTTTTTCTTTTGTCTTGTTGATTTTGTCAATAATGATGTATCAATATATGAATTGTGTCCCTGCCAAAGTTCAGATAATGCCTGGTTATATTGAATGAAACCGTGACTGTAAAAAAGTTGAAAATACTTAATAAAAAAGACATTTGCAAAAAAAAAAGAGCTAAAATGTGTTACACTTAAAAAAATTGCCTTTTCAACAAAAAAATGTTTGACAGTGCTAAATCTAACTGAAGCAGGTGAGTTCTGATTCATTCATGGAGGGAGGGAGGGAGGGAGGGAGAGAGAGAGAGAGAGAGAGAGAGAGAGAGAGAGAGAGAGAGAGAGAGACCCGGTGACTTCCTCTGTGTGAGTGAACAGTGGCATGTGCTTTGTCATAGTGAAAGTCAGTGTGTGTTTGTTGTCATAACCAGCTGGTTATAATGACAATTTATAACTGGCTTTCTCTATGGGAAAAAATGATGGCCACTTATTATAGTCCTACTAATCATGCTGGGTGTTTAGCACTCCCTCCCCCACCACACTGCTGATGCCACCCAAGCAGGTTACAGATTAACTCTTTGTTGCTGTACTTTAATTCAGCAGATTGCAAAACTTATTAAGCAACTCTGCAACCTTTTGCCCTTTTGAATTAAAGTTAGAAAGTTAAACCGGTAAATTAGAAACTAGCATACAGAGTCCATCAAATACCAGACTATACACAGTAGGCATCTACTCAGCTATGAGCAAAAGCTAATTCTCTGGTTTATGGAACTCCTGATGTTAAACCATAAAAGCAGAGAGTGCTCTTTCCAAAGGTATGTGCTACTGTAAATAACAGTATTCACAATCACACAGGCATACTGTAGCACACTCAGATGCAACAGATGACCTGGTGTACAACTCAAAAACAGTGTATTGTTGCCAAAGTTTAATTAGTCGATCATAAATGTTAAGTGAAGGGAGTCAGGCAAAACAGGCTTTTACAGTAAATTCTGAGATTTCTACAGGGATGCTCAAGGGTATTTGGTGCTGTGGAGGCAGTCCCCCTCCTCCCCCAACATAGACTCAGGGAATACAACACAAGGTCATTGAGAGGTGAGCTGGACATGCATGCCAGCTCTGTTAGAACTGACAGGTAAGCAACAAAAGTAGCCCCTCTGGGTACACTAAACTCCATTGCAATAGAGACCAATATGGACGATGGGCATGAACTCTCTGCCTGGACATCAGGAGTAAGACAAGCACCATGGAAGGAGGCCCGTCATGGTATGTTGGGGAGGGCAAAGCTACTGTAATCGGTTTAGAAGCAGCCACAACAAGATCCTTCTGCACATAGCCGGCCTCCAGCCTTTGGCATTTGGTATCCCCCACTTATATAGATCAACATTACTCCATTAGAACTCTGTTGCTACTATAACACTCAAGTTGGAAATCAATGTCAGTTTATCCACTCCTGCTGTTAGACTTAATCCTCTCTGCATGGAAACCAATAGAATCGATCAGTCCCTTGGAGGTAGGGATGTCCCTATTCTGGTGCATCTTATGTGCTGGGGTAGCAAGTACTGCTACTGTGGACATGTCCAGGTATACAGGACAGACAGCACTTCTGTGCTATCACTAAAGATGGGTGTTGAAATGGATGCCCTTCTAGCTGTCTGCTAAACTCCCTTGTTGTGTGGTGGTGTGGTGAGGCTTGGAAGAATTAATTTTGCTTCCTTCACGCTCACACATTCATTGGTTTAGTGTAACCACATTAGAGTAACCCCTTATTGTATGTTGTGAAAATGTACTCAATCCAATATATGATTTTTGTTTGTTGTTATTGAAACAGTTGTTATCGAACATAGAACTGCCAGTTTTGTTGTTTAGGTTACAGTACTTGTTGTTTCCTATATCCTTTCCTAAAGCCTAACCTCTTTTTGCAGAGGCTAGTCCAAACTATGGGGTTTTCCATCAGGAAGGAAACTCAGAGGTTTTCCCTTGGAAACAAATGGTC
This sequence comes from Neoceratodus forsteri, assembly GCA_016271365.2. Lineage (NCBI taxonomy): Eukaryota > Metazoa > Chordata > Ceratodontiformes > Ceratodontidae > Neoceratodus > Neoceratodus forsteri. Next base: position 827,005,213 of record CM028131.1, read on the forward strand.
CTTACTCTCCCCCTTCCGCTACACTCAGTGAGTAAGTACAACTTAACCTCTCAGCTTTTTGGTACAACACCAGGTGAAGCTAAACACCCACCCCACATATTAAGAATTATAAGCAGACCATGCTAGGACCCATAGTCACAGACCCATCAGGCAGAGAGGCACAGAGAACAGGAAAAATGGAAGGTATCAAACCAGGAGAAGTACTGTGTGTTTCCTGGCATGTAAAAGGGTTTAATCATCCTGTAAAATGCAACAAGGTTCTGCAGCATTTGAAATCACTGAAGACGGATATTGCCTTACTTCAGGAAACACACCTCACAGACAAGAGCATTCAATGGCTGCATAAGAGCTGGGTGGGGCAGATCTTCTATAGCTCCTCCTCATCAAAATTAAAGATGTGGTCATATTACTTCATAGGTCACTCCCCCAGACAGTGGAAAAAAATAAAAGCAGATAAGCTTTTGGGACAATTAATGGAGAGTATACTAAAGGAACGATTGGGGGTGTACTTGGAGGAGGTGGGAGGTCTGGATAGTCGGCAACATGGGTTTGTGCCAGGTAGATCATGTCAAACCAACCTTGTGGAGTTCTACGAATGGGTAACATCAGAACTGGACAGGGGAAAGCCTGTGGATGTATTATTCTTGGACTTCAGCAAGGTGTTTGACTCTGTCCCCCACAATGGTCTGGTGGAGAAACTGATGGGGTTAGGAGTAGGCCCTTTGATGGTCAGATGGATTGAAAACTGGCTAGTTGGACATACCCAGAGAGTAGTGGTCTTTGGGGAGCTCTCAAACCCTAGAGAGGTTGGTAGTGGGGTACCGCAGGGCTCGGTCCTGGGTCCGATCCTGTTTAATGCATACATATCGGACATCAGGGAGTGTATAGGGTGTGAAATGAGTTTCTTCGCGGATGACTCCAAGATGGGAGCAGTAGTTGAGGGAGAAGAGGGGAGGTTGGCCCTGCAAGGGGACCTGGACACCCTGGAAAGCTGGGCTCACACATGGAAATTAAATTTCAATATCACCAAATGCAAGGTGTTGCATCTTGGTCGGGGAAACCCTAAACACAGGTACACCCTGGGAGGGGAGGCGCTGGAGGCCTCAGTAGGGGAAAAAGACCTAGGGGTCATGGTGGATGCATGTATGAATAACTCTGAGCAGTGCAGGAGAGCAGCTAGCAAGGCAAACAGGATGTTGGGATGCATCATAAGGGGGATCACCTCTAGGAGCAGGAAGTGATTCTGCCGCTGTACAATGGACTGGTTAGACCACACCTTGAGTACTGTGTACAGCACTGGAGACCACACTTGAAGAGGGACATACAGCTCCTGGAGAGGGTACAGAGGAGGGGGGGAAGCAATTTATGCTAAACTCTAAGCACCCAGCAATGATGATATGGACTTCTTTTCCCAGCTAAGTCAAATTATAGCTGAAGTCAAATTAGATGATACTGGCAGCCCACTGTTTATAGGAGGGCACTTCAACCTAGCACCAGATATCTGGTGAAGTTAGATCATAGGCCACCCCAGATATGCACCCCTGGGCAGGAGCAGCCCTGGAAATCATGTGGGATGAATGGGGTCTGGTAGAAATATGGCACAGGGACAATCCAACAGGGAGGGACTACTCCTTCTATTCGGCTGTGCATGGTACACACAGTCATATAGATTACTGGCTAGTTGATAGGGTGGCAGAGCAGGGCACATTCAACCCTACAATAGACTTGATCCTAATTTCAGATCGTGGTCCGATAGGTATGTACTTCTCTCCTCTGGGGGAACAGAGCTGATCACCATGATGGAGATGTAATCCTCTCCTTCTACGAGACTCTGAGTTTTGCACCTTGATTAGGTCAGAATTCTTTTTTTTTACACTTTATTTTTATCCCTCCTTACTACCCACTCTCCCCCACTCCTTCAGACTTTGACCATTCCTGGTGACCCTGCCACGGAGTCTGCCCCTAGACTGTCAGGTATACTCCTGTGTCCTCCTTTCCTTCCCTCTGGAGTGCCTGCACATTGGGGTCTGCCCATGGTAGGTGATCTGGGAGAGTAGGTTAGTTGTCATCTTGGCAGTGAGTAGGGTGTTTTCCCATTTACTCCCCTTAGATCCCACTACCCCTAAGGACGTCAGCATGCTGGACTGACATTCAGGCAGAAGGCGTGCTGATGCACATCATTGCCAAGTGCCCACAACATCCTCCTCTCCTTGGTTCTGAAGAACAGCCTGCACCCCGATGCCAGTGTTTCCACAGTCACAGGTGCACTGGGTGCTCAAAGCACCCCAGGAACCCCCCCCGGAGGAGGAGGAGAGCATCCATTGGGATGCTCGATCCTTCTCCACCCCTCCAACCCCCAGCGACCCAAGTCCATTCCCAAACCCGAGTTGCTGGCATGGTGCGAGGTGTGGCTTCCAGTGCCTTAACCTTCAGCTCCACCGGGCCTGCAGGTCAGAAGTTTAATCTTACTTTGAGATCAATAATAATGGAGAGGTCTCCACAGGCACCGTGTGGGAAGCCATTCAATCATTCACCAGGGGACATATTATATCCTGTACAGCTGCAAAAAATAAAGAAAGAGCTAAGCAACTCCAAAAGTTAAAACAGGGTCTACGTAACATGGAAATTTAATTTAAAGCCTCCCACTCACCATCACCAGGCCCCATCTCTTCCAAAGTAAGTCTTTAATACAAAATCTATACTATAATGCACCATAAAACAGCATGGCAGATGCTGTGCACCAAACATAAATTTTGGGAATCCAGAGAAAAAAGCAGTAAGCTCCTAGTGTAGCATCTCTGGAAACAAATACAGTAATGAGACAGTACTACTGACTCCTATATTCCTTCCAAGCGAGTGGAACCCCATGTAAGCTGCTGATTCACACCTTCGTTCATGACACCCCATCTCCTAATTAGGCCCCAACCTCAATCAAGAATTGGACAGATGTCTTGCTGCTGATGAGCTTAGGTCAGCTCTAAAACAGTTAATCCAAGGTAAAGCACCTGGACTGGATGGCATCACAGTAGACTTATAGCAGCACCTGATGCCCATCATAATACCCCCTTACTGGCAACTTTGCAGGAAGCCAGATCAAAAGCTACCCTCCAACCAACTATGAAAGAAGCAGTGATTACACTGTTGCCTAAAAAATCATCAGTTCCACTGTATCGTGTCGATATCAGGCCAATTTCCTTGATATCCACGGACACTAAAAATCATGGTCAAGACATTAGCAAACAGACTAGAAAGAGTTCTCCCTGCCATAATTCACCCTTCACAGGTGGGATTCCACAATGGAAGAATGGGCACTGATAATCTCTACACGGTGCTAAACCTCAAATGGCATGGCATACAATTGGATACCCCCATGGCGGCATTGGTGGTTGACTTTAAAAAAGCTTTCAACTCAGCAGAATGGGATTATTTACACTCCACATTGGAGGTATATGGGTTTGGGTCATACATCTGTAACTGGATTGCAACCCTCTGTAGCTCACCTACAGCTACCATATTGACCAACCGCAACATCTCTGCCACTTCAACATTCATAGAGGAACATGGCAAGGCTGCCCCCTATCCCTTATACACAAAAGAAAGCAGTGCTACACTTCAGGCTCCAAAATAAACAATTTATTGAAGTGCTACAAACAAAAACAAATGCCCTGGTGCTTCGAGGGATCAAACCCTCTTCCTCAGGGGGTAGAGTCTAATTCAAACTAACATCTCTAAAACAGAGAAAATATTATGACATCACAGTCATGTGACAGAATAAAAAAGAAAATGTATATAAACCATTATTTACAATAATTTGGTCACAAAAATAATAAAAAAAATATGACACAAAAGTTAAATCTTTCACTATTTTTTGTTTTATAAGTTTTTACTACTTTTTTATATATGTATATATCATATGCTAAATTTACTATCACAGGGTGAACCACCCAGAATGTACATGGAACCAGTGAAACAGTAATATTTAAATTATTGTAGCATATTAGTAATGCTGCTAAAAATCAAAGAATATCCTTATATAACTTCGATTTATTACAAATTACCCAGCATTGAGGGCATTTTTTCAAGCAGAGTGTGGTTTCTGCTGCTCCCTGTCCCCCCTAATCCTTTTAGTGGCCTTGGATTCACTTACCTGACAATAATTGGCATTGCAAGAGGTGCAAGGCTTACAGGTCCAGGGTAAATCCTATCTAGTTAATATATACTGTATGTGAATGACCTGATCCTCACCATTACTAATCCGGCGCAGTAGCTGCCCCCCATAATGACTACACTGGGCCAATTCACAAAGGCCTCTGGGTTAGTGGGGAACTGGAATAAAATTATAACTTCACCACTAAACCTGTCACGAACCAAAGACTGTATCAAAGGCATGCAGATGGTATGGACACCCAATGGTTTTTCATACCTAGGGGTACAGATCACCACAAAATAGAAAGACCTGGTGGAGGCTAAACTCTTACCACTCCTTACCTCTCTGGAACCCAAAATTAAAAGATAGTTAAAGCTATGCTTGTAACGTAAGAGCAAGGTGGAGGCTATACATTGTTTTGCCCAGATTCTCCTATCTATTCTCTAACCTACCCATTGAAGCATCAAAAAAGATTTTCAACAAAATAGAGAAACTGCTAGCCACCTTTTTATAGGAAGTTAAGGCAACTAGAATAAGCAGGACAAAGCTCAGAGGATGACTAGGACTCTCATGGTTCCAAGGTTATCTCCGAACCTACAGGATGGCGCAATCACAAAGTGGTTCCTTCCTCCTAGCAGACATACACCTGCCTGGGTCCCCCTTGAAGTTGATTTGGCCAGTGTCCCCTGGGTGGGTCTGTTGTTAGATACCAAGGTGAAATCAAGCCCAACAGTAGACCACATTATTATTGAGACTCAGAAAGCCTTGAACAGGTGCATGAGAGAATCCAGAAGCCTGAAGCCTGGAAACAGCAAAGGGACCTCCATTTAGGTATATGTACCTATGTAATACTCACAATATTCAGACTGGGGGCACAACACTAGCCTGAGAAACATGGAAGCAAGTGGGCATCTGTACTATTGTTGACTTGTTTGTCCCTGATGCAGAAACCTTGCTATCATTTCAGCAAATGCAGGATAAATGTGCCTAACTCAGATGGCTTTTGAAAATTCCTGCAAATCAGAGGTGTTATTTCTGCCCTTAGATGCAGAATTACCATAGTAAAATAATGGGAATGGTTGCAATACCTACACAGAATGAACAAAGCCAAAGGCCTAGCAGAACAGATATATCAAATAGTTAGAGATGCACAGCCCAACCCTACAGAAAGCTGTAGGATTAGTTGGGAAAGGGAATTACAAATGGACCGTCCTGTAGACATCTGGGAACAATGTCTTAGAACTGCCAATCTAGCATATCAGGATATCAGGACATTAAAGGACAGGTAATTCAGCTAAATATCCTCCTGTAGTGGTATCATACCCCCATGTTCTTACATAAGAGGTTTGCTGCCACACTCCAAATGCTGGAGGTGTCACACCCCTAATGCCAACACTCTACACATAATTAAACAATGCCCTACTCTAAAGTCTTCCAGTTAGGTGTCCTAGTGGATGGTTCCCAGATTTTAGGCTTCCAGCTCCCACACCTCACAGATATTGTACTGTTGGGAGCTACTTCCCAACCCCCGACAAGTACAACACAGGAAAGAAACTGGTTGCAGTCTGCATTGATGGAGGCCAAAAGCTGTGTCCTCATGAAATGGAGGCAACCTTCACCCCCTTCTTATATCACCAGGCACAAAGCACTGGCAAAGATTGCAGCTTTCAAAAGGCTCACATTCTCCACTGATGAGTGACTTCAGTTATACTACAAGAAATGGGACAAATACCTACATTCACACCTCTGCTTGGTGCTGATGTCTGCCCCTGAAAAATCCTTCTGAGTAGATGTGAATTCTGCTAATTTAACCACTCTCCTCACCCCCTACTCCCTCTCTATCCTAGGGGAAGATTGGGGAAGTAAGTACTGTATGTACGGTTATACTTGAAGTAATTTGTATGTACTGACATGCACATATAAGGCATTATCCCTGTTAGACAATTATTATATTGGAATAATAGAATGCTAGTACACTTTATAGGTAATACTTAATATGTGGACTAGCCTTATGAACTATTGTTAATATTATGCTTAGACACTCACTGCTATGCTTGGTAGCAAAATGCTGAAGGTTGATTTTATATGGTCATATGTTAACTGTTATAAACATTAAAATCAATAAAATATTTTATGTTGAAAAAAAAATCTTGGTTTGAGAATGCATTTAAGATCTCCTTTTAAATTTCCAGAGGATTTCTCCCCCTTCCCACCTGCTACAGGTTTATAATATTTCCTGGAATTTGCCCTGATTTGGTTTGAGAACTTCCTGTAATTTCCAGGGGGTATAGAAATAATTATATGAAATGTTTTCATGCTGCAGACACAAAACTACCCAGGTGATATCCGTGCTGCAAGCATAGTTTAGATTTTAAATTGGATCTGATTGCATGCATGTGGCATACGTGCAACAAGTAAGTGTGGAAAGCATACATTTTATGTTAAAGTGGAACAGAGTGTATGCATGTGGAATGCTTGCAAACAGCAAGTGGTCACTGATAATTGCACACATTAAAGTTAAGTGACTTGCTTAGGATCACACCATATACAAGTGAAGGTTGATGAGATTCAAACCCAGGTTTGAAGATCTCCAAATCTCCTGATTTGCAGTTCAGCACCTTTAACCACTAAGCTATACTGCCAGCACACATATGGCTCACTTGTTCTTTGATACAAATCTGCATACATCTGCATGCATGCAGCATGCTTATAACCACTGTTATACTTTTTAGTTTTCTTGTCCCCCCTCATCTCAGCTGCACAGCTGAACTGTTGCACACATACCAATGGAAACACATGTGGTTCTTTCTACCCCCAATACACACAGTTACCTACAAAATTACTTAATTACTTCTGTCTGGCCTGTACTCCTACTATTTTCTCCATAGTTTTGTATGCTTCCATGCAAACAGACTTTAAGAGGCAGACACAAAAGTAGCAATAACCTGACACCCACCCACATGGTCCGTTCCCACACCCATGCACACACAATACAGCAGGTGTGGCCTTGCTGCTACAGACAACCCCCCAAGTATAGATATAAGTTGAGAGTCTCTTACCTGAGTACTAGGGAGCCAGAGGCAGGAGTCTTTACAAAATGATGTCCATGGGTCAGAGTGCTGGGGTGTACACCCTTGAAATGAATGGAGTTATTTTGTATTACTATGATATACATTATGATGGTGAGTTGGAGAATAATGAAGAAACATAGAAACATAGACTTTGATGGCAGATAAAGACCACTTGGCCCACCTAGTCTGCCCATTTCCCTACCTACAGGATAAGCTGCAGATCCTAGTTAACCAACAGCCTATTTCTTCCTACCCCCCACAAGAATTGCCTTATGTCTGTCCCCTGAATTCTTGAATTCTCCCACAGTTTTAGACCCCACAGCCTCCTCAGGAAGGCTTTTCCATGCATTCACCACCATCTCTGTGAAGAAATATTTTCTCACATTGCCCCTGAAAATATTTTTTCACAGAGAGGGTGGTGGACGCATGGAACAGCCTTCCAGAGGAGGTTGTGGGGTCTAAAACTGTGGGAGAATTTAAGAATGCATGGGACAGACATAAGGCAATTCTTGTGTGGGGATGAAGGCCACTGTTCTACTAATAAGGCCCTTGTTAATCAAGGGGTGGCCTTCATTTATCTTCAACTCTCCATCAATAATGTATAAAATAATAATAAAAAATACCCCCATTCATTTCAATGGTACAAGACCCTGCAGTCTCCCTTTTTTTTTTACTTTAATGATATCTTGGAGAACACCTATGAGTAGATGCTCATTTGTAGGTTCCACATCAGTTATAAGAAGAAAGTGAACAGGTACATAGCATTACAGTACATACAAGGTATTACATTACAAGCAAGTATAAAATTGCATTGGTACAAAACAATACAAGCTAGGTTGACAATCAAATGGTGTGGATTACAAGATTGGGATAGCATTTAGTTTAAGGTATAACATTTAGATATTGCTATGGCATTGGTGAGAAGTTGCCTGCATCAGAGAGTTAAGCCTACTTGTGGGGAGAGAAACAGAGTGTAGAACAGGCACAGCTGTGGCATAGTGAAGTGTATGCCTGTGTAAGGATGGGATGGGATGGGTATGGGTAGGATATGACCTGGGACAAGGAAGAACTAGGAGGAATTCCTCCAGTGCAGCCCCTCTTAAGGGCTTAGCTCCTTCCTGTCCCTGGCCATAAGCTCCCTCCCCCCTGGGAACCCTATCCCCTTCCCCTGCCACTTCTGGGTGGTCCTACCTGCATCCCCTTTGTCCATCCAGGTGTCCTTGTCCATGCATGCCCCCAGACAAAGTTCCCCCTGCTGCGATACCGTGCAGGCTTCTTCATTGTCTTTTGAGGGCATATACCTTGTTCACCTGAACAGACTGACACAACAATGAGTTTTTGGAGAAATGTCCACAATTATGTGTTTATTAATAATTGAATTATCAATATATACATTCTCCTCAGTGTGATGTACGCAGCTAGGTAGCCTTGGAAGAAATATCGCTCACCATGGTGTAGGTCGATCATTGATGGTCGACCCTCCCTTCCTATGGGGAAGGGCCGCCTTACCATCAACCAGGATCCCATGAGGACAACAACTTTTGGGGCATGAGGGACGGCTCTATGACTGGCTGCAGCTTAATTCTCCCCCATCAGAGGATCCGCCATGCTGAGGACAGCTGCTCTAAGAGGGTGCCATCTGGACTCCAGCCATCAGGCCCACCCTCCTGACAGCATCAGGGAGATCTGGCTGCTCAAGACACATGATCCCTGTTACCCTCTCAAAACAGCCTTCCAAGACTTCCAAGCCACCACAAGGTGAGTACTACCGAGCTCATCCCCCACAAGCACTTCACGCCAATGCTCTCTCCACTGCCCATTGCATGTCTCCCAGAAACAGATCTAATCCTTCCTCTGATAAATGCACTCCATCCCCTCTATATAGATCTGGCTTTTTTACTGACAGTTCCAGGTGCCCTTACCCTATGTCATAATGTGCATGAGCATGCAACTCGACTGTATCTGCATTGTGTTGTCCACTCTCTCCACCTATTAGCAGTGGCACAATCACATGTGATGTGGATGAGCTCCAGCCAAGAAAGCGTGCATGAGTCTTGCATGAGCAACACTGTCTTTCCTGCCACAGAGTAGACAGACTGCCCACTACAGCTTGAAGGAGTCAGTGAACACTGAACTCTCACTAGCAGCATTGTGACAGCATATTCTCGTTGGTCTACTCTTAGTGAGTCTTCATCTCTCCTGGTGGCTGAAGGGGCAGAGGGTGAGTTAGAAGATAACTTGAGACTAATCTACCTACTTACTCTACTAGGCTCACCTTGCAAAAAGAAAAAAAAAACAGCACAGACCCCAACGGCAGCAAGATAGGCTTAGCAGCAGTGGTAACAGTGGTGTGGGTGGCCTTCATAGGCCTTGATCAGTGCAGTATGGTAGCAGTCACAGCAGCAACCAAGGAAGAAGCAAGCAATCCGTGTTGGGTGGGTTCAGTTGGTGAGGTCACTTGGACGCGGACCACATTGGGGACCTGTGAGGGCCAGTTCTAGCATCTAGCTTCTGGCAGAAGGAGAGAGGGGAAGACAACTGAAAACTGGGCTGGTGGCACACTATGCCAGGCTGCAGGTTCTGGCCATATGGCCAGATAAGTAAAAGTAAATAACTTTTTTTATAGTGGGATTGGGGAAGGAGGAAGGACTGAAATATTGATGTGTTTTTCATGTTTCTTCACCTTTGATTGGCTTCATGAACCATGGGGGATGTGTATTGAATGGAATGCAGTCGGGAAGAAAACTTGGGACAAAGTTCATTTGGGGAGGGGCCAAACGTCAGCCAGGAAAAAATAACTTAGTAACTGGTTGGGTTTAAAACCATATCTGATGCACTGCTCCAGGGTATATACAGATGAATCTCATACATTTTAATTTTTCCTCATTTGCATACCACTTTTCAGTCAAAACAAATAAGTTGTACCTTTTAGAGATGTTGCAGACATTCTAGAGCTGTCCCTTGCATTCATGGGCAGTTGAGTGGTATGGTATGCACAAACTATTAGAGCCCCACTATAGCCAGGCTTACGCCCCTCCCCAGTGAAGCTGACCTCAACATCCTCACACTCAGGCACATTATGACAAAGGGCAAAGGAGACTGCAGGGGTGTGCACCATTGAAATGAATGAGGGTATTTTTATTTTTGCTGGAGAGTTGGCGATTAATGAAGGCCACCACTCGACTAACAAGGGCCTTGTTAGTAGAAGAGTGGCCTTCATTATTCTCCAACTCACCAGCATAACATATACAATAGTAATATTTTAAGGCTATATGCCCAAGCACTCTGACCCATGGATATCATCTCTTAAAAACTCCTGCCTCTGGCCCCCTAGTACTCAAGTAAGAGACTTTTTACTTATATCTATACTTGGTGGGTTGTCTATAGCAGCATGGCTGTACCTGGCCATGAGGGTGTATGTGTCGAGTTATTGCTACTTTTGTGTTTGCACCTTAAAGTCTGTTTGCATAGAAGCATTCAAAAGTATGAAGAAAAAATAGTAGGAGTACAGGCCAGACAGAAGCAATTAAGTGGCTTTGTGGGTAAGTTTGTGTATTGGGGTGGGAAAAACCACATTTCCATTGGTGTACATGCTACAGTTCAACTGTGAAAATGAGATGATAGAGTGAAGAAAACTGAAAAGCATAACAGTGGCTACAAGCATGCCGCATGCATGCAGATTTATTCAGATACAGTATGTATTGAAGTACAAATGAGCCATATGTGTGCAGACAGTATGGCTTAGTGGTTAAAGGCACGGACCTGCAAGCCAGGAGACTTGGAGGCATGAAGACCTGAATTTGAATCTCATTAACCATCACTTGTGTATGGTGTGATCCTGAGCAAGTCATTTAACTTTTACGTGTGTAGTTATCAGTGAGCACTTGCTTTTCACAGATATGCAACATGCATGCAGTCTTTCCCAATTTAACATAAAAATCATGGTTTCCACACTTGCTTGCTGCACGCATGCCATATACATGCAATTGTTTCCAATTTACTATTTAAATCATACTTGCAGCGTGCATATCACTTGAGTAGTTTTATGTGTGCAGCATGAAAACATTTCATATAATTATTTCTGTAAGGGGTATCTCCATGCTTCAAGATCTGTCTTGATCATCATGAGGGTTAGTGCCCCTCATTGTCCCTCATTGTGAGTGTCCATATTCCTCATTTAGTGACAAAATGTGAGGTATGGTGCATACTTCCAAAACCCTACTCAGCACAAATAGTGCTGAGCATGGCAATAGTGTATATGCTCCATACAGAATGACAAAGGGAAAGTAAGTGAGCTGAAACAGTCATGAAGGAACACATTTGCAGCACTAAATATGCTTAAGGGGATTTGCATGGCCCAAAACAAAAAGATCAGGCTTCACAGCACAGAGGACCTCTTCACACATCTCAAATGTGGATGTTGGCTGACTATGTCCTAGGCATTTAAAGCATTAAGCAAACAATAGTTTACTAATTAATGGAAATTGAATGACAAAAATCAAAAGCCATAAAACAACTTGCAAAAGGATCAGAATTAATGAGTTTACCTCATTGTAATCTGAAATCAATGAACAATGTATTTTATTGGCTCTAATTGATAGCAGTAGTATGATAAATAGAAACTGATGTGCTTTTTAGATGAGATTTGCACCAGCTTAGTTGCTGAACACATGGCAAGCGTGAAACATGTGAAACTAATGTGATTTTTAAATTATGTTCCTGTCAGCTTAACTTCTGTGCACATGTTAAGCTTGCAGTATGCAAACCTGATTTGCTTTTTAGATCTGGTTAGCTTAAGTGAGATAGATTGATAGATAATTTATTTATAAAAGCGCCCATCTCCATGTTCACTTTGTGTATGCGAACCACATGCAAACATTGTACAATTAAGCACATGGCATGCATTCTGCATGTATACAGCACACTTTTATTTCTGTAAGTGTATTGTCCTTCTAATTTTGGCCTTAATGATCCCATACCTGTTGGATCTCCCTGCCAACAGATGAAGCCTCAATTTGGAGAGGTGGAACACTGAGGTAGCCTTCTTCCTGCTCTTGATTTTAAATTGGGCAACGATAAACTGTTTTGAGCTACAGTATATGCTGGGTCCTCTGGTACATTTGGATGCACTGTGTCTTTGTGCATATGGATGCTGCCATTAACAACATCAAGCTGTGGAGTGAGAACTTTATACTTCTGTGGTCTGATGTTCAGAGCTAGAGCTCATTTTGTTTGGCCCAAGCAGTTACTCCATTTAATGTTCAGCAAAAGTTTTCAACTTTGACATCTTGAGCTATGTGGTTTGCCAAAGACTAAGTCATATGTATTACACCTATGAACTGTTGGAACACTTGCAGTGAGCCTTTGAACAGTACTTATACTGTTTCCTGCTCTGATCAGCATGAGTTATGTTTTTTCAGAGACGTCATTACCAAAGTCAGAATTAAGTGAAAGCACAGCAGTTCCACTGCTCCCCTGCTTCAAGAGCACAGCCACATCTGTGAGATGCCATCAATTAGCTGATGGGAGGACTAAGCTCTGAACTGGAAGTACTTCCTGAATCAAACTTAGAGCAATTATATCAGCAACTTAAAAGCTAAAGCTAAAACAGATTATTTTATACTATAACCATACTACTCTGTAGAAATTTTGGGAATAAGACTGGGCTTTATGCAGCCTTCATTTAGATAAAACCCCAGCAGGAGAATTCCTGTCTGACACTTACAAGGAGCATTGGGAAAAGGTGCTTGTAGATTTTTTAAACACACTAGTTGAAATCCTTGTGGACCATTATACAGAACGCAACTAATATCTGATAAAATTGATAGTGTTCAAAGATAGTTAACTGAAATTAAAATAAAATCAAGCTTTCAATGCTTTGAATAATATGTACAGAAAAGACAAAAAACTAACCAGAGAAAAATAAGCAAAAACTAGCAAGGGACACATTAGATTATACTAACAGCAGGTCTTCTGGTGTTCTGTGTCCTGGTCTACAAGGATTTCAGCTAGCGTGTTTCAACAACTTACTCATATAAAGCTGCTACTTATGCTGGGAAAGACCTACATCCTCTCAAAGCAAGGGATGTCATAGAAATAGATACAGATCTGCACATAGATGTTGGAATAGGAGATCTAGTAATTTAATTTCTCCAGTGAACATACAGTATAGAAGCTGCAACCTCGGTGGGAGTCACGTGATGCAGAGCGCGTAGTGGCTGGATTTCTGTGAGCTCCGCGAACTGATCCCGTTTTTCCGTTTTTCGACCTCCTTACTTGTGCTGTTTTCGGTCGCATTGTAGCGATATAGGAGTCGCGAGGTCAGTGCGAGCGCTACGAGCGGTTTCATGGAGGCGGAAATGAGAAAAGCTCCACCGAAACATACTCCTCCGACGACCCCCGAGAAGGCCTCCAAGAAGACCAGGGCCTCAACCTTGCAGCTAGCACAGAGCCAGGGAGAGCTGCCTGGGGCCGAGGAGCCTCTTACTTTGGCTAAGTTTTTAGCTGAATTTCGTCCCTTCAAAGCCACATTAGACGACATGGCTTGTGAGATTAAGTCTCTCTCTACCACGATGGATGACCTGAACAGGAATATTTCTGATAATTTTGCCAGAATTAAATCATTGGAAAGTTCCAAGGAGTCTATGGAGGCTAATATAACTGTGCTGCAACATAAGCTCAGCAAAGTGGATTCCAAGCTTGAAGATCTGGAAGGGAGAAGCCGTCGCAACAATGTTGTGATTATTGGCTTGCCTGAGAGAGCTGAGGGTTGAACCGATCAAGTTCATACAAAGATTTGTGGAAAAATTGCTGGGCCTTCACCCTTTGGTTCCTCCTACATAATTGAGCGGGCACACGCAGCCTTCGCCCACCCCCAGGTGGCCCACCGAGAACATTTATTTTTCGTTTCCTGAATTATCAGGAAAGGCAGTTATTTATTACCAAGGTCAGAGATGATAAAGAGTTATACTGGGAGGGGCGAAGCTCAGAGTGGTGCAGGATCTACCATTTACTGTGCCGCAAAGAAGAGCAGCTTTCCACATTGTGGTCAAGAAACTGATTGCAGCTGAGGTTAGATACCGGATGATTTATCCTGCCAGACTTCAGGTGAAAATTCAAGATGAGTGGAAAACATTTGAGTCTCCAGAACTGGCTAAGGAAGCCCTGCAAAAGACTTTGCCTGCGTTATTTAAGGACACTTGAAGAGACTATGCTCGAAGGGTCGTTGGTGCTCCCTTGAGGGATTTCGGTCGTCTATGTGACTGTTAACCTTATTTACTTTACGCCATTCCTTGGGGGCTTTGAATTAATGTGGTTTTGGATTACGGGCCTTATGAGGCTAATTTCATTTATCGGGGTAGTGGCCGGCCCAGCCTGTTTTCTCCATTTTATTGGTGCCTTGGTAACTGGCATCTTACCCCGTGTAATGTTTGGCTTGGCCCTGGGGGGTCGCTTTATGAGAGGGAAAGGGCCCTCTTAATGGCTTGTATTTTTGACTCTGCAGTTGTATTGTACTTGTTTTTTTTATTATCATACTGCAAGGTTGCATTTTGCTTTGGGGGGCCTTTATGAGGTTGTAATCTGGTTGTGGCCTATCATTCATGAGCAGCCTTTTACTCTGGGTCCCCATGGCTGAAGTATTTTTGAGATTACTTTGGTAGATAATGTATAGATCGATACCACACAGTTATAAGATGGTGGGGACAAATACAACTATCCCTCTATGCAAGGTGCGTCCCCTTTAATGTAAAGCCTTCATGGCTATTTCATGTTGCGTGGTTTTGAAAGTTCATGGTAGTATCTTGGGGGATATTACCATTGTTTGCAGGGTGTTTCTATGGCACATTTCATTCAACAGGAGTTAGTATTATAAAGAGAATTTTGTGTCTGGGATCGGGGGCGGGACAGGGAACTAGCTGAGTGTCCTGTGATCATGGGCCATGTGGTACACTTTGGGGTAGGGAGGGATGCAATGGGTGTTGTTGGGGTACTGTATTTTGGGGTTTGGAGTTAATGTGGGGGGGTGGGTAGAGGCGGGGTTTTACTTTAATAGAGGCACTACACAGAAGGGTTTATGGGTAGGTGTTTTAACAGGTTTTCTTATACCTGTAGTATTTGGGAGGTCTATCTGGACCAAGCCCTTTAATCGAGTATGGAAGCATTGATACAAACCTGTTTCCTTATGTGGAATGTCAAAGGGGCTCGTCTTAAGGACAAGCAATACCGAATTCTTAAGCATGTGGAACTTATCAAGGCTGAGGTTGTGTTTTTACAGGAAACCCATCTATTACTCTCGGAAGCAAATGCCATGAGGAGGCTACAAATAGGTCAGGTTTTTGCATCTCAGGGCAACACGCAAAGCCGGGGGGTTATGCTGTTGTTACATAGATCTCTTTCTTTTAAGCTCTTGCAGGTGGTTCAAGATCAGGAGGGCAGGTATGTGCTTGTTAGAGGGAAGTTACAGAATACGGAAATCCTATTGGGGTCAATATACGGTCCTAATGTAGACACCCAGGACTTTTTTGTGGACCTGCTAAAGGTGTTATTGCCTTTTATTCATCTTCCAATGGTTTTGGGCGGGGATTTTAATTTGGCTTTAGATCCTCTAATGGACAGATCGGGTAAGTCTCAGCCATGCTTGACTCCGGCAAGGCGGGCTATGACGGACTTGCTTGATCAGTTTGGATTGACTGATATTTGGCGTGTCCTTCACCCGGACTTGAGGGAATATACTTTTACCTCCTCTGTCCATGGGACTTCATCTCATTTGGATTACTTATTTCTCTCCCAGCCTCTCCTTAAAGGAGTGCTTGATTCTAAAATTATACCTGGGCCATATATGTGTGGGAAAGGAGACTGAGAAATCCTTTTTTGAATCTATTATTGTTTTACTCCCTAAACCCAACAGGCCCAGTACTGATCCGGCTAGTTACAGACCCATATCCCTGTTAAATTGTGACCTGAAAATTTTGGCCAAACTACTAGTGGATCGCATAAATAAGGTATTGCCTAAATTAATAGGGAATGAGCAGGTAGGTTTTATGAAGGGCAGATCTTGATTGACCATTTCCGTACCTTGGCTCATGTTTTCTCGGCCTCCGAGGGGACCAATCTTCCACTGGCATTGGTCTCCTTGGACGCTGAGAAAGCCTTTGATAAGGTTTATTGGAATTTTTTGTTTGAAGCTATGCGCCAATTTGGATTCCCTGAAAAATTTCTGTTTTGGCTGAAAGCCCTTTACTCCTACCCATCTGCTAGAGTTAGTTGTAATGGGGTGATCTCTAACGCCTTTCCCTTGTGTGTGGGCACAAGACAGGAATGTCCTTTATCCCCACTGTTATTTAATTTATATTTAGAGCCTTTGATACGGAGGATACTCTACATGCGGGAGATAGAGGCTATTAAGGTAGTGGGACTTCCTATCAAGGTAATGGCGTATGCAGATGACCTCCTGATATGCGTTTCGAGACCTACCAGTGCTATTCCTAAACTATTAGAATTAATAGAACAATTTAGTCAGGTTTCTAACTACAAATTAAATTTAGATAAAACAGTGGTTTACCCTCTTAATACATGGGTATTTAAAAGGGAGATAACAGAACTTGGGTTAACATGGAACGCAGATTTTCTTAAATACTTGGGTTTAGCTTTAACCCATAATACTACCCGTATCGTCCTACTGAACTTAGACTCCCTGATTCGCACTATAAAGCTCGATCTCAAGAGGTGGGCGCAGTTTCCTTTATCTTTATGGGGAAGAATTAGTATAGTTAAGATGAATATATTTCCCAGGCTTCTCGATCCTTTAAGTAGGTTAGATATTTTTCTTCCGCTATCCTGGTTCAAGAATCTTCATAATATAATTGTGAAGTTTATCTGGAAACACAAAAAATCCAGGATGGCCTATTATAAGTTAGCTGCCACTAAGCTAGTTGGTGGCTTAAGGCTACCTCACTTCGGCCTTTATTTTTGGGCTGCCCAGCTAAGTAAATATGGTAGGTGGGCCTTGTTGGATAATATGACTAACCCCCTTGAGTATGTTCCCATATGGGTGAAGATTGAAAAGGCACTAATCAACAACCATGGGATTAACCCCCTTGCCCTTTTCTTCTTGTCCCCTAAAGTGCTTCCCTCTGCTTTGAACAAATCCCCAATTGGAGCAGCGGTTAGGTCTCATGGTCAGCTTTGTGGTTTTATTAAGCACAATCACCTTGAGGATGGGGGACAGCCGATCTGGGGTAATCCACGTTTTCGGATTGGTAATAGGCTCATTAAACTGGGGTGGCTGGAAATGCTTAGGGACTTTATGGATGTAAATGGAGGTATTCTTCTGGCCCAGGTTATAATAGATAGGTTTAAGCTTTCTAGTAAGGATATCTTTAAAGTTTGGCAGCTCAGGCACGTTTTATTAGAGAAGGTGGGTAGGAGAGAAGGGCAAGTGTCCTCTATTGATTTTCTGGAAACTATCAGCCCATTGATTGGTGCTTCACAAGCAATCTCTAAAATTTATTTAATTTTATTTCACTGGGCATATCCGAATAATATGGCCCCATGCACATATTCGGCCGAGGTGTTTCCAGATACTTCTTTAGACTGGACGGGTATTTGGACAGCATGTCATAAATATCTTAAACATGACCAATTAAGGTTGATTCAATTTAAGATTGTGCATAATATTTACTACTCTCCCCAGAAGTTGAAAAATTTGGACCTGTTGAGGACCCCAAATGTTTCAGATGAAGCGGATTCAGGAGATCTTTTACATATTTTTTGGAATTGTCCCTTGATAGCTCCTTTGTGGACTGAAATTCAAAACAACCTAAATCCGCTTTTAGGGCTAGAGGATATGTTTAGGCCCGAGGTTTGCGTATTGGGTGAGATGACTGTTTTTCCTGTGAAAAATAGGAAATTTTACATGGCCTTAATTTCCATCACAGTCAAAAAACTGGTGCTTTGGCACTGGAAAGACAAATGTTGTCCCTCGTATAAGGAATGGTTAAATGAGCTCCTGGCCTTCTTGAGGATGGAGAGAAGATTGCTATCCTCCATAATCAGTTGCAGCCTTTGACAAGGTTTGGGCTCTATTTGATGCCGCTATACTAGATAGACCTAGATTTTACCCAGGGTTTTCATACCTTCTGTGAGTGCCTCTTGGGGGGTGGGTAGGGGGCTTTTTGGTGGTTTTGGGGGTTAGGGTTGGGGGTAGGAGGGCTGGGCTTTAGATTTTCTTTCTTTTTTATGTTTTCTTTGTTTTATGATTTATGTGTACTTTGGATGGGGGGGTAATTGCAGAGTATTGTTCACTTGTTGTGTGATTGGACATATTTTGCTGTAATGTGGTACATTGTTGTAATGTCCTTGACTGGTTTGGTCTTTGCTGAAAATTAATAAAGTTTAAATAGGAAAAAAAAAAAAGAAGCTGCAACCTCAGAATCAATCAGTAACAACCAGGGCGCTGGCACTTTTTTACACAACCTGAAGAAGAAACTCAACACAAAAACAAAAGCCACTACAAAAAGTCAAGGAGGGTTAAAAGGGGTGATAGAATGTCAGAGAACTACAAGTACAGTCTGAGGACCAGCTCTGGACAGTAGTAAATCTATCATGCCACAAGGGAGGATGGGGGGAGGGGGGCCTGGGTAGAGAGCAAGATTCCAGAGGACAGGGTGAAGAAAGGACTCATGGCCCTCAAAGTAAACATGTCTCCAGGTCCAGATGGTATTCACTTAAGGGTGTTGAGAGAGCTGGTGGATGATCTTGCAGATCCAATGGAGGTCTATTCAAAACCTCACTGGACATGGGGTGGTAAAGCAGGAGTACAGAACAGCACATGTGGTGCCACTCCACAAAAGCTGACCCTGAGGTAAACCTGTTATATCTTTTGAACTCAGATATTATAAGTAGTTTAATCTTTTTGCATGGATTATATGCTTTTTTAATGCTTGTGCCTTGCCCTACTATTTAGGGTATTTTGTTGCAGCATGTATAGAGATTTTTTTTTTATATATTTTTACTTTTCTCTTGTAATGGAAAAGCTTGGATGACAATTTTGCCTTTTGTAACTTATTTTCTTTTTTGTTTCTTTTCCCTCTTGGGAGAATCCAGAATCTTTCTCTTTTTTTCTCTATAATATTTCTTGGATATTTACTGTTGCATTAAGTATCTTGGAGTATGTTCTTGCTTTTGCATTTTGTAATGTAATCTGTGTTTTGTAGATATATTGTTAGAGGTTGTTGTGTACAGCGTACTTGTTTGTCATTATCTCTTTTATTAATAAAGATGTTATTATAAAATAATGCAGCCCATGAGATGACCTGGAAGACTACAGGCCAGTCAGTCTGACCTCCACTGTTAGTTATCTGATGGAGACCATTCTGAAAGAAATGCTAGTCATACTCCTGGAGGTAAATAGGCTGCAGGACAAAAGGCAACATGAGTTCATGGTAAAGAGATATTGTCAAACCAACATGATTGATTACATTGACTGGGTAAATAATACAGTAGACAAGGGCCAAGTGGTTGACATTTTACTTGGATTTCAGCAAGGCCTCTGAATCAGTGCCCCTCAAGAGCTTGATCAGGAAGTTGGAGGACCTTGGGGCAGGGAATAAATTAATGGGGTGGCTGGCAATTTAGTTCAGAGTGAAGACTCCGAGGGTGGCTGGGGAAGCTCTTCAGAACAAGGTAAGTCACCAGCAGGATCACACAGGGGGTCAGTGATCTGCCCAATGTTGTTCAATGTGTTCATAAGTGACACTGTAGAGAGTAGAAAAGGCAAAGCCTGCCTCTTCACAGACATTACCAAGCTCTGTTGGATTGTGGATAGCAAGAATGGAAAGATAGTCTGGCCTATGGCAGCTTTGGTTCAATGTGAAGAAGTCCAAAGTCGTGCACATAGGAAGAAAGAATCCAAGGACTGACTACAACCTACAAATTCAGCTCACTATATGGGAAGAAGAAAAGGACTTCTGGGTAGCCATCACCAGTGACCATAAACAATCAACACAGTGCAGAAAGGTATCAGTCAAGGCAAACAGAACGCTTGAGAGGGGGTTCACAAGCAGATGGAGGAAGGTTATTTTGCCACTATACAGATCCTTGGTACAACTGCACCTGGAGTACAACATGCAATACTAGAGATCCTACCCGAATAAAGGATATCAATGTGTTCAAGGTGATCTGTGGGGGTGAAGAAAATGGTTCAGGGCAGCAGGGCAAGGAGTATGAGGACAGGCTGAGTTACCTCAACATGTACGTGCTCAAGGAGAGGAGGGGGGACATGATTGAAACTTTCAAGTACGTGAAAGGTATTAACAAGGTGGATAGAGGAGAAGTATTTTTGTCTCAATGGGAACAAGTCCACAAGGAGGCACTGCTATAATCTAGCAGGGGGAAGGTTCAAGAAGGAGGTCAGGAGACACATCTTCACAGAATGAGTGGTGATGGATGGAATGAGTTCTCAGCAAAGATTGTCTCTCAAAAGACAGTGGAGGGATTAAAAAGTGGGTTGGACAGGGAAAAGATGAGGGTCAGGGCTGGTGAGGAGTGGGGCAGAATACTCAGTAGCTGCTGGAAGGGGCTCCACAATTGGGCAGGCTTGATGGCCATAAGGCCTTCTTCTGCTTGCTATTTTCATATGTTTCAATGTTCATATCATCAACACTGCTGGTTGATGTGCAAATTAAACTTCTCAACAAAGGCCTTTCATTTGTCCCACATCCTAAAATAAACCCCTTTATGGTCTATATTTACCTGGAGAAACATTTCCACAAAATTAACCTCAAGAAACATTCTCCAAGCAAGCAAACAAGGGGATTTAACATAAAAACAGGTGTTGTGAGCCTAGTATGAGCCGAGGATCTACAGGTCATGACTGATCTAATGGCCAAAGGAAAAATCCCATAAATTACTACAATGAATGCTACACAAACCCAAGCACAATATGCACCAATAGAGCAATAACAATCAAAAGCACTTGATATAGGTGTATCACATGATATGTTACAGCAGATAAGGGACATGCCGTATTCAAACCAAAATCACCTTTTTGCCCATCTTCAACAATCTCACTGGCTCTAATCAGCTTTTGAAATCTGATCCTGAATTATATTGATGATCTTTTTCACTGTAAATGGAATTGCCAGAAAAGGAATCAGACACTGATGGGAAATCAAGTCATGCAACACATTTTGGGCATACTTATACTAGAGATTAAACAACCAACAATGGCGGAAAGATAACTGTTATGGACAAAGATAAATACAAGGATTATATTTTGAGACAAGTGACACACCAGCTACCTAGTGACTCCGCAGGGATGTTAAAAGTGAAGATAAATGCATGCTTAATAGATACATCACTGAAAATGAAGCAAAATATACATCTGGACTGAACACCCAGTGGTACCTTAATTTACATTCTGCCTGAATTGCACAAGGACCCCATTAATTCTCCAGGCAGGCCAATACTGCAAAGCATTAGGAGTCTGACAGAAAACCTTTTCACATGTGTATATTACTTTTTACAAAAAAAGGAATTAAACATCTTAAATCCTATCTGAGGCACAATACCGATGTACTGGTATGCCTGGAGAATTTTGAATGGAGGTTGGGCTATTAATGGCTTATCATCAATGTACTGCACTGTATACCTCTATAGTGAATTCACAGGGGTTGAAGCCTATCTGACAGATGCTATCTGATGATGCCCTGGAATGGGCTGTACGTGCAGACTTCCAATAGAAGCAATATAACAGATTTTGACACTGAATTATTTTGTATTTAACAAGTTATTCTGTTGACAGGTCTGAGGTACACTGGCAAATACAATGATAGCCCTCTCCTATGCCAATCATTTCATGGGTTTTTGGAAGGAGTGGGCCATCCTCAACCCAAATGCCAAGCCCTTTTGTAACCAGATAGCCTTTGAGGGATGATATATCAATGACATTTTGGTCAGCTGGCATGGGTTGGAAACCGTGATGAACAAAGTGATGCAGTTCATTTGTCAGAACCCTCTAACTCTTGACTTGATACATCACTCTGACCCATGACAGATAGACCATCTGAATCTTCATTTATTGACCTCCAAAGAAGATGGGATTAGTACAGCTACTGTAGCTATAGTAAACCTTCAACAGGCAGCAATTAACTGCAGGATGGTAGCACTCACCCCACACTTCATTCAGGCTATGGGATGGTGATGTTTAATGCTCAAGCTAATGAGCCAACAAAAGGATTCCTTGAACAGGGATACTCAGCAACATCATTACAAGAAGTATATCTAAATGCACAGATAACCCTGAGACACCAAATGCTAACTCCAAAAAACAAGAGCAAGGAAACTCCTGATACAAAAGAAATCTGCTTTGTAACCAAGTATAACAAGCTACAGATAGTCTTAACACATTCTGGTATTGAAAAGTGGCAATAGTCTAGTAAGAGCAACAGGGGACAGGCCCAGAGTAGTATACAGCAGGGGTAAAAACTTCAAAGATTTATTCATAAACAGCATTTTTACTGACCATGCCATGACACATTCCTTACCTTAGTTCTGGAAACTTCTATCAGGTAATTTTAATGGCAGCATATCTAGTATCCAGCCATATTGCATCAAAGGAAAAACATTCACTCATCCTTTATGCACTGCTAAGAAAGATGTCAGCATATAGTTAAGGTACCAGAGCTCTCTCTCCCCCCCCCCTTTTTTTTTTTGCTGTTTCAAAGCCTGCAATTTTTTAACAGTAATTCCAATGTTCTCACTTGTCATACATTTTGGAGGGGTTCTTGGTCTCATCATCTAGTTAAACCATGATTGAGCCTGACCACCTAGGCAAAGTGAACACCTCCATCGGTCAGGAAAAAAGCATCACACATTAATTTGCCTTATAGAGCTGAGGTCCCCCTGCTTTCTCTATATTTGTTGTGGGAAATTAGAAGAAGGCCACAATTCTCCTGCATTCAAATCAATATAAAGGGTTTGGCAAGCTCAACCCCTGCATTTACAATGCATCTTAATAAAATTTTTGGGGTGGCATCTGGTGTGTGACCAGACAAAAGCATATATAGTTAAGGTACCAGAGCCCCCCCCCCTTTTTTTGCTGCTTCAAAGCCTGCAATTTTATGTAATAAAGCCAGGAGATTAGTTTCCCCACAAAAAATACAGAGAAAGCAGGAGGACCTCAGCTCTGTAAAGCAAGTTAAAATGTGATGCATTTTTCCTGACTGATGGAGGTGGTCAGTTTGCTGAAGTGGTCATGTTTAATCATGGTTCAGCTGGATGATGAGACCAAGAACCCCTTCAAAATGTATGACAAGCAAGAACATTGGAGTTACTTTAAAATTTATATTGATTTGAATGCAGGAGAATTGTGGCCTTCTTCTAATTGGCGAGCTCCCCATTGAACACCTGTGAGACTCTTATTGGCCAGGGCATACTACATAAGTAATAAAGCCAGGAGAGTGGTTCCCTCACAAAAAATACAGAGAAAGCAGGGGGACCTCAGCTCTGTAAGGCAAGTTAAAATGTAATATTTTTTTCCTGACCAATGGAGGTGATCACTTTACAGAACAGGTCAGGTTTAATCATGGTTCAGCTGGATAATGAGACCAAGAACCCCTCCAAAATGTATGACAAGTAAGAACATTGGAGGTACTTTAAAAAAATGCAGATTTTGAAGCAGCAAAAAAAAGTGTTGGGGGGGGAGCTCTGGTACCTTAACTATATGTTTTTGTCTGGTCACACACCAGGTGCCTCCCCATAAATTTTGCTAAGAAAGATGTTAGACAATTTATCAACTGTAAAAAAACAAAGACAAGGCGCTGCGTCAGCATGTGGTCTAAAAGCAAAACAAAATGGTTATATTAAATGCACGCTGAAAGTAGAAAATAGAGTTAAAAATCTACGTTTCGACCTTAGGTCTTCTTCAGGAAATATCTAAAAGAGAAAAAAAACAAGTTAGTGTAGAGGAGAGGTAAAATGAGAGAGATATATATGTGGAGAAAGAAGAAGGGGGAGGCAAAGAGAGAAGAAGTGATAAATGGTAAGATTAAGAGAGAATCTGTGAAACAAAAAGGTGATGATGGGAAAGATAAAACATAATGGGACAGAAAGAGCTGGGGAAGTTCCCAGGTAGAGACAGATTAACAGGGCCTTGTAAGAAGGTTGAAAGGTGACAAATGTGTGAGAAGGAGACAGAAATGGAGACATATGGTGAAAATGAAAAATAAATCAGTACAAAAACAAATTGACTTTAGGAAAAAAAAAAAAAAAAAGGGGAGGCTGAAAGATGTTAGTGGAAAATAAGTCTATCATTTAAACCAGAGGGCTGCTGGGAGCCAAGGCGGATGATCAGCTTGGCTTCCATGTTTTTTCTATGGTTAGGATCCCGGAAGCCCTGCTGAAGGACACAAACAGAAAGGTCATTGACATTGTGGTCCCTGGAGATAAAGTGGGATACAATGGGTTTAGCAGTTTCACCATTCCTGACCGCTCTGTAATGTTCCTGAAGCGGTCAACAAGCGCCTACCAGTTTCTCCGATGTAAATAGCTGAACACCTCCTGCAAAGAATACAGTACACTACATTAGTGGAGGTGCATGAGAACTCCTTGGTGATGTGAAAAACACCTGTAGGCCCCGAATCTCAGTTACACTGGAAATAAATTTGCAGGTGTGTAGCGAGCCCTGTTGCAAGGTTTGGTACCTGGGAAGAACTGTTAGGGTGGGTAGGCTGCTTTTACCAGGAGATTGCGCAGGTTAGGTGGCGGCGGTGGGAGGCAATAGGTGGTTCTGTAAGGAAGCACCAATGTTAGGGTCAGTTTGCAAAATGGGAAAGTTACTAGTGATGATCCTGTGAAGAGAAGGTGTGCTCTGATGGAAAGGAAGAACTAGTGGAATTCGCCGTTGTTCTTGTGTGACAGTATCCCTCCTGCAGGGGTCAAGGTTACGGGGCATGTTACTGACCCGGGAGAGTGCTCTGTCCACTGTGCTTTTAGGGTATCCCCTGTTGATAAAGAAACTATGCATTATTTGGGTCTGCTCAGCAAAATCATCCTCTTCACTGCATAACCTGAAAGTCTAGAAACTGTGAATAAGGCAGGCCATTCTTGACATGTTTAGGATGGAAGGAGCTATGGAGGAGGAAACTGTGAGAGTCAGTGGGTTTGTAATAGACTGATGTCTTCAGACCAGTGTTCTGGACTGAGAGCTGGATATCCAGGAAAGGCAGTGTAGAGGAGGATACTTCAACAGTGTACTGAAGGGAAGGATGAGCCGTGGTGAACTTGTCAAGGAAGACTTGGAGGTCTCCTGGAGCAGGAGGTGGCCCCACACAGTCATCAATGTAGCGTTTGTAGAGTTCAGGCACAGTCCTGTGAATGAGGAAAAAAACATTCCTCCACCCAACCCACAAACAGATTAGCAAAGCTGGGACCCATCTTGGTACCCATGGCAACTCCACTGACCTGCTGAAAAAATTGTTATTAAAAGAAAAAGCATTGAGTGTTAGAACCAGTTCTGCCAGACGAGTTAGTGTGTGTGTGGGTGGCTGCTGGACTTCCGCTTGTTCAAGAAATGCTGCAGAGCTGTCAGACCATCATCATGGGGATCACTGTAAAGAGATTTGATGTCCATGGTGAAGATGAGCTGATGAGAGTCACTGAATCTGAACCTGTCAAATAACTGGAGAGCATGGTTAGTGTCTTTAACATAGGAGGGCAGGGACTCAACAAGGGGTCTCATGAGGCCATCCAAAAATGCAGAGATGTGGGATGTGGGGCAGGAGCAGGCAGACACTATGGGACGACCAGGGTTACCTGTTTTGTGGATTTTGGGAAGAAGATAAAACCTAGATGTCTGGGGATGCTGGACTATGAGTCTCTTAGCAGAAGCAGGGAGCTCATTGTTTTCAATAGCAGAGGTGATGGTGGTGGTGACCTCCGTCTGATAGTCAGCAGTGGGGTCCTGTGGAAGAGAAGAATAAAACCTGGTGTCAGAGAGTTGCTGTGTGGCTTCCGTGATGTATAGCTCCTTTTGCCAGACCACAACAGCACCTCCTTATCAGCTGGTTTAATAACAATGTCATTCCTACATTGTAGAGATCTGAGGGCTGCAAGCTCACCAGGTGTCAGGTTGGAATGGTTGTGCCTGCAATGAAGATTAAAGTTAGTGGTGTTTTCCATGCATTGGTTAACAAAATAATCAACAGCAGCAAAACGTCCTGGAGGGGTGTCCATGCACTTGGCTGGGATTGATGTCATTGATAGTTCTGGTGATACCGTCATCATCTGTGGGAAGAGGAGTCATATTAGAAAAATGAGCTGCAAGGCGTACTCTACGATAGAAGCACTGTAGATCAACTTGAACCTGGGTGCATCAAGATATCTGGGTGTGGGCACAAAGAGACCTTTGCTAAGGAGTGAGTGCTCATCTTGTGTCAGGGAAGGTCTGGAGGAATACAAAATACCAAATTGTTAGGTTGTGTCTGACTCGAGGGCTCATGCTGGTTGTTGATCTGCTGGGTGAGAGACTGAAGTTTTGCAGCTTTGGTGTCCTTGAGAAACTGAAAGAGAGTGGAGTTAAGGTTTTGGATGCAGTGCTTAATAAAAGGAAGGTTATGTGGAGCCGTCACTGCAGGAAATCCTTTTGCCTTTGAATGGTTTTGTCCACAGAGATCAGCTGTGTTTTGATGGAGAGAATGGTGTGCACGATAAGTTTCCTAGAGAAAGTTTTCAAAAGCTTGTTAGTAGAGAAACATGTGTCTCAGATCCAAATGAACAAGGATGAAATTTCAAACAGAAACCTTTAGGAATAATACCCAGGTGGCGGCATTTGGAAAGAAACTGTAAGTGACTGCAGAGTTTAGTCTTAGAGCAAATGGCGGAAAATAATTCAAGAGAAGGCTTAGAAATATGAGAAGGAAATGCAGACATAGAAGAAATGAAGGAGCATCGCAGAGAATTCAGAAGAGATTTCAGATTAGGCATAGTGGGTCGCAGCAAATGTAGCATACAAATTGTAAAAAAACAAAGACAAGGCGCTGCGTCAGCATGTGGTCTAAAAGCAAAACAAAATGGTTATATTAAATGCACGCTGAAAGTAGAAAATAGAGTTAAAAATCTACGTTTCGACCTTAGGTCTTCTTCAGGAAATATCTAAAAGAGAAAAAAAACAAGTTAGTGTAGAGGAGAGGTAAAATGAGAGAGATATATATGTGGAGAAAGAAGAAGGGGGAGGCAAAGAGAGAAGAAGTGATAAATGGTAAGATTAAGAGAGAATCTGTGAAACAAAAAGGTGATGATGGGAAAGATAAAACATAATGGGACAGAAAGAGCTGGGGAAGTTCCCAGGTAGAGACAGATTAACAGGGCCTTGTAAGAAGGTTGAAAGGTGACAAATGTGTGAGAAGGAGACAGAAATGGAGACATATGGTGAAAATGAAAAATAAATCAGTACAAAAACAAATTGACTTTAGGGAAAACTGTACTACAACTGTACTACATCATTTGTAGTATATGTGATACACTGTGATTGCTCAATGATCTATATTGGAAGAATGATACATCCACTAACAGGATGTCTCCACACACATGTGCATTTAGTTGTTAAGTCATTACCTGACACTCCTCTTGGTCTTCATTTTAAGTTGCTTCACTACAGCAACTGGGACCATGTATGAGTCATGGGCATTGACTATGTAAAGCCCCATACATGAGGTGGGGATAGGACTAGAGTGCTCTTAGAAGAGTGATGGATATTCTGCATTATGGCCATACCTGTACATCCAATTGGTCTTAATAACCACATAGACATTATTACCTTTTTTTGAAAGCCTAATATGAAATTGGAGACTGCAATTGTGATAAAGTGCTATATATTTCTGGCAGTTTTTAACATAATTATCATAAAATGACAATAAACAAGTTTATTTCTCCTTTTTTTCTTTTACGCATTTCTCAAAGAAGTATGGAAATGAATTGCTTTTTTTTTTAGAAAGCATTAGACAATGACCTTAGAACTGACTTGTAGTTTCTCCTCTATCTTCATCATTCTGATTTTCAGAAGTGCTGAAAAGTATTGTTGCATTACAGTATAAACCTCTTGTATGACTGTAATGAAATAATAAACCAAATATGTGAAGGCTGTAGTAGCTAATCTCCTTTCATCCACCATTAACTGATTATTGTTCTCCCATTTCTATGGCTATGGGCAGAGCCTACAGCCATTTTGCCATCTGTTGCCTTAAAACGGCCGATCGTGGCAACTTCCATTGGACTTTTGAAAGTATCACTCCAAAAGTCCAACAGAGCTTGTAACATTCCATCACGATCAGCCAATATGGAGTAACAGCCGCACTATTTCGGCTGGTACTTCCATATTCTGGCAGAACTGCACATGCATACCTCATATGCATGCATGCACAGTTCTGCTGGTGCCACCAACTATTGAATAACAGAATGCCACTTGCAGCAGCTACGCATGCACGAATGCCATGCATGTGCAGTTGTGTCCCCACCACCATCCTATGGATGGTACTCTTCCCGCACCCTCCCACTGCTCCTGTCCTCCCCACTCCATCTATTGCCTCCCAGCACCAAATAACCCCCCGCTCCCTCCCACTGCTGCTGTCCTCTGCACTTCCTCCATTCAACATCCCTTCGCCGACATTGGGGTGCCCAGTCCCTGTTTTGGCATCATATACCCCCCACTCATGTGACACACTGGGAGCCCACCCCAGTGTGCCCAAATTTATGTGTTTTTTTTTCATGCCAACATCGGGGTGCCTAGTCCCCATGTCAACATTATGTACCCACCCAAATCATGTGGCACACTGGGAACCCACCCCAGTGTGCCCAAATTTATGTTTTTTCATTTCCCCCTGTGCTGACATCGGGGTGTCCAATCCCATGTCAGCATCATATATCCCCCCAATTCATGTTGTACACTGGGAGTCCACCCCCAGTGTGCCAAGTGTTATGTTTTTTATAATTTCCCTGTAAGTAAAGAAAACCATCCCCCAATGTATTTTTTTGTTTTACCTGTAAAAAAGAAAATGGTCCCTCGTCATCTCCACAGTCCCCCTCACCCATCCCCACCCTACCTCTGAGCACCCACCACCCTGCACCACCCCTTACCCCACACTTACCTCCGGAGGTCAGCGTTGTCATCTTCTCTGGACCGGGACACATCTGCACTCTTCAAAGCTGAACCGCAAACTGAAGAATCAAAGGTAAATGTGGTTTAATGGCAGCCAATGGAGTTTCCAACTTATGTTGATATAACAGCTATTTGTAGGGCTTTTGGCCCCAAAGTTTCAACATGGGGTTCTTGGGACCCCACCTCGTGAACACTGTTACTGTCATTTCATTACTCTGTCCCAAAAGGTGATTATGCAGTTGCTGTGTGGAATCACCTTTTGGGACCGATTAACGAAATGACAGCCACTGTTCATAAGGTGGTGTCCCAAAAGCTTGAGTTGCAGATTTGGTGAAAAAATTCCCAAAAATGACTGCGTTATGAGCGTGCATTGTGCAGTTTCTATGTACGCTCCTAACTGCACCATTTTTTAATATTTTCACTCTAGATTTTCAACATTGCCATTTTTGCACACCTCCTTATTAACAGTACAGCTGTCATTTTTCACATCCTGCCCGAAACATGTTTTCACACCTGTGGCACAGAATGGCATGGTTGCTCTGTGAAATCACCTTTCAGGACAAGTGAACAAAATGACAGTGGCACTGTTCAGCAGGTGGGGTCCCAAAAAGCTCATGTTACAAATTTGAAAAAATTCCAAAAAATGATTGCTTTACGAGCATGCATTGCACAGTTTCTACGCACGCTCCTAACTCCGCCAATTTTTTATATTTTCACTCCAGATTTTCAACATTGCCATTTTTGCACACCTCCTTATTAACAGTACAGCTGCCATTTTTCACATCCTATCCAAAACATGTTTTCGCACCTGTGGTACAGAATGTCATGGTCACTCTGCAAAATCACTTTTCCAGACAAGTGAACGAAATGACAGTGGCACTGTTCATGAGGATGGGTCCCAAAAAGGCCACATTGAAAATCTGGTGAAACAACTCAAAAATTGGGCGAGTTACACCCAGGCATTCAAACTTTTATACACACACGTATAACTTTGGCCATTTTGCAGCTCACCACATCGCTATTGGCTCTGGTTAAAACTTGTTCCAATAGGTATGGTGATTTTTACTTGTTAGTGTTAGCTGTATTTTTCAAATTTTATGATTCATGGCACATCATATGTTTTGCCATTCTGTTCATTTTATACATGTGCTGTGATCACAGATGTTATATGAAGGGAGTCAGGCTAAACAAGCTTTGCCCTTAAATTCTGGGTTCAAGGTTACATTTGGGGTCTCCAAATAGATTTCCAGAGGGAACCCCCACCCACCTACCACAGGCTATAATCTTTTCCTGGGATTTCACATTTTTGGTTTTGAGATCTCTTTGTAATCTCCAGAGGGACTGTCCCTTTCATTTTCAACTTTTATAAGCCTGTACCTGTTTGACCTGCCACCCCCTGATGAAGCCTCACTTTGGAGAAGTGAAGTGCCGGGGTAGTCTTTGTCCTGATCTTGATTTAACTTTGGCAACAATTAACTGTTTCTGAACAATATGCGGGGTGGTCTTTTGCATTTGAGAGAACTGTGCCTGAGTGTTTCTGGAACTTCTTGCTTCCTCTGACCCCTCCTGTTTCTGCTAACGTCCTGTTATTTATTAAATTCTAGCATATATCACTCCCTCACCCACCAGACTGCTGATGTTACTCAAGCAGGTTACAGATTAACCCTTTTTACAATACTTTATGTTAGCATATTGCAAAGTTTATCAAGCCACTCTGTAACCTTTTGCCTTTCTGAACTGAAGTTAAAAAATTAAATCAGCAGACCAGAAACCATTTTTTTTTTAGTCTTTGGTAACAGAGTAAGGCCCACTAGGCATGACTGCCTCTTTTCGGGGTGACCTGGGAGCACTGGATGTTTAAGTGACTTGCTTAGAGTCACACAGTATGCAAGTGGAGGCTGTAAGAATCAAACCAAGGTTTCGTCTGCTGGATGTATCAAGCTCGTTCACAGCTCTTTACTCTAACCTCTAGGCTATATTATAGGTTTACACTCTATCAAATAAAATTTCCGGCTATAAGCAATAACTACTCAGCTGAAGCAAATTCCTTGGCTTCTGGAATTCCTGTCTTGCTTTGACCCCTCCTGTTTCTGCTCACTAATGTCCTGTTAGTCACAAAATGATGGTTATTATAACTGTCCCCGCCCACCGCACAGCTGATGTCACTCAAGCAGGTACCAGATTAAGCCTTTGTTGCTGTACTTTAATTCAGTAGATTGCAAAGCTTATCATGCCTTTCTGCAGTCTTTTGCACTCCTGAGCTAATGTTAAAATCTCACATCAATCAACTAGAAACATGCTTACAGTCTATAAATGTTATTCCGGGTCATAAAGCAGTAATGACTCAGCTGAACCAAATTCCCTGGCTTCTGGATCTGCTGACCTGCTCCGAACCCTCCTGTTTCTGCTCACTAAAGTCCTGTTAATTAGGAAATGCTGGGTATTTTACTCTTCCTCCCCCACCACACTGCTAAAGTCACCCAAGCAGGTTGCAGTTTAACCTGGGGCTGGCAATATAGCCTAAAGGTTAGAGTAACAAGCTGTGAATGAGCTTGGTGCATCCAGCAGACCAGAGTTTGATTCCCCCAACCTCCCTTTGCATAGTATGTGACTCTGAGCAAGTTATTGAACCACCCAGTGTTCCCAGATCACCCTTGAAAACAGGCATTTGTGCCTAGTGAATCTTACCTGGTTATCAAAGAATTAAAAAAAAAGTGTGCACTTTAAATCAATTGCAAAGCTTAGTAAGTCACTCTGCAACCTTTCAATGGATCAGCATATCAATTAGCACTCAGGTAGGCACCAACAGCAGTGCTGCAGCTCTTGGTTGATATGAGATAGAACTAGAAGATAAAACTGTGGAAAGACCAGGCATAGGTTGTCCCACTTGAAGTTTTTATTTTCACTTTGACTGATACCTTTGATTCTAATTAAGATATATTAGAGTTCACTTGTAAATTCAGCTCTCTCAGTTCTTCAAGTAGAGTGGGAACATGTAAATCATTGGTAAATAGGTTGGTGGTCAGTGCTTCTGAATATAAGTCAGACAGTTGTCTCTGCTTGTCCAAAGCTGAATACAGAATTTTCATTTCTTTAGAGAGCAGCTAACGCCTTTGGGAACACTTTGCAAAACATAATATTTAGACACAAGTCAGCTTGTATTTCATATACCTTGTATAGATTTCTCCTCACCATTATTTTTTGCTGAAGAAATTCCCACAAAAACAAGATTTGTATCACTCAGAGTCCATCTTCCTCTATAGCGTATTCCTAACTTGAAATCATAATGCTCTGTTGTGACATCACAGTCTGTTGCCATAGGAATAAATGTCATGTCACGAGCAGAGTTATTATGACATCAGATTGGGAAGAAAAAACAGGTGCTGATGAACCCTGAAGAAACAAGTATCCTGTTTTTGAGGCAAATGATCTCAGTAATAAGTAATGTGGATAAGAAATACAAAGCTGATGAGAAATGCAAGCTGCTTTGTGTCCAAATATTATGTTTTTGAAAGTTCTTCTTGAGGCATTGGTGGCCCTTTAAGGGCCAACACCAATTTTGCAGCAGTCATAAACAATGGTAGAAAGCAAAATATTTGACATCTTTGGAATCTAAATAACCTCTAGATGCTTTAAGAAAAGTCATTTCCAAATCTGGCATCAAGTATAAGAACTGTATTGAAACATAGAAACAGAGAATTTGTTTGAAAATAAGGACAGCTTAGCTCACCAAGTCAGCCCGTTTTCCCCCTGACTATAGTATCAGTAAAGACTCTACAGGATCTCTCTATTCAGTCGGTGGCTGGCTCTGATGGTGTGATGAGGGCTGTGGTAGTCACTTTCATGGATCGGGTTGGAGAAGCGGGTTGTGGGTCACTACCTTTGAGGTTAGAGAGTGAGGTACCATTAGACTACCTGAGAATTTATTTCTGTGGGTCAGGGCAGCAATCAGGAAATGGGGGAAGGACCACCAGGTATTCTAAATGACATACTGGAGAAGGGATCGTGGCTAGGGAAGGTCCACTAGACCACCATGGTATAAATCTGATTTACTGGCAAAGGGATCGGGGCTAGTGAGGGACCACTAGACCACCAGGGTTTAAACATGAATTACCATGGAAGGGATCAGGGCTAGGGAGAAGCCACTAAGATTAGTTCAGTAAAGTGTCAATGGCTCAGTAGGTTGCACACTCACCTCTGAGGCTGGAAGATCAGAAGGCTGTGGGTTCTATCACCACACCAGGCACTTGGGTTAAATCCCAATACTGACACTGTAGTGCAGCATGAGGGGGGTTCTGCACTCCTGAGGTCCCATCTTTTGGATGAGATGTTAAACCAAGGTCCCATCTGCCTGTTCTGGTAGTAGTTCAGATGGATGTTAAAGATCCCATGGCACTTCTCAAAAAGAGTAGGAGAAGTTTTTATTGTGAATAATCAAACATTACATAAGGACAAAGGAAATCACCACTCACTTTAGAAAACATTGGAAAACAGTCAAAAAACATAAAGAATAACATCATACTTCATAAAAAAGGAAAAACTGAGAATCAACCTAACTAAGAAAAATAATACATGCCCAAAAGAAAATCAATGGGTTATCATACCCCTTGTTTTTCACAAAGGAAAACACGGAATACTAGAGGAAAGATTACTCTAACCAACTTGTACAGTACTTCCAAGATCTTCATAGTTGCTGAGGACTCATAATCTTCCCTTCCTTACAATGTATTTGTTGCACTTGCCCTATAACAAGCCTAACCAATTTCTGTTGTTGTAAATAATGCTGCTGCAGCATCAATTGACAATAGGTTTGCCAAGTATGATATTTTAAGATACTGCAGATAAGTCTAAGGGTACTGGGAGAATATTTTAGCCAAGGCCCAGAATATATTCCCAATATGAGCACATCATAAGTCATTTTCCAAAGGTTTGGATCCTGTACTCTAGTTGCCAAAAGGTTCCAGAAACTAATAACATATTGGCATTCAAAAAAGAAATGTTTATGTGTCTCAAGGAGCAGTTTGCATATGTCTCTAGGTGTCAATAATGTTCCTCCTATGATTTATGTTTGTGGTTATTTTCAACCCCTAGCCTCTCATGGCATATTAACCAAATCATGTCCCAGAAGTGTTTGGGTGTTTTAATATCCGTCAGTTACTTAATAGTCTGTGGAAAGGTCTGAGAAGTACCTTTCGGGAAAATTAACTGTTCAGTAAAAGAGGCTAACCTGATTTATTCATATAATAGTTGTCTAGGGAAAGTCTGCAGATCAGTGATGGTTATTTTCCAGGACCTAATCTTTTGCATAGTGGAAGTTATGAAAGGTGGTAGGATATCTTGAGATAGTTTAAATGTCCATTTTTGTTTGGACAATTTAGGCATGAACTGAGAAATCTATTCTTTACCCCAAACAGTCCAACTTGCAGTTGTGGCTGTCAATATAGGAGTACGATTTGTAGTCCAAAATATAGAATGGAAAAATATTAAGGGGTGTACCTAGCTGGTTGGTAGTAATTCTTTTAATGGGGTTTAACTGACTGCCCCAAATAACATGAAAAAATGCATTATATAATTTAGAATCCATTCCGTAGGAGGAGGGAAGATGGAGATTAAGAAATGTAGAATGGCAATAATAAAGGTCTTTAATAAGAAAACCATCTTAAATTTTGAGATTTGTAAGGGTTTCCACATAGAAATCCACTGTTCACAGAAAGTCAGTTTGGTATCCCAGTTAACTCTTTCCATATCAGGTGAACCAAACTTTATAGGCAGGATTTCTGCATCCTGTACTACCGGTATACCACAGATGTTTGTTAATCCAGCCTGTGCTGTGTTACCTTTACTGAGACCGTTACTTTTTCTGAAATTAATCTCTGCACCAGCCACTACAGAGTACTGTGAAATCACCTCCAACACCACCTGATATTCTGAAACTTGCTTTAAAACAAACACAAAT
Source organism: Neoceratodus forsteri (assembly GCA_016271365.2). Classification (NCBI taxonomy): domain Eukaryota; kingdom Metazoa; phylum Chordata; order Ceratodontiformes; family Ceratodontidae; genus Neoceratodus; species Neoceratodus forsteri. The sequence continues at coordinate 827,040,540 of CM028131.1, forward strand.
CATCAGCACAAGCCATGATTTTCAGGGGTTGAGTCTCTGGCAAAAGTTGTAAATCAGCAATTCCTGGGGAATGTAAAAATGTTTCTAATTAAAATATCAATACAGAAGATGTACAACAGGGGACTCAAAGGGCACCCCTGTCACACTCCCCTCTGAATAGAAATGTTACCGCCTATACCGTAGTTCTATGGTGACCGGACTCAATTGGGTGATTCATCTCTTCTGGTCAAGCAGAGGCAGGCACAACGGTTCCAGGTACAAACAGATAGCTTCTATTGGTAGCAGCCACTGGTCCCACTGGAAAATAATGGATTAGGTGATTGCAGTATAAGGCAAGGCACGGCACTCAAGTGATTGTCATACACAGGACAGTATTTAGAAAAGCAGGCACTATACAGGTCTAAAGGAAAGGAATGTAGGGGAGAACAGTCATACATATACTATCAATATTTGGTATACCTCTAACGGGGTCACCTAGTGCCCTACGTCTGCAGATGACAATAATGATAATCGATCAATACTCAACCACCTTGGCCAAGGATAATTAGAAAAGTAACACCAGTTATAGTCCGACAGTCCCGCAGGAGGAGCAGTCTTTTGGTGCACCACTGGTGGTTGCTAGATAGCTGTGAGGAATGGGGTACAGTACCTGAATGACTGATCAGTCTCACTGGCTGGCAGGAGGCTGAGGACGACAAGATAGAGAAGAAGATGAAGATGAAGAGGATGCAGGTTGGTCCAGAGCTGGAGATGCAGGTGATGAGAGGATGGTTAAGATGACATCCTTCAGTGGCAATGGCGGGTCCTCTTGAAGGCTCCTGATGGGTTGCCACCCAGCCAGGGGAGGGAGCTATGGCCACCTCCAAAAAGCAAAACAAAAATGAGGCAATTTCCTATTCTTGTACTGTGGAGGGAACCTCACTATTGTGAGCCGGGGTGGCTCCTAAGCTGACTAGGCTGGGGGGGACTTACTACCACTATGCTGGCTAGTGCAGTCTTTCATTGTCTTCAGGGGTTGCTAGCAGGCTGGGCAGGAGGTCTTAGATGCTTGGCCTGCAAAAGGCAGATGATCCCTGAGCTCAGGGGTGCAGGCAATTGCAGTCTTCATAGGGCAATTAGTTCAGGTGGTGGGACTACCACAGTTCGGCAGTCCGTCCACTTCCCCACAGCAACAGCTCAGACTGGGGAAGGAAAGAGACCTGACATGGCTTAATGCAATTGGTGATAGGGCAGGCAGTTTGAGCCCCTTCCGGGGCAGTTCAGGTACCAACTGGTCAAGGTGCAGGGCAGGCAAGTCCAGTCCCAATGTGGATAGGTGGCTTTGGTGGGTGCAGGCTGGGCAGTTCAGGCCCTGTTGCAATTTCAATTAAACATTGATGTAAATAGTTTAGTCAGTTAAGGGTCAATAACATCCCCAGGAGCAACCCAGGAAAACACTGCAAATAACAATTGCACAAAAACCACTATTCTTTTTACTAGGATCTGGGTTTACCTTATGGCCAGGGTCAGGGTGACAGACAGCACAGCATGAACCTGGATATCCCTTTGGTCTGCAGGTTGCACCAGCAGTTGCAAGCAGTTTAGGGTAAGGATTAATAGTCGGTAGGGGCTGATGGGGATCTCACTGAAGGGGCTCGGGTCCCTGGAGGTCTCCCTCCGAAATGGGCACCAGCCTTTTAAATCCCTGGGAATCCCTTCTTTGCTCACCAGGTCAGTTTGGGGGGGGTGGCTAAGCTATGCAGTGTACCCAGCCTTAGCTCTGCTGTCCTCAATACTAGCGCTGCTGCTGGCCTATTGGTACAGGGCTTGGACCTAGCTCTGCTTCCCATGCACATCAATGGAAGCCACTTTGGCTCCTGGCACCACCCTTGCACTCTTGACCTGAGTGTGCTGCCCACAGCTGTGTTCCCCCCTCTAGTCCAGGAGGCAGTATAGTGCAGTGGTTTAAGGCTCTGATGTACAAACTTGGAGCTCTGGGTTTGAATCCCATAGCCCCACTTGTGTACTATGTGACCCTGAGCAAGTCACTTCACTTCCCTGTGCTCCCAAGTCACACCTCTAAGCAAGCTTCAGCTTAGTATGTCTCTCCAAAAAAGAAAAAGAAAAATCCTCCTCTTTTTCTCTTTGCCCTTGGGTGGGGCACCAATCTGGCACCAAAACTACACCACTGGGGTTAAAATCCATGGTGCCCCTTTTTATTCTCTTGTGGGTGCTCTGCCCACTTCTGCCTCCTCCCTCCTTATCACCCCTCTCAGGTGCCTCCGGTGTTAAGTAAAATTTATTTTGGGTTTGCAGCTCACTTACCACCTGGCCCAGGTCTTCTTGGGGTCAGAGAGATCATCAGGGGTGCTAGTGGAGTTAGACAGGGAGTGCCACTCCTACCCAGCATTTTGGACTGCCCTGCATAGCCACAGAGTGGAACCACAGTTGTCCAGGCGCTGATTTCCACCTGGACACTTTTGCCACTGCACCTCACAGTCTGCCTTCCCAACCAGTCCCCCCCCCCGATGCGATGCAGACTCCAGTGCAGGGAGGTCCACAGCTGTACTAGTGCTGTATGTGCTCCAGGGAGGTGGGAGCAGGAAGAAAGCGTCCACCAGCAATGGGGCCCCACCTGCCACCAACGATTACCAGACCAGATGGGACTTGGGTCGGGGGTCGGGAAACAGATAAAATCAAAAAAAAAAAGATGGGCACAACTGAACACAAGCTGCCCACCAACAGTGGGCTCTGCAGGCAGCCACCAGAGGGGAGAAGCAAGAGAACTGCAAGGTGGCCTCATGGGGTAACGCCCAGGGCCCACACTCGAATGACCCAATACCAACCACTGAAGAAAAAAAAATAAAACCCCAGCCAGCACACAGCAAAGAAGGGACAGAGGAGCTGCAATAGCAGCCCCAGATAGGGTGCACTACCAGCCACCCAGAACATACCCCCCCAGGCCACCTCAAACAAGAACTGCCCACCCAGTGAACAGACAACCAAAGGGGACTCACTCTATGGGGCTGGCTGATTGTGGATGTCTGAAGGACTGCTGGACCCCTCCAATCTGGAGGACAACTGCTGCTGCTACTGCTGAAGACCCCAGGACTCCTAGCTACAGAACAGCAGCCACCAGGGAGCTATGGACCCAATCTACAGGTAAGCTTCCAGGCATTCGCACCCCTGTGCTCTCCACTCTGTAAGCCATCCAGTCCAGAACTGCCCTTCAGCCAGCAGCAGACACCCTTTTCTAGCCTGGGGGTGGACTTGGCTTCTGACCAGGTGATTGGGTCCCTGGGGCCTAGATCAGCCTCTTGGACTGATTTATGGCCCCTTTAGGCATTGGCCAGAGCTCTGGCCTGGCAATGGAGAAAGGCCAAAGCCAGGGAAAAGTGCAAGAGCGGGGGAGAGGGGGACAAGGACATGAAGTAGTCAGCCAGCTAGCTCAGTTAGCAAGCCAGATGGCTGTGTGTGGGGTGGGTGGGAGGTTAACCATTTCCCTTCCTACAGTCTTTCCTGCTGGACTTGGTAACAACCATTGGTGTGCTACAGCTCCATAAAGTAAATGGGCATGGACATAAAGCACCTGTAGCCATTTGATATATTTGGTTGGAATGCTATATAATTGTAAAGCTTGGAACAAAAAAATGAACGGGGTACCAAATCAAAAGCTGTTTCCTGGTCTAAGGTCAAAACATAGCGATTTAAGGTGTTAAAATGTACCCTAGAAAAAAATTATCTTAAACAGAACAAATTATCTCTTAAGTTTTTGCCTGGGATAGCACAAGTCTGATAAGGAGTAATAAGTTTCTATCTGTGTGGCAGAGTTTATTGCACAATATGAATGACAGAATTTTAAAATCTATAATTAGAAGGGAGATAGGTCTTCAGTTAGTAACAACCAACGGGTCAGGGTCTAAATCCTGATTGTCAAATTCCCGACTGTTGAAATTCCGTTTTTTAATCCCGAAATTAATAATACCAACATGCTTTAAAGACCGAACATCAGCATCCCAACAGTCTAACACTTGCACATCATTTAACTGTTACTTGTAGCAACATCACGACCTGGCATTCTTACAGTAGCACAGCATTTAACTGTTGCCTGTATATTTCACTGTAGACTGCAGCAATTTCTTCTGCAGGCATGAAGGCCAATGCTACCAGGTACTGCATTTTTTAGGCTGAAATCTGCATCTGTGCCATACAGCGTAGCCATGCCCAAACTCTGAATCTTCCGCCAAACAATTTGTCCAAAATGGAACAGGCATCCCTTGTTATGACAGTTGATAAATTCTGCTTTACATGCATTGATGGCTGCTTGTTCGAAGTCTGTGATAATCATTGCTGGTGTTAGTGTGAGACTGTACTCATCAGCAATGTCATGCAAATCCTGGAACAGTCTGATGTAGCACTCCTGTGATTTGGAGGACATTAAGGCATATACAAGGGGTACAATGCATGCAGTTTCAGGGGTCCCAACTGAGGCATGGATTGAATATAGTTGGCAAAACACTGTTGGCACCATTTTGAATGTGCCATCCATAATCCAAAAATCAGCATTTGTTAGTTTCTCCATATCTATTCGTGTGGTAAATATAATTGTTTTTTCTTCACCGAGAGGTGGATTCCCTAGCCAGGAATCTCTGCCCATTGACAGTTTGTAAATGTTCTGGGAAGTTCAAAGTGTCTAAAGACAGAGGCTCTGGTGGGGCATTTTGTTTGTGAGCTCTTTTAACAACTTGCTGCAAAGCCTGCCATGAAGGCATGCTCTGCAAAACTTCCTGGGAGACCTTAGATAGCTCAGCTTGAATTAATTGGGCTGGACTATCATGGGTCTCCAGAGCTCGAGATTTTAGTGAGGCCAGTGTTGCAGCTATAGGTAGGTCTGTTGCGTTTGGGGAGTGGTTGTGCTCGCAATGCTTAAGGAGGTGATGCTGTCCTCCTACCAGTACTGTGGAAGCTCTACCCAGACAGCAATGACTTTTCCATGATTGGCAGCACCAGTAAAATAAATCCCCACTATGTTGTTCCTCTACATATAGATATCCAGCTATACATATTTTATCCTTGCCCTTCTGAGACTTCACAATATCGTACACAACTCCAGCTTCTGCCATTCTGCAACTACAACTACAAAAACACTGCCTCAGTTTGGTATTTAAATAAGCTCGCATCTGCTAATCATTTAATTAGTCAGCTGTGTCATGATTTTTTGGCATTTTACAATCAGGACTTGATTGGTTGACATCTTGTCAGTAGCTGTCACAGATAATTAGTGAGAAAGCTCTTCTACTAGATGGGATTTACAATTGCAGCAGTCAGCTTTTGGTATTTCAGCATTTCGGCATTTCAATACGCGGTATTATTTCAGTCGGGCTATCAATGCAATCAGGATTTTAGTGACGGGAATTTTTTTATGGGCTTTAGGATGTCGGGATTTCATATGGATCCCCAACCAACCAATCCCCCTTCTTATGTAACAAGATTAGGGAAGCAGTATCCTAACTTTCAGGCATTTCATAATTACTTAGAGTATCATTAAATGTTTCTAACAAAATAGGAATCAAAATGTATTGAAAAGTCTTATAAAAGTTTATACTCAATTCATCAAGTCCTGGGGATGTAGTTAGGTGTAATTTATGTACGTCTTCCTTAATTTCTTCAGGCCATAGTGGTTGGGTAAGGTCAAAGTTATCAGTACCCAGTAAGATACCCATATGTAAATAAGTAGCAAACTATTTTAAATTCCCTGCTATATTAATAGGAGTACCAAAGGTAGAGAGTAGATGGTCAGAAATATCATCCATAATGCTAGTAAAATCTGTATGTATAGTGCCCCTTGATCCCTCACTGCTGAAGATTCTTTACTATCAACTCTATGGTGACACTCCTTAGAAATGTCCAAGGAACCTTTAGTTCCTTGTGTCCTGGAAGATTGTTCCACTTTTAAGGATTTAACCCTATCATAAAGTATTGCCTCATCTCTAGTTTTAATTGTTGAATTTGAGTTGAAAAATTAATATGGTCAGTGTTTTGTGAGGAAACAAGCTTGTAAAGACTCTTTCTTAATTGTAGAAATTAAAAATAGGCATCTCTGCCCCCTTGTTTTCCCCATTTTTGGTATAAAATTCTGGAGAACTACTTTAGTAACTTCCTAGCATTCCTCTAGGGAATTGTACCATACCACAACTGTAGCCCTGGCTTCAAGATGTTCTATGGTCAGTTCACTTAAACGAGAATCCAACAACATAGAATTATTAATATGCCAATAAAATTCCCCAATATTATTTTTATGTAAATGGCCTACAGTAATGTTAAGTACAAAATGATCAGAGGCAAGGCCACTGATTTATGGTGATTAAAACAATTAAATTCCGTTTTCAAGACTTAAGATTCCGGAATTTCACAGGTGATTGCTACTCTAATTTCCGGATTTTACCGGGATTCTGTTATCATTCTTTTAGTATGTGCATAAATAATCAGAATTAAAGAAGGCTTAATACACAGAGCATTAAATAAAGCAAACTGAAAATAGTACAGGAAGGAATTAAAAGAAAAACACTCTTTTTTATAGATTTACTGATCTGATAGAAAATGCCAGATTCCATGAAATCTTCATTTTTTCCGGTTTTCAGGCAACCCTAATTCCAGAATTTTACCGGATTTTCTGGTAAAAACCGAAAAACAGTGGCCTTGATCAGAGGTAGTAGTAGGAAGAGTCTCTGCCTTGTATACCTGCCAATGGCGTGAAATAAGAACATAATCAATAAGGGAGGAGAGAGATCCTATATGGTATGTATGACCCCCTGATTTTCTAATTTGCCTATAAGCATCCTGCAAAGCTGCTGTATTTAGTACTTGTTTTAAAACATTAGTATCACAGTACAGCTTGGCGGTAGTCCCTGTCTTAATCGATAAGTTCTAGTTGGCAGTTGAAATCACCACCTAAAAATAGTTTTCCTGTTAGTATGCAGATAAGGCTGAATTAATTTAAATACAGTAATTCTAGATGTTCTTGTTTGTGGGGAATATAATACACTAAGATCTTGATTATTTAAGTTTATTTCTAAATATAGACCCCTACCTGGGTTTATGTCCATTACTTTTAAAAATTTGCACTTGCCTACTAAAACGTATTCCCACCCCAGAGAACAGATCTTTCCCTAATGACCACATTGACGGACCCCAAGGCCAAGCTTTTGGAGTTTGATAAATATCAACCTCAGATCTTAACCTGGTGTCCTGTAAAAAACAAAACTGTGCCTGAAAATGATGAAGTGCTTGTAATGTAATAAAGCACCTTTTGTAGTTTTTTATACTGTTGACATTCAGTGATGTGAATTTTTTTTCCTTTTTTTCTTGGTACTTTTTTCCCCCTGGTCACCAGCCTGCCTACCTCACACTTCCAGGCATCTTCCTGAGGTTTCCGGCTGCCGTCCCAAGGACCGTGTTCCACGTTTGGGTCCGCGGCATTCCCCCACGTCTTGCCCCCCGCGGTGGGGAGGTGGAGAGCTCCACTCACACTTTCACACCAGGACCAGATCCAGTGAGCTGTGCACCCTCGGCACCGAGCAAGTCCTCCTCAGAGATGGCCATCAAGCTGCCATGACTGGTGGCCATATTTTCCCTTTTTTTTTTCTCCCCATGGACGTCTGAGGCATGCAATGATGCCAAGGGACAGGAGCACACCTGCTACCGCACATGCATCTTCCCGGCGTCTGCCCCAACATGTCCCCCCACTCTGCCCATGGTCTGCAGTTGCCCCCACCATCACTAGAGGCCACTAGACCACTGGAGCATTCCACCCCCTCCCTGGAGAAGGAGAGCAGTCTGATGGACGCTCGATCCTTCTACTCCCCGGCCAACCCCGACGACCTAGGCTCATTCCTGAACCCGGGTCGCTGGCGTGGTGCGAGGTGTGGCATCCAGCACCTCAACCCTCAGCATCACTGGGCTGGTGCAGTGATATGATTTTTAAAGTATCACCAGAGACTGTATACATTTAAGAAGTGTTAAGGGTTCGTGCCAAACTCCTTAGTGTATCAGATTTTCTTCCTAGTTTTTTTCTTGGTCTTTGGTTTCTCAGGCAGATCACCCTCCATGTCTGATGTATCTTTTTGAGAAGTGGCCACTGAGGACATCTCCAAATCTTCCCCATAATCTCCTGAATTCTTGTGCAAAACTGTATAATGATGGGTAATGTCTGGTGACTCAGTTTTAGGAACTTTGGATTTTGTAACATTTCTAGAGGAACGCCATTTTCCCTGAACCAACAGGTACACCTCTTGTGGTGGAGGGGGTGGGGCATGGAGTCCTCCCACTGCAAATCTGTTGGAGGGGAAGTATGTATTGGTAAGGCACTGGCGTAACCTCCTGGTTACTAGTGGAATTATCAGTCAGCGTTTCTTCTGTATCCTCAGGAGAGACTGTAGAAGTTTGGGGCCACTAAAGTCTGAGGCTCTGAGGTATCCATATTTGTAAAGGTTTGGCTAGACTGATTTTCCTGGGCAGCATGAACTATGTCATCCTGATTCCAAAAAGTACCTTTATTGTGGACTGCCCAGGGACACTACAGAAAAAGGAAACCCAGCTCGTCACTTTGGTGGGTTAAGGCAGAAATTATTAGCATGGGCTATCTGTAAACAAAAGCAGCAGACCATAGCATCACAGACATTGCTTAGGTGAGAAAGTGAATGTCATTGATGGCCAGTTTTTCAGTTGCCTGGGGTAAAAGCAAAAGCCTCGGTCCTGCCCCAGGTAGAAACAGCTGGGGAGATGTATAGGCCCAGCATCAATCATACACAATTTCACTTTTATTTTCCAACCCCCAGTCCAAATATTTTCATTGTCCAGGATAGGCATAGGCTTGTCAATGACATCAGCCCTTTGTTTCACCCAATATAAAATATTCAAAATATGGTCACTCTCATTTCTGAACAAAATGGTGATGTTTTTCACAGCAGGATGAGTGAGTGGGATAACAACAAAGTAAGACCATAAAAGGGAATGTTTCAAATGATAATACTTAGACCAGAATTTTTCTAGCTGTACAGGGGTATTAAAACTAATGTCAAAGATAGTGTTCCCCGAGATATGAATAACAGCAAAGATGTCAGCAGCTAGGAACTGCACTGATTCTTTTAAAAGTTTCCTTGCCACAAAATCCCTGCCAGGGGTGATTCTCTCCCCCCTTTATACTTCAGCCAAACAGCATTTCTTCTAGTTCTAGGTTTCCCTAGGTTGGAGAATAAGTCTGGCATTCTAAATCTTGGGTTAGAATTTGTCTGTGAAGAGCTTCACTTTGGGGAATGGGGTGGGGGGACCACACACTCATCAGTGTCTGAAAAGGAAGGCTCATTTGTATAATCATGAATAGTAGCATCAGTTTCAACAGCCTCAGCGCAAGATGTAGTGGGAGCTGGCTGTAAATCATCAGGAACGTGTCCTATATTTTCCCCATTTTCAGGAGCTGCCAATGGAACAGAGATCTTAGGGTCACCCTGGATGTCAATAGGTCCACTGTCCTGTATGACCATTCTCTAAACCCTGCATAGTCTCAGTGGGCACAGTAGTAGTAGGACAAAAAACATTACCTGTTAAGGGAGCCGTATGCTCCCTGACTTGCAAGGCTCCTGAAGGTGTGGTTTCCATAGGAAACATAGTCTGTTACTGCATAGGAAAGGCCACACCATGTCTTGCAACAGGGCAAGTCTTGGGAGGGCTGTCCCATCTCTATGGATCTCTATGAGACAGATTTTGAATATCCTTTGCCATTAGTGGTACTCCCAGGAAACAATTTTTCCCATCATCTGCAAGCATCCACCTGGCTGCTCGGAGAGCTCATTCTGGTGACCAGGCACCCTCTCATCCTTGCAACTCCTTGTTGTTTGTTGTGACTGGATGTGAATGAGCAGCAAGTTCTCCAGCTGTCTTGGCAGCCAGCGATTCCGGCCAAAATTCATCCAAATGTAATAACTTCAAAAGTCAAGCCCTGTGGGCTTCACATTCAACAGGTATCATTGCCTTCAGTGTTTCTGCTGCAGCTAGAACCACTGCCAGTCTCACAGTTAATTGCTCCATAGGTAAGCTGTCTTTAGACTGATCCATAATATCATCTGGAGCCATGTATTCTTCATTAGTAGTATTTGAGTCCATTGGAGAATCAACTTCCATGTCAGGAATTTCCATAGAGATGCAAAAAGATATTATAGCAATGTTGGAGCCCTGGGCTCCCAAACCTCCTAACTCTTCTGACCTCCACATTGTGGTCAGCCATCTTGCCGTCCAGAGCGCAACAGTGCCCCCTATCTAAAAAAAGTAGGGGAATATTTTAATGCAACAAAAACAAATGATACAGAATGGTTACATTCACAAACAAAAATGGTAAATAACTGAAAAAGGTAAGAATAAACCAAACAAAAAAGGCAACTGAACATTTTTCTAGAAATATCTTTCAAAAGGAAAGAAAACAGAAAAGGGAAAAAAACTCAGTTCAGATTTAACTATTAAATGGAACAATCTATATATAAAAGACTCAAAAAAGAGCAATACATTCCCAAAACAAAAAAAAAAAACAACACCCAGTTTGCTTTAACCCACCCACTCAATACCATTCCAAGGCTTTGCACAGGAGTCTGTCACCATTTGGTTAATGTCAAACTGTTAAATTTTATCCAGATCTACCTGCACTTTAAAAATGACATCAGTCAAGGAAATCTTAGCATCCCATAAAAAAAAAATGGCACCTTGTTTGTCATATTACCCATTTCAAACATGCAAAAATAACACAGACTGTACTTCTGTCCCACTTCAGCCATGTTGCTGTGAGCTGTCCTAGAACTAACATATTATAAGTCATGAATTTAAAACATTTTGTACCTCACTTATCATCTAACATTTGCCACAGGGGTTGAATAAATGGACAATCAAAAAATAGATGCTGCATGGTTTCTAGCTGTGTGTTGCAATTCACATGTAGGCACATTAGCTCTTCCATTCCTTTATGCTTGTGATTTGCTCTCACATTCAACCTACCAAGCCCACATAACCATATTACATCTCTCATTTTACATGGTATTCAATTTTCTAGCATGGCAGCTAGTACATATTTTACCTGAACATGCTGACCCACATCAAAAACCAGCTCTTCATAGTTAAGGCTGTAAGAAAATCACGGCAAAAATCACCATTTTTCACAGCATCTGCATGGCAAAAAATGCCGCTTTTCACGGTAAAAATGCAAATTATCTCAAAGCAACGAAATAACAACATAAATGTACTCTGATTATTTTATTAAAGTATAAAATGTAAAAAGCTTGGAAAAAGCATACAAATCATGCCATTAAAGTGCATCAGGGTGCATTAGTTTTGTTGCAGCATTGAATACATTCTTAAATTCTCTGGTTTTATACTGCATCTGTTATCTTGCAGCATTGCTCCATATCTTGAAAATGAACTCTCAACACTGGCACTGTGTACCGGTACACTTAGGCACGTAGTAGCAATTGTTGACAGATGCACAAATTTTTCCTTGCAGGCAATCCAATATTTTAAAATATCTCTCTCTTCAGTTATTTCAGTGCCATGCTGTATCTCTGCAATGTAGTTTCTAAGCTCTGCTTTTGCTGCGATATTATGCTTGAACCAGGGGATACCCTCACATATAGATTGCTCTGTGACAGCAAATGTGGCAAGTCTTGATGGATTGCACAGCAACTGCACAGCAGCAAAAAAATTATTAGCATACTAATGAAATCTCCCAGTACCTATCATGTAATCTCTTATTTTTATGGAACAAGCACACAGTGTGTTCTTAGTGGGTAGATGATCTTTGGTCTCAGACTTAACTTCTAGGAACGTAACAAAATCTAGTAGTTTGTCAAACACTACATGAGCTTTGATGTCATCTGCCTCATATTTTCGAAGTAGTTGTACCAGGGTTGGAGTGTTTTCAGCAATTTCATTTAATTCAAACTTTACTGCATCACATTCACATAAGCTAACAATTTCAACACATGCTACGCTTTCATCTCTAAAAAATTCAGAGTACTCATTGAGATGAACTGCATGATAAACTACTGCTAGAAACCACATATTCCAGCGAGTTAAGACTGACATGGGTGGCAAAGCATTTGATTGTCCCTTTGAAGACAGATATTGCTTGAACCATGCCTTCCTGGCTGGGCACGCAGTAAATGCTTTTTTTACTGAAACAACAAAATTATTCACTGCAGAAAAGTGTGTACGCCAAATGTCACCCAATAAATTTAACAGATGGGCTGAGCAGGTAACGTGGACTGCATTTAAAAGGACATGCTTCAGGCTATGGTCCCAACTTTTATTCATATTCATGGCGTTGTCAGTAACACAAGCTGCAACTTTCACAGCAGTAGCCTCTGATTACCTGATCTACCTGACTCAAGCTAATGTTACCTATTTTATCCTGCATAGCAGTTAATAATTAGTGGCAATGAAAAGGTCACTAACAAGCTTCAATTTAAGTATCTTGTTACCTTGAATGCTGTTTTATAAATCGGCAATCAAGGTAACAAAAGACTTCGATTTACACTATATTTATATGTAATTAAAGACAGGTGATGCTAATCCGGCACATAACAATTAATTTATTTGAATAGTAGGATAGGAGTGTGAGCTTTGATTGTGAGCTTTTTGGGGCTTTTTATAACATTTCGATCAAATTCACGGTAAAACGAATAAATTAGTCAATTTCACGGAACAGCTTGAAAATCGCGGAAATTGTGAAATCCGTGTGTGCCGTGATTTTTTTACAACCTTATTCATAGTAACATTTTGTTAAATTGTCTACTTAGAATTGTTTCCTCCCTATATCTTTAAATCATAGCAAGTCTTTTTCCACAATTGGACATATTTCAAAACATTTTTCACATGCAGAGGCAGTGTCTTTACTCTAACTTTCCACTTTTCTATCCCCATGCTTCAAAAAAAAAGACACTGCCTGCCTTGGAAGGATTGTGGCCAGAAATTACTCTCCCTTTGCAGAAGTGATCTGATATTAGTATAAAAAAAATGCTAAAAAAGAACACCAAAGAGTGAATCATATTGAGGCCTCCTTTTAGCCATGGTCTGTATGTATGGTTTCACTTTATAGGGTTAAGCCTACTGCCCCAGACTAGCTGGAAAAAATTACTCATTAATCTGGTATGCAAATCAAAAGGCAGCGGGAAAACATATGCTATATGCAAAAAGATTGGTACAATAAAGGTCTGAAGGAGAAGAATATGCTTTTGTCTGGTCATAGACCACGCCTTCCAGCTTTGCATCTTTTGCTGTGCAATCTCCATTTTAATGTTCCAATTCAACAGTGCTGCATTCTCTGTTCCAAAAATCACCCCTAGGATCTTCACCTCTCCTTGAGTAATTGGGATGTCATATTCAAGTCGAGCCATTGAGTTCCACAGTACCACAACCAAACTTTTTGTTTTATTAATCATCAGACCAGTCACTGTTGCCTGTCATTCCAAAAAAGTCTTAAGACCTTATTCCATGATTCTAAGTCTGCTACTAGAACTACACAGTGATCTGCATAAGCCAAAGGCTTCCAAAAGCCAAAACCTCCCTGACTGATGATTTATTGGACCTGTATGTTGTCTTCAATAGTTCTTAATAAAGGATCTAGACTAAACACATATAATAAAGTAGCTCCACCTACTTGGGCTGTGTGGCTGGGTGTTTGTGTTTGTCTCTGTCAGTAGTTTAGTTTTGTGGATTTTCATGTGTTTCGGCTTGGAGAAACTAGACCATTCTTGGATATGAGATCTATGAAAGTTTCCTGGACTAAGAAACTGGAAAACATCACCAGCAGATATTGGGATTCTCATTATAAATCAACTTTTCTGGAAGTCATCACAATCAATGTAAGTACAGCTAAGAAATTCTACAAGCTCTGACCTGGGGAGTGCAAACTGAATCCACATTTCCATCTACCTTGTTGCTAAAGGGATCTGCATGTCTTTGAGAACCATTCACAACTATTTAAACAAAGGGAAGACACTGATAGAGGGTTTTAACTTCTTGCATATGCCCCTGGCCAGTGTTCCAGGAAATTAACACATCCTTTGTCTTGTTACTGTAGATCAAACAGTTTACTGGTCCTTTTCCTGTGGATTTGATTATTTTACATCATTTGGCAATGTGGCAAATCCTCCCCCTGGAGGCACACCACCGAAATTGATCTGTCCCTGCTCATGCGTGAGCCTTGGACACATCTAGTCACATCGTATACAACAATTCCAATGTTGCATTTTCGACATTACCTTCTGGCATACTACTGTTCAAAAAAGAAATGCAACCTCTCTCTGACTGAACTCCACCTATGCACACTGAAACTTGTGCTCATCCTCCTGCTGCTATCAGGGATTGTTCACCCTAACCCCGGACCAAATACCTCCAACCAAAACAAACCAAGAGGCACTCTCTCAATCATGTGCCTGAACATCTGCAGTTTACTTCCTAAGCTTGATGCACTGCAAGCCTTTACCACCCAACACAACCCAGACATTCTGCCAGTAGTTGAAACTTGGCTCACCCCAAAGATTCCTGACCAGACAATCACCCTTCCTGGTTACAATGTCTTCTGGGTTGATTGTAAGTCCAAAAGAGGTGGAAGGTGTGCCTTATATGTAAAAGACACTTTCCGAGGACACCCCATTGATTCCAATCTTCCAGCAACTCCTGCTCAGATTCTTCCCATAAGACTCCTATTAAGCACCCACAATAAGGCCTTCACAGTTGTCACTGTTTACACACATCCTAAGGAACAGGGACCTGGTCTAACCGCTGTCCTTGACTTTGTCAAATCTCACCCATCGGACTCTGAAATCATCCTTCTTGGTGACTTTAACATTAATTGTCTCTCAGCTGAAGGTGGGTCATTTAAGAACTCCGTTATGTCAGCTAACCTGGCTCAAATGGTTGACTATGAAACCAGAAAGAACTACAGAACTGGGACCTGCACCCTACTTGACTGGATCCTAACCAACCCCCCCTCTCAGAACACGAAAACCTTAGTCCTCCCTGACTCACTCAGTGACCACTCTCCCGTCACCTGTACCTGGTCAAACAAATTCTATAAGCCCCCTCCAAAAATCATCACCAGCAGAGTCCTACCCCATGGTCAGCTACCCCACCTCAAATCGCACCTCCGTCTGCAGGAATGGTCCCCCATCTTCAAGGCAACTGATACTAATACTGGACTGGAGCAATTTATTCACATTTTCAATGAAGCCTGTAATAAATTTGCCCCCCTCAAAAAGCATAAAGTTAAATCGCTCCGTAACCCTTGGCTGTCAGGAGACCTCCTAAAAAAACTTAAACCCAGGGACCACCTCTGGGAACTGGCTAGAAACTCCGGTAAGCAACTTGACATCCAGAATTATAAACGGGCACGGAACGACTGCACCAATTCCATTCGGCAACAGCAATCTGACTACAATAAAAATGCCCTCACTAACTCCCTGGGAAATGGGAGGGATTTCTGGAAAAACATTAAAGATGTCACTGGGAATCAGTCAAAATCTTCACCGAACATACTCAACATAAATGGGCACACTACACTCGATCCTAAAACTATTGCGAACACTTTTAACATTGCTTTCACTGACCTTAACAGTGTTCTCTTCTCTGACTTCTTCCAAGATGCGTCAACTCCCACCCCCCAACTCCTCCACCCATGCCTGTCACCCACCTTTCTACTTTAATGCACTAAAGAAACATCATGTCCGAAACTACGTTGCCAAAGCCATCAGCAAATCTAGAACAAGCAATGACACACTTGATCTCAAGCTACTGGCCCTAACACTTGATGAGGTACTTGGGCCCCTCACCAAGATCTTTAATCTCCCTCTTTCCCTTAGCCAGTTCCTGGACAAATGGAAAATGGCCACTGTTACCCCAATTCACAAAAGTGGTGATAAGACTGACCATGCGAACTTCTGCCCTATCTCCATTCTACCTCCCCTATCAAAGGCACTGGAACGTATAGTAGCGGACCAACTTACCGAGCATCTGGACAATTATAATATTCTCTGTAAACAGCAACATGGCTTTAGAAAAGGTCATAGTACATCCTCTGCCTTACTCGAATTCTCTGGCTCCATTCACAGCTCCCTCAATAATGGACAGCTAATTGGTGCTATTTTCATCGACCTGACCAAAGCCTTCGATACTGTCCACCACTACCTCCTGCTGAGCCAAATAAAAAATGCTGGTCTCTCCAATGATTCAATCTCTTGGTTCAAAAGCTATCTTGCAAACTGCTCCCAGCATGTAAAAATTGGGGATGTGCACTCTGATTCCAAACCTGTCCTCTCTGGAGTCCCCCAGGGTTCAATACTGGGCCCCCTACTCTTCAGCCTGTTCCTTAACACCCTAACAGACTCCTGCACTGAACATATCACCCTGTATGCCGATGATGCAGTATTCCTTGCCACACACCAGAACCCAAAGAAATTGCAAGAAAATCTCCAACTTGGCTTATCCGTGGTTGAAAATTGTTAGCACAAACTGATCCTTAATCAAAAAAAAAAAAACAAGGCCAAGATCTTCAGCAGCACCCATAACAAACATAAGCACTTCCAACTCTCCGTTATCACCAGACAAAATGCTGCACTGGAACAGGTCAAAAACTTTAAATACCTCGGGATCACCCTTGACCCTCACCTCTCCTACACTGCCCACATCAACCATGTCACCAAAGCCACTAACTCCCAGCTAAGTCTGCTATTCTGTCATAGGAAACACCTGACATCCAAAGCCCTCACTGTTGCTGTCCAGAGCTCCATCATATCCATCACTGATTATGGCATTAAGATTTACAGCTCTGCTACAACCACTGCACTCAAATGTGTATCCACCACCCTCAACAAGGCCTGTCGACTTGTCACTGGCTCCCAATGCCTATCTCACACCTGTGACCTCTATTCTCAAACTGGATGGTTGAATTTTGCCTATCGAATAAAACACCAAACTTGTATTACTACTAAGAGAATCTTGCTAGGCCTTGCCCCCCCCGGAGTCTGTGCCCTCATACAACCGAGAATCCACACCCGCCATACCAGGTGATCAGAACCTCAGCTTCTGCAAATCCCGCATTGCCACACAACACAAGGCCAAAGATCCTTTGCTTACCGGGCCCCTAGTTGGTACAACGGTCTTCCCAGCGACATTTCATCCTTGCTATAGCTCAACACTTTTAAGACTCGGATCTGCCTAACACTCACTACCTCCAACCTCTGTGACTGTTGTGGCTAAACATGTATTTTGGTTCCATAGCTGAAGATGCCCTTTTGGATCCACATCTACTCCTGCACTTTGCCAGCACCCACCCTCCTATCTGCACCTCCCCTGCTGGCCCATGACAAATGCCACCCAGCTGCACTACCTCTATTCTAACCCACCTTCCACCTCTCCTCTCTCTGTTCCCCCCCACCAACCTCCCCTTTTCTCCCATCCACTTAGTCTCCTTGATTTCACTCTCCTCCTTTCCTTTTCCCCTCCCCAAAGTTTCACCTTATTGTTCTTTTTTCCTCTAAAAGACTGTGGCCCAGATATTCAAAACGGTTGTGCCATACGCAATAGGGTTGCTCCAGCGCAAGTCCGAAAATGCGCAATGATAATGAATGTATGTGCAACTGAAGGGGGAAGAAACATGCATAAATGGTGCAGTGCGATATTCAACAACATGCGCCATGTGCAATAGGGGAGCAAGTGGAAGTTGCGCGATAGCGGAAATGAGCCAAAATAAAAAGGAACAAGGGAGAGGTGCAAGAAGGCTACAGGGAAGGCACATGAGGCTGAACTCTAGCCACACAAACAGGGCAAGAGGGACACACAGGGCAGGCCAGAGAAAGGGCACCCTGAACACAGAGGCATAGGGAAGGTGTGGGGAGCCACAGCCAGTACAGAAGGAGGAAGTGCCACACAGCACAGAGGCCACCACAAGAAGGTGCTCCTGGTGCAGGGGAAGTAGCAGCCGGAACAGTGGGGGGAACACAGAAACAGCTGCCAGGGGGAGTGAACACAAGCCAGGGACATGGCCAGTGCCATCATCCAGATGGAGGCAGTAATGAGGGGGGTGAGAAGGCAGACAGCAGGTGGGCAAGGCCATGGAAGGGCCCGTCAGCAGTATGCCCCCAACAGGCAGTACTGAGCCCACACCAGCTTCAAGCTGTACAGCAATACTGAGATTGTGGGCCAGGTACCTCCTGAATTGGGCAATTCTGAGGCGGTTCTGTGAGCTGTGCAGTGATGTGATGCAGGCACCCATATGATGGAGCCATGCTCTGTCAGTGGAGACTAAAGTGACAGCTTGCATGTGCTTGCTCACCACGGGTACCTTCCAGAGACCAACAGGGGACACCACAGGCATAACCCAGTCGGCCGCGTCATGCCACCTCACCCAATTCCTCAGCGCACTGCTGCCACATGCTGTGGAGTACATCCATTTCCCCCCACCACACCAGCAGAGTGCACAGCAAACATACAGGAGTTCCACAGTGTAGCACGTATGCCTGGCATGCTAGGGGCTATAGACTGCACCCATGTGGCCATCCATACACCACCTGGCCCTGAGGAGGCCGCATATATCAATCGGAAGGGCTATGCTAGCATCAACTGCCAGGTGGTGTGCGATGCCAGGGGGTGCATAATCAATGTCTGTGCCACGCACCCTGGGGGTGTACATGATGCCTTCATCTGGCACCAGTCGGCACTGCACCACAGATTCGAGAGTGGGGACATCCCCACTGGCCACTTAGTGCATGAGTATGCAAACCACATGGACAAACATAGAGGTTGGGAGGGGCATGGTCAGAGGTGACATGGGTAGTGGCCTACATGGCCCGAGGCAGGGCAATGCTAATCACCAAACTAACCTCCACCCTCTACACACAGGTGACAGTGGATACCCACTCCATCCCTGGCTGCTCACACCATACCGGTGCCCACGACTCCATCGCAGTAACGCTACAATGAGGCTCATGCTACCACACGCAGTGTCAACGAGTGGGTGTTTGGGATGCTGAAGGCATGCTTCCATTGCCTGGACACCTCCGGCGGTGCCCTACAGTACAGCCCCACAAAAGCTTGTGGGCTATTCCTGGCCTGTTGCATCCTGCACAACATGGCCAATGAATGTTGGATAGCCGTAAAGGTTGAAGAGGGGGACAGCGATGGGGATGATGAGGATGCTGGTGATGATGGTGATGGGCAGCCCACCCTTGGGTGACGGGACCCCCGACTGATCCGGCTGGCACAGCTGCACTGGGACACCATCACAGAGGAGCACTTCAGTCAATCCAGGTAAGTCATGGGGCCATGTGCAATCACCAGTGGCAAAGGCACAACTCACAAACATGCATGGACACACACCAGGGGTACATGCCATCAAGGGAAGTGGCCAGGCATGGAACTGCACACACCGCCAGGGATGGGCGAGGTCTAACATGGCATGTGGTCATACAAACATACACACACACACACACCTCAACAGACATGCACAAAGGGGAGGAGGCACGCCGACCCAGACCGCCACCCCTAGTCACACACACATGTCCACAGACCACCACACTCACTGCCTGTCATTGTGCATGTGTCAGACACTGGGCACCATTGCACAGTGGTGTACAGTGCAATGCAGGCATCATCATGCACACGCAATTGCGGACAGCAGCCAGGAGGGTGTGCAGATGGACTGTGCATGTGCGTGCAGGGCCGGGTACCCACCAGTGCATTGAACGCTGAATGACACAATGCACACAGGGCAGCATCAGACAGTAGCTGTGCTGGGAGACAGGTCAGTCACGCGCCACAGTGCCACAGCCACCACAGACATGGGCGGCCCCGCCGAGACCCGTCAGCAGTGACAGGCTGACCACTGGCTCATGGGGTGGCACCGATGGTCCCCCAAGGGTTCCACTGCATGAACATGACCGTGCTCGCACAGGGGTCTGCAGCACACTGAACATGCCTGCGCCAGGCGTGCTTGGGATGCCCACAGCTGAACCCGGTGTCAACAAGGAGGGTGTCGCACGACGCTGGGAATGGGGGGGTGGACATTGCACTGCATGGTGTCTGCGATGCATGGGCAAATAACTGTGTGCCCATTGTGGCAATGACAGCTGTGAATGCCTGTGTCTGCCTGTCAATGGCAGCAGTCACATCCTCCCGCAGCAGGTCCATCCCTGCCAGGAGCAGAGTGCTGTCTCTGCTGGGATGCTCCTCTGCCTGATGCAGAGCCACACGCAGTGCATCCACCGCTGTCACAAGCCATATCTGCTGATTGACTGATGCTTGCAGAATGCAGGTGTGCTCATCTAAGAGGTCATCTGCCTGATAGGCATGCTGTCCCTCAGGGTGTTCACGGCCCTGATGCTCATCACCCCTTGAGGGTGGATGCTGCACACCAGGGCCAGGCCTGGTCATGTCCACAGGCGGTGCACTGATGCTGCCCCCTGACACTGTACCCCCATGGCCATTGGCCGACTGCTGATGCTGCCCCTCTGGCTGACGCTCCCCAGGGCTCAGTGGTGCCGCCGCAGTGGCCGCAACACTCCCACTGTCCTGACACACACCAGTGCTGCCCCACTGGTGCAGACATGCACAGGCTGGGACTGTGATGACACGCAGGCCTCCACGGCGGCACCACCCACAGCCATGGCCGCGTCACCTGCTGTGTGGCCAGCCTGTGGCACATACGTGTCACTGCCCATGACGTTAGCTTCATCATTATCGGTGATGGATCTGGCACCAGCCCAAGTCTCAGCATGCTGGCATACATGGATGCTGGTATGCTAGGACATGGACAGGGCCTCCTCCACACCTGCTCCACCAACATCAGTCCGGACATCCAGGTGGGCCCACTGTTGCCCTGACCCCCCCATATTCCTGTGGAGGTGGATGGGCCCTCCTCCATCTCTATGTGACTGGCCTCAGTGGTGAATCCCTCCACCGCTGACCCATGCAGATGCTCAGAAGCTGTAAGGGAAAAAAAAGTAGTGTTACTGCATGTGACCTACCCTGTCCCCCCATAGACAGACCATGACCTACCATGCAGTGACAGGCTACCACCCATCTGGAATCCACCACCCAGAACACCCTCAATGGCACAATGCTGCATGCTGCCAGCAACCCACTCTTCCTGTGAGGTCAGGTGTAGTACCTTTGGCTATCCCCCACCGGTCGCAGACTGTGCTGCCCTGATGGCATCCACCTTCTCTTTAATCCTCTGCCTGTCCGTGCCCATCTTCTTTTTGCACTCCTGCATGGAGCGCTGGTGGCTGCCATGCAGGTTTACAGCATGTGCCACCTCCATCTATGCAGCAGCACATGCCTGTGGTGTTCCCTGGCGTCCGCTGAGAAGCAGCTCCTGGTCAAGGTAGGCCTCGAACAGGGCATGTGTCTCAGTCTTAGTAAAATTTGGCCTCCTCTTCCTCCCACGACTCTGTTCCTCTTCCTCCACCACACGCTCGGTCATGATTCATCCTGTGAGAATGACAGGTGTTACCTGTGACTGTGCAGTCCCATGCATGTCCCAAACACCACAGTCCACACTCCCAAACAGCATGCAACTCACCGCAATAGACTGCAGTAACCAGCTATGGCCAGTGCAGCCCAATGTCACACTTTTATAGTGCAACCCATACAAATGAGGCAAGGCGCATCTTTAAGTGGATGCAAATGCAGTGACTGTGCCATTGAATGGCTGATTAGATGATTTGCATATGCCGGCTGAATATTACGCTGTTGTGCTTTTCGCAATTGTGTTGAACGTGCTGAGCCAAGAGCGTAGTTCTGTGACATGCGCAGTACACACCTAACTGCGCATGCCCGGGTTGATGACACAGGTGCCTGCCACACTGCTGATGTGCTGTGCATGGGATGCAATGCAGGGCATGGCCACCATAGTGCCAGTGGTGCTACGGTGCTGTTCACCTATATGGCGCGGTGGCACTGGGGCATCATAGCGCACTGGGGCAACAGCGCCTGTAGGCCGCACAGGAGGTGGCACACAGGCACCCAATCACGCTACATGCATTGGGTTCCAATCGCGCTGTGGCTGTCCGTGCGCCAGAGACCCTTGACCCTGTGCCTGACCTTTGCCCCCTAGGCGCCATGCATCAGGCATGGGTGCACCACTATCATGCCGTTCAGTGACAGCATGATAGGGAATGGCAGCACTGTACCGTGCAGCATCTGCACGTGACAGGACCACGCTGCAGAGTGCCATTTTGCTTGAACCGGGCAGCAGAGATGGGACGGAGGTGTGCTGTGGTGTGGAGCCAGATTGAGATGGCAAACCTTGTGGCCATAGTTGAGCCCCATGATGGGGCTTTGTTTGGGGAGGCACCCCTGGACAGGGCCAGGAGTGTGGTATGGCAGGAGGTGGCCGACGCCCTGGAGGAGGCCACCGGTACGGGGTGGATGGCAGAGCAGTGCCACCACCATTATGGGGACCTGAGGCTCAGGGACCTGGACCTGCTTTCCCACCTGTGGGCATGTGCCAGGAGGGGCATGGTGCCATGGCCATGTAGGTGCAACATCCATACACTTTTATTGTCCATATGGGTATCACAGTTGCATGTGTCCGGCACATGGGGGGGCCATCCGGTGTTGGCCGTGGTGGTGGTATCGGGGTGTGGGGTGGGTGTGTCTGGCTGTGTGGGATTGCACACACATGGGGGCAGGGGAACATTGCTACCAGATTGTACTGATGTTCCTCTCTTCATGTTTGCACCTTAGGGCCAGAAGAACGGCAGCGCAACAGAGAGGGGAGCTGCCACATGTTGGAGCAGAGGGACAGCAGGGATGAAGGTGGTCCGCGGCACGTGGACCAGCCTGCTGATGGTGAATGCCTTACATCCATGATTACTATTGTATGCTGTATAACTGGGTGGGCAGTTGGGCATGGCCACAATCCCTTAACACCACTGCCATGCACGCAACTTGTCACAGTCAGCACTGTCCAGTGGCACTGCATGTCTGGGAGTGTGTCAATGGTGGTCCATGTGTGCACCGGGCACATGGCTGTGGCACTGCCTTCACACCGCGTAGCCAAGTCACTGTACAGCCATGATGGTGCTGAGCAGGACATGGGCGGTGGGTGTGTGCAGTGATCCACATGGCTGTGGCTGCCTGGGTGGGCAGGTCTTGTGGACACAGTCACTGTGGGTGGTCGCACACCATCACAGGGGCGTGTCACATGGCTGTATGCCATGCACAATGGGTGGGCTGCAGGGGGGTGGACAGTCACACCTATTGACTCTGCTCCCTCATCCTAGGTGGCCGGAGACTTCTGCAGATTCAGCAGGATGTTCAGGAGCTGCTGTGGGTCGGGAGGGAGACATTAGAGCTTCTGCACTGCATCCACCTCCACGGGGTCAGGAGGAGGAGGTGGAGCTCTCATCAGCACCATGAAGAAGAGGACCAGGGCAGCCAGTGAAGTCCCCATGCCCCAGCTACCACCTTCCCCCCTTGATCCACCCTCACACCCCTTGCTCCCTCTCCCATATGTTCACCCCTGCCTCTTACCTGCCTCCACCTGTTATGCGGCCCTTCCCCCACTCTTGTATAGAGTTGTAAATAGTTTTACTTTACATTGTTTCAATATATACATTTTGTTATAACAACTGTGGTGGTCTCTGATTTGCAGTGGGCTACAAGTGCTCAGCTGCAGTGCTGTGCATGGTGTCAGGGGTGGTGCATGCATGGGCGTGTGTGTGTGTGTGCAGAGGTTAACCACCTATGGTGTGGGCAAGGGGATCAGCCACTGTCTGTGGTTTGTGTGGTGTACTCTGTGCACTGGATGCCTGTGTGCAGTGGTCCATGGGGCCTGCACTGTATGCATGGCACCCCTGTCAGACCGTCCATGGCCTGTGCAGCTGAAACTCTTGCATGTCTGTGATATGCACGGTCTGCTGGCGTGTCAGTGGTGGCTGTCCATGCTGGATAACAACTGTACCCAGCACAATGCCAGGTTGATTGTCATCACCAGTATGGTGCACGTCTGCCTCCAGTGGCACTGTGGCCTCCGCTGTTGTTGACCACCATCCATGCTGTCGCTTGTGTCTGTTGCAGGGGATGTGCTCCAGTGTCTGTCACTTGTGCTCTGGCAGCATGCTGGTGGCATACAGCTTCATGGTGCATGGCTGGAACACCTGTGCAATGTAGGGGTGCTGGCTGTGTGTACACATCAGCTGTGGCCACACGCCAGTGGCTTGGTTGACCCGCTACTGTGTCCCTGTGTTGCTGTGCCCTTGGGTATGGGTGGGTGTTTGTCCATGCACTGTGTTGCATCTTGTGTGGTGCATGCCTCCATGCTACACTGTGTGTGTCTGTGCTGGCTATTGTGGCCAGAGCTGGGACAGGATGTGTCCTTGGGATGGTGTGCAGGATGCCATACTGCTGGAGGTGGAGTCCGGGGCATGCCCTGTCGCATGTGGGACACCTCGTGCTGACGCATGGTCGGTCTCTCAGCTGTACCTCAGGGGGTGACATGCAGGGCAGCACTGTGTATGCATCTGTTGCATCGCTGTCTGCTGCCACCCACTGCAGGGTGCCCATGGTGGGGCTGCCTTGCATGGCTCCATGGTGCACAGGGTTGCATTGTCACAGTGGGGGTGGTGGCATGCATGGGGTGTCCTGCACTATTGGGTGCTACTCCTAGGCAGGGTGTATGGGGATCATGGTGCAGGGTGTGCTCTGCATTGGTGGGATGGTGTGGTATGGGGTGGTCGGCCATCCTTGTGTGCCGGTCACAGCTTGCCAGGGAGTGTGCTGGGGCACCATGGCCCAGCCATGGGTTGGTTGCTGGTATCCATGTGCCAGTGGTTATTCCAGCTCTTCCCCGGTTGTGCAGTGTATGGGGTGTGGGGGACGATGTCTGTTCTCCTGTGTGTTCCTCTGCCCATCTGTGGCATGGGTGGTGGGCCCCTGCATCCCTGGTTGTGCTGTTGCATTGCTGCCTGCTGCTGGGGGCATCCCTGATTGCACTATGGCGCATCTGGACTACTCAGCTGAACATCCCTTGTTGTGCTATAGCGCATCAGATATGCTCAGCTTCACCTCCCTAGTTGTGCTGTGGCGCAGGTGGTGCAATATTCAGTCGTTGGCCGTAGGCGCATCTTGGCCTGTTCAGTTTTTGAATATTGCGCTTCTTGTGCATGGGCGCAGTGGTCTTGCGCTTGCTCCTGCTGTTGTACACTTTTTGGGTGCAGTTTGAATATCTGGGCAAATGTGTTTTTTTTTTAATTATATAAACTGTTATCTTTGCTTATGTTTGTCTTAATTGTACCAGTGACGTGGAACCTTTGTAAAACAGCCTCGGCTCAAAGGTATTTGTAATCCTAGAACAAATAAATAAAAAATAAATAAATAAAATAAAGGGCTCAAGGGGCAACCCTGAAGCACACCTTTTTTCAAATAGATTGCAGGCCCCAAATGCCCATTCACTAGTGGCCGAATTTGTGCCTCCCCATACAGAGTTTGAATTAAAGAAATAAATTGCTCTGGAATACCACATTTCCACAATACTTGCCATAAGTACTTATGAGTCACAGAATCAAAAGCTGCTTCTTGGTCAATAGAGAGAAGGTAACCATCCAGTTGTTTATCTAACCCTTGTGCTTTAATTTCCCTAATAAATATAAAGTTTTGTGTAATATTACGTACCGGAATTGCACTGGTGTGGGTACGTAGGATTAGTTTCTGTGCCACCTTTGCTAACTGGACAGTAATAAAATATTTTATGGTCCAAGTTAAGCAAGCTCAAAGTCCTCCAGTTCCACATATCCATCTGATCCCCCTTTTTAAAAAGGAAAAACATTACTCCCTCACACATACTATAAGGTCTGCCTCATGGTAATGTCCAAAAACACATCATGAAGCATTTGTGTAAGTTTTTCTGAATGCTGTTTGTAAAATTTGTTTGGAATACCATCCAGGCCTGCTGCTGTATTTACAGATAAAGCTTTAATAGCTACCTGTAGGCCTGCACATCTATATCTAATAAAGTAGGGGGGATGGACATTCATCAACAAGGCATTTGATGGTTGTTCCTCTTCCTCTTTAAATTTAGTTTCTACATATTGCTGTACTATACTGCTCAAAAAATTCAGATCAGTAACTATTGTGCCATCTGGCTTTTGTAAAGCAGACATTACTCTGTGTTTAATCCTTTCCGAATGGCTATCATATGGATTGACATGGAATTTTGTCCCTTGTGTTCCAAATTTTTGTTCTAACTGTAGGGTAAGTTCCCTATCATATTGAAAAGAGAACATCGGTTCTTTTACTTCTTTTAACTGTGCAGTCAAAGTCAATATCCATTTGCCTCTGCTGTATGAGGAGCTGTAAAAAGCGGTTTCTCCATTTCAAATATTGACAGTATTTGGATTTTACAGCAGTGTGTGAAATCTGTATCATAAGATGTTTTAGGTCCCTTTTTGTATCTTCCCACCATTTAAGGGGGTTATCATAGAAGCATTGCACTGAGGTTCTAGCATTTAAAAACTCCACTTCCGCTTGTACTGACTCTTCCTGCAAGAGGGATGCATTCATGTGCCAATACCCCCTTCCAACTTGTACATGACTGTCTAAAGTTCTAAAGACCCATACTGCAGCATGATCCGAGGTTTCTATAAGTACAATTTTAGTGGCAGAGAAGGAAGTATTTCCTGGAGCAAACCAAAAATCTATGCGGGAAGAAATGGGTCCATTGTAGAAAGTGTGACTAGGCTGTGCCCCTAAAATGTCATATTCATCTTTGAAACCAGAACGGCCTAAAATATTAATTAGCAAATTTTTATCACAATAAGCTTTGCTTGATTTCCTTCCCAATTCCCATCTGGCTAACTGACAATTAAAGTCACCACCACATAGGGGCAAATACGGAACTGTGCAAAAACGGCTCCAATTTATTTAATAACTTCATCCTTTCTGCTTTAAGCTGGGGGGGCATACATGTTAATTAAACGTACAGGCTTGTGATTTAAAGAGACATCTACCACCATCACCCTCCCAGGGCAAACATCAACTATTTTAGATACATTAACTTCTTGTCCAGAAAACAAAAAGCTCAAGCCAGAGCATAACTCTTCCCCCACCAACCATAAGGACTGATCCATTCCTTCCTGGCTTACTGAATCTCAGGAATAGTGTGTAACCTAGTATCCTATAAGAAAATCACCCCACAGTGTTAACCTCGCAAAACAGAGAAGGTAACTTGTCGCCTATTTGTCACTTTTATGCTGCTCACATTGCAAGTTAGAGAATTCACTGTAGCCGTAAAAAATATTGAAAGGGAGAAAAAAAGTAACTGTACAACCATTGTAAACTTATTAATTCCCCTTGTGTCCAAAAACTAATGTACTCTCTTTATTTTCCTCTTTTTTTGCCTTAGGTTTTTCTGACTGGGTACTCTCCATGGCCTGTTCTGTATGAGAAGAGGCCAACGAGGAGACACCTGATTCTTCTTCTGATGCAGCCCAATCTTGGTCTTGTAAGATCGCATACTGATTCTAAACCACAAGGGTATCGGGCTCTTCAGGAAGTTTTTGTGGAACCTTTGTGCGAATTGCAGACTGGGATCTGGTCACCATTTTAAAAACCAGTTCCCAATGGATCTGTTGGGGGATGCATACTTTGGACTGCAGGAACCATGTCCGAGTCGAGTGATACTGAGGGCATGTCTCCTGTGGATTGCCGTGCCACCACAGGTTCTTCTGGCAGTATTGTATCCCTATTCAGCTTTGCTGAGTCATGCTCAACACTACATCTGTCCAAAGTGTGGAGCAGACCTTCAGGGTCAGAAGCCTGAAGTGTGGGGTGCACCTGTTTTTCACATCTTACAGGGTCTTCTTGTGGTTCCACACCCATAGGCCTTTGCAGGCTGTTACAGACAGGACCTGTAATCAATTTCAAATGGTATTTTTTAACCAACTGTGACATATAAGTTCTGTTCAGCTCTTAGGGCTTGATCAAGGCTGTAGTGAGATGCCCAGGAACATGTATGAAAAAGTGTGACCTTGGTCCACACATAAATTATATCTCATGGGGTTAGGGCATTGTACACTGATATAAAACAGTAACTCATTCAAAGGCAGGCTTTGTCAGGGGTATGGCCAGAAAAGGCTTCCAAAGAGGTGTATTCTTTAACAACTGATATTGTTTCCAAAAGCGCTCTAACTCTGCAGGGTGTTTAAAGCTTATGTCAAACAGGTTGTCGCTGGGCATGTGTATGAGTGTATACGCTTCATAAGCATAGCATTTAGTGCTGCCTTTTATTAGAGTATGCCCTACATACTGATGATCTGGTAAGTCCTATGTGCCCCCTCTGTATTTTAAACACACTGCATTTCACCATTTAGCTGGTTCAGAAGCTATTCTGTTTGCATTAGGGAACAATCTCTCCCTCACATTCATAGCCCAAATATTTCCTGGGGGTGCTGGAACAGCGACCGCTTTCTCCCCCATACTTACCACAGCTTCAGAGGACTCTTCCAGGTTCATATCTCCGGAATTTACACAAACCATAGGTACAACCAAGTCTTGTGGATTTTTGTGCATCCCAGACTCTTCAATTGCAATTAACTTAGTCAGTAAATCAACTGGGGCATCTTCAGTCATCTGGAGTGTACCCTCTTGCCCTGTTTTCTGTCTAGGTGGTATTGGGGGGCTATCCTGTTCTATAAGTGGTTTGGTTTGCTCCCCCCTCATTGTTTCTTCTACCGGCTGTACAGATAAAAGTACTTGAGTAGTCAGCCTCCTACCCTTTATCATCAGGGATTTGCTTCCACCCTGCATTTTCCATTACCTCAGTCACTCACGGAGTTGATGGACTAGAGGCGGAATCAGTAGTATTAGTGTTGTGTGTTCCGTCTTGCAACTAAAAAATGCACTTTAGCAGTGCTCCCAATGCTCTTGTTAGCACGTTCCCCACTAGCAGCTTTTTTTGCTGTATTTTTAAGTACTCCATCTGTCGTTCCAATAGTGAACTTTGCCTGTAGAGGCCCAACTACTGTTCCACCTGTTACAGAGCCTACCACAGGGTGTTGCCCCTGGGACTTTACAGACCCATCATCATCCGGTTGGCTTTCTATATTATCTGAGTCACTGCAGATATTAATATCTGCTTGTTGTGCAATTAAATTTTCATCCACAGTACCTTGCAGTTCAGAGGCTACCTCCTGCCCTGAACTGGCCATTTGATTTAGTCTATTCATCTTCAGTAATTCGTTTCCTGCCATTGTATGTGTCTGGCAATCCATCTTTTTAATAAACATGCTCTGTGGATTGCTTGTACTACCGTACCAAAGTGCGGTCTCTAGTTGTGCATGTCTTTCCTGGTGCCAATGCTCCTATTCCTGTAAGAGCCATTGTAGCTCTTCCTGACTGTTTGCAGACATCAAAGTGGGTTTTTGGCTCACGGGCCCACTCACAGCTTCTCCACTCTCAGGTAAAGGTTAATTCCTGTTATTGGCTATCTTTTCTGTAATCCCTGATGCATTGGTCTCCATAGGTTCTGAGGCAGGGAAGGAAACCTGCTCCCAGCCTCTACAGCAACTGCACAGCTTGCTCCTTCCAGATTACTGGCCATCATACCGGCAGCAGCTCCCCCTACAGCAGAGTAGGGGCATTTCCTCTGTGTCCTGGTGAAATTTCCTCCATTCACTAAAAATACCTCTAACAGCTTAATATGGTTCAATGTCAGTTAGTATCCATCTGTATCCCCGTCCCCCAGGATGAAGCTGAAAATAGGAAGAATTGTCTAGTCCTCCTTTCCCAGTCAACAAAAACTAAATAAATAAACCACCAGGGTTTGAAACTGATTTACTGGGGAAGGGAGTGGGGCTAGAGTGGACCACTGAAGTATCAATGTGCCTTTATATGCAATATATATGCATATGGACAGGGACTGGGTATTGGAGTGGAGACCTGGTCCTGCACACTCTGTCTGGGTGCTCACATGCAGATGAGCCCATAACAGGCATGCAAATGGCTCCTTCATGCTGATCATGCAAAATGGGTTCATTTGCATGTTTGGGCTGAATATTAGCCATGGGGGTCTTGGTGCTCACCAGTGTTCACCATGCTTTACCCCTATGATCAGTCTTCAGTCCTACCCCCTGGTAGTGCTGTGCCAAGCATTGTGACAGCTTGCTGTGGGCCATACTACCAGGGTTCGATATTTAAACAGATAGCGCAGTCAGTTCGGATCATGCTATCTGTTTGAAAATGGCACCAGAGCTGAACAGCCCTATTTTTTTGTGTAGCACACCTTTTTGTGCACGCAGCCAGCTGGCCCTGAAATGGGGCCTTAGGTCTGTAACAGATAACCTTACGTATGGGAAATTTTGGCCAGCTTTTGAGAAGCACAAAAGTTACAGGACCCATAGAATCCAGTGAGCTAAATCACTCACTCAGGCCATTAAGACCAGGATGATGCAGGCACTGCAGAAAAACTAACAGGGCACTTGAGGAATGAACCACAGCCTGGGAGGTGGAGTGCCAAGGCTAAAGTTTTATTTGTATCAAATGGTAAGGAAGTCAGCACCTGCTGAACACAGTCATTAAGCTTATCTAAGCTCTTTACTCACAGTAAGCACCAGTGGAAGAATGCTGTCTGAACCAAGACTTCAGAATAAAATATAGCTTTTATTGGTCCATTTTAAAAGATATCTTCTTTCACAAGCACAAAATCCACAAGATACAATATAGAGAATACCATCACCAGCTCCACACAAGTATAGGAACACCTGTCCCTAGCGTGTTTTACTCAAATATGAGCTTTTTCAAAGGGTGACAGGCTCACCTAGAGGTACACAATATATGTGTTCCTATTTAAAGATACAGTACAAAAACACACCAACAGTGTAATGAGTTCAGTTATCAGATCATAATAAATAGAATATTAAAGGTTTAAAAACAGTCAAGTGTAAAAACAGTGGTTGTGCATAGACAACTTCAGTTGATTTACATAACACCAGCACTTTTTAGCTTCAGGTCACTATATTGAAAAGCACAAAAGTTAAAAGTCCAATTAAAGCAACATTTTAGTGCAAAGAAGTGATCTTGCAGCACTTCCAAGTTTAAAAAGGATCAACAGAAATGAACTCCCAAAGAAACTTGGTAAGTCTACAGGACCTGCAAGAAATCAGAAAACATTAGTTGTTAATAACAATAGATAACAACTATATAACCCCCAATTCCCCAAAATAAGCACAGAGGTATATACAATGAAATACATACAAGATTTATCACAAATCACAATTCATATTTTCAGGAAAGGGCTGCTCTCTATCGTATCATTCAGTCCTTGATTCTCCATGGCAAGGAGGGAAAATATCCAATATTGTTCCCTTTTCAACAATAAGTTATTGTAATCCCCATCCCTCCTGAGTAAAGTGTTTTTTTCCTTTGTCCAAGAACTTAAAAGTGTATTGTGAAGGGTCTCTGGCCTTGGAAACATGAACAGCCAGGGCATTTTTTATGCCCCCCCCCCAATAGCCCTCAGGTGCTCACCAAACCTGAGTTTAAAGCTACATTTTGTTTTGCCAATATAGAAATGCACAAAGTTACATTTAGCTAAATATATTACCCCACTAGTGGAGCAAGTAATGAAGCCTCTGAATTGTGCATTTATTCATGTAATGGGATTGAGAAAGTGATGCGCCACTGTTACTAAAGAACAAAATTTACAGTTGCCACATCTGTGGCAACCGTCCTTTATTCTTGGTAGCCGCATTCTTGGGGTTTCTCTACTGGGCTGGACTGTGTGGACAAGTGTGTTCATGAGGTTTCTTCCCATTCTATATACCATCCTTGGGTTTTCCAGTTTCAAATCTTTCAATCCTTCATCTTTTTGAACTAAGTGTCAATGCTTTCTGAGGATGTCTGCTACCTGTCTAGATTTGGGGTTAAATGTAGAGACAAAGGACACCTATGGGTCAATCTCCTGAGTTTTGACCTTTTCCACCAATAAAATTTCTCTAGGTGCTATAATAGATCTATTGCCTGTTTTGCCTTTGAAATCAATTCCCTATAGTATCCTCTGTCCTTCATTCTCCGTTCTAACTTGCATGCCCTTTCATTATAAATTGCCTCTGTTCCACAGTTCTGTTGGTAGATATAAACTGGCCTTTGGGGATTGCTTTAATAACATGTTGTGAGTAGAGATGGGTGAAGTGGCCTGAATTTGCTCTGTGGAGTGATTCGCTGAGTAAAGGCAAATTCGTGGAGTTCTCTGCATTGCGAAGCGGAGTACTTCACGCTATAATGGGCAATGCGGAGTCCATTGCAGACAATGACTTCACATTACTCTGCCTTCCCAAACCACTATTCCACCAAATCTTAAGGTGAAGTACATTGAGAACAATGCACTTTGCCTCACTTCGACTTGTTTTTAAGCTCCAAAGGCGAATTTTGCAGTGATTCATGGGATTTCAGGTCACATGGGCTCTAGATTGTTCTGCACAGCCTCAGTTCAGGGTATAGTGTTTAGGAAGCTGTAGGAGACAGTCTTCTTGGAGAGCTCTCTGTGATTCAAACCATCTAAAAGCTGTTAAAAAAGTATTTTTGAGTCATTTCTTTTTGTTGAAACTTTAGTTCATCGATTGTAGGAAACCCTCCTGTGCTCATCATTGAGCATTTATTGTTTGTGTGTGGATTTTGAATTTTAATTTACTATATTCAGCTTGTGTACTGAGAGACAGCAGAAGTGTGCTTTGGGGGAGGGGCATATCTGGTATAGGTAGATTTAAGTTGGTGAAATAGGGAGTTGTTTTTTGGTTATATTTTTGTTATATAACTGCCTGTGTTAATGTACATATAGTAATATTTTCAGTAATTGTTGACATTTCTTTGCTGATTGTGTGTGTTGTGGTCTGGAGGGACCTGGTGCACCAGTGAGGTTGTTTAAAATACGTTGTATATTACTGAAGTTTTAAATTTGCTATGCATTACTTGTAGACAAATTATGTGTGTGTGTAAGTGGGTGTGCGGTGTGTGACATGACATCAAATAATACACCTTTTATTGTGCCACAGTGTAATTGCAGGTGCATTAATGTGAACCTGTTATCCACTGCAGCTGCATGATTTTGTACTGCCATTGTGGTATCTTTTCATTTTTTTATCATTTAAGATTTTATTACAATTTTTCAGGTACCTTAAGCCTCAAAGATGGCCCTCATACACCAAGCCTACAATGCAGTCAAGCAAGTTAATACATAGGTAATTGTTCTCAGCATACAATGTGTTACCTACAGACTGTATACTTAAACAGGTATGTCCTAATGCAGGTGTCAATGTACGCTCACTCTAAACTACAGAATGCAAATTCCATACAGCAGGGGAAATTAACTATCATAGTCACTTTTAGTGGTATCTTTTCTTGGTTTTGCACTGCAGTAATCTGCAGTCAGCCCCAACCCCCACCAGCAAAAGGTATTCTTTTCCAGATTGGCTTGTTTGTGACTTGAGAACACCACTGGTTAGATAAGGTGTTGCTGAATTTGTTGTGACTTTGCATCTGTATCTGTTGTTGAAGCCACAGTTGTTTTTTTGGCTTCACATTCAGCATCACCCTACCCACCCCACCTCCCCAGCCACCACCCAGAGTGAACATTTCAAAATCTAAATTTGTTTAGAACATTCCCGTTGATCCATGAAAATGCCTGCAAAGAGATGTGGAAGCAATGCTGTTTCTCGACATGGCACTGCTGCCAGTGGAAAGATTGTCTGTGGTCGTGGTAGAAGTATGCAGTTGTAGAAGTGCATTGTTGATGTGAGGAAAGGTATTTCTCCTTCAATATTTTTTACAACACAAGCAGTAGCTTCACTCATAGATGGAGGACATGACGTTGTCCCAGTTGGTGGTGTTAGTGCAGTTGCTGGTGGTGGTATGAGTATTGCTGCCTCAAGTTCCACTTCTGACCAGTTTATTGTGTCCAAAAATATAGTGGAGTGTGAAGCAACGGCAGTGAGTTACAGTGTAGATGTCATACTCTCCAGTAACATCCCAGTAACTGAACATGAGGATTCTGATCATCATGTCAATGATAGCACACAAAGTAAAATTTCTTCCACCTCAGTTCAGCTCATGTATTTGCCATGCAGTGATTCACAGTGTGATGAAAACATTTCGGGCGATGGTGGTGCTGATGATGATGATGTTGCTGTGGTTGCAACATGCATTCCATATGCCAGTATCCAAGCAGAAGATGTGGATGATGTTGATGAATATGATGATGATGTCAGTGACCCCTGTTGGGAACCGTAGAAAAAGAAACTCAAGGTGGCTGTGTCTGGGTCTGTTTGCATTTCCACCCTCCTGTAAAAAGTTGTGATTTACCAGTTTCAGTTGATGATGATGACTCAGTAATAATGATAGGTAGTCATAGTGGTTAGCTGCAGTCCAAGTGTGTCCAGCCTGAAAAATCATGTAGCACACCCCCCACTTCATGGCTTAAAAAAACAGAGTCCTGTAAGCAGCATCTGGTGGGACATGTAAAAACTAGAGCATCAAAATCCCTTGTTTGGGACTTTTTTGTGGAAGATGCAAATGATGAGTCAGTTGCAATCTGCCAGGTTTTCCAGGTGCGTGTTAGTCCAGGTAAAAAGGAGAGCCATCTGGGCACAGGGGGACAGCATACACATCTTAAGAATAGGCACACGACACTGGGGACTCAGTACAAGATGGCAGCTAATACCTGTACCACACTGGGGCGTTCACCCTTGTTGTCAACCATAACGAGCATGTTATCACCTTCCATGACTATAGCATCAAGTACAAAATTAAATGTGTGCAGTAGTGATGAAATAACAGCAGAGGACTACTACAAGCCTGATGAGGTGGACGAGCAGAATGATTGTGAAGTCTTGTCCAATGCTGGTGAGAGTAGTAGCTTTGGTGGTGGTGGTGGTCAATGCAGTATATCTAGTGGAAGTGGTCCATCAACTCTTGTTATTAAATCTGGGAAAATAACTGCATTTCTGGGTTTGTCATCACCTGTGCAACTGTATTCATCATACAACCACACTCCACCCCCTGCCATTCGCAGAGCAGAACCATTTGTCATCACACCCTGTGTAAAACGTTTAAGTCAGCCCACATTGCAGAGTGTTTTTACACATAAGCTGAAGTACCCACCCAATCATACAGTGTCACGTGAACTTAATGCTGCTATAGCTGAAATGCTGGCAATTGATCTTTTGCCCTTCTCCTTTGTAGAGAATTCTGGGTTCCTGTGGTTTGCTGCACATGCCTGTCCAAAATGGAAAGTCCCATCCAGGACATACTTTTCAACCCATGCTGTCCCCAAGTTGCACCACACTCTGTTCGACTCAATAAGACATGCCCTTCAATGTTCCTCCTCTCCATTCATCCATTTAAGTATGGATATGTGGACAAGTGGCAAAACAACGGGGAGTTCATATTTGTGTATAACTGCACACTGGACGCAGGTGCAGGGGGTTGTTTGTGCTGTTGGTAGTGTGAATAATCAGTGTAGTAAGGTGGAGTGTCATGGTAGCAATCTTCCAGGAATTCAACAGCATGCAACGATTGCTATGCACAATGTGACCTGTTCACACACTGGAGAAAACATGTTGGATGTGGTACTGACTGAAATTGACAAGTGACTGAACCCCCTGTCCATGACGGGTTAGGGTCTAAATCCCGACTGTCAAAATCCCATATTTTTTATCCTGAAATTAATAATACCGATGCGCTTTAAAGACTGAACATCAGCATCCTGACAATCTAACACTTGCACATCATTTAACTGTTGCCTATAGCAGCATCATGACCTGACATTTTTACAGTAGCACAGCATTTATCTGATGCTTGTATATTTCACTGTGGACTGCAGCAATTTCTTCTGCAGGCATGAAGGCCAAAACTACCAGGAACCACATTTTTAGGCTGAAATCTGCATCTGTGCTATACAGTGTAGCCATGTCCAAACATTGAATCTTCCGCCAAACAATTTGTCCAAAATGGAACAGGCATCCCTTGTTATGACAGTTGATAAATTCTGCTTTACGTACATTGATGGCTGCTTGTTCGAAGTCTGTGATAATCATTGCTGGTGTTAGTGTGAGACTGTACTCATCAGCAATGTCATGCACATCCTGGAACAGTCTGATGTAGCACTCCTGTGATTTGGAGGACATTAAGGCATATACAAGGGGTACAATGTGTGCAGTTTCAGGGGTCCCAACTGAGGCATGGATTGAATATAGTTGGTGAAACATTGTTGGCACCGTTCTGAATGTGCCATCCATAATCCAAAAATCAGTATTTGCTAGTTTCTCCATATCTATTCGTGTGGTAAATATAATTATTTTTTCTTCACCGAGAGTGGATTCCCTAGCCAGGAATCTCTGCCCATTGGCAGTTTTTAAATGTTCTGGGAAGTTCAAAGTGTCTAAAGACTGAGGCTCTGGTGGGGCATTTTGTCTGTGATCTCTTTTAACAACTTGCTGCAAAGCCTGCCACGAAGGCATGCTCTGCAAAACTTCCTGGGAGACCTTAGATAGCTCAGCTTGAATTAATTGGGCTGGACTGTCATTGGTCTTCAGAGCTCGAGATTTTAGTGAAGCCAGTGTTGCAGCTATGGGTAGTTCTGTTGTGTTTGGGGAGTGGTTGTGCTCGCAATGCTTACAGAGATGATGCTGTCCTCCTACCAGTACTGAAGAAGCTCTACCCAGACAGCAAGGACTTGTCCATGATTGGCAGCACCAGTAAAATAAATCCCAACAATGTCATTCCTCTACATATAGATATCCAGCTAAACATATTTTATCCTTGCCCTTCTGAGACTTCACAATATCGCACACAACTCCAGCTTCTGTCATTTTGCAACTACAACTACAAAAAAACTTCCTCAGTTTGGTATTTAAATAAGCTTGCGTCCACTAGTCATTTAATTAGTCAGCTTAATTAGTCATGATTATTTGGCATTTAACAGTCAGGACATGATTGGTTGATGTCTTGTCAGTAGCTGTCATGGAAAAAGAGTGAGAAAGCTCTTCTACTAGATGGGATTTACAATTGCAGCAGTCAGCTTTTGGTATTTCAGCATTTCGGCATTTCAATACACGGTATTATTTCAATCGGGCTATCAATGCAATCAGGATTTTAATGATGGGATTTTTTTTGGCGGGCTTTAGGATGTCGGGATTTCGTACGGATCCCGTCCCTGACAGCTGGGTTCATAGCAAGTGACAATGGGTCAAATGTGGTGAAATGCATCGCAAATGGTGGCATGGCAGACTGTTTAAATCTTGTGGTGCAGGAGTTTCTGCAGCCCCTGATTTAAAGGAAATGCTGACAGTTGCACACGGCATCTGTTCTCACTTTTCACGCTCTACAAAGGCCCATGACCAACTTCTGCAGCTGCAGATCCGAACAGCTTGAAGCTGGAAGTTGTCACCCAGTGGAACAACACTTTATTTATGGCAGAGAGGTTGTACGAACAGTACAACGCCATCTCAGAATATCTTGTCATGCACACTAGTCATGACAGTTCTGGGGCCTCCATGTCTACGACGACTGAACAGTGGCACCTCATGGACTCTGTAATAAGAATCTTGAGGCCTTTTGAATATGCCACACAGGCAGTGAGTGGCGAGTCTGCCTCCATTATCCAATCAATTCCACTGCTGTGGGTGCTGGAGCAGACATTGGTGAATGTACAGCATAGCCTTGATGTTGCCAGAGACAGTGCTAGCAGTGTGTTGCTAAAACACATGCTGACAGTATTTGACCAGAATCATCACATCTTGAGCATTCAGCATGGTGACAACTTTGCAATAGCAACAATGCTGGACCCACGATACAAACATGGAATTGCCTCAGTACTGGAGGGTGGGCCTGAACAGGTAAAAAATGTCCGGTGGCAACTGGTGTGCTTGGTTCATGGAACACAGAAGTCATGTGCCAAGGTCAGGCAACCTGAGCAGATTAATCAGGCTGAAGGGGAACCTGGGGGAGTAGTTTCAAACATATCCTCTAAGGGAAAGAGAACTGCAGTTCCAGGTGGTCTGTCATCAAGAGTGGCTGGCGTTAACCCACTTTGGGAGGCTTTGTCCCAAGTGAGGATTTGTGACATAAATGATTCCGGAGAAGCGGATGATGCATCAACCACTGGACTTAGAGCAGCACAGCGAATGGTTGAGTCACATGTGTCTGAAAACAGGCATCTGTCAAGTCAGTGATGATCCCCTTTTATACTGGAGTGGAAAGGTCAGTGAATGGCCAGAGCTGACCACTGTGGCACTGAAGTACCTGACATGTCCACCCTCCAGTGTGAGTGTCGAGAGGGTATTCAACTCAGCAGGTGAAATAGCTCAGGATCATCATACAAACCTCTCTCCTGCAAATGTCAGTTTGCTGACATTCATAAAAATGAATGAGAAGCATATACCAGCTCAGACTGCAACCTCAGTATTCATACCACAGGATACTCATGATTTTGCAGATGTTGAAGAAAGGGACCATCCTGGTGGCAGTGACAGCATGAAGTGATCTACCACTGACAAAGAAGATAACACAATGGAGAAATAATTTTATCGTGGTCAGAATTCAGACATAGAATACTGCAAGGGAAGCCTTCTTTCTGAGGATGATGATGAATGATGATGAGGTTAATGCTGGCAGGTTTTAACTTAAGTGGTTAAAAGGCTGTCACATGTCTTGTATGGTACATGTTCTCTTTTTCATAAAGTTAAATCATTGTCCCACTCATAGTGACTCAAGTTCCATATGTCACATCATTACATTTATAACACAGAGCACATTATATCCTGATCCCTGGACTACCACCACCATAAGACCACTGTTCACCACTGCCACCATAGGGAATGTGACCATGTGTCTACCTGAAGTACCACCACCATAAGATCACTATCCACCACTGCCACCACCACCAGATGCAGGAAGATGTGAGAGGGAATGTCATCATGTGCTGCAGCTATGACCACCACCACCCATCACCACTGTCATTGTGACAATGTTTTTCCATTACATTGACCATGCCAAGGCAGAGGGAGTTGAACAGGAGACCACATCCATCAGCCACAGGCACAAGGCTTCTTACTATTAAAACTATAAAGTGAGTATGTGTACTAATGTTTTTCATGCTATTCAACTTCCTTTAGCTAAGTGTTTTGTTTTGTGTTGCTTTTCTGAGCTGCAATGGTCAAACACATACGGTCAACTCAGTTTGTTTTTTTTACCTGTTAATAACACGTGACTCTCCTTTGCTGAAGGTCTGTATCA
Organism: Neoceratodus forsteri; assembly: GCA_016271365.2. Taxonomy (NCBI): domain Eukaryota; kingdom Metazoa; phylum Chordata; order Ceratodontiformes; family Ceratodontidae; genus Neoceratodus; species Neoceratodus forsteri. Next base: position 827,079,840 of record CM028131.1, read on the forward strand.
ATGGTACAGCAGCAGTACTTTCTATAGGAACCTATGGGATATCCATTTCCAATCCATACTGGTAAGTATATCAATTTTATTTAATCTGTTCCTTTTTTTTTATAACAGTGCAACAAATTCGACTGATGATTCATTAACTAGGTGACATGTATGTCACAAAAAATATTTCTGTAACATATGTACTGTATTTCAAATCTGCAGATGTGCAGCCATGACAATTTTGAAAAAGTTGGACCCAGATTCTGTTACTTGACAAGATGTGGTTTTAAAATGTAACTTGAATTGAGATGCAGGGACACTGTCACAGTATATTTGTTACACTGTCTGGTACTAAATTAAATTGTGATCTGATAATTGCAGTAGGACAGCTTGCTATCTGTGTTAATTCAGATACCCGTGGAACAGCCGCTGTTCAAACATAATGTCTTACTGCTGCAATCAAGTTGTAATAAGTCCTTCATTTCTTTTTTTAGGAAACTTCCAGATGCTTTGTTGTGTCATAGTTGCCTTATCAAAAGAACTTCTTCAACATCATGTGCCCAACCCCAAGACATGGGCAGAAATGCAACAAGCAGAAGTCGTTTTAATCAATGACCATCTATGACCATCATTACCGGACTGGAGAAGGATGCAGATGAAATCTGTGAAGAAATAACCAAATAATAAACCATTAATGAAACTTACTTGCAAATATGCTCCCTGCACCCTTAAAAAAATACTAACTTTCATTGGCTTGAGAGTATTCCATTTCTAATTTCAATGCCAACATTTCTCATCAAGTACTGGAATGTGCACACCAACAGTTGTGACCTGACAAAACAATACAATGAGTACATGTACATATATGTCAACCCCCCACCTAGAAAAACAATATCTATCTATCTATCTATCTATCTATCTATCTATCTATCTATCTATCTATCTATCTATCTATCTATATATAGCAACTCACCAAGGCTACTATTAGTGTACATACAAAGAGCACTCTTCCATCTGGTTGAGGTGATCACATTGTATTTGTGGAAATCGCAGCACACTTTTGACCAGCAACAGTTCTCTCATGGTCATCATTTCTGATGGAACACTGAATGGATCCAGGTCATGTTATCCCTCCCTCACATGGTTTGGCAAGACACTGTGCATCATGACATCATCATCACAGAGTATGTAAATTTCTGGACACAAGACAGTTGCATTTTGGGAATGCAGAAAAATTCTGGGGACTCTGTGTGACCACTGCGTGCATGAGTAACTGCACAATAAATTCTGAGGGACTTTGCATGTGGTGTAACACTCCCATTTCACTTCAATAGCACTTGGCAATTTTCTGGACACAAGACAGATGCATTTTGGGGATGCATAAAAATTCTGGGGACTCTGTGTGACCACTGCATGCTTGAGCGACTGCGCAATACATTCTGGAGGACTTTGCATGTGGTGTAAAACTCCCATTTCACTTCAGCAGCACTTGGGAATTTTCTGGACACAGGACATTTGCATTTTGTATTTTGTGATTGTGAGCACATAATGTCATACTTAAATTATAAATTAAAGCAGCAGTGCAACAATATGGTGAACATTTTGATCTATACTTTTTTATGCTATTTTAGATTGCCAGCCACTAGTTACCTCCTGACTTGTATAATACCCTTCTTTTCACAATTTGTGTCTGCTTTACTACTTTTTCTCATGTCTGAAAAAATAAAAAGAGCACACCTTTTAATATGGCTCTGACCAGGTTTTCATCATTATTTGCAGCTGTTTTTGAACAAATATTGTTTTGTGATGTCATAAAACACTGCCTGCTGCATAATTGTTAATTTTACAACAGAAGTAATATATAAACAACTGATGGAGAAAAACATCGGAAAATACTGACGAAGATCTGGTCTGCACCATATTAGAAGAAGTGCTTCTTTTATTATTTCAGACATGAAAAAAAGTAATAAGCAGACTCAAATACTGTAAAGAATGGTATACAAATCAGGAGGTAAGTAAAGTGGCTATGTAAAATAGCATAAAAATGTATAGGTCAGCACTTTCACCAGATTGTTGCACTGCTGCTTTAATGTCTATTTCAAAAAAGAAATATTTCTAGAGCCTCAGTAATGTTTACTTTGTGTCAGGATTCGTGAAGTGTTTGCAAAAAGCAGGACTGAGCAGTGCAAGTATGTTGTGCTAAACTGCATGTGTGTCGTCAAGTGTTCTTTCCTGTGTGTGCAGACATTGTCCAGCTTCGTGCAAACATATATATGGTGTGACTTGTTGCAGTATGTAAAGAATAAAGATAAGTAAGATAGAGAAAGAATATGTGATGTATATTTTATTTGTACCATCAGCACCAGAGGATTAAGTGATATGATATTTTTTCAAGGTATCGGGTCACTGTGCACCTCAGTCACTCACAGTGCACATATGACTTTGCAGAGATCATAGCACAAAAAGCACATGCTCTCCTAAAAGTCATGTGTGCAGTATGTGACTAAGGTGCCTTCAGGCCAGACACCTCTGAAAAAATACCATATCAGTTAGTCCGTTGATGATGATGGTGACAATAAAATATACATTATTCTTATCTCTATTCTTTATACCATAAACACTGCAACAAGTCAGCATATATATGTTTGCAAGAAGCTGGACAATGTCTGATACTCACACACCACACACACACACACACCTACGCCACACACACACACAGGAAACAACACTGACTGCACACATGCAATTTAACACATCATACTTGCACTGCTCTCATCAGCTTTTCCACAACCACTTCACAACAGAAAGTAAACATTACTGAGACACTGGATTATAATATCATGGCAATAAGGAGCATGTATGTCTGTATGTGTATGTATATGTTTAAAGGGAAGCAGTCAGCAACAGGAGCTCCTGCCCCCTGCAAGACTTACCCTCCAGTTAAGCCTTTTAAGTATGTTGCGGCGTTTTTCTTGTGCCACAACATACTTTATTTTAATAAAGAGAAGTCAGAGATACGGAAGTATGGCGGACACTATGGGAGCTACATTTTGTATAAAGGAAAGGTGTGGCAGCGATGCATCACGCGCTTCAATATTTCTGTATTGAAGTGCATGGTGCATCGCCGTTGCACCTTTACACATAATGGAATCCCATAGCATCTGCCATACTTCCCGGTGGCTGACTTTTTTAAATTAAAATAAAGTATGTTGTGACAAGAGAAAAATGCTGCAACATACTTAAAGCCTGTAAGGGGTGGGACCTCCTGTTGCTGACTGCTTCCCTTTAAACTAATACTGTGGCCTTCCCTCTGTCTGTTATTAAACATAAACAAAATGCAAAACACTACAGCAGTGGGGAGGGGGGAGGTGTGCCAAAAAAAAAAGCCCATGGGGGATCCCCTGATGATCCAGCAGCAGATGGAGCATTGACACAATCTGTAACTGGTGTTGCTTGGTCTGCTCCACCTGCTGTTGGACAGCACCAACCCTCTCATTATTTACCTCCACCGCGGTCCACAAAAGTGCTATGTCCGGCTGAGCTGCAGGCATTGTGGCATCCACTGGTGTGGGGAGAAACCAGGTAGTGGTGGTGGTAAAGGTGGTGCTGGTGGCAATAGTGGGGCTGGGGATGGAGCAGCTGCTGCTGCTCATCCTGCTGTGGCGATACACAACAGTAGCACCATCTGCCACTGCCACAGAAGGACCAGCAGGTGGAGGCCTGGCCCGTTTGGTGGCAGCCTGCCACTCCACCTTGTGGTGGTTCAGCATATGTGTGCACTGGCCCCCAGTCCCTAGATGTGTCCCCTGGGGCCACGGTGCACACCACAAAGCAGACATATCACAAGGCTGCTGTCCCCCCAGACACAGTTGAAAAACTGCCAAACTGGGGAGCTGTGGGGAGGACCAGGCACAGGAGGGGCAGATACAGTGTTGGAAGCATGGTCACACACCTGGGGCTCCACCTGCTGCTGTGGAGGTGGTGCTGCTGGAACTTCTGCGGCTGCTACTGGTGGTGGTGGTGGTGGTGGGCTTGGTGGATATGGCGGTGGCACTGGTGGTGCTGCTGCTTCCGGAAGAGGGAGGCAGGACCAAAGAGTCTGGAGTGGTACAACACCACCCAGATATGACCCCCAAGCATACGCACTACCCTCCAGCCACAGGCCACATACTGTCCCTGGTCCATCGCACAAAAAAATACTCTTTCCCTCTCCAAAGTGATGAGCAACTTCACACACACTCACACAACACAGTGACACAAACATTCACACACACACAAAACAAAACTCATAAAACAAAGAAATCAGTCACCAAAAAGAAATGACAAAACAGTACAAAAAAAACTAAAGAATTAGCTTTTAAAAAGGCTTTTGGGTTTTTAAAATTTGCTCAAGAAAGAAACTTGTTAACACAAACTCTCCTCTCCTACACAAAATGCTTCCTCTCTCTACCTCTGCAAAGGAGAATGTGAAAGTATCTGCTTGTATGACTCACTTCCTTCCTGCCTGGCTAAAGCATGTGACTTACAGTACAGAAAGCCATATTATGTGTGTGGGGGCTGTCTAAAGTGTCTATATTGTTGTCATTCCATCTTACTTCACATTAAGGCAGGATAATAACACAAATTCATAATAACAAAGCAAAGTGCGCACTTTCCAATGGCCACTTCATGTAAGTGTAATGACAACACGAAGTGACCACTTTGCGTTCACTTCGCAGGCAGAATTCAATTTTGCTGCATCTCTAGTTTTGGGTAGCTGCTTGAGGCCAGTAATAGGGTGTTTTTGTCTGTATTCTTATGATGTAGATCTAACACAGAAACTTAGAAACGTAGAAGTTGATGGCAGATGAGAACCTAAAAGCCCATCCAGTCTGCCCATTTCCTTTTCAACCTTATGAATGTGCCATCGGCATTTGCTCTGTCAATGACCTAGCTATTCATACTTATCTGTATTGCACCCTTGTGCCTATCACATGCCTGTTTGAAGCCCTGCACTGTATTCATATCCACCACTTCCTGAGGTAGGCCGTTCCATGCATCCACCACCCTTTCTGTGAAAAAGAACTTCCTCACATTACCCCTTAATTGGCCTTCGTCTAATCTCATTCTGTGTCCTCTTGTTCTGCTATTTTTCTTATATTGAAACATGTTAGACTCTTTCACCTTGTTAATGCCATTAAGATGTTTGAATGTTTCAATCATATCACCTCTCTCCCTCCTTTGCTCCAGGATATACATATTGAGTTCTGTTAATCTGTCCTCATATGTCTTCTGATGCAGTCCCTGCACCATTTTGGATGCCCTTCTCTGGACTGCCTCAATTTGGTTAATGTCCTTGTGAAGGTGTGGCCTCCAGTACTGCATGCAGCACTCCAGATGGGGCCTAACAAGTGTCTTGTAAAGAGGAATTATTGCCTCCCTCTTATGACTTGTGATACCCCTACTAATATACCCCATCATCCCCCTAGCCTTACCTACTGGTAGTGGTCTGCTTGTATGATTTCTGGCCATCTGTGATGATGATGTCCAAGTCTCTTTCTTCCCTTGTGACTGCCAGCAACTCCCCCCCCCAACCTAGAGGTGGTTTCAGGGTTTCTCTTCCCTATGTGCATGATCTTGCACTTCTTTGCATTAAACTCCAGTTGCCACTCTTCTGACCATTTTGCCAGTTTATCCAGATCACTTCTCATTCTGCCCACCCCATCTGGATCAACTACTCTGTTGCAGATCTTGGTGTTATCTGCAAACAGACAAACCTTACCTTCCAGTCCATCTGCAATGTCACCGATGAAGATATTGAAGAGGACTGGCTCCAGGAATGATCCTTGAGGTACCCCAATTTTGACTTGCATCTCTTCTGACTGTATACCGTTTACCACCATTCTCTGTTTTCTACCCATTACAATCTGTTACAATTTCCCCCTCTCTATCCTTTCTCACAACCAGATCTAAAAAGTTTATCTGTAATTTACTGAACGATATGCTAAATCTCAGATTGCAGTTTGTTTCTTACAGGAACCTCACAAACTGAAAAAGTCCATCCTCACTGCCCTTCCAGATGAGAATGATGTCATCAATTAAACATTTCCAGAGATCAATCCTATTCAAGAAAGGATTGACTTCTCAGTTTCTGATGATGTCATCCTCCCATTTTCCCATAAAAAGATTTGCATAATTAGGCACAATGCTTGTGCCCATTGCTGTTCCCTTCCTTTGTAAAAATATATTTTTTTTTATAAAAGAAAGTATTACATTTAGAGATATTGCAAAGTAAAACTTTGCCCATGAATTTCATGTGAAGCACTGAAAATTCATGCTTCACAGAGTTCACAGACTTCAGGGCAGCCAGACAAAATTCGATTCTTGTGAATTTTATAAATTTTGCAGCAAAATTTCTGCTTTTTTTACTATGCAGTATGAAATTCGTGGGTGGAATTTTGCAGTTTGTGATGATTTTGTGCAATTCATGGGCCACGAGTTGCACTAATATTGCTCTGCAAATTCCACAAAATCTGCAAATTAATTCATGGAGCAAATTTTGTGGGCTTCGTAAATCTCTAATTACATTCCAACACGAATCTGGATAACTTTATTAAAACATCAATGGCAGGTCAGCTTCTTCTCTTTTATATGAAAAAATACTTCACTGCCTGTAGCCCTTCAGTATGTAGAATATTTGACTATAATGAATTGAAATCCAGTGTCACAGACAGGCTATCCTCATCAAAGGCCACATCTTATAAAACTCAAAGTATCTCACTGGTGTCTTTGATATAGGATGGTAAACTTTTAGCCATTTCCTCTAAATCACTCACTCAGGCTATCAGGCCATCAAGACCAGGATGCTGCAGGCACTGCAGAAACAGTGCATCCTTAATGCGACTGCCATCACTGTTCATCGGTGCTCTCCCCTTAAGGTACATGAATGGGCATGTGACCTCTTACAGCGACTATAGCAGACTGAGCTGTACAAGGAAGGGTCTGCAGGGAAGCTATGTCAGGATCAGTTGGAGCACTTCTAACAAACTCACTGGACAAGTCAGTGCTGGAGTCACAGCTCAGGAAGAACAACTGCAACCAGAAGTCAGTCTACTGCATGGTCAGGCAGGAGCCACAAAAGGACCAGATTTAATTGCTAAGGAGCTGCCTATGGCTTAGGAGCCAAGCATGAGGAAGAAAACAGAACACCAGGAGAAAACAGCACAGAACTGAAGAACCAGTAAAGGCAGCACACACAAAAAAAGGAAGCAGTAAGTAACACACATACAGCCAAACTGGGCCCACTGTAAATACTGCTAAACCGTAATAACAGATACCCAAAAGGCATCTAAAGCCTAGATGTTCTGAAAGGCTTGCCCTGCATAGGAGGATGTTGTGTAGAGCATAATTAGCTGACCTACCAAACCTAAGGCAAGGTTCCTGATTGTTTTGACCATACATTGGGGTAAGTATTTCCCTTGGTTCTTATCACATGCTTATCTGTTTCAAATGCAAGTGGACCCTATTTTGGCCATACTCTTTAAAATAATATATATATACAATAATATATATGTTTACATTTGTACATTCTTCTAGAAATCAGTATTTCTGAAAATTATTGTTTTGCATGTTATACTTTGCTCTCTTAGTGTGCTAAGTCAAGGGACTCCAAGAAAATTAGTTATTGTGCTTCATGGGGTCATCCGGTCACCTGTTTGATGCTCACTTAAAGAAAAGAACTAGCTGGAGAGTATTAAATAAATTTATTAACACAATGAATGTGAGTGTCAAACCACATAGATACATGATTAATTCCTGTTGCTCAATTACTCTAAATGAAGATAAATAAGTAGTAAGTAGTAGTAGTAAAATAGTTTATTCTGTATTTCCAGAAAAGTATAGCCCAATTGAGCCATGGCAGATTTATAAATGGGTCCCAGGTACTGAAAGATAGTTTCACAACTTAAAATACTAGTTATAAACATAAAGAATAATATAAAAGTAACATGATAAATTACATCATGGAAACTATTCATAATATATTTTTGGCAACACAGCATTATTTACAAACCATGTTTTAAAGAAATCCAAAATATAATTTCCTTTAGGGGTCATCTTAGATGGTGTGTTAGGTTGTTCCATAATTTGGGGCCAATACAGAGAAAAACAGAGCAGCCCTTAATGGTTTTTATGAGTGGCACAGTGAGTTAAATGACCCCTGCAATGCCTAAGCCTTCTTTCACATTTCTTTCCTTCACCAAATATAACAAGCATTTGTCAATGCAGAATGTTTGCTAGCTGGTATTCGCACTGGAAGTGCGAGAGTTAGACAGATGCAGAATAGGAATGGAAGTGAAGTATTGAAGTGATGCCAACCCTACCCCCAATCTGCAGAGATAGACAGGCATTGGGGGTGTGCCTTTAGGTTATCGCCCATAAAGCTCATGCCATTTCACCTCACCCAACACTGCAGACACCAACAAGTATTGAGGTGTGCCTTGGGGTGTTCAGCTTTACAGTCACCCCATTCCATAAGGAAATAAGCTGAAATGAGTGCAGTATAGGAGAATGGGGTGAACTTTGGTGCCGAACAGTCCAAGGCACATCTTAATGCCTGTCACTGTCTGCAGGGTGGGGGTGGGGTTGCATGACTTGAGCATTACTGTCGACAATCCCAAGTCACACCCCTGACGCCTGTCAGTCCCTACAGGGCAGGGTGTTATGGAAGAAAACCCTACCGCCCTGGGCATTTCTTGGTATTTTCACTCCAAGTTTTCAACATGGGCTTTTTATGACCCCACCACATGAGCAGTGACACTATCAGTTCATTAGCTGAAAGGTGATTTTGCACAGCGACTGTGCCATTTGGTGCCACTGGTGTGAAAACACATTTCGAACAGGATGCAAAAATGACAGCAGTACTGTTCATGAGGAGGTGTAAAAAAATGATAAAGTTAGAAATCTGGAGTGAAAATATAAAAAAATCGGTGCAGTCATGAGCGTGCATAGAAACTGCACAACACACACCTGCAATGCAATTATTTTGGGGATTTTTTCATACCAGATTTTTATCAAAGGCATTTTGGGACCTCTGCTCATGAACAGTGGCACTGTGTTTTTCTTAATCTGTCCCAAACATTGATTTCGCACAGCAACTGTGCCCATTGTATGCCAGATGTGCGAAACCACATTTTGGGCAGGATGTGAAAAATTCCAGCTGCACTGTTCATAAGGAGGTGTGCAAAAATGGCAATGTTGAAAATCTGGACTGAAAATATTAAAAATTCTCCAAGTTACAAGTGTGTGTGGAAACTCTGCAACGTAAGCTCGTAACATAGTCATTTTGTGGAATTTTGTCATCAAATTTTCAGCATAGTTATTTTTGGACCCCTGCTCATGAACAGTGTTACTGTGATTTTCTTAATCTGTCTCAAACATTGATTTCTACAGCGACCATGCCATCGTGTACCGGATGTGCAAAAACACATTTTGGGCAAGATGTGAAAAATGACAGCTGTACTGTTCATACGGAGGTATGAAAAATGGCAATGTTGAAAATCTGGAGTGAAAATATGAAAAATTCTAAGTTACAAGCGTGCATGTAAACTGCGCAATGCATGCTCGTAACAGTCGTTTTTTGGAATTTTTCCACCAAATTTGCAACATAGGCTTTTGGAGAGACCACCTCATGAACAGTGATACTGTCATTTTGTTAATCAGTCCCAAAAGATGATTACACACAGTGACTGTGAAATCACCTTTCAGGACTGAATAACAACATGATGGTGACTGAATTCATGAGGTGGGGTCCCAAGACCTCCATGTTGAACATCTGGCACCAAAAGTTGCAAAAATTGCTGATATATCCACCTAAGTTGAAAAAACCATTTATGCCATTATACAGCTTACCAGCATTTCTTCAGTTTGTGGTCAGCTTTGAAGAGTGCAGACATGTTCCCGCTCCAACGAAGATCAACGAGCTGGGCTCTGGAGGTAAGTATGGGGTGAGGGGGTGTGGGGAGGTGGGGTGCACAGACAGTAAGTGGGGGTTGGGGGAGGAGGCCACTGCAAACAATGGGGAACAGTTTTTTTCTTTTACAGGTAAAAAAAAATGAAAAACATTGTGGGAAGGTTTTCTTAATTACAGGGACATTTGGCATGCTGGGGTGGGCTCCAAGCATACCACCTGGGTGTTTTATTTTGAGGGGGGGACTGGAGCCAAGGGGGATTAGGCACCACATTGGCAAAAAAGAAAACCTGACCAGCCAGAGGGTGAGCCGAGGGACAAGGGAGTGGGGAGGATAGCAGCAGAAGGAGGAAGCGGGAGGAATTTCATTGGCAACAACGTGCAGGAGGACCAGAGAAATTGTGTGACATCAATATGTTAAATACATACACATTACCACTGCTGATTTCAGCAGTGGTTTTCCTTGAATTGAAGACCACTGCAGCTGAACTCCTGTCATAGACAGCTCGGTCATCCATTGGTGCGGTACGGTCATGCCTGCTAAATCGAGCACTGCATTGGACAGGAGGGTCACACACCTCCAAAAAGTCATACGGTCACAATATGTGTCTTGCGCATGGGTGTAAGCAAACATAATGAATAGGTATTTTTTTTGAGGTGACACTTGTAAATTAAATGAATCATATGAAGATTTCAATGCTCTGTTAACTTGATACAATTTAAAGCTCTATAAAGGGAACAATGGTGCATGTCCTATAGGGCATCCAGAATGTGCCATGCAAACCTATTATCTTAATAATTTATCTTCCTTTTAGTCTTTTATCTCTACTTTGGAGAGGTCACAAAATAACCCTTAACCAATCGGAGAGCAGCTTACACAATGCCTGATGTCATCACAATGGCCTCTTCTGCACTCAAAACAGATCAGAGAAATCAAACAGAAACAGAGAAATCTTCACACAAAGAAATACATGTTTTACATGTAAAAGACATTGTTTATTTTGTTTAACTTTTATTGTTTAACAGAGGTCATTACAGCTTCCTAAAAGGTTTACATATCAAAAACTATTTTTTTTCTGTATTGCACATTTGCAAGTTGTTCTTACAACTTTGACAGAGCTTTGTCCATACATACATGTTAAGCTAGTGACCTTTTTTCCTATGGCTCATGACGGCACTCAAATTCTACTAAACATCTTGCATCCCCTACATTTTTAGGGTTTAGTAATATTTCTATACACTTGTGGGAAAAGCTGAACATATTGATAGTACTGCTTTAGTATTTCAGGCACCATTTTTCATATAATGGACAGTTTAACAGCATATGAAACAAATCTTCATCCATATCTTTTTTTACAGAAATATTCAAGGTTATGAAGTTTGTGTTTTCCACATCTTGCCTCTACCCTCCATCTTTTTAAATGCAGCAATTCAAATTGACTTTGACCAATAATTCTCTTTTCCTTTCTGTCTAATGGAAACATTAGATAAAACTCCCAACTATGACAAACTTTCTGGAGGCAATACCATGGGGATATTTTTAAATTCATTATTGCCGAAATATCCTTCTGCTGTGACAGGTCAAATAGTCTGTTTTTGAGTAGTTGTTTATTTAGAAGAAATTGCCATTCCTCTTCTTGATTCTTGCCATAAATTCCATAGATTCTTTTGTTTCAAGGTACAGTATAATGCAATTTTTAAGCGAAACAGGAGGATAATATTCACAAAGCCAATTAGATTTTTCAGTTAGATATAACTCTGGCCATATTGTCTGTGCTGTTCATTATACGCAGCCGGTAGTTAACCAGTCTTAAATTTGCTAGGGTTTCTATTGAGACCCTTCTCAACTTTACCTTTGCCATATGTTCTGGACATGATTTGCTTATAACTAAACATGTTCTATAAAATAGTGACAATGGAATTTCTAGAGAATGTGGTGTACTCTAACCCTAGACTTCAGATCCATATAGTAATATAGGATTTATTTTTGCCTCACATTCTCATAAAGCTGGAATGATATTCCTCCTTCCACACATGAAATTAAATATCGATATTACCTGTGTATTAGTCTGGCTATGCTTTCCATTATTCTATGATGTTTCATCCATTTGCCATTGTATGAACATTTTATCACCACATATGTGTAGTCTTTCACAGTTTCAGGCTTTTTGTAACATATCTGAAAATTATAAGACTTCCTACCACCAAATATTATTACTTTTGATTTACCAAAATATAATACCAATTTATGTCACATACCATTGTTATGGAAATAGATTAACTTACATTTTAAACCAATTGAGGTTAAAAATAGCAACATCATATCATCTGCATAAGCTAAGGCAGGGTACGTCTTCCATAGTATACTTGGTGAGTGGAACTTTACAGAGTTTGTCCCTTCAATGATTTCATTCACATAAATGTTAAACAGGAAGGTGGGGGGAGGCATCCCTGCTGAAGACCTTGATTATAATTGAAAAAAAGCTGAAATGTTATTTTTTAGGTCATATCTTATACATGTTTTGTTATCACAATATAGTTGCATCCCAATTGGATAGAGAAGACTGATTTGTATACTCCTTTCCTTTAACTTTTGCCATGGGATGCTTCTACCCATAGTATCAAAAGCTGCTCTAAAATCAATACATGTGTCATAAATCTTTAGTTGTCATAGAAACATAGAAACATATAAGTTGACGGCAGATAAGGACCGCAAGGCCCATCCAGTCTGCCCATTTCTTTTTCTACCTTATAAATGTGCCATTGGCCTTTGCTCTGTCAGTGGCCTATCTATTCATAGTCATTTGTATTGCTCCCTTATGCCTATCCCATGCCTGTTTGAAGCCCTGCACTGTATTCATAGCCACCACTTCTTGTGGTAAGCCATTCCATGCATCCACCACCCTTCTGTGAAAAGAATTTCCTCACATTCCCCCTTAATCGGCCTCCCTCTAATCTCATGCTGTGTCCTCTTGTCCTGCTATTTTTCTTATATTTAAACGTTAGACTCTTGCACCTTGTTTATGCCCTTAAGGTGTTTGAATGCCTCGATCATATCACCTCTCTCCCTCCTTTGCTCAAGGGTATACATGTTGAGCTCCGTTAATCTGTCCTCATATGTCTTCTGATGCAGTCCCTGCACCATTTTGGTTGCCCTTCTCTGGACTGCCTCAATTTGGTTAATGTCCTTGTGAAGGTGTGGTCTCCAATACTGCATGCAGTACTCCAGATGGGGCCTAACCAGTGTCTTGTACAGAGGGATTATTACCTCCCTCTTACGACTTGTGATACCATTACTAATACACCCTAACACTCCCCTAGCCTTACCTACTGCTTTAGAGGTCTGCTTGGATGATTTTAGGTCATCAGTGATGATGATGCCAAAATCTCTTTCTTCCTTTGTGACTGCTAGCAACTCCCCTCCCAGCCTATAGGTGGCTTCAGGGTTTCTCTTCCCTATGTGCATGATTTTGCACTTCTTTGCATTAAATCCAAGTTGCCACTCTTCTGACCATTCTGCTAGTTTATCCAGATCTCTTCTCATTCTGCCCACCCCATCTGGATCATCTACTCTGTTGCAGATCTTGGTGTCATCTGCAAACAGACAAGCCTTACCCTCTAGTCCATCTGCAAGGTCACTAATAAAGATGTTGAAGAGGACTGGCCCCAGGACTGATCCTGAGGTACCCCACTTGTGACTTGCACCTCTTCTGACTGTATACCATTTACCACCACTCTCTGTTTTCTGCCCGTCAACCAGTTTGCCACCCAGTTGACCAACTTCTGACCCACCCCAGGCCTACCCAGCTTATTTATCAATCTTCTATGTGGAACAGTGTCGAAAGCTTTGCTGAAGTCAAGGTAGGCGACATCAACTGCTCCCCTTGGTCCACCACTCTGATTACCCAGTCAAAGAAATCTATGAGATTAGTTTGACAGGATCTTCCTTTGTAAACCCATGCTGTCTTGGATCCTGTGCCTATGGATTCCAGATGTTGCACTATCCTTTCCTTAAGGAGTGCCTCCATAATCTTGCCCACTACTGAGGTAAGACTGACTGGTCTGTAGTTCCCTGCCTCCTCCCTGCTACCACTCTTCTGGGCGGGATCACATGAGCCCTTCTCCAGTCTTCTGGGACCTCTCCTGTGCTCAGAGACTCACTAAACAATTCTGCTAATGGCTCTGCTAGTTCCTCCTTTAGCTCCTTAAGTACCCTGGGATGTATGCCATCAGGTCCCATTGCCTTATCCACCTGAGCTTAGCAAGCTCTTGTAGGACCCTTTCTTTTGTGAAGGGAGTAGTGCTCACCTCCCTCCCCTGTGTCCATGATGCTGAGCTGTGGGCCCTGCCCTACCTTCTCTTCAGTAAATACTGAGCAAAAGTATCTATTTAGGATAGATGCCTTTACAGGGTCCTCCTCCTCCTCACATGCTCCCTTTTCTCCATTAAGCTCAGCAATACCCCCTCTGGACTTTCTCCTTTCACTAATGTATCTATAGAAAGTCTTGTCACCTTCTTTTACTGTTAAGTGCTAGTGTTTCCTCAGTTTGGGACTTTGCCTGCCTTACTGCCTTACCTGCTTCCCTTAGGGCAGTTTGGTATGCCTCCCTATCTTCATCCCACTGTGTTCCTTATATTTCCTGAAGGCCAGCCTTTTGGCTCTGACCTTTCTGCTACTGTATTTGAGAACCAAAGTGGTTTTCTTCTTCTTTTACTTCCTTTTCTGTCTAACACAATGGGATGTTGCTTCAAGTATTGCATCCTTAATGCTTGCCCACTTTGCCTGTACCCCCTCACCTGTGTTTTTTTGCCAGGGCTAGCTTAACTCTGTTGGCCATCTTATCAAAGTCAGCTCCTCTGAAGTCCCATATTTTTGCCTTGGAATGGGATGATTTAGATGTAGTAGCCAAATTGAACCATACCATGTGATGGTCACTGGCCACCAGGTGACCTTCTACCTGGAGATCTGTGATCCATTCTTTGTTAGTCAGTACTAGATCTAGGATAGCCCTGTCTCTTGTGGGTTGCTGTACCAGTTGTTTGAGGCCCTCCCCCTGCAGGGAATCCATTATGAGTCTAGTTCTGGCAGATGTTCCTGCTGGTATTGACCAATCTGTATCTGGCATGTTGAAGTCTCCCATTATCAGAACCTCCCTTTAGCTGTCATGTTTGTATATCTTCTAACAGTAATGTGTCTATGTCCTCCCTCTGGTCTGGGGCCTGAGACAACCCCAGTTCTTATGGCTGTCCCATTTCCTGTTTCCAGGGTGACCCACAGTTCTTATGGCTCTATGTGTATTCTGAATTTCTGTAGCTTTGATATTTTCATTAACATACAGGGCCACTCCTCCCCCTTTTTGCACCCCTCGGCTCTGAACAATACATAGCCAGGTACTGAAGTCTCCCAAGTGTGGTTACTGGTAAACCACGTCTCACTAATTGCTACTATGTCCAGTTTAGCCTCTGACATTATTGCCTGCAGGTCTGGGATCTTATTTCCCAGGCTGTGAGCATTTGTGTACATGATTTTCCATTGGCCAGATTTTGGTGTGTTAGTTGTTGGGTGAAGTTTGGCATTACCCCTGTGCATCGTATGGGGAGACAAACCTTTTTTCTTTCCTGGTGATGCAAATGAACGGCAAACATGCTGAATTCCTGTTTGACCACTAGCTGAGGGGGGGGAAGGGTGTTCTTCCATTCGGCGTATGGGGGCACCCTCTCCCCATTTGTTAGTTTAAATATTCTGCAAAGATGTCAAACTTCTGCCCCAATACAATGACTCCCTCTTTAGTCAGATGCAGTCCATCAAATTTAAAGAACTTTCGCTCCCAGAACTGTTGCCAGTTCCCTACAAATCTGTGTCCTTTTTCCTGGCACCAGCCCTTGAGCCACGTGTTTAGCTCCCCTATCTCCCCTTCTCTGACCTTCCATCCATCTTCTCCCCTCTCCCAGACTGGCAGGATCTCAGAGAAGGAGATGCCGGACGAAATAGATGATAGTTTGTCACCCAGCCTGGTCAGATGCTCCTTGGTCTCCACAACTGACCGGCTGGTCAGATCATTAGTCCCTATGTGTACTAGGACATCAATGTTTTCTCCTGCTTTGTGAACAATTTTAGCAATGCGGTCAGTGTCTCTCCATGCTGATGTACCTGGGAGACATCTGACCATCACCTCTGGCTGAGATGGGTATCAACTCCCGAATCATGGAGTCTCCTATGATCAGAGTTTTTGATTTCCTTTGTGCTTGTTTTGTTTTGGTTCCTGATTTGGGTGAGTTTTGTTGTGCTAGCTCCTGTGCCACAGTGTCCTGCTCTGCAGTGTCTTCTGCCTCTTTATTTGATTTCAGAGATAGAGGCAGATACCTGTTTGTAGTGTTTATATGGTTTTGGAGGTAATGTGTTGGAGAGCAGAGTGATGGGGCACCTGATTTGCTCCTCCTAACCACCTGCCAATCTCCTGGACCAACTACCCTCTGCGGTCGAGGTTTTTCTGTTGGATGCTGGGGAAATGGCGGGTGGTTCTTATAATGTATTTCTCTTCAATATGAAATTTGAGGCGGCAATCTCGCCCATGCTGCCCGGAGCTGAGCCCTAAGATCTCCAAAGGCTCAGCATGTAGGACAGTGTCCTAAATCCTGTAAGACTGTCCTTCTGAAAATTGTTCCACAGTACCTGCAGTTAATGAAATCCATTCCAAATAAGTTGCTGGGTTTGTAACCTAGTCAGAGTAATTAGAAGGTGAAAAAAGGAAAAAAAATGCAAGTAATGGTTTAATTGTGCTTTGTTTAACTTGTTATAACAAGTTAAATTACTAGTGCCCCTGTAAATGAGCTCACCTTGTGAGGCCCCACTGATCCGCCCTTCCTGCTCTGCCACAGGAAATGTCACAACTGTGGTACCCTATAAAGGAGTGTAGCGTGGGGTGGTTGGGAATGGGGTGGGTGGCTGGGCCCTTCCTGCCTAAAGAAGAACCACCGGATGAAAGAACAAAGGCGGTCAGAGCAGAAACAATCAGTCAACAACAAATGCAGTAACCCTGAAAGCTTATCCTAATGTTAGATAAAACTGTAAAACCTGTAAAGCACCACCTGTAATAATTTCAGAGAAGATATACTGTAAGAAACACTTTGTCCAGAGAAAATAAAGCAGTAACAGAAGATATACCTTGCAAAAGACAATTTGAATCAGAAGATTACAGCAGTAATCTGTTAGCACACACCTGTAGGCGCACCTTGTAATAATGCAGAAGAAGCTATACCAGCAACAACAATTTGAATCAGAGAAAAATAAAGCAATGAAATGTTAGCAACAAACAGTAGCAATCCCTGTGAGTAAAAAATTAAAACACCACCACACAGTAAATCTGCTTAGCCAAACTAAGTCTTAATCCTTTTCCCTTGCTCTGGTAAGTTTCTCTACTCTGCCTTTCAAGCAGTCTTAGAAGGAAAGAGCTCAGGTGAAACTAGGTGCCTTGGCCAGCAAACCAAGTCTTCTAATTATTAGAAGATTATTAATTATCTATTATTAGAAGTTTTCTTCTAATAATATATTTATGGATCAGATGAGCTGAATTGAAAATGTGATCTGTTGTTGTAAATCTGTTTCTAAAACCTGCTTGAAATGGTTACATAATTTCCATTTTATCAACCCATGTCTGTAATTTATTAAGCAAGATTTCTGTAAATATTTTAGACATGGCATCTAGCAGACTAATTGGGGGAAAGTGTTTTTGTTCCTTGGGGTCTCCCTTTTTAAAGAGAAGGAAGATTATACTCATTTTCCATTTATCTGGTATGTAAGTGTTACTTAAGCATTTATTATAGAAATTTGTTTGTATAGATAACCAGGTGCCAGATATACAAATCTGGACATAGTGCATTGACAAAATGTGTGCTATGCCTTGTGCTTTCCCAGGTTGCCAATGATGCTATTTTCAGTGGAACAGTGCACTGGCACTATTTGACTGAATATAGAGCCATGTCATCCCAGCACTGAGCCACTGCCCTAACATGGCTCCAGAAGTACACTGCCAGAATGGATAGCACTGGAGCTCTAGTTCAAATATTCAAAGGGACCCATGCAAATGAGGTTTGTGTGGTGCTGCCCCCCAATTGCCTGGTTCCAGCCATGTATACAGATACCTGGTGCTAGTGGTCCCCCAATGATTTCCTGATCATTCTTTCACAAAAAAGGAATCCCTAACCAGCCTACTAGTGCAGTGGCTAGGCATACACTTATGATGCTGACATCCTGGGTTCAGAAATGGGCCTGGGAGTTGGAGGGCCTGCTAAGGAGGAGAAGGCTTGAGCATCCAGGGACAGTTTGCCTTCTCTGGGGAATGGGGGGGTTGTGTGTTCAGAGTATTAGTGACCTCTAGCAGAGGCTTGGAGATCCACTCCAACCAGTGCCAAGTTTATGGGGAGACATGACAGATGCACCTTGTAGATGTGGGTTTATTGGAAGTTCCCAGGATCCATTTAAAACATTGGGGGCCTGTACTTTTTTGTATGTGGCCCAATCCTGTGGAACTCCCTCCCACATCATATTTGTGACAGTCCAACAGTGGACATTTTTAAATGGGAACTAAAGACCTTCCTGTTTGGTCAAGGTTTTAATTGAAGTTAGGAGTATTTGACTGAACTTACTTGTAATTATTTGAGATTTGAGATTTGTTGTATGCTTTTGTATTTTATTTATAAACTTTTAAGATGTTGTTGTGAAGTGCACTGAGTCACAATCAAGAAGATAAAGATTTGATTGACTGATTTATTGATTGCCCACCATGCCTCCTGAGGGAGTCACAAGCATGTTAAAAATGCTGCTAGTCTCACACATGACGTCCACCTCCCGGTACTGCTTGACCACTAAAGTGCCCAACTCCCACAAGGACCGAACCTTGCTGGATGGCCACTCCCACAGCTCCATCTAGGGGGTGAGCCTTGGGAGCTCTGCCAGTCACAGTGATAAGGCTGGTATCCTGGATGTGTTTCATGTGTGGCATGCAGGTTGGTGGGGAGTTTCAAATGAGCATGGGACAGGGCACAAAAAAGGGGCTGGGTAAAGGACACTGAGCAGGTCCAGTAGGTGAGAAGGGGAGTGGAGAAGCTACAAAATAGGGGTGCTAGCTGTACATATGAGCAGACTTGATAGACCAAAAGTCCTCTTTTTGTTGAAAAGTTTTCATATGTTCCTGGGGTGGTCATCTCAGTAGACCTGCCTAGGGGGGCAAGCCAGGGCAGATTGGACGTGGATCATGGAGGGGTGATGGTGGGTCTAGGAGGTTAGGGTTGAGTTCTTGGGATGGCAGCCCCAAAAACACAAAAAACAGAAAAAAGATCCCCAGTGCTAGTGGTACACCCCCGGCCAAATGCTAGCCCATTCATTGAAAGAAATGGAACCCTGGTGCTAGTGGGTGTGAGGGGGTTTACCACTAGCACCAGGGTGATCCATTTATTTTAAAGAACAAGTAGGCTATCAGTGTGGGGGTACCATTGGCACCAGGGATCCATTTTTAATGAATGGGCTGACAATCAATGGGGGGGTGCCAGGGACCATGTGGGCAGGTGTGCTCCTTCAGTGGCAAACTAGCTAGGTGGCTGCATTACCTCTGGCAGCCACTAGGGTTGCCTGGAGTTAAGTTGGGTTTTGTTTCTGCAGAATGTGTGCTGTGCAAAAGGACCATGTCAAAGCCCTTTGTGGAGAGCAAAACCACTGAACATGGGGTTGCATGCATATTCATGACCACACCCATACCCTTGACTGTATCCATACATTATGTCTGGCATGGGCGCCAACTCTTTGACTGCACAAAAGCCCCTTTTGAATGTGGAGCTCCAGTACAAACCCCATTTTATATGGGCAAAGACTTATTAGTTTCAATGCAAACTTTTGAAAATTGGGCCCCAGATGTCTTAATGTCATTTACAGGCAACTGAAGGCACTCTGTAAATACCTGGAGCTTTATTTGATTTAAAGGAGATAAAAGCTTCTTCAACACTGAGAAAGGTGAATTACAACCTTGAGTTATTTTGTGGGACAATGTTTTGTAGTACTTGTATCTGATTGCTGAGAATAGCTGGATCACAAAAATACTACTAAAATTCTCTTCATTTGTTGGCTGGTATTAAGACAGCAGGGTTGCTGTCATAACAATTAGTTCCATTGGTAACCATCTGCTAAAATGTCTGTGAATCATTACCCATTATAATGAAATGGACAGAAAAAATCAAGGTCTCTGATTTGTCAACCGGCCAGTTGACCAGGGCTGATATCCCAGCACAACAGCATGCTGGGACTACAGTGACCCGTAGTCTCTTTCCTTCTAAGACTGCTTGAAAGGCAGAGTAGAGAAACTTACCAGAGTAAGGGAGAAGGATTAAGACTTAGTTTGGCTAAGCAGATTTACTGTGTGGTGGTGTTTTTATTTTTTACTCACAGGTATTGCTACTGTTTGTTGCTAACATTTCATTGCTTTATTTTTTCTCTGATTCAAATTGTTGCTGGTATACCTTCTTCTGCATTATTACAAGGTGTGCCTACAGGTGTGTGCTAACAGATTACTGCTGTAATCTTCTGATTCAAATTGTCTTTTGCAAGGTATATCTTCTGTTACTGCTTTATTTTTCTCTGGAGCAAGTGTTTCTTACAGCGTATATCTTCTCTGAAATTATTACAGGTGGTGCTTTACAGGTTTTACAGTTTTATCTAACATTAGGATAAGCTTTCAGGGTTACTGCATTTGTTGTTGACTGATTGTTTCTGCTCTTACCTCCTTGTTCTTTTGTCCGTGGTTCTTCTTTTTAGGCAGGGGAAGGGCCCAGCCACCCAAACCATCCCCAACCACCCCACGCTACACTCCTTTTATAGGGTACCACAGTTGTGACATTTCCTGTGGCAGAGCAGGAAGGGGTGGATCAGTGGAGCCTCCACAAGGTGATCTCATTTACAGGGGCACTAGTAATTTAACTTGTTATAACAAGTTAAACAAAGCAGAATTAAACCATTACTTGCATTTCTTTTCCTTTTTTTTTCCTTTTAATTACTCTGACTAGGTTACAAACCCAGCAACTTATTTGGAATGGATTTCATTAACTGCAGGTACTGTGGAACAATTTTCAGAAGGACAGTCTTACAGGATTTAGGACACTGTCCTACATGCTGGGCCTTTGGAGATCTTAGGGCTCAGCTCCGGGCAGCATGGGCAGAGATTGCACGCCTCAAATTTCATATTGAAGAGGAAATATATTATAAGAACCACCCGCCATTTCCCCGGCATCCAACAGAAAAACCTCGACCGCAGAGGGTAGTTGGTCCAGGAGGTTGGCAGGTGGTTAGGAGGAGCATATCAGGTGCCCCATCACTCTCTGCTCTCCAACACATTACCTCCAAAAACCATATAAACACTACAAACAGGTATCTGCCTCTATCTCTGAAATCAAATAAAGAGGCAGAAGACACTGCAGAGCAGGACACTGTGGCACAGGAGCTAGCACAACAAAACTCACCCAAATCAGGAACCAAAACTAAATAAGTACAAAGGAAATCCAAAAAACTTCTGATCATAGGAGACTCCATTATTCGGGGAGTTGATACCTATCTCCAGCCAGGGGTGATGGTCAGATGTCTCCCAGGTACATCAGCATGGAGAGACACTGACCGCATTGCTAAAATTGTTCACAAAGTAGGAGAAAACATTGATGTCCTAGTACAAATAGGGACTAATGATCTCGCCAGCCGGTCAGTTGTGGAGACCAAGGAACACCTGACTAGGCTGGGTGACAAACTATCATCTATTTCGTCCGGCATCTCCTTCTCTGAGATCCTGCCAGTCTGGGAGAGGGGAGAAGATGGACGGAAGGTCAGAGAAGGGGAGATAGGGGAGCTAAACACGTGGCTCAAGGACTGGTGCCAGGAAAAAGGACACAGATTTGTAGGGAACTGGCAACAGTTCTGGGAGTGAAAGTTCTTTAAATTTGATGGACTGCATCTGACTAAAGAGAGTCAGTGCATTGGGGCAGAAGTTTGACGTCTTTGCAGAATATTTAAACTAGCAAATGGGGAGAGGGGTGCAGCACCCCATACGTCGAATGGGAAGAACACCCCTCCCCCCTCAGCTAGTGGTCAAACAGGAATTCAGCATGTTTGCCATTCATTTGCATCACCAGGTAAGAAAAAAGGTTTGTCTCCCCATACGACGCACAGGGGTAATGCCAAACTTCACCCAACAACTAACACACCAAAATCTGGCCAATGGAAAATCATGTACACAAATGCTCACAGCCTGGGAAATAAGATCCCAGACCTGCAGGCAATAATGTCAGAGGCTAAACTGGACATAGTAGCAATTAGTGAGACGTGGTTTACCAGTAACCACACTTGGGAGACTTCAGTACCTGGCTATGTATTGTTCAGAAGAGACCGAGGTGCAAAAAGGGGGGAGGAGTGGCCCTGTATGTTAATGAAAATATCAAAGCTACAGAAATTCAGAATACACATAAGGAGCCATAAGAACTGTGGGTCACCCTGGAAACAGGAAATGGGACAGCCATAAGAACTGGGGTTGTCTACAGGCCCCAGACCAGAGGAGGACATAGACACATTACTGTTAGAAGATATACAAAACATGACAGCTAAAGGGAGGTTCTGATAATGGGAGACTTCAACATGCCGGATACAGATTGGTCAATACCAGCAGGAACATCTGCCAGAACTAGACTCAAAGTGGATTCCTGCAGGGAGGGCCTCAAACAACTGGTACAGCAACCCACAAGAGACAGGGCTATCCTAGATCTAGTACTGACTAACAAAGAAGGGATCACAGATCTCCAGGTAGAAGGTCATCTGGGGGCCAGTGACCATCACATGGTATGGTTCAATTTGGCCACTACATCTAAATCATCCCATTCCAAGGCAAAAATATGGGACTTCAGAGGAGCTGACTTTGATAAGATGGCCAACAGAGTTAAGCTAGCCCTGGCAAAAAGAAACACAGGTGAGGGGGTACAGGCAAAGTGGGCAAGCATTAAGGATGCAATACTTGAAGCAACATCCCATTGTGTTAGACAGAAAAGGAAGTGCAAAGAAGAAGGAAACCACTTTGGTTCTCAAATACAGTAGCAGAAAAGGTCAGAGCCAAAAGGCTGGCCTTCAGGAAATATAAGGAACACAGCGGGATGAAGATAGGGAGGCATACCAAACTGCCCTAAGGGAAGCAGGTAAGGCAGTAGGCAGGCAAAGTCCCAAACTGAGGAAACACTAGCACGAACAGTAAAGAAGGTGACAAGACTTTCTATAGATACATTAGTGAAAGGAGAAAGTCCAGAGGGGTATTGCTAGCTTAATGGAGAAAAGGGAGCATGTGAGAAGGAGACCCTGTAAAGGCATCTATCCTAAATAGATACTTTTGCTCAGTATTTACTGAAGAGAAGGTAGGGCAGGGCCCACAGCTCAGCATCATGGACACAGGGGAGGGAGGTGAGCACTACTCCTTCACAAAGAAAGGGTCCTACAAGAGCTTGCTAAGCTCAGGGTGGATAAGGCAATGGGACCTGATGGCATACATCCCGGGGTACTTAAGGAGCTAAAGGAGGAACTAGCAGAGCCATTAGCAGAATTGTTTATTGAGTCTCTGAGCACAGGAGAGGTCCCAGAAGACTGGAGAAGGGCTCATGTGATCCCGCCCACAAGAGTGGTAGCAGGGAGGAGGCGGGAACTACAGACCGGCCGTCTTACCTCAGTAGTGGGCAAGATTATGGAGGCACTCTTAAGGAAAGGATAGTGCAACACATGGAATCCATAGGGCACAGGATCCAAGACAGCATGGGTTTACAAAGGAAGGTCCTGTCAAACTAATCTTATAGATTTCTTTGACTGGGTAACCAGAGTGGTGGACCAAGGGGAGCAGTTGATGTCGCTACCTTGACTTCAGCAAAGCTTTTGACACTGTTCCACATAGAAGATTGATAAATAAGCTGGGTAGGCTCGGTGGGTCAGAAGTTGGTCAACTGGGTGGCAAACTGGTTGGACGGGCAGAAAACAGAGAGTGGTGGTAAATGGTATACAGTCAGAAGAGATGCAAGTCATAAGTGGGGTACCTCAGGGATCAGTCCTGGGGCCAGTCCTCTTCAACATCTTCATTAGTGACCTTGCAGATGGACTAGAGGGTATGGCTTGTCTGTTTGCAGATGACACCAAGATCTGCAACAGAGTAGATGATCCAGATGGGGTGGGCAGAATGAGAAGAGATCTGGATAAACTAGCAGAATGGTCAGAAGAGTGGCAACTGGGATTTAATGCAAAGAAGTGCAAAATCATGCACATAGGGAAGAGAAACCCTGAAGCCACCTATAGGCTGGGAGGGGAGTTGCTAGCAGTCGCAAAAGAAGAAAGAGACTTGGGCATCATCATCACTGATGACCTAAAATCATCCAAGCAGACCTCTAAAGCAGTAGGTAAGGCTAGGGGGGTGTTAGGGTGTATTAGTAGGGGTATCACAAGTCGTAAGAGGGAGGTAATAATCCCTCTGTACAAGACACTGGTTAGGCCCCATCTGGAGTACTGCGTGCAGTATTGGAGGCCACACCTTCACAAGGACATTAACCAAATTGAGGCAGTCCAGAGAAGGGCAACCAAAATGGTGCAGGGACTGCATCAGAAGACATATGAGGACAGATTAACGGAGCTCAATATGTATACCCTTGAGCAAAGGAGTGAGAGAGGTGATATGATCGAGGCATTCAAACACCTTAAGGGCATAAACAAGGTGAAAGAGTCTACATGTTTAAATATAAGAAAAATAGCAGGACAAGAGGACACAGCATGAGATTAGAGGGAGGCCGATATGGGGAATGTGACAAATTCTTTTTTCACAGAAAGGGTGGTGGATGCATGGAATGGCTTACCACAAGAAGTGGTGGCTATGAATACAGTGCAGGGCTTCAAACAGGCATGGGATAGGCATAAGGGAGCAATACAAATGACTATGAATAGATAGGCCACTGACAGAGCAAAGGAGATAGCACATTTATAAGGTAGAAAAAGAAATGGGCAGACTGGATGGGCCTTGCAGTCCTTATCTGCCGTCAACTTCTATGTTTCTATGTTTCTATGACCTCATCACTAAATCACTTCATCTGACAGACCTGAACATTCCATTTGGCAGCCATTGAATTCACCTGACAGAGAAAAGAAAATGTTTACAAACTTTGAACTCTTTGCCGACCTTCTCAATGAATCACATCAGAAAACTACCCAAGAAACTTCAACTGAAAATCCACAACAAAAAACAGGCAGCCTATCAACTACAAATGAAGGAACTTCAACAACAGTAAGCCGTCACGTCAGTGCCTCAGAAACCGAGCTGTCAAATCTGGAACTGACAAGAAACGAAGACAACATAATGAGACAAATGACCTGGGCCATCAACCAACTGAATGACTGGCTGAGAGAAAAAAAAAATGGTAGTAAACTTTGACACAATAAATAAAGAAGATCTTAACCTGTTACTAAGGCAACTGTATGGCACAGTCTGGAATAGCAGTGGTGAAATGTATAGCATCTCTTCATATGTGTCTCTACGAACTGGCATAAATCATTACCTAAACAACTCGCCTCTCAGCTGTGGCTTTAGCATAATGCAGGACACAGAATTCACCACCTCTAACCATGTATTTCTTGGTATCCTAAAAACACTAAGGTGACAGGGGAAAGAAAAAACTTGCCACCATCCATGTATTCCTGCAGCAGTACTAAATAAAATAAGATCCAGTGAAGCCCTGAACATTAACACCACAGGGGGACTGGTCCAAAATTATGGCTGGACGTACAGCTTTTCTTCACCCACCATGGCAGAGAAGGACTCCGTGCACTGAAACCCAGCAGTTTTAAAATCTTAGCCGATGAAAATGGGCTCCATTACTGCACCATGTCATACAATGAGGCAACCAAAAATCATGCAGATCCCCACGAATCCTCATGATGTAGTAACAGAGGTTATATGCCTGAATTACTAGATGATCCACTGTGTCTGATCAAGTCTCTCCTCCTGTACCTAAGCAAAATCCCGTCAGATGCACCAGTGTTTTATTTGCACCCCACCACATCCCTGAAGCACAGCTTGCTACAGAGCGAATCTGGTTCATCAAAGAAGTGATGGGCAAAACCTTTTTAGCCACAATGTTTGTCTGAATTTGCAAACTCCAGATGTACCCACCTTTAACAACCACAGTCTCTGTAGTACTGCCATTCATCTGCTGTCTGCCGCTGGTTTCGAATCCAGGCAAATTATGTCAGTGACCGGCCACCGATCGTAATCATCGCTAAGGAGTTACTAGGCTCCCAGTTTGCAAAACCAGTGAATTTGGTCACAAATCCTAGTGGGGTAATGTTCATCCACTTCTCAAATCAGCAGCAGACTCCATTTTGTGACCACCCATCAATGTCAGCATCAGTCAGTACACCATTTTCCTCTGACGAAAACAAGAAGATCTGCCTAACACAGGAAATGTAAATGACTTCCTGATGCCTACTTCTCCATTCCTTGTCCCAAAAAATGTGTCATTTAGAAAAGCTACAGATCCTGATAACCAGACCCCCGATCCCAATGTCTCTATGAGGCAACCACGAGAAACATTTGAAAAGAACCAGGCATCCAGAGAAACAGCTGAAGTCAGCCAGGCACCGGAAGAAACCACTGAAGTTGGCCAAGCAGCAGCAACAGAAGCTGATCCCAGTAAGTTTGCAATGCCTTGTACCACAGTGCCTTTTGAACATTATGTTAATACAGGCACCTTGCAAGGAAACGTTCAACTAAATGTGTGCTATTATGCAGCTAAATGAAGTGATAAAAAACTGCTGCAAAGTAATCAGAACTGTACAGTCTACGCAGTTTAAGTTATTCAGCTGTTAGTGAAGCATAAATACTATCTATGCAGTTTAAGTTGTTAGTGATACATAAATACTGTACTTGTTTAACCTGTTACAACTGTTGTGACCTCAGTTATCTGTTTGTTTATTTATTTATTGAGTTCATCATACAAGAGTTGTATGCCAAGTAACTATCCAAACATAGCTATTTATTTTGTTAGGGACTATTTTATGTACATCTAGCGTAAACATGAAAAAATTACTTGATAAAACTTTTCCAAACATAGCAGCTTCTTTGCCTTTATTTCATACAATTATATGTTGCCATGCCCATTTCATAATAGTAATAAGTCACTCCAGGGGGGATGTTGTGGTGGGATAACGGCCCTTCTCAGGTGGTGGAAGCACTCCACCTTCAGCGTCATGCTTCAACCCACCCGAGGCAGGCCATTATCCCACCACAACACTCCCCCATCGTGCCTTATTGCTTAATTGTGTCATTCATTTCTTTCCATAAATTCTGATGAAATGTATATCTTGTATTCAACCAGGACTTGTTTTTATGTTTTCATAGCTTGATGGAGAGACTAAATATTCTTTCTACAGAGATTCAGCATTTTACTTTTAACTATTTTTTGTAGGTTCTTTATAGCTGACTTACATGCATTGTTAAACCAGGATTTGTTTACACAATTATAGTTTCTCTTTTCATATATACAGAGGTTAATTCAGTACAGTTTTTTTTTGAATAACTGTGCTACTTATTTTGCTGAATGTTCTTCTTTTTTCTATCCAAGAGCATCATATTTTCTGACTGAAAGAGAAGTTTTTCATAGATATCATAAGTCTCTTCAGAGCTTAGAAGACTATTAGTCCATTTTGCTCGCTGTCACTGAACAATGGTATTCTAACAACCCATTTTGTCGACAGTATTTGTCTAGCTTCCCTTTTAACTCATTTATGGTAGTACTACCCACAATGACCCCGAGCAATGTATTCCAAAAGGATACCACTTGTTGGTTGAACCATTTTTGTCATTGTAAGGAATGACAAATGTTTCTGTTTAACTGAAGGGGGTATGTGAGCATATAGTACATAATATCCTTAAATTCCAAGCCCAAGATATCCCACAACTGCCCATCTGTTAGTGCCTCATGCAATAAACACATCTCCCCTTAGTCTTCTGTACTCCAGTGAATACATATCCAAATCTATCAGTCTATCTCTATAACTCTTTCCCCTCTGACCCTATATCATCCATGTTGCCCTCTTCTGCACTTTCTCTATCTTCTGTATTTCAGTTTTTTTATATGGTGACCAGACTTGTGAACAATACTCCAGATCTGATCTAACCAAAGATACATACAGTGAAATAATGACTCCTTTGTCCCTGCTAGAAATATGTCTAATTACACAATATAGTGTTCTATTTGTCCTTTGGACAATGCTATTGCAATGAAATTTAAATTGACGGATAATTCTAAATGAAGTTTTTTCTTTACCATAATGCCTAGGAAATTTTCAGTGTGTACATTATCTAAATCTTTGCATGACTCTGTGACATTTAATGTGATTTTATTGCTGCATGAGCACTCTCTGTGTGTAAGCTTACTTTTATATCCCTAATAATACATACTTCCATATACTATGCAACAACCAGATATATAACACTTATACCAGTACTTGAAAAATATGCATATTCTCCTTCTGTGTCTGATTCCGTGCACCAATTCATTATGATTAAATTATGTGTATGTAATAACATGATTAACTTAGAGCCATGGTCATTTGTTATATTATCTTTGCTCTTCCTATATTGGTTTAAATATTTAGTGAAGCATATACAGTAGATGCATCTTCTATATTACTATCATAAGAAGCAATGCAGGAGTTAAAATCCCCCATGAAAGTAAATTTGAGTGTGCACTTTGTTCAATAACATCAGAGAATTTGCCTTCCACTTTATTCCTATAGTCATCTCTATAATATTTAGTATGTCTTGGGGTAGATAAACATTTAGAATTGTAAAACACAGATGCTTTGAATGCTTCTTTGCTAATTGACAATTACTATCTTGGCTAATAAGTATTACAGAGTTTAAAATGTAAGAAATTTTAACATATATTGTGAGCCCTCCTACTGGGCTCCTATTCTTAGTCTTTTTTTTTTTATTGCTGGCAAAAATACGCTTTCATACCCACTCAATGTATAGTCTACTAATGTCCAATTTTTCCGGTTGCATATTATTTCCCCTTGTTTATATATAGTGCTGTGTGTAATGCAGAATTCCACCAGTGGAATTAGTGCGAATGACCATTCTGCCATCAGAATTTCCACCAGAATTTTGCTTGTTCACTTGTGGAATTCCGCCTAGTGTGATCCGTGAAATAACATTCTGAGGAACAGTATTTCTTCCACAGAAAATTATTCCACAACAATTTCCTAGGAAATTCTTGATATCCACAGAATAATATTCCATGGAACAGTGATTTATCTGTGAAAAATCATTCCACAACTATTTTATGCTACAGAATTCCACTATTCCATTTCTGGTGGAAT
This sequence comes from Neoceratodus forsteri, assembly GCA_016271365.2. NCBI lineage: Eukaryota > Metazoa > Chordata > Ceratodontiformes > Ceratodontidae > Neoceratodus > Neoceratodus forsteri. The sequence goes on from CM028131.1 coordinate 827,109,188, forward strand.
TCAGCAGAATTTCAGTGGAATTTTGAATATTCCGTGGAACTTCATTCCCCTGGAATTTGAAAATGCTGCACTGCACTATTTTATAAACTTCAGCCAATCAGGGTCTCCCAGTTTAGAGTGAAGACCTGAAATATTCTAGGAGGCAATTTGAATTTTGTGGTTAGTTACTGAATAATTGTAAGTAAGATTGCCAGACAAGTTATATGAATGCTCCAGTCACTTATTTAAAAAGTTACTGTGCATCTCGGGTACACATCAACCTTATCAGTTACATTCCTTTGCTCATCTTGTACATGAGAAGACATGGGGTCTCTTTAGTATCCTATTTTTTGTATGGAATGATTATCTGAGAAGATGTCTCCCATGTCCACTATATGAAATCCACAATAATGAAGTTTCTTGCTGTTGCCTAATATTTGTTTTTGCTATGAGGTAATTTTTAACCCAAATACAGTATTTACTTGGGAACCCCATTCTTTTTATCTAGCTGTTTGTACTTGGACTAATTCATCTTTTCCCAAGTTTGCATTAAACATTTTGCAAATAGTACATTACAGCATTGAACAAGGAAACATAATTTTCTTCTGTTAAAAGGATCTCTCTAAGAGGGCCAATATCTGATAATCCATAGCACCTGCATCAATTTGATACAGCTCTAGTAGCCTCATATGATCCTATTAAATGCACAGATTATCATATTTATGTGCTCCACGTACAACCTTCTATGCTCATTGGTTTTTACTATTTATAGGTAATCTACTATGGATTGCCATGAAACTAATGAATTACTGTTTTTGCCCTATTTCCTCTAACGTTTTGATTGAACCCCAAACAGACTTTACAATTTCTAGTTCTCAAATTTATACTGGTTCTTCTAATGATGATGTGTCTCTAAAGATGTGTATAATGCTCTCCTTATTTTATCATATTCCCAATTCTGAAATAAAGAGATGTTTGACTAGATCTATAAGATTCTCATAAGTTTTCTTGTATATACCCTAACTTTTAAGTACCATTTCCTTACCATTCATAAGAAAACCTTCCCTTTTATTATGTAGAGCCAGTTCCCTGTTGTTCTCCTTTGTCGAGTTCTCAGTTTCTAGGTTCACAATTTTTTTCCTTCTAGTCTGTGGGCTGTTGTTTTAATGTTTTACTTACTGAGCAAATTACCTCATCTTCCCCATGTTGGGTTTTAGGGCTGTCCATGACTTTTTGTACATCAGGTATAATTTCCTTTTGTATAGGCACCTGTTTCCTTTTATTTGTCTTTTTCTTTTTTTATTTGTTATTGACTTTTTCCATTTTTTTTGTACTTTATGGGCATAAGGAATAATTAATTACCTCTGAGAAAGAATATTGTCTGCTTTGAGGCTTTTCAAGTCCTTCAATGAGCAAATTCAGTAACTCTGTATGATGATTTATACAATATTTAATTTCATTTATTTCTTCTTATTTTTTTTTAATTTGTCAAAATTCCCATAACACTGGCATACCGAGCTGGATAGAATGGATTCATGGAGTACCTGTTATTATCATGATGTTCTGGGCTGTTAATGACCTATAGAGTTATTAAATTCTCTTGATTTTCTCCCTTCTCAGATCTTTTAAACAACATAAATGCCCTTAACAAGTCCATACCAGAATTGCTCATATAATCTTTTGATTGGCTACCACCTTTTTTCACTGGTTTTCTCCTTTGATAAATCTTCTGCTTGCTTAAGGATAGTGTCTAAATCAGAATTTATTCTTAATGGACTAAACAGATGTAACTTACTTTTTGTAAGAGTCATGGTGTTCCCAAGAATATCTATCTGTAGGGAGTAAACCGTTCTATCAAATCTCATGATTTTTGCAGATTATTAACATTTATAAAATGGCAGGAAAAATCTAGTAAACTAACTGGCTGAGAGAGGTCAGCTGACAGTACATTAAATCAGCTACATGTCAGTTCACTCAGTCATTGTGCTCTGTGACAACTTGTACTGAACTACTTGCTCCGGCATCAATCAGCGCCCTGTACAAATTGTTCCCAGACAATTTACCCCCATATAAATTTAATTAAATAAACTCAGGGGTGCAATTTGGGAACAAATTGTGCAGGGAGCCAACTGACAGAGTCAATTGCCCAGTGCAAATTTTCACAGAGCACATTGATCAGAGCAACTTAACGTATACCCATTAAATCTCTATAAATGCACAGTCAGCTAATGAATCTCAATTTTCTTCCCAAAAATTCTACTTACCTACACATATCACCAAATGCCTAAAGGGAAAAGCTTGAGAGAAGCTGCCATTTTGAGAATATTACCCTTTACTGCCACAAATAACTACCACAAATTCACTGAAGCCTTCCTGATGATTCAAGATAAACATTTCCCCATTACTACTAGAAGGGTGAGGGGTGGGTGCACCAGATGGATCACAAAGGAGCTCTTGACCCTTATGAAAGAAAGGGATTGAGCATGGATTGCCTACCAATGATCATCCACTACCATCCTATGGCACAATTTTAGGAAACTGCATAACAAATGCAAGCAGTTTGCCAGGGCCAATAAACATGATTTCTACCAATGACTACACACTGAAAACCTTGCTAACCCTCAACAATTTTGGAACACCCTTGGCTCCCTCCATACTCCTCATTCTCTCAGCCTTATTGTCCACCTAAATTCCCCCACTGGCCTACTGACTGACCTGTTGGAGGATTTACAAGCATTTAACTTAAAGTTTACTAATCTCTCTGCCCACCTTTGTAAACTCCCCTCTAAGCAGTCTTCCACTCCCATAATGGGTGCTAGCAATCAACCCTTTCTATCCCGCTCATGATCCCCTCCCATCCTGCCTTTCTATTTCAGAGCTATCACAAAAAAGCTCACCACCAACTCCTTAGGAGTCACCCCTCCCAGGGGAGCCCTGGCTCTGATGGCCTCTATCCCTCCTTGATTAAGCTGATAGCCACTGCCATCTCCCAACCTCTGACATTCATTTTTAACCTTGTCTTAGTCTCATCTACTATGCCTGCATCCAGGAAGATTGCCAAAGTGGCCCCAATTTGTAAGGCTGGGGATCCCCTCTCCTGTGACAATTACTGACCAATCTCCATTGTCTCTCACCTTAGCAAACTTCTGGAAAAGGTAGTCCGCCATCAACTCTCTGACCATATAGATAAGTATAACCTCTTGTGTTATCAGCAATATGGGTTCAGAAAGAATCACAGCACTTCCACTGCCCTTGCCCTATTTATCGATCATGTTCTCAGGAATATGGATCAAGATAACACCAGTGGTGGGGTGTTTGTGGACTTGACTAAGATTTTTGACCTGGTCAGCCATCCCCTTCTCCCTACCAAAAATCACCAGCTTGGCTTCTCCCTTGAGTCTCAGCAGTGGTTCCACAGTTACCTGACTGGCTGATCCCAATCAGTGACCATTGATACTGCAACCTCCCCAGGTCTAAGCATCACTACGGGTGTCCCACGGGGCTTCATCCTGGGACCACTGCTTTTCTCCCTATTCATTAACTCCCTCCCTGCTGACAACCTAAATTGCCCTGTCCTACTGTACGCTGATGACCTGGTCCTCTATTATAGTGACAAATCCATCCAAAAGAAAAAGAAAGCATTCAGGACGTACAAGGAATCGCAGCAGGAGCAGGACAGAGAACTGTATCAGTTAAAGCAAAAGGAGGCTGGGAAGGCAGTCAGAACAGCAAAGGCCCAAACTGAGGAAAAGATAGCCAACTCAGTTAAGAAGGGGAATAAAACCTTTTATAGGTACATCAGGGAGCAACGGAAGACCAAGGGAGGGATAGTGAGGCTTAATAAAGGGAGGGAGGGTGGGCAGAGGGAGAATGTGAAAAGGCAGAGATACTAAACAAATATTTTTGCTCAGTATTTACAAAGGAAGAGGGGGAGATACATGAAACAAACAGTAGTAACACTCTGGATACAGAAGTTGATACCAGACCATTTACAGAAGAAAGGGTTCTGAAAGAACTCTTAAAACTGAAGGTGGACAAAGCAATGGGGCCTGATGGGATTCATCCCAGAATTCTAAAAGAACTAAGGGTAGAACTAGTGACACCACTGACTACCCTCTTTAACAAATCATGGGAGGATGGGGTGGTACCCGAGGACTGGAGGAGGGCAGATGTGATTCCCCTTCACAAAAGTGGGAGCAAGGCAGAAGCAGGAAACTATAGTCCTGTTAGTTTAACCTCAGTGATAGGGAAAATGATGGAATCACTTCTAAAGGAAAGAATTGTCGTGTATCTAGAGGCCAGAAGGGCACAGGACCCTAGGCAGCATGAATTCACAGCGGGAAGGTCATGCCAGACGAATCTGATAGATTTCTTTGACTGGGTAACCAAAGTAGTAGATCAGGGAGGGGCTGTGGACATGGCCTACCTAGACTTTAGCAAGGCATTTGACACAGTCCCACACAAAAGATTAATATATAAGTTAGCCAGCCTGGGAGTGGGTCCCAAGATGGAAGCCTGGGTAAAGAATTGGCTGGAGAATAGGACACAGAGAGTAATAGTAAATGGAGTCCACTCAGAAGAAAGGAGGGTTACTAGCGGGGTACCGCAGGGTTCAATATTAGGACCAGTCCTCTTCAATGTCTTTATAAGCGACATTGCAGAAGGACTGGAAGGAAAAGTATGTCTCTTTGCAGATGACACTAAGATCTGCAACAGAGTTGATGCACAGGGTGGGGTGGAAAGGATGAGAAGGGACTTGGCAAGGTTAGAGGAATGGTCAAATGTATGGCAGCTTAGATTCAATGCTAAGAAGTGCAAAGGTAATGCACCTGGGAAACAAAAATCCAGGGAAGAGTACACAATGGGGGGTGAGATACTAACAACAACAAAAATGGAAAGGGACCTGGGGGTAGTCATATCAGATGACCTAAAGGTGGGCAAGCAATGTGAGAAGGCAGCAGGAGGGTGGGGGATACTGGGATGCATAGGGAGAGGCATCACCAGTAGAAAACAGGAAGTTATTATCCCTCTGTACAGACAGCTGGTGAGACCCCATCTGGAGTACTGTGTGCAGTTCTGGAGACCCAATCTCCGCAAAGACATAGACAGGATGGAAGCTGTCCAGAGGAGGGCAACTAAAATGGTGCAGGGTCTGCACCGGAGGACATATGAAGAGAGACTTAAGGAGCTTAATATGTATAGCCTCGAGGAAAGGAGGGAGAGGGGGGACATGATAGAAACTTTCAAGTACCTCAAGGGAATCAACAAAGTCCAAGAGGGTAGCATCTTTCAAAAAAAGAGGTGTGCAAGAACAAGAGGGCACAATTTGAAGATAGAGGGGGCGGCTCAGAGGTAATTTAAGGAAGTATTTTTTCACAGAGAGGGTTGTGGATGCATGGAATGGCCTTCCGGAGGAGGTTGTGGAGTCAAAATCAGTGGTGGAATTCAAGCATGCATGGGATAGTCATAAGGCAATTCTGGGGGGTTGGGGTAGGAAGAAGTAGGCTGCTGGTTAACTAGGATCTGCAGCTTATCCAGTAGGTAGGGAAATGGGCAGACTGGGTGGGCCAAGCGGTCCTTATCTGCCGTCAAATTCTATGTTTCTATGTTTCTATGTTTCTATGTTTCAAAACATATCCTCTGTGCTGTCCCAGAATTACAGCCATGCCCACAACTGATTCATTTCTAACATGCTCCTGGTGAATGAGATGAAAACCAAGGCAATGCTCTTTGGTTTCAAACCTTACTTGCTAATGCTGCTAAATCCAACTCCTCCCTTTAGGTGCTCTCCCCATCTGGACCTCCACTGCAGGTAGTCTCTTATTTCAAATACCTTGGTGTAACCTTAGACCCATCCCTTTCATTCACTGTGCGCTCACTTTATTATGCAGAATCAATCAAAAACTTGGGTCTGTGTATTGTGTAAAGAACTATATTACCACCACTGCCCGACTTGCCATTGCTTGTGGAAACCTGCTCCCCATCCTTGACTATTGCTTTCCAATTTACTCATTGTCTCTGTCTGCTAATCTTCACCTTAGACTTAACTTGGTATATAATAGTGTCTGCTGTTTCACACTGATGACCCACCTCTCTACTCATCAATGTAACCTATAAAAATCTCTTTGTTGGCCCTCTTCAAACATCATTTCAACTATACCCTTGGTAGTATCATTGATGGCACATTACAGTACGTGATGGTATTGTGTCCCCATAGGCTTCTATCCTTAAGGCATGTACTGTCCCTAGTTGTCTGCATAATACCTCAATCCCCACATTGGAAGTCCCTGGAGTCTTCACTGTTATGGGGAGAAAAGCTCTATCATTGGTGCTGCACATTCTCTATGGAACAGCCTCCTTCCAGTTATCCGCATGGCTTTCTTGCACCACTCCTTCAATTCCAATCTCAGAACCTGGTTACTTTTGGAATCCACCTGCTTATGCTCCCTAGAGTGACCTTCCCACTCTGGGGTGCAGTTACCTCTACCACACTCCCTCACTGCAGCCCCACCCATTTTATGGGGGGGGCCTTTTGTCTTTCCCTTCCCCTCTCTCCCTTACATTCTTGCTCTGTCACCTCTCCCCATCCCTATTCTTGCTACTTTATTTCCCCTTTGCCTACACCTCCACCTCTCCCCAGCTCTTTTCCCTAGATGCCTTGCCTTGTCTTCCTACTTTCTTCCCTCCCCCTCTCTCTATTACCTAGTTACTTAGCAACTTGGTGTGTGCCTATGACTCCACTGGCACTTATTTTCCCTACTTTCCCTCCCTCTCTCCTCTACTATAGACCCCTCCTAGGAATCTCATCCTGTCACCCACCTCAGTACCTAGTGCACTCGGTGGATGACTCTGAACTGGCTCTATTGTTCCCTACCTGCACTTATCTCCACTGCTTCTCCTCATTTCACTTCCACCTAGGTATTAATCTGCTTGCATACTGTTTACTCTTCTAGGTTTTGTTTGCCTTGTCTCAATTTAGTATTTACTGCTGGTATGACATTTTTTGGCTATTCTGTTTTGAAACATGTAACTGTACATCATGCATTATCTCTCTGTACCATTGGTTACTCAGTCATGTACTGTTTCCTTGTGATTTATCTGTATTGCCTGTAACCTGCTACTACTATTGGCTTGCATTATACCTCAAATCATTTGTCCTGTGCCATTGTTTGTGGCCCAGGTCTTGACTGAATATGGTCCTTGGATCAGTGAACTTACCTGGTAAACAAAGACTTAAATAAGTACAATTTTAAAAATCATTATTCATAAACTGTTGAAAAATGTTAGGCAAACAACCTACACTGCCAGCATAACAACAAATTCTTAAACATTTCCCCCACAAGTTACACAAAGAATTTTACAACTGTAGAGCTAAAAGTAAACTGTCTGGTCTTTGCTGAAAACAACAGTCTTCTAAAGCAGACTTCTGCTAAGCAGCAACCCAGCAACACTCCTGCAGCAACTCAGCAACATCCATTGCACCTAATCAGTTCATGTTACTAAACATGAATGTCATATAAAAACTGATTAGTTGACCTCATTCTCTACCTTCTTACCATGTGTACCATAGCATAAGTGTTGGGGAATGTCTTCACCACCAGACCTGACATCCTCCATTGATGAGCTGCACAAAATGGTTAGGCAGTCCGTGAGTGAGAGGAAAGAGAGGGCATTTCAAATTGCACCTCATCTTTGTGGCAAATGGGACAGCAACACAGGACACAGTTCTGTTCCTGCAACAGAACTGGGCCGGGTGAGGCAGAATAAAAAATCCATGTCAGAGAGGGAAAACTGAAACAGACTCTCGTGGATGTGAGACAGAGGGAGAGAATTTTATCAGTCACTGAAGATCGAGCCCTGATGCAGCTCAAACCACATGGCTGATTTAAAAGTTACTTAAGGAAAGAAACACAATAGCTAGCTCTGATCCTACAAAAGAACAGAACCAGAGAGGGCGGGCTTAAATAAAACCTTGTGTCACACAGAGGAAACTGAAAATGGCTCCAGCAAGTGGGCAGGGAGGCAGAAAAGAGTACTTTCAACAGCCATGGGAAACTAAGTCTTCATGTGGTTTCTGCAATGTTTTTCTAGGCTAGTAGAGAGAGTGAATGCCTTCAGTTTACAATCTTGATCTGACCTGCAGAGTTCTTAGGCCAGTCCAGCACAGATCAAGAGTAAAACAGAAGGCCTTGCCATGCATGCTCTTCCTGCAGTCACTCACTCTGTGAGCAGCACCACCTGCTGCCCAAAAATACCAACAGTAAACAGTGGAACTAGTTAATATACATGAGTATCTGTATACCCAAACCTACTGGCTGAATCTTAGTTGCAGGATCATATACCAGACCTTCCTACTAGGTAAGAAGATCTGTCTGGGTGTAACCCTCCAACAACACAACACCTTCTTACCCCAGTAACCAATTCTCGAAGGACGAGTAGCACAACTAGACCTACCTATCAGGCCCTATTCTCTCGGACTAATCAAGCGCAGTGGGCCTTTCTCTACAGAGCTCCCACCTGGCTATCTGATCTCCCTCTTGATGTACACACTGCCTCTAAGTTAGGGCAGAATAAATGCAACCTCAGACAGTACCTTCTTTCTCTCAACTGCTGTGACTGCCCAAGTTAAGCTACTTCACCCTTGCATATCCCATAATTTCCTGGCTAAACAGCTGCCACAATCCCCACCCCTACCCTCTTCCCCACACCCCCCCATTAGTACCCCTCTCTTCATGTGTTTCCTCTCTACTTCACCTCACTCCATAGCTCCTGAATCCTGATTTCCACCTATTCCCCTTACTACCTCTTTCCCCTTTTTCACTGCTCATTTTTATTTGCCTAGGCTGACCCATGTTAACCTATTGTCTTTGACAAAGTTATTCTAGACCACCTATTATGACATACTGATACATTATTGTATTTTATCTTAACTTTTACCCTGGTACCTATTTTTGATTCCTATCTGCGAACTTTGACAAAATCTGATATAATGGCGGCTTTGATTTTTTGTTGTTTTTTGTTATATCCATGTCATGTTTCTGTTACATTGTTGTATTTAGCTAACTGTTATAATTTCTTTTGGACTTTAAACCTTTGTAAATGAGTCTCTGACTCAAAGGTATGTCAAATTCCAAGACTGTAAGTAATAAATAAATAAATAGTATTTTTACCATTTTAAATCAGTACAGTCAGAGGTGTTACAATAATCAAACAATACACACATTGTTTTGTACTTTTTTATTGTAATTATAGTACAAATGAGCCATTTTAGAAGTTTAATAATCCACTCCAGGGTGTGCATTGATAGATTTTAATGTATTTCCCAGGGGCATAAGGACATGTGACCTCCAGCCTCATGCCTAATTATGCCTCTCGGGCATGCATTAAAATACTTTAATGCACACCCTGGGATGACTTATTACTTATGTAGTTCTACTTGTATCTCACTTGTCTGTTTCTTTCCTCACTCTACTTCTGATTCTATATATTTTTATTTAGGGAAGTTGTTACTGGTTCTTGCAGGGGATCAATATCATGTCATAAAAGCTAAACAAATATAGTAAAGCAATAATAGTGACTCCCATATGAGCTCACAGCACAAAATAACAAACAACATAGAATAGCAAATGCCAGTTACGTTTATCCAAATATACCACTCCCCCACCATTAATGAGCAGTGTGGTGTTAGAATAATTAAAATAGGGGTAGGTGGGCACAGCCCCCCTAGTGGGTGCAGGGGTGGAGCCCCTCACATATGTCACAATCACAATTGACAAATTCTGGCACTCTTGAGAGTTACTAAATTTTGCATGGCTGAGGTACTGCTTGGAGATACAGTAATGGGTAAACAGCATCTGGTAATTAGAGTCTGCTGATTACACGTGAAATTGCATAGCCTATGGATCTAAGTAATTCATGTACAAATATCTAACATTCCCAAAAAGCATTCATATACTGAAATATTAATTTTCCCATTAAAAATTAAACCATTGCTTGAACATAAAGTGCAGGTACTTACATTTACAGGTGAACCAGAAATACACAACAGTCCCCACTCTTCCTAATCAACTGCTGATTTGATGGTATTAGTAGCTGTTATGGCGTTTTGCACTATAATTGGCATTCACAATAATTTTGTTTGCTGTTTTGCATTCGCTATTTTGACTTTTGCTATAATGTGTTTGCTGTTGTGACATGGAGCACAGGGGATCCACAAGTGTAAGTTTTTTTTTTCCTGAAGTCATCTCCTATCTCATTTCTAGAATTTTTAGAAACAACACTTGCTTCCCCCAATCTGTCTGTATATTCTGTATGCGGTGATCTTTTTCTCCTGAAAAATAAAGGTATGTCTTGTAGATTTAATCTAACTGTTCTCTAATTCACAATTAAGGATTCAGTGTTTATTTGGCTATGAGTTAAACCAGCTTTAGCTACTGGAGTAGCGCTTTTCTGGTAAACTGCTATTGAACCACAGTCCATTAACTGTTGACCTTTATATGCTTTCTTTGTCTACCTGAATTAATTGTAAGTAATTTGTTACCACTTCTTGTATGCATCTTAACTTTAGTTGATTGTATGTTTGTAAGAATAACTGTGCAGATATGACCAATTATTGCACAACCCGATACTCACTCTTTAAAAACACAAACTCTATCTTAAGTATATCTAAAATCTGTCTAAAAAAAGATTGCTTAAATACATTGCTAAACTATAGCAAAAGCAGAATTTGTTAATAAAAATGTCCTCTTTTTCACAAGCGGAGAAAAAATAGAGCTAGGGGAATGGCAGTTTGTAGTCAAGTTAAATACAATTCACATCTGATTTAAAATAAAGTGTTTTCCACCCAAATGACGGCATGAAATCATTATCCCATGGCACTTACATGAGGGTTACTTAAGCGACTCCTTGCACTGTCAGATAAGTAGAACACCAATGCTTTAATATTCCAAAATAGCCTGAAAATACTTTAATTTGGCTTCACTCTTGTTCTGAGTCATTTTGCAGTTGAGCTGCTCTGTTGCTTCTCACTAAATATGAAGTACAGCAGATGTAGTACAAAATACACTAATACAAATCAAGAGCTATTTTCACAGCAAGCCAATGCATCACAATACTTACATTAAGTTCCAAAAATATCTAAAATTTCAATCCCCCATTCTCGTTACCAAAATTAGTCTGTATTAACATACTGTATATTCCTGTGCAGTAATCTTTTAATCTACTCACTACAAAACAAAGTGTTTCTTGAAAAATAGAATTGCTTTGTTTACTTACTGGCCACTTTTGAAAATTATCATTTTTAACTCAAATTAGCTAATTGTTTTAATAAGCTATGACCAGATTTTGCTGTTTTCTAAAACAAAATGCACTGAAATAAATTGCAACTGCACAGTGATTGCTACCCTTTTCATGTGTTATTAATGTTGTTCTTTTCTCATCAGCATGTACTATTTAAACATCATATAGAGCTAAACATTTAACACCATTCTTGTCAAATAGTCCTCCTCCTCTTGATGCAACAGCTTGGTGTCTAATGCAGATTTAACTCAACCAAGATACCCATTTGTAACCTGAGTGTGCATGTGTATATGTGAAGTTCAAAGAAGTGCAATTGGCTGATGCCAGTAATTACCAAAAAACACATTCAATTAAACTCTAACAACCAAAACCAATAACATTCTACTAAAGTCTATAATCACAACTCCCTCTAATTTTACAGTGCTGGCTGTGAAAGTAGTTATTAAGTTAGTAGTTATTAAGATAACATTATGATTATGCTTTAGTAACTTTTATACTAGTCTTGCAAAGTTTCAATTGAATTTATTTACTCTTCCTCATCATTTTGAAAACATCAACAATTTATAGCTGGCTTTATCCCTCCATCTATCTTTGCTATCTTTGGCATTAGCTCTGTCAGTTTTCAGTATTTTCTTTGTACTGTGCTTTTCTCATGCTATTCAATGGTCTTCCATGAGATACTCCTGCAAGGATCAAAGAATAAGCACACTTTTTGGGGGCTAATATCCCAACCATACTTCTTATTAAAATGGTGATTACTCAAATTAATATGGTAACAGCATACCTTTTCAAAATTCAGATATAGCTTAAAGGTTTACATTCTGCCAGTATAGCTCTACCAAACCACGATGACTAAGGTAGACTATAGGCTTGTGAATGTCACTGTGGGTATTTTGTGTCATCCCCTTGCTAAAATGATTAATGATTCATTTTGCCTGGGCCAGTTCCCTGACAAGTGGGAAATAGCCACAGTGGTTACAAAACTGGTGGCACATCTAGTATCCAAAATTACATACCTATCTCTTTACTGGCTTCCCTTGCGAAAGTCTTAGAAAGAATTGTCTTTGATCAATTTTTTGATCATTTTTCCAAGTATGAGGTCAGGACCCCAGCCCAGCATGGCTTCTGCCCTAGCCACAATACTGAATCAGCCTGGATGGGATTTACACAGTCTGTTCATGAGGCATTGGATAAGGGCAATCGTTTGACAGTTGTTTATGTGGGTCATAGCAAGTCCTTAGATCTTGTGAACCATCAGCTTTTGATTAAGGCTCTGGGTGGCATGGGCTGTTCAGAGGCTGTGCTTGGATGATGCAGGAATTACCTAAGAGGCAATGTCAGAAAACTAGATTTTCAATTATTTTTGCTCTTTGGCAATTGTAGCTCTAGGGGTTCCCCAGGAATCTATCCTTGGCCTGCTGTGTTTTTCAGTTTGTTCTTAAATTATTTCTATGATATGTAAAAAAAACAATATCTTACTGTATGCAGACATCACAGTGATTTTCACAAGCAGGGATAATCTAAGTAAACTGAGGGACACAGTTTAACATTATTTTGATTCAGTACAGCAATGTTTTTATCATATTGTTTTTCATAATACAAGGAGAAAATTGCCTGAATGTCAACCTTGATATAAAAACACTAAATAGCAATAGTGTAGAACTGGTTTCAGTTTTTTAAATACAGTTCATGCATGTATAATTTTCATATTTCACATATTACTAAGATTCTTCATCAGAAGTTGGGTACTCTTTGTAGACTTAATTCAGTTTTATTATCATCACAATGTTTCTTGCTTCAAATCATAGATTATAGAATGTTATGATATTTTGTTGCTAGTTAAGTTGAAATTTCTAGGGTAAAGATTTTATACAATTAAAATTGCAAGATTTATTACCTAAATTCCTGCACACACACATCATCATGTTGTAAATTCACTACAGTAGCCTACTTTAAATCTCAGTTTTAGAATGCACCTTGGACTATTTACTAAAAAGGTAGAATCAAGGATGGACCCAGGAGCCCTGCTACAATTTTTTCAACCACATATCTTATCGACATATCCTAGAGATTGCCTGTCTCCCTACTTTTCTGTACATTTTGTCAAAACCAGTTTAGGACAGTGATCTTTGTTGTCTCAATTACCCAAATTTAAAACTCATTTCCTCAACATCTGACTACTGATGTTACAAGTTTAACTGCTTTTAAATCTAGTCTTATCTCTAGTCTCCTTTTATCACTTTCTTACTTCACTTCCTGCTATTTTTTTTATAAATTGCTCCACAGTGGATATAAATACTGCTCATGTTGCTCAGTTTTGCTATTCACCTGAAGAAGAGACATGTGAGGCCCCAAAAGCTTGTGTATAATTCCATCTTTGTACAAGACACTTGTTGGTCCTATCAAATGTATCAAATCTTCCATCAAATCTAGTCTTAAAAATTGTTACTTGCCTCTGATTGTTGTAAATGTGGATGATTTTGCCTGCATGCTGCATTTTTTATGACTGGAGAGTGTATGTTATAAGTTATGTTGCTAGTATTGTTTAATTTATTTTTGTTTTTTATTTATATTCTTTGTATCTGGTTGCCCATGAAAATGGGCATTTTTTGCTCATTGTATTACCAGATTTAAAATGAGCAAATCAAGTTATGTCTGACTATGTCTTTGCATCTTCACAGCTCTGGGATCTGGGCTTCTTGGTCCACTTAAAGTATCAATGAATTCTCTCCCTCTACTGAATTCCCTTCCCTTCATAGTGCCAGTTTTGGTCTGCTCAGACCGCTCAACCCACTTGATCACTGGGGCAGAACAATGAAAGCAATGATCTAATATACCACCAAGCATAAAAATGCTTTGCTGAGCAGCTGCTCCACAGCTAACACAGCTAGCATCCATCTGCCATCTTTCTTCCTGGACTTGGGAACACCTACACCAACTGTAATGATGGCTAAGTTAAAAGCAGAAACAGTTTTTAGGAATATTTTAAATAATAAAATACCAACTATACCAGCTTTAAACAAGCACTACATGACACTGACTGGTCCTTTATGGACTATATTCCTTCAGTGAATATGGCCTGTACATGCATATTAGGCAACTGCTGTATTATTACTGCTATATATTTCAGTGTACAGACTTATGATATTCTGTTGTATATCCTGAATATAGAAAAACACAAAGTCTTTGGGAATCCACAGTATTACCTCTGCAGTGTGCAGCACACAGAATCAAGTGTAAGTTAAAAATATTCCAGTGCACTAATGTATCATCTAGTCTCCCAGGGTTAAACAAGCTAATGAGGTTACTTCAGACCACCAAATCTCTTTAAAAAACATTGGGTCTGATTTTCAAAGCCTCTGGAATGATGCAAGGTGCTTGCATGAAAGAAAAGTTATGCAAGGGGCTCACTGCACTGCACCTTGCATCATTCCTAATTCTACAAGTTATCCTGTTAGCATGGTTACTTCATTAGATTGCTGTAATGTGGGTGCTGCAACAAGGGAATGAGTGACAGGGGTAATCTTGATTTTTGGTCACCCTGCACTCATACTGTGTTGGGCACCCACACCATTTCAGGGACCTTCATGGCATGCCCACCCCAGAGCAGGTTATATTTACTTTGGGGGGGATGCATGGGTTGAAACCCCCCCTAACCAAAGCTAACTGTTTTCTGGGACAGTGCTTTGGTGCTGTAACTCGGAGGAAGCATAATGCTTGGTACAGTAAAGCCAGATGGCATTTTGCCTGCACCTTAATCAGCATTGGCAACCTGCCTGTCACACTGGCATGGGTGAACCATTCTACAATGCAGCCTGCATAGCCTAGCAAGGGGACTGCTTGCACCAGTTGGGCTTGTACTGACCCTGTGCCATATGAATGACTATCATGGCAGATGGGGGCTTGCACTGGCACATGTCTGGGTGACCCCATATTCGGGATTCTGTAAGGCTGACTGTTCCCCCAGATGTTAGACCACCACAGGCTAATCAAAGAACCTTTGCACTGACTTCATGGTACTGGTGGCCATGCTACCAAGCAACAGGACCCTGCCAGGCATGGTGCCGCATGTGGACATGGGTAGAAGTGGCACCCCTGCACTGGCACAGGACTATCACAGTGCTAATGGCCCCCCACACCCCACTGGCCAGGCTCCAATTTGACAGGACTCATCTGATCACTTTGTCTCTCTGGTTATACTGTGCCATACCATCATGGTATGGCATACTCGCATGGCTGTGGGCTTGTTGGACCTCTGTGGAGACATGTCTGTGCTAGTCCCACATCTTGTCTATTCCACACAATCATGCCATAACTTGCTGAAATCCCCTCCCATTCACCATGTATTTGGCACATGGCTGGGATTGTGGAAATTGTGGTGTTTTTGGTACTAGGACCCCACTTGTTCCAGAATCAGGTGCAGGGCCCCTGGTGCACCTAGCTTCGATTCAAGCTGTGACAAACAGTACCCCATGTCAGTCTACCAGGCTGTTCAAGAATCATTGTATAAATTAGACACAAGATAGCTTTGGTGTGATAATTAAGCAATAAGGCATGATAGGGTGTGTGTTATCGTGTAATAACGTCACTCCTGGGGAGTAGCGTTATTGCTGTCTTTCACTGGAGTGTCTTATTGCTATTATACTAATGGCTCGTTGTTATACAAAATAAAAAACATTTAAAAATATTTTTTAGAAGATTTTTACTGTGGCAGTATTTCTTAAGAGAAGAGGTCATCAATGTGATGATCCATACAGTGACGTTATTGTGTAATATCATCACTGTCTCAGGCACCCATTGACCAATCAGACTACAGGAAATTTCCTTGCCATTGTATAATGCCACTTATCATTACTTCTAAGGGGGAAAGACTGACTTACATAACTCACGCAAGGCTCAGTCTTGCATGATTTATTTTCTTGCCTCTTCATGCATGAAGATAAATAGTTTGCTGTGAGTCAGTGAGAAAAAGCACTCAAGGCTGTCTCACTCACCACTTACTTATTGTTTCATAAGCCATATCTCTTTTAAAAAATAAAAGTTCAGTTTTTCTTGACTTTAAACATATCACTTCATTAGGAAAATGTTGTTGTTTTTTTTTTTTTACTTCAATAGCTTCTATAGTTTCAGTCTAGTAAGTTTGCCTGTGGTGAACTTCGTCAAAAACTGTACTTCATTCATTCTGAATTTCATGACTAGGTACATTAAATGCTGCTTCTTTACAGTATATAAAACCTCAGAAGTTTGATCTGCATGCTGCTAAAAATAATTGTATAAATAAATACATTCAATGTTGTTGCCATATGGCTTTTTAAAACTATTTTCTCAAGTTAATCTGCATGCTGCATTCACTACTTCTAATGTTTCTAACTTGGAATCCTAATAGGTGCAATGTGACTTTGGATCATTATAAATTTATCACCACGGGTGCAAAATGCTGAACCACCATGCCTCTTATGCTGAACTGCATGTTATTCTGAATCAGACCACTGTGCATTTCCTATATAGCTAATGAACTCAGCTGAGCTGCACCTCCAGATCTAAGAGCACACTATGTAATGGTGTGTAGTAATGAGTTACTGGGTAGAACCCACCGTAGCATTAGAATGGAACATCTGACAATCATACTGTATATAATACAAATAATGAAGCCCTCATTTTTAAGTCTTAAACACTCAGGGAAATCTTTTGTTATAAAATGCTTATAATTTACAACAGATTTGCAAAAAAAAAATGCATCATTTTTATCATGGTAAAGAGATGTGTTACTAAATCTCTATATGTCAAAACAAAACCCTGGGAGACAGATATAGCCAGCATATAAAAATGTTTTTGTTTTCCTTGACCCTTCTCACCTCTCACTTTTTACAGCTCTACTACCATAAAACAATTTATTAAACTACTGAAAATGACAGCACTGACAGCTTTCAAATGCACTCTGCACCCAACCAATGAAAAAATAAATAAATAGAAGAAAATAAAATAAAATAAGCTTTCTGGCATTTCTTGGAAAATTGAATGCTTTCCTTGTACAAACATGGATGAATAAGTCTCATTACTGACTCGCCAAAACTATATAACCATAAAATACCTATGGATTATGCATGCCAATCAATCACAGCTCTTACAAATGATTGACAGGACTGTCTGTCTCCAGATACGATTTCACTAATATGTACCTCTAAGTGTGGCTGGTATGTAAAATATGTTAGGCAGTTTGTCCAAGTGGTCTGAGTGCAAGGCTGTAAACCTGAAGACCAAGGGTTGAATCCTACAGCTGCCACTTCCTCACTGTGTGACACTGAACAAGTGACTTAAAGCAGCAATTCATGTTGTCCACAGAAACCCAGCAGTGCTATTTTTGTTTCAGTGAGACCCTCTTCCTGAATTATGCTAATGTCAATTAAAATAACAAAAGTAAATTTAGCTTAGTTATTTTATTAGTACCCACAGAAAACATGACTCCTCTATGACTCTAGGCCAATTGTTATAGGTATTGGAAACAGAAGTCTGGAACCTTTTGTTTAGAGTTGTGGGGGGGGGGGGATGACAGAGCCATGTTTTCTGCAGATCTGAAGAAATAAACTAAGGTAAAAAAAAAATTACCTTAACTATTTTTAGCTTACTGTGATACCATTCAGAAAGGGAGCCTAAGTGATCCATTACTGAATCAGAAAAGCATTGCCATTTGTTCGACAACATGAACTGCTGCTTTAACCTTGCTATGTTTAACATTTAATTTCCCTCTAAATCACTTTTTTTTTTCCTCTTTTATCTCACTTTGTACTGAAGATGAAAGCAATATTCTCATCTCTTCTCCCTGTCAGTGGCATGAACACTACTTCTGGCCTTACCTCTCCACAGTGCAGCTGGATTCCCTAAACAGGTCTCAGACAGACCAAAAATGACAAGGTGAACTTGGCCACAAGTTCACATAGTAAGAAACACGTATGTCATCCCAGATACTGAATACATGGCAGATGAGCTGAACTTAACCCTTGGAAGGTCTGTCACCAGTCAGAAAGCTCTTTTCCCATCAGAGTACCCATATTTCCCACAAGTCAGGCTATACACAGGAGTGAGCTGATCTGTGGGTGGTATGGGTCTGGGCTTAGCCTTGTTTACCATGGTCTTCTCCATCATTGTGCATCTTTGGTGACAGGTGTGGTGTGGGTGTCAGACAGTCTTGCCCCATGTAGTGCACCTAACATTCGACACTGATACTGAGTTCAACACATTAAGCCGCAGGACTAGTACAATACAAATAAGCTAAGAACCACCATGGATTCCAACTCATGCAGTAGCCATGTATCTGCAATTCATGTGCATCTGCAATGCAGAAAGTGCCAACATCACTATGTCACTTCAGACTGATACGTCCATGTATGCCAACATTTGCTGATACACTGTATATGTGTTTTTTACACAGATGACAGTGGATGCTCAGATAAATAATGCTGGATTATGTGTTTCCTAAATCACACCACAGCAGTACAGACTAGATACAATGCAGGTTATATACAAACCAGTGGCATCACTGAATGCATGTTCAACATTGTCGTAGGGTCTTGGATAGATGAACCACAGAGGCAGATTGCAGCAGACTAAAGTAGAGTTTTATTGTAAATAAAGTGGACTGAACACGACAAAATAACAAAAACAAGCATAATATAAAGGATCAAAATAAAGCAAAAACAAACTCTGGCATCCTCAGAAACTAGGAGAAGGCTAGCTCCAGAGATGTTCACAGCATCACATCCCTATTATATCTGCTGGTCACCTTAGAAGAACTCTTTAAATACCCTACTGGGTATCATGTGATCAGCTAGCTCCACCTTCATTCATTACATAAGATATAACATTTCTGTATTCAGTGCATACAATATATTTTAAGTAATCAAACGTTTTAAAAGCACAATATCATAATAATCCTGGTGCATGAACTAATTTTTTTAATCCACTCCAGCACTTTAAATGCTTAGATGCATTTCAGAAGGTACCTCCCCCCTTTACATGGTATAAGAGAGTTGGAAATGAGGCTGACCAGCCCTTAGTAGCTATGGCAATGCAGGAGAAGTCTTCACAGGCAACAAAGAATTCAGCAGGCACTTGCTACACATTCGCTACCTAACAAGCCTGAAATCACATCAAAATGACATAAAGAGCACTTCTAGAGTGACTATAAAGTTGTGTCAACCTTTATTCTTTAAAAAATGCCACAACAGTGAAGAAATAGGTTAAATGTGCTACATTTTTCTGTTGGAAGCTGCAAGGCTCTCAGCTTCCTGGAGCAGTAAGAGTTTTTAGCTTCCTCAAGCAGAATGCGGGGGAGGGGGTTAAAAAGAATAATACTTCTTGGTAAACCAAGACTGGGCATTACCATTAGAGCTGAATGGGATACACATTGAGTCCCAATACTTCTTAACATTACTATACAGCAGCGCTATTAGAATCCATAGCGCATATATGAATGTACATAACCCTCTCTAATATTGCAGGGGAAAATAAACTTTCACAGAGAGCAAGGGTTCCAAAAAGCATGCACACCAAATGCCTAGCGTTGTACTCGTTTTAAACATCACTACATTTTAAATGTTTCTACTATTATTCTAGAACTTTCGTTTGTTTATTGGGGCATATTATGGATTTTAGACACAAGACAGGAAACATATAGGGAAGGGATTATTTTACTACGAACAAAGAACAGAGACACCAACAGACAACAAACAATATACAAAGTGGGTGGCCAGCTCAACAATACAAAGAATACAAAACAGATATGACGATTTCAAAATCCATAGAGTCCAGAAACAAGGAACAGAAAAAGGGGGTTCTCTCCACAAGCGTATTAATATGCATATCAGATGCCTGGACAGGATGGCTAGCACACACACCTGCTGTTACCTGGGATGGTGTGCAACATTGCAGTTGACTGCTGCTTTCTGCAGAACATAGCAGTGCATTAATAGTCCCCATTACCCTATGAAGGAGGTGATGGGGTGGCAGTTGGTGTATATGGGGTTGAAGATGTGTAATTTCCCTCCTGTTCATGCCATCAGAGGACAGCAGGGTACCTAGCTGGCAGGACTCTGCTAAAACGAGAGGTGGATGCTTAAGTCACCAAGGGACATTTGGAGGGTGGGTAACATTTGGCTTGTGTGCAGTAGTGCATATGTGTTCAGTGGGAACACGCATACAATGAATGGGAATAAGACAAGCAATGATGTGATATGCAAGTGTGTTTGTCCACCATGTTATTGTGGGTGTGGTACCCTACAGAGCAGTACTTACTCTACGAAGGTGCACACATAGACTGGTGGCTTAAGCATTAAGGATGGTGTCTGAGGGTGTATATTCCTGTGACATCCTGTATGTTGTTGATGTCATCTACGCAGGTTTGGGTTGTGACACAGACTGCATAATGTAGGATAATTGATCTCTGTGCTTCTACTTTACTGGGAAGTGCTGCTGCTGCCACAAGTCTTCATACGCCTTGCTGTGCCGTCAACTGCACCTGCAGAAATAGGGAATGGGCAATAAAGTATGTTTGACATTTTTATTTTTTTTAATTTAAACTTTTGTTGACCAGGGAAGTGTAATGAGCCAAGACCCTTTTTCATACATGATCCAGGACTATAAAAAAATGCAGTCAAGATGTTACATTAAATAACAACAGCAAAAATAAAAACAGCAAATACAATACATCAAGTACAAAATCACAGTTCAATAAAAACATGTACATGTTTTTGATTGTGCCGCTTGCTGCATACTCATTGCTAGGCCTTGAAGAGGCTCTTCGCTGGATCTGGGCAATTTGTCTAACTGAGTTAATGACTGGCTGTCATACCAATAATCCTTAACGTTTTTGAGATGGATCAACATCTAGGGAGAGGGGAGTGATCTCTATGTGCCCCAAATTGCCTCTATGGTCCATACAGTGCTTTGGGTCACATTGACTGTAGCTTGTATGCCCCCAACATGCCTTTTTGTACAGAGGCATGCCTATCAGGGCCCTAGCACCATATAAGGCCTGGTTGTGATGGTTTACCTCCTTACCAGGGAAGGCTGTCTCTTCCTCCTTTATGAAGATGGTTGTCCTTTGGTGTTGGTACATCAGAATCATCATTGCAGCAACCTTCCCTGTGCCTTTGACACACTGCCATTTCTGTATGTGTCAAGCACACCAGATCTGTGGTGCTTGGAACAGCTTGCTGACAGCATGCAGCTTTGTAGGAACTGCTTGGCTATTTTCAATGGACATTTGCTTGTTGGTTTGCAAGAAGTGCTCCTACTCCTTGTAGGGTTGGCTCATGGGATGTTCTATGGGCATGTCAGTTGCTTCATGAATAAAGCCCCTTACCTGTCTTTGTCATTTTGAACACAGTTACATGCACACACATACCATGTACAGCTGTTGTGAAATGGGACAGATGCACAATTGCTATGCACCACTCAGCAACAGTACACATAGTTTCACATACAGCTTCTACTGCTTTTCTGAAAAACTCCTACACATTTAGCAATCAGACCTTTAAATCCTAGTCCCACTTGTCTAGAAAGGCTGTGTGGCCCATGCCTCTCAAGTGTCCCTGATTTTCAGGGATTTCCCTGATTTTACATAAAACATTTCCACTGTTTTTTCTAAAACTGGAGTTTTCATTACTGATGAGAATTTAAAAGTACAAACTGAAGTCAAAAACTGAAGTTAAAAGTCTAGTTTTCTTTTGGAAAATCTGTTTTTACTGTAAAACATTTTTTCTAGCAGTTTTCTCTGCTAATATTACCAATTTTCAAATCTAAGCCACTGATGTTGATATTTTGTCCCTGAAGAGTGTAATCATGAGGTGAGAGGTAAAGTATGACACAAAAAAGAGAAGAAGTGCAGCCTTGTGGTTAGTGTATAGAGATTTACATCAAGAGACACAGGTTTAAATTCTACTACAATCTCTCACATACTCTGACCTTGAGCAATTGTGCTGTTTTCTGTTATTTTAAAGAGCTGCTGACGCCTCAAAGAAAACTTTGAAAAACATAATTAGGTACAATTCAGCTTGCATTCCAAATATATTATATAAATTTCTCTTCCCCATCTTTTAATACAGAGGAAATGTGCACAAATACATGATCTGTATCTATTAGAGTCCATCTGCCTCTACAGCTTACTCCTTACTTCATGTCATAATCCTCTGTTGTGACATCACAATATGTTGTTGTGTGAGTAACTGTGACATCACAAGCAGTGCATTATGACCTCAGGTGGGGAGAAAGCAACAGGAATAGATGAACTCTTTAGGAGCATAAATCCTGTTTTCATGAAAATGGCCTCAGTAATATATAACGGGGAGGAAAAATACAGATCTAATGTGAAATATAAACTGAACTGAGGCTAAATATTATGTTTTGCTTAAGTTATCTTGAAGGTGTCAGCTGCTCTTTAACATTCTGATAATTGAACTTCTTGGGAATAATAAATAAATAAATACAATCATTTAACTTCATAAAGGACACAAGCAAGAGACCTTACATTATCTAAATATTTGCATCTATGTCCAACAGTATGCATACGTAGGCAATATGACACAACAGGGTGTGCAGAGTTATGTGATGAGCTCTACGATGCTGGTTCAGCAACAATTTTGTTGACTGGCATCACAGCAATAGGATTTATGTCAATCTCAAGTTGCGGTCGACATAAATCCTGATTCACTCCCAGTCCATTTTTCTATTGGGGGGCTTCACCCCCCCAACCTCCATGTGGGGGGCTCTGCCCCCTGCACCTCCATTATATTTATGTAACCCCCACCCCCATGCCTTTTTGCAAATGACAGGTGGTATGCTGTTTGAGTCTGACAGCAGTACCAGGTGGGGACTGGGTACAGGGAGGAATAGGTTACTCGGCACAAGGGCTAGGTTTGGCTACTCTGCACAGGGGCACCCAAGTAATTCCGAACAGAGGAAGCAATAACTGTAATGTCCAATACAAGGACTGGGATTCTAAAGTGTGGCTTTATTCACATCCAAGCAGAACAAACAAAGCATAGACAGACCCCCACGGGGCTACACTTCTGGTAATGCAGATTAAAAAGAATCAGAAACACTTCTTCAAACTTCAGTCCTCAGGCTCTGAACCCACCAGGCACACAGCCTGGACTTACATGCTGCTTTGGGTACACAGCCTGAACCTGTACACTATCTTGGATTCCCCGGCTCGGCTTCCTTGCTGGCCACTCGGACACCTTCCATATGTCATGGAAACATGTTCTGGTGGCTCCCTAAACCACCTAAGAGCACTTCAGCTCTGTAAGGGAAATGTCTTTTTAATCCCACATCTGGGTACTTTCCTCAGTCACTGGCCAAATACCTGAGAGAAAGTAAAGGTGCCACAGAGCAAATCCGTAAAGGTGAATTTGGTTACTACTGATGGGGGGGGGTCTCCCACCTCTCTCTTCTACAATTCATACCCAGCCATTCCTCTGGATATTAAACGTCTCTTTCTGTAAAGCTTGGCAATGTAGATTAAGGGTAAATGTATGTCACATTTCCTCTACTTGTCTTGCTTTCCCATTGTGCTGGACTTGAACATACTTTTACTTGGCTTAGCTCATTGCTCTAGGCCTCCCACTGATTTAGCAGTCCAATCCCCACTTTACTTTACTCTTTGTGCTGGACTTGAACATACTTGAATTAAATGGCAATGTCTATTGCACTAGACCTCCTGCAAATTAAGTAGTCCAATCCCCACATTTCAACAGTTCTGGTGAAAACATAGGCCCTCTGTCAGAGCGAACTCACCCTTTGGTTGCAGGTGCCCCACAGGCGATTCCTCACAGGACTTTCTTTCCCAATGCTTCTGGTGCTGCAGCACAACTTGAAATAAGGCAGCTTCTTCCTTAGCCGGAACCAGGAGAGTTGCCCCTGGAAGACAGGCAAAAACCTTCCACCCCCATCACCTCAGGGATGGGGCACATGGACCAGTAACAACGGTCTCCATCACTTCACAAACAGCTTACTGTGTTCCTCTTTTGGTGGAAACACACACCTCCCCTATAGTAGCTCTATGACAGAGCTTAAGGCTCAAAGAGCCTGTCCACAGACTGCCATGCTGCTCCTCTCTTCAAGACTGCACACACACTCCTGTTCAAACTCCCCAACATTCTATCCTAACTTCCAACTGCAGATTCCAGTGTGGCTCATGCAGCTGCGAGAGTTCTATGGTGATGTCATCCCTCAGTCTCAGCTGAGACTGAGAACAGAGTGAGACAGTGTGAAATCCATTTAACTGGAGTTTCACATGCTGCCTTCCCTGCCTACCACTAGGTGTTACTGGGATTATAGTAACCCCGGGTAACAGGGGGGTTACATTTATAATTAACTCCGAGTTGTAGTTGATTGGGGGAGGACATGCTGGGAGACAGTGTACCCCTGTCTCAGGTGCACCAATACAGTGTCCTGTTGATGAACTCTCAATTTTGTCAGCAGTGAGGTAGGTCTCTGTATTGGTGTCACTGTCAGGGGGTATACCTGGTAGGGCATATACCCCGGTGCATTATGAGGCCCAAGGTGCTTAAGCTGAGTGTGTCAGCACCTGGAATTGCGCTTATCATATAAGTATCCACAACCCGACATGTCTTATTAAGGTTTTAAAATGGGCAAATGTAGACATCTTAAACAAATGCTAACTGGCATGCTTGCCTGAGGTTTGATGGACCAGTGGGCAATATTACCACGTCCCCCCACCAAGTGCTATGAGAGTTCATCTGTGCAAGCATGCTCTGGATGTTTGTTTCTTTGCTGGTGGCTACTCTGTGGCTGTTGGTACTCCTGTCAGGCCTCCCCATTCATCTGTACCTTTGCCACATTGCAGCTATATGGGGCATTCTGCTGCTCGGTGTATCCTGCCAGGTTGAGACTAGTTTGTCTTGCTGGTGCGCACTGACAGCTCCGCTGCTTTTCTTCCCTTTCTCCTGTCTGCTTGTGTGGCTGCTTCATGGGTGTGTGTTGGGCATTTTGTGTTATTCTGGCTTTGCTGCTCTTTGCCTGGTTGCTGGATGGCCCTTTCATATTCTATATTGTTTCTTTCTCCATATTACTTGGCAATTGAAGGCAGAAGAAGGTACTAGGCCCATTGTGACTGCCTCCCACACCATGTGGAGGTATTACACTTCTTTTTCAAATATGAATTTACCTAATTCTGACTTGAATTTACCAAAGTCAGTGATGTTAACCAAGTTTTGAGGGTGACTGAGTTTAACAGCATGTATAGTGAAAAATTATCCCTTTTATTAGTTGATGCTCAGTGAAGGCATAATTGTTTGGTATGGGAATGCAGAGACATTGGCCTAGGTGCAGGAGGGATGTTACATAGCTTGGCCATCTCTTCAACTGTTTTTATGAGGAGTTAATTATTTATATGTTCATATTTATTTATTTATTTTTTTTTGTTTTATTGATCTGTTTTGAAATATGTGTTTACTTATCTGTACAGCGCCCAGAGCCTCTGGGATTGGGAGTCTTTTAAATAAATTTTGCCTTGCCTTGTCTTGCCTTCACTTTGAAAGATTTTAAACAACAACCGATCCCCCCTTTTTCATCTAATTTAAGTACAGCCAATCTGTCAATATATGCCATTCCTCTCAGTCTGGGTATAAGTTATGTTACCCCTCTCTGTACTCTGTTCAACAGTTTTTTACCTTTGGTTAAGTGTGGTGACCAGAATAACGCTGCATAATTGAGATGCGGCCTTACATGTGTTTTGTACAAAGGCATAATACAGCTTTCACTGCTGGATATGAAGGCTTTTTGTATATTTTTTATTATTTTTTTTTATTTAGTATTTTGTTGACTGGGTAAGTGCACTAGACAAATCCTACCTATTTTCAGGCACTACCTGGTATAGACCGGGTAATTCTGTTGGTGGTCATAGTGATCTTTCTGCAGTGTTCACCATGTGAAAATTCATTATTAATGTATCCACTAGTCACTTTCACTGGTCACTGATTTAATGACTGTTCCATTAAGTTTATAGTTCCTATTTGTTTTTTTTCCCCAGATGGACTATTGAACGTTTATCGACATTAAATACCATTTTATTCAGTTTAGCCCAGTTCTCTATGCTTCCAGGGTCTTGTACTAGTTTATGGTATTTAGACTCGTCATCCACCACAGAACTTAATTTGGTGTCATCAGAGAATTTAATGACGTTATTTTGGATATTATGATGTAACTCACTGATAAATATTCCAAATAGGGTTGAACCTAATACTGAGCCCTGAGGGACCCAGCTGGTAATGCCTGATACCACTGATAACGTGTTGGAGACTCTCACTTGCTGGCATCTAATCATCAACCATTCCTCTATCAATTTAATAAGATAGTTATTGAAGCCGAAGTTTACTGTTTTTTTATTAGTTCATAATGAGGGATGGTGTCAAAAGCTTTTTTAAAGTTGAGACAAATAAAATCAACTGGTACCATAAACCTTTATCTAGACTAGAGATAACCCTGTCATAGAATGATATTAGGTTAGCAGGGCAGGATCTACTTTCAGTAAATCCATGCTGGGTAAAATCCATAACCCCCATCTCTCTGGCTTCATTGTCCAGTCTATTTTTCAAATGTTTCACCATGATTCTACATATAACAGACAGGAGGCTGATGGGCCTGAACTTCCAACCAACATCCTTGTGTTGCTACCCTTCTTATGTATGGGGAGAACTGTGTCTCTCTTCCAATCCTTAGGCATTCTTTCCTGGCTATAGGATTTATTAAAAAAGGATGGTAAGGGGTAATATTAGTGAATCTGCTAATTCCTTAAGGAATATTGGATTAATTCCATCCAGTCCTGGAGATGAATGTTTTTTTAGGGCTTTGATAGCCAGATTAACTTCATCAAAGGAAAAGTAGTGGCACTCTGAGGAAACATTTGTAGCTGCTGCTTTTTTATCATCCTTAGGTGAGAACACAGAGCAAAAGTATTTATTAAAGGCATCCACATTGTCTTTGGATTCTCTCAATTCTTTGCCATTCTCCACCAATGGTCCTAAAGTGTGGTTTATTGATCTTTTACTCTTAATATAAGCAAGGGACAGGGGTGTAGCAGTCTGTTTTAGATCAGAAATGGACCTTGTAGTTGTACGTGTAGGAGAGAACAGATCCTTTGAGTATACAGTGGCTGCTGGTGTGGGATGCAGGATTCTTCTCATATATTGTCCACCTGGGGGTGAGAAGCAATTCCTGCAGGAAGTCACAGACTTCATTGTTGGCATGATGTTGGAGTCACCCAGATTGATGGTTCTGGGTGACTTCAATGCCTGGGTTGACAATGAACTTTTGCAGTTTGGGCAGGACTTCTTCCAGCTTATGAGTTTGCTGGGGATAACACAGGTGTTTACCTCACTGACACACAATCATGGTGATTCACTGGACCTGTTCTTCCTACTGGAGATGGAGACATCCAACTTGGTGGTGGAACCTGTTGGGTGGTCTGATCATCACACTATAAGATTCAATATCCAGGATCCCCCAGTAGTCCTGCTCCTGTGAAGATGGTTTGGTAATGTCCTTTATGAGGTGTGACCCCAGATGGTCTAATGGTGGTACTTGACCTATCGGGATTTCCGAGTGCATGCGTGGATCCAGAGAACCTGGTGCAAGCCTATAACAAGGCTGTGACAGAGGCTGTGGATACCATTGCTCCTGTCCATGTTTGTCCCTTCATCCTTCACCCTCAGCCCCCGTGGTTTGACGAGGCCTTGAGGGAGTTGAGGTGAGTGGGCTGAAGGATAGATAGTTGCTGGTGGAAGTTGGGCCTTGAAGCTGACAGGCTTAGACTAATGGAGCATTATAGGGTTTATCAATTGGCTATGTTGTGTAAGAAGGCAGAGTTCCTGTCCAGCGAGATTGCTGCAGCACAGAATCGACTGGCTCAACTCTTTCGAACTTTAGACGGACTGTGAAATCCAGCCTGTCTCCAGGTTTGGAGAGTGTTTTCACAGAATAAGTGTGGTGAGTTTGTTCAATTCTTTGGTGATAAGGTTGCCGACATCAGATCTGCGATCCATGCAGCTCACTCTAATAGGGGTGGTGGTGGTCAGTGGTCGATTACTACTCCGCGGTCTGATTGGTGTGACTTTGACTGGCTGGAGTTCATAGAGATCATGCAGATGGTCCAGAATATGTGGCCAATCTGCTGTAGTTTTGATCTGGGTTCAACTCGCCTCTTAGTAGGGTGTGTTGATGTCATCTGCCCTGTCATTGTAGAGATAGTCTGGTGTTCATTGCAGTCAAGTGAGTTTCCGGACTCCCTGAAGGAGGTGGTGGTTACACCCCTCCTTAAAAAAGCTTTGCTTGACCCAGATTGTCCTGCCAACTACAGACCAGTCTCTAACCTTCCCTTTGTGGGGAAGGTTATTGAGAAAGTGGTCATGCAGCAGCTGGAGGATCACTTAACCTTCCATGATATCTATGACCCTCTC
This sequence comes from Neoceratodus forsteri, assembly GCA_016271365.2. Lineage (NCBI taxonomy): Eukaryota > Metazoa > Chordata > Ceratodontiformes > Ceratodontidae > Neoceratodus > Neoceratodus forsteri. The sequence continues at coordinate 827,137,939 of CM028131.1, forward strand.
CAGTCAGGATCTTGGAAGTGTAAGTAAGTAAGTATTTATTGATTGGTCATTTGACCATTACAAAAAAAACCATACACAATACAGTCATATCATAAAACACAATCTAATAAAAATACAACAAAACACTAAGACAATTCCATATTAAGAGAAACAACATATAAATATTTTACAGTGACATCAGATAACATGAGTCCTAAAATTTTAGCCATCAGAGTAGTAGTAATTTATTGTAGACAAAAATTGTCATTTTCAATAAGAATCATATAAAAATACAATTACATTGCCAAATCAACAGAGCATCAAAGATACAACCCCTGGCATATATTCTGTATATGATTGTAAACCCATAGGGCTACAATTACAAATAACACACATCACACATTAAAATACAGGCAAAAGTCTATCCAATTACCCAAGCAGCATATTTCTTCCTCCGAAATTGGATTATTTTTTATTAAGTATGATGTCAAATTCTCTACAATATGTACAAATAAAAGCCTATTCAATCACCCATGCAGCATATTTCTTCCTCCTAAGCTACAGTAGGTTATTTTTATTAAGTATAGTGCCAAGTTCTCTAAAATATGTACATTCTCAGAATTAAGTAATAAGTCTAAAATGTATCTTGTTGGCATAATCAAGGAGCCAATAAAGGTTCTTAAATACTTAACTCTCAGATTATTGTACCATGTACATACAAATATGACATGATGCAAATGTTCTGGTTCTTTTACCTCACATTGGCAGTTAATTGAAACAGAACTGGCATTCTCATATCTTGCTAGAAGTATGTTGCTGGGGAATGTTTCAAATCTGAATTGCTTAATAATTCTCCTGTAATCTGGGTTATATAAGTTTGTTAAGAAAAATTTTAAACTATGTTCTTGAGTATTCTTAGACAGCCAAGTAGAAACTCTTAATGTCTTAAGTGATTGTAAATCCATCTACTTTGCTTTCTTTGTTATTGTATCTTTTATAACTTTATAATATGCAGTATTTGTTAAGATTTTTATTGTTTTCAAAAAGGACACATACGTACTGTATGTACATGGTATTGTAACAGTATTCTGAACCATGCCGCAACATTTGGTAGGGACAGAAGCAACAAAGGACTAAGTTAACATAGAGATATGATACTGCTGGGTATAGCAAGTAAAGTCATGAAGAGTACAGTATGCAGAACATAGGATATTATCAGGTTGCAGAGATTGTCAGGGTCAAGTTAGGTCTCCTCACCCACAAGGGGGGGGGTACCAGGAGTTATTAGCTTGTGATAAGACAATATCAATAGCATATGAGGCCTAAGTTGACCTAGGATGAGCAATGGTGCATCCTAAATCAGGCATGAAATACTAATAACTATATATAAAAAAAAGGCAAACTGATCCTGAGGTTTGAGTGTAACTCTGATGGGGGGCAGTACCAAGGTAACCTATACCCTCCAAGGAGGGAAGGGGAGACAACAGAACCAGGGAACCATAGGAAGTTTTGTATTAACCTGGGGCTGGACATCATGACAGTACTTAGACAAAAAAATAGGGCTGCCAGCATTTCTCAAATTGAACCAAAGTGCCCCCAGCAAAACTAGAGAGCCTCTTGAATATAGCCCCTTGGGCTAGTGCAAGGAAGAACTCATGGAAGATTGGGACTTCTGGGGACCTCCATCTCATTAAAATAAGTCTTTTGGCTGTAGCCCCCACTGCTGTGACCCACTGGGCCCCTGGACTATGCTTTGGTACGGTAGGGCGGGTACACCCTAGGAGAAGGAGGGAGGGGTCAGAGACTATTTGGGGGAATATGTGGCAACACATTTCTTGGATTGGTGTTCAAAAGTGTTGGAGATTGGGGCAATCCCCGAGTATATGGAACAGATGGTCCCCTTGGCTGCCACATCTCCAGCAGGTGTCAGACTGGATGAGTCCCATCTTTTGAGTTTGGCCAGGTCTCTATATCATCTGTGAAGGGTCTTGTTCATAATAAGGCAGGTACGCCCATCTCGGCAAGCCAGGTGTATTCTTACCACTGCATGGTCCCATTGGCACTCAGAAATGGGAGAGACTGGAGGTCCTTCTCCCATTGAGTTCTGGCTGATTGGGTGTGGTCTGCAGAAGCATCCCTGAGAGCATTATAAATCTCACTGGCACTGTTCCTAGAGCAATACTGCCATATACTTATAGGGTGCGGGCTTTGTTGTACCCCATTATTTTTAGGGGAGTTAGATAGATGGGTTATGGCATCCCTGATCTGGAGATATCTCCAGAAGTGTGTGGCCGGGAGATGATATCTAGATTTTAGTGCCTCAAAATGGTCTATTGTGCTAGAGTCTAGGAGCAATAGGTCTTGTATTAGAGAAATACCTTGTAAATCCCATACCTTCCAGTGGATTATACTATTACCCACTTCCAGGGCTCGATTGTTCCAAAGGGGCATATATTTCCAGGGTGCCGGGTCATGACCTAAGTTGACTAGGACTTATTGCCAATATTGGATTGACAGCAGGATGGGGGGGAAGCTAGGGGGTAGATTTTTCCTGCTATACAGAGCCACCACAGGAGAAGGGGCCTGAAGTAATGATGCCTCCAAAGGGAGCCAGGTGGGGGGAGGCATGTCCAATTCTGGAAAACCATTTGGTAGTCTGGGCTGAAATGAAGGCCATGTGATATCTTTGTAACCAAGGAAGTCCCCATCCACCCCTGCTCCAGTGCTGATGGAGTTTAAGTTTGCTATATTGAGGTTGGGATCCCTCCCACAGGAAGTTGCCCATCAGAGCTTCTAATTTCTGGAACCATTTCTGTGGGATGAATACAGGGAGATGAGCCAACAGGTAAAGAATCCTAGGGGCCGCCATCATCTTGTAGGAGTCTATTTTACCCACAAGAGAGAGCCTCAGGGCCTTCCATCGCTCCATATCCTGTCTAAGAGATTCCACTAGTGTAGAGAAATTAACTGTAAGCATTCTTGACAGGTTTGGATGCAGAGTGATACTTAAATATTTTATACCATTAGGAGACCATTTGAGGCCAAGGGCAGCAAAATCTATACCAGAGGGTACTGAGTTCAAGGGGAGACCTTCTGTTTTAGACTGGTTTATCTTGAGACCTGACACCCTAGTAAAATCAGACAGGATATTGAGGATAGTTTGAATCACTTGTGGGGTGCATTCAGTGGTGATGAGGAGGTCATCTGCATATTAGAAAGTTTTAAGATTGGCATCACCCACCTGTACTCCTGGAATGGAATGAGTTTCCCTGAGAGCTATGGCCAGGGGCTCAATAGCTAGAATAAACAAAAGGGGGCAAAGGGTTCAACCTTGTCTCGTGCCCTTCTGTAATTGGAATGGCAGAGACATAGTACCGTTCGTCATTACCTTAGCCAAGGGGGAGGCATAAAGTAATTTTATCCAGGAGAGGAAACCTGGTCCCACACCCATTGTGGAGAGGGTATGAAAGAGGAAGGGCCATTCGACTGAATTGAAAGCCTTTTCAAAATCAATGGCTAAGGCTACAGAAGGTTTTTTTGGACATTTTGGTGTAATGCATTAATGAAAGCAATGTTCTATGGTGGTCAGACCCTAAATGGCCTTTGGCAAAACCCTCTTGAGAGGGATGAAGTAGACCTTGAAGGAGGGGATTCAAGCCTACCAGCGAGGACTTTGGCCAAAATGTTGGCATCTGCATTAATAAGGGAGATGGGACAATAACTGCCAGGGGAGAGTAAGTCCTTTTCCTTTTTGGGGAGTACCATGATTGTTGCTTCCCTCATGGAGGGGGGCAGATGCCCTGTGTGCAGGGAATGTCTGAAAGCCAGGACCAAATATGGAGCAAGATTGACTCCCTGGACTCTGTAGAAGTCAATAGGCAGCCCATCTGTCCCTGGGGCTTTGCAGAGGTTCATTGATTTGATAGCCCTATCCACTTCCCCCAACGTAATCAGGGCTTCTAATGATTTGGTATCAGCTGGGCAGAGTTTGGGAATTGGTAACGAGTCCAGGAAGCCTTGAATTTGAAGTGGATCAGGGGTGTGGGGATGCATATAACTGTTCGTAAAACTGAGTCATGATCTCATTCACCCCCTTGGTAGAATAGCAATGGGCATCATTCCTGTCCCCTAGGGTGTGTATTCTCCTGGACATATGTTGATATTTAAGGTGATATGCCAGAAGTTTGTTGGCCTTCTCAGCTCCCTCCCAATAAGCATGGTATAACCGCCTGAGATTTAGCTTGGCTTGGCTGGATAAGTGTGCATTCAGGGAAATTCTAGTGCTAGCCAGTTGTGACAGTAAAGACGCAGGTGGAGCCCGAGATTTGAGGGATTTATATTGGGTTTCTAAGAGATATAATTGTTTCTCTAAGGCCCTCTGGTCGGCCTCTCGGCAATGTCTCCTGGCTGATGTGAATGCAATTATTCTGCCCCTTATTGTCACCTTGAAAGCTTCCCAGAGAGTCATATCTGAGACCTCCCCATTATCATTATTGTTCCAGTATTCCATTACTTCAGGGCCTAACCTCTTCTGGAATTCCCCATCTTCAAGGAGGAGGGGGTCCAAATGCCAGGAGGGAGATTGAGGGGGGTGCCACCCTAGTTTAAACAGTAACTCCAGAGGGGCATGGTCTGAAATATTGATTGGGTGCATACAGGAGGTAACAACCTTGTCATATAGCCCAGAAGAGATCAACCAAAGATCTATTCTGCTGGATGAACCATAAGACTGTGAAAAGCATGAGTAATCGTGCATCCTGGGGTGCAAAGTTCTCCATGCATCTAACAATTCATGTTCTTCCATTAGCCCCCGGAGAGCATTCTTAGCCTGCCTGTGTGGTTCGGTAGCTTTATTACTTCTATCTAAAGAGTGATTGAGTACTAGGTTGAAATCACCTCCTAGTAGGACTGGGAACCCCCTATTTTTGTTGAAATCTGTAAGGGCCTGATTGACTGTGTGAAAGAATTGGGGACAGTCCTGGTTAGGGGCATAAAGATTGACCAAGACCAGAGGGCCCCCCAGTGTCTCCATTTCAGCCATGATCCATCTCCCATCTTTATCATGGATATGCCCTTTCAATTTCCACCCCAGGTTTTTATGTAGTAGTATAGATACTCCCCATTTATGGGAAGCGGCCATGCTATGGAGCTCCTCAACTACCCACCCCGTTGGAGCTTCCTAGCTTCACCAGAAGAGAATTTTGTCTCCTGAAGGAGGACTACCATGGATCTTAGCTTTTTCAGGTGAAAGAGAACTTTTTTTTATTTGATGGGTGAATTGAGCCCTCTGGCATTCCAAGAAATTATCCTAGTCTCCATCTGGCCTATGGTGAATCATGGCTGAAAGGATAGATATCAGGAAACACCAAGACAAGGGACTGTAGCCAGTAAGATAGCTATATTCTCCCTTTTTTGTACTCTTAAAGATTCGAATCACCTCCTCAGAGATCAGATTGCCAAAACTTCTAACATTATACAACAATACACATTTCTTATCATAGCTTTTTTGTGCCTGAAAGTTAAATTCAAACAGCAACAGTAACATTATCAAACAACAAATACAAATGTCCCTATCTCCCCCCTCCCTTTCCCAAAACACTTTCCCCTATCTGATCAGCTCCTGCTTCAAGCATTGGCCAACTCACGGCCCAGATACCAGCAGAGGTCGCTGGGAAGTAGGTGGTTGTCTGAATACAGCAAGAGAGATAGACAAACCAACATCCTGGAGTATCTCTGCATGTTATCCCCTCCTACACAGAAAAAAAAGGCATTTCTGCACACATGGTTTACTGAGCTGCCGCCCATCCAGTTAAACAGACATTTAAGCTGAGATACTAACCCTTTGAACCCCATTGATTACTCCAAGAGATGGAATATATATATATAGGGGCTTCTGGGGGCAGCAGCAAGGGAGATCTCCAAATTGTCTCCCATACCTAAGTGATCTCCCTGCATGTTCTGCCTGTATGAGGAAGGACTGACTTATTGAGAATAGGGTAGGGGCCAAGCAGGGACCATATCGCTAATCAGCTCACCCCATGCCTTCTCTCAACCTGAAAGCCCATCTAAGGGCTGAGATAAACGTAGAGAATAACAGGCAACCAGAGCTTATCATGTAGAATATGTATACCGTTCGTAGGGTGGAGAGAAAGAGGACTTGGCAATATAGCCATTAACAAAAGATCTGGGAAAGCTATTACCACAGAAGGGAAATACCCCAGTCACAGTCAGCCCACTGATTCAGAAGTGGAGGGGAGGGCCACCATAGAGCAAGTAGATGGTGGCTTAGTAGGAGCAATGTCCATGGAGATAGAGGTCTCAGGAGAAATGGGTCTGTGTCCTCTGCCCAAGAGAGGCTTCTTGCTGCATGGGATTTATTGTCCTTTGGGTGCGATCGCCTGGGAGGCAGAGGAGGATCCTGAAGTGTGCCATCCGAAGGTGGGTCCATCAAGGCCCTGTACTGATTGTTACTCATGTCGGGCATAAAGGAAGCATGTGAAGCTATTGAATCAGGACTTGCACTACGGCTCCGGGAGCTGAGCTGATGGGTCTTGTCGATGTGCGCCCCCTCTATCCGAGCCCTCCTTCTGTTCTTTTTCTTACTCCCTGGGTATTTCTGAGAGACAGAGCAGGTCGGGGTCCCTGGTTATGGAGCTGGGTGTATGGCAGGCACAGGAGTTGAAACAGTAGACTCTTGCAATGAAGTCTCCATCAGGAAAGGCCCCGCAGGTATGGGCCCTGGTTTATGAACTTCTCGTAATGTACCCCAATTCAGCTTAGGGGCCTGAGCTGCCAGGAACTTTTCTGCAGCTGGTGGGTTGTCAAATAGCCGTGGGGAGCCATTCAGCATGATACAAAGAGAAGCGGGGTATCTTAGGGAAAAATCCAGCCCAGTGCGGCGCAGGCTCTGAGTGCTGCTATAAAGGCCCTGCGCCTTGCTGTTAGCTCCTGAGAGTAATCCACAAAAATCTGGATTTTATGCCCTTTCCAGATTAGCTCTTTTTTTAAACAGGACAGTCTAGTAATTGATTCCTGGTCTTGAAACTGGAGAAAATGAGCAAGGATGGTATGAGAGTGATCCCCAGGGGCAGGTGGAGGAGCCAGGGTTCTGTGGGCCCTATCAATCTCTGGTGCGACATTGCAGTGACATTCTAATAGGCAGGGGAGCTCTTTCTGAAGGAATAAGGATGACATCATTCCCCTCGCTTCCCTCTGGGAACCCCACGAACCTTAGATTGTTCTGACAGCTGCGGTTCTCTAAGTCCTCCACTCTGGCCCATAGTTGGTGAATCAAACGGTCTTGTTCTTGCAGTTTTGCCCTGGCCTTGCACCATCCATCCTCCGCTTCATCAATTCTGTACTCAGAGATACAAGCTCTTTGTGAGAAGTTGACTATATCAGCAGTATTTTTTCTAGTTGCCAGATCCAGGTTGTCCATGTGGTGAAGAATTTCGGCAAACATCTGCTGAATTTCTCTTAAGCTGCCCTCTGGCTGCGAGGATGGTAAGGCAGACTCTATCTCGACAGTGAAGTAGGCCACAGAATGGAGCATGGAGCAGCGGGTGTATCTACTGTTTCCCATGTCGGTAGGCAGTCAAGCAAGGAACCGCCGGATGGGTGAGTACTGTAGTGGCACTGGTAAAATTAAAATGCAGCGAATTGCAGAAATAAACCAGATTTGGACAGGATTTGTGGTGGGGTTTCAGAGAGCTCAGAGCTCAAGCATCCATTAGGTTTGGCAGTTGGCCACGCCTCCTATAAAATGCTGTATTAATAATGATTCCCTTTTCAAGGTAAGTACCCAGATATGTTGTTAAGCCTTAATAGCATAGGGGTTCCTCTACTTCCATGAGCCAATTTCTGTATTTATTTTTTGTCTATACTTGTTTTTCAATCAAAGCATCCTTCATAATTCTATGCTCTACATTTAGGGCTAACTTCAACCAAAATCTTCATATCTTAATATGAATCAAGGCATTCCTGCCTATCTGACCCACCTGAGATCTTACTAAAGAACTTGGGGTACAAGGGACCCCAAGTAAATGCTTATATGCTTTGTTTAGGACTATATCATGATCTTTAGGGGATGATAATCCCCATGTTTCTGCTCCATAAAGACCCTAATTAGTTACTTTAGCATTAATAGCCTTCAGCATTGGTTTAGTAGAGGACCCTCCAAATCTATAATTAAATCTTTTAAGACCCATAACGATTTATTCATTTTATTAGTAGTTACTTTATTGTGTTTATTCCATTTTAAGTTTGCAGAAAACATAACACCCAAATAGGTAAATTCTTTAACAAAATCAATAGTTGGCCCAGCCAACCATACTTTACTAAAGTTCTTCCTTGGCCCAAAGACTACTGTTTTTTGGTTTTTGAGGGTTGGGTTTTAAACTAAGTTGTTTGCTAATAATGTCTAATTTATTCAAGTTTCTCTGGAAGCCCAGTCTAGAAAGGGAAATGATGGCTAAATCATCTGCATAGGCCAATACCGGTATCTTCTATAAACCAATATTTGGTAAATGGAATTCCTCTCTTTCCAAATTCATAATCAATTCATTAATGTATATATTAAAGAGTGTAGGTGCTAAAACACATCCTTGGTGGACCCCTAGCTTAGTTGGGATCCCCACTGTAAGACAGTCATTATTAGTATACTGAATCTTTGTCCAAGTGTCAGAATATAAACGTTTGATAAGTATAATCAGGTTTACATCAATACCCATTTTATACATCTGGGACCATAAACAGTCTCTAACAGTAGAGTCGAATGCTGAACTAAAGTCCACAAATGTAACAAAGAATTTATTTTTCTTAATTAAGCAATATTTTTCAATTAAATGATTCAAGAGAAAGATCTGGAAGTTAGTCCTCTTTTAAATCCTGCCGGCAGATTAGTAATCCCATTATGTTTATCCAACCACAGTATAAGTCTATTTGATAACACTTTTGCATAGACCTTCGCCATAGTATCGAGAAGGCTTATCGGGCGATAATTCTCTGGAGATGCTGTATTTCCTTTTTTGTATATTGGTATTATATGACTACCTAACCATGAGTTTGGTGTATATGCATACATAATCACTTTATTATAAAAGTCAGAGAGAATAACAGACCACCAATCAGTATCAGACTTATAAAGGTCAACCACAATCCTATCTGGACCCGGTGCCTTTTTTTTTTTAACTGTTTAAGGCAATATCAGTCTCTTTAGGGGTGATCCATATAAATTCACCATTTATTTATTTTGAACTTTTTACATAAACTTCCTTAGCATCTTCTACAGGTTTTTTGTTAAAGACCTCATTATAATATATAATCCATTGGTCAGACATAATATGGACATCAGTTTGCGTTCTATATTGATTTGTACCTCAGGCAACCATTTTCCAGAAAGAGGAATCATCTTTCTCTCCAATAGCAACTAACATTTTTTTCCATAATTCTTTTTGATTTGTCACTTTCTGGAGAATCACATGCTCTTTCTATTCCCTCCTACATTTAGAGAGATTATTAAGGTTAGCTCTTGTTGGTTGCTTTCTAGTTGTCCTAACAACTTTAGCCAGAGCACTCTTTTTTTTAAGCATGTTTTATAGAACCAGTTTTCATGTCTATAAGGTCCATCCGATCTGTTGTGCCAGTATTTTATTTACTAAACTATCATGGGTCTTAATAATAGCCTCATAGATATTTCCTGGTTCCAGCTCTTTATTTATCTGAGGTACATACAGATCACAAAATTGACTCATTAAATGTTCAGTATTCTCTCCTGACAGTCCATTCTATCTTATTTGCTTTTTATTTCTTATTTCCAAATTCATATCTGTAGATTTATATCTTTCTATTTTAATTTTTCTTACTACAATAATTGGGAAATGGTCACTGTCAAGCCTCATAATAATTTTCAAATCCTGATACTTTGGATAATCATATGGGGCAATAAGAACATAATCAACCAAAGAACTGCCTTTGGCCCTAATACAACTATACCCCCCCCCCCCCCCCCCCATTATTATCTGCTTCTGATCTCCCATTATAAATCATAAAATCTGAATCCCTCAGAAAATTTTCAAACCTTTGATCAGTATCTGTATTCCTCTTATCCCTTAAAAGCCTGCCTTGAATTCCTAAATTTATTTCCATTTCTGCAAACTCATTATCTGGATGAGAAACTAGATGACCAGCTCTAATATTAAAATCACCAGTTATCAAGGTTTCCATATTTGGGTAAATTAGCTGGAAATATTCTATATCGATCTGAAGTTTACAAAACAAATTGCACTCCCCTGTGTAATGAATTCTTTGGTGGATTATACACATTTATAATTATTATTACCATGTCTTGTAAGTTTACAACTAACACAACAAAATTCTTATAGATCCTAGAATGGAGGAGGTTTAAATTGTCCCACACTCTAAGATATACAATAAGACCCACTGCAGATCTTCCCATTTTATATATTTTTTTCTGCTGGGCTATGTATAGTTTGAAATCCAGTTAAACTAAATAAGTCCTCTTGATCTTTATTATGCCACGTTTCCTGCAAATTTACTATATCAAATTGCTTAAGGAAGTCCATATAGTCGGCATCAACCAATTTTGAACGATGTCCAGCAACATTCCAAGTAACAATTCTAAATTTTTTTTCATATTTCATTATCAACTCATCTGGTTCCTTGACTCCAAAGCTATTTACAATGTTGGAAGCTGAATTAGCCACTACATCTGGATTTCTTTTATCATGATCCATATCTAGTCAGTTATCCCTATCAGTAAGAAGATTGTATCTGTTGCTAACTTCCACATTATAGTACAGCTCAAGATCACCATCACTTTCATCCAGGGTTAAATTGATCTGCATATTAACAGTCTCATCAAAATTAGCAATCAAGATCCCCAACAAATCAAGTTTAATTGAAGCAGCCAATATATAGTGTGCTAATTTATCACTAACTAAGGTGACATTAATTTGACTTCCTTCAGATCCCTTTCTAAAGGCCCTTATTACTTTAATTATGTCATTTTCATAGAAACTGAGTCCCAGAATATTTGAAAATAAATGGGTAATTAGAGATTTTAGATTACCTTCTTTTCCAGTATAAGCAAGTCCATAGACTGAAAGTACCACATCTGCAGGATTATTACATTTTTCATTCTGGGAAATCAAATCCTGCAAATTGAAATAGTTAACCAATTCAAGAGCCAGATTCCTTGTAGAGAGCTGAGAAAATTTTGGATCTTGTAATACATGTTTTATATAGGTTGGATAATCAAATGTAATATTGTAATCCAACAATTTCTCAGAATTCCTCCAGATATAGTGCTCAACTCGTGCATTCTTAAAAAACACCAAGACGTAATTTTCATTTCCATATTCATATGTTCTAGTAACATCCAGAATCTCATCAGAGGCAATATCTAGCATCAAGTGTTCATTGAATAATAATAATAATAATAATATGACAATTTTTAAAAGCTCAGTATTTTCTAGAAGATCAAAGGGAATTGTAAAAAACTTCCTGTACATCTTTGAGCTGGCAAACCATAGTAGGATTTAAAATTGAATCAGAGCCAAAGGGGGGCATATTTTGAATTTGAACACTAACCTTAGTACAGTCCATGACTGAATCATTTAACCCCAAATCTAATGTTTCCTGTCTACCATGAGCCTGTAAAGAAATTGAATTGCACATCTTATTATCTTGTCCCTCTAGCTCTTCACCATCTAAAGGCTTAGACTTTTTTTGCCTCTTTTATTCACCTGCACCTGCACCTGGTCCTCTACCCTAGTGGCACACTTCTGCCTTTTTCCCTAGGATTTATTTTCACTCTTTTCTTCATTGTTTTATCCTTTTTCTTTCCCTTCTGAGCTGAAAAATCACCCTCAGTTTCAGAGTCCATACAAAGAGAGTCCTTACTAGTGTCTTTACTAATATCAGGAGGGATAACTTCTGGAGCCAAGATTTGTTAAAATGAATCACAAAAAATCACAGATGGTGTATCACTTACTGCCAAATTCCTTTTTTGAGTAGCTAAAAGTTCTTCTAATCTAATAGCATTGAGTACAACTGCTCCTCTTAAATCAGTAATCTCTCATTTAATCATTACCAGCTGCTCCATGATAGCCACATTAGCAACATGCTGATTTTTTAAAGCCTTAATAAAATTTTCATCAATAAAAGGTGTATATGTAATTTGAGGACCTGCATCCCCATTACTTGCTAAATTTTGAGTTACCAGTTCTCTCAATCCTACGGTAATGTCCTGTAATTCATCCCTTATTTCTAAAAAAGTCCTTGCCTGAGCAGTTGTCTGCTCATGCAGGGTCGGAATGTCTGGTGAACTATTATATGATAAGGAGACTACTGGACAATCAGGTATACTATCACATGGATTAAAGGAATCCTCAAAACTGACTCTTTTATTCCTCTCCTCCTGTATTTTCTTTACTGGAGATACAATGTCAGATTGCTCATCATAAAGTACTGCAGGTGTTTTTCTAAGTACATCAGAGTCACAGCTATCAGCTGCATCTCTAAACATAATATTTGCAGTACCTTCCTTACTCTGTATAGTTGTTTGCCCATTTTTATATCTCTGGCAAGGAACTGAGGTTATTCTATTCTTTTCCTGAGTTAACGCTACTTTTTCTAGATACGGAATTATTAAAGTCTGTGCAGGATCTTGAGAATTAATTCTATTGGCCTTTTTCCTACATTTGCTTGATTTTTTTTTGTTTCTCAATATTCATTTTTTTATTTTCTTTCATTTCCCTTTTCTTTGGTTTACCCATAACCTTCTTTGCAGGGGTTTGAGTATCCTCATTATACACTGTTTTACCACTTCTTGTTGTCATCAGTGATGTTATTCTTGGAAGTGGCATAACACCGAGATGGCCTTTGTTCGGGTGTCCAATGACCTCCTGAAAGTGAGGGATCGGAAGAGCCGTTACATCTTGATTCTTCTTGATCTTTCTGCAGCATTCAACACCGTGGACCATGGGGTGCTGTTTGAGTAACTGTGGTTCATCTGTGGCCTGCCTGTTATGGTCCTCAGATGGTTCCATTCTTTTCTTACTGGCAGATCTCAGAGGGTGGTGTCCGGAGTTTATTCCTTGGGATCATTCTTTCTGCCATGTGGGGTGCTGCAGGGCACGGTGCTGCCCCCCCATGTTGTTCGCAGAATATATGCTGCCATTGGGGAACATTGTAAGATGGTACGGGTTGGGTTTTCACTGCTATTCAGATGATACTCAGCTCTACTTGTCTTTTGTGCCTGGACAGGATAGTGCAGTTTCTGTGTTTAACAGCTGCCTTGCTGAGATCCAGAAATGGCTGATTACCAGTGGGCTGAAGTTGAATCCTGACAAGACTGAGGTGCTGGTTGTGGACCCAGGTTGCCACGTAGAGGGATCGGCGGCTGGTCAGGCTTCTGGGCTTTGGCTTGAGGGCTGATAGCTGCTGACCTCTAAGCAGGCGCAGAATCTGGGCATTATTTTTGCCAATAGGCTAACTCTATGTTCCCAGGTGTTGGCCATCATTAAATCCACTTTTTACCATCTGAGGAATATTGCCCAGGTTAAGCACCTTGTTCCACCCTTTGACTTTCCAACTTTGGTTCAAGCCTTTGTGACCTCCCGGCTTGATTACTGTAACTTCCTGTACCTAGGGCTACCGGGGGTTGATATCTGCCACTTGCAGCTGGTGCAGAACGCTGCGGCCAGGTTGTTGACAGGGTTGTCTTGATCCAGTCATATTACTCCTGTGCTGCCTGAACTGCACTGGCTGCCAGTTCAGTGGTGGATCACCTTTAAGGTCAGCTAGCTGACCTATAAAGCCTTACACAGAGAGGGTTGAAGCTACCTGCAAGAGCTCCTTCATCCCTATGGCCCTCTCTGACTGCTCCGCTCCACTGATGAGGGATTGCTAGAGGTTCCCAGGGTTTGGAATGAAGACATCTGGGGCTCGTGCATTTGAATTTGCGGCCCGTACCCTATGGAATTCTCTACCTCACCAGATATGAGAATGTCTGACTGTGGAGGGCTTTAAAACTGCATTAAAAGCTTATTTATTTTGAGCTTGCCTTTTCTGAATGTATTGATTGATTGAGCCTATGTTCTGTGGATTTTATGGTTGATTATTTATTTATTGATTTTAGTATACAGGCGCTATGATCGTTTACAGTAGTACCTTTTTAAAAATAAAGTGAATTGAAAAAAATCTTTTTTGTTGTCTGGTGTGAGCTAATTTAAATTCTGTTTTTTTCTTTCGATTTTGATAAGTTTTTTTTTTCTATTTTTTGTTCTGTTTTGTAATCAGCTTTTGCTTTATCAGTGTTCAGTCTCCTATGTTTTCTGAAAGACTTTTCCTTTCTTTTTATCTGCATTCTTATTTTTGGAGTTAGACATGGGGGAATTGTATCCTTTGTGTTATGTACCTGTTTTAGTGGAATGTGTTTACCTTCCATGATTTTTATAATGCTAAACAATAAATCTAAGCATTCTTGGACATTTAATTTTGACATCAGTATCCCACAATTCCATGAGTAAAACTCACTGTTAACTTTAATATAGTTGGCCTTAGAGTAATTATGCTGGAAACTTGAGTGACTGGACTGTGTCCTCTCTATTGCAATACTGAATATAATTGTGTTGTGGTCACTGTTTCCTATGGGAGCCCTAACTGTTAGATCTTCAATATATGAATCCAGATTAGTGAGCATTAGATTGAGAATATAATTACCCTAGAAGGGTCGAACACTTTTTGTTCAAGCCCAGCCATCAGAATCATATACACACATGCTGGTTCCATTTGTGAGCTGCCTGTCAGTTGGTTCCATTGAATCCCAGATATGTTAAAGTCACCAACTAATACTACATCTGAGGCCTTTGTGACTATGGCAAGTTAATCAAATAACCTACTGTTATATTCATTAGTAGAAGAGGGTGGTCTATAAAAATTCCCAGGTAGGAGTTTTCTACAGTTCTTCTGCTGATTCTATTTTGGTGCTTCTGTTACAACTCAGTTCCTTACATACTTCTGTTGCCTTTTACTGGGGTTTGCCCCCCATCCTACCACTGTTGTCTGCCACCACTTGCTGGGTTTACTTGGGGGTACTACAGGAGGAGGGTTGTTTGCCTTCCTCTGTTTTCTGTGCTACTCCTTTGCTTTCCCCTGTTGCTGCTACTGTTTTTGGCCCACTGCTTCTGGGTCCTAGTGCCCCCAACTGTCTCCAGGCTTCTCTTGGAAATGGCAGTGGAGGGGGACATTCTGCTCCTTTCACCCACCCTATCTAGACTCCTGCTTTGGCTGCTTTCAGGGACTGTGCTGTGTGCCCCTTCCTCTGGCTGCTGCCCCCTGCTTGCTTTTTGAGGGTTCAGAGGTGTCTTCATCACAGAAAATGAGTTTTATAGGAAGAGGCAGATCCCTTTCTAAGTTCTGCAGGATGTTTCAGTGGATGTAGACGAAATCATCATACACCAAAGATAGGTGGAAAGATGGAAAAAAGGGATCCAAGGTGCCAATACCGAAGAGTTATGCCTAGCTTATTTAATGTGTCCAAAAATGGGCTCCACATATTATCAAATTTATCAGTATCAGCAGTCATATAATAATGTGCCCTTTCTATTTTAGAAGGGTCAATCATCATATTCATAATTTTCTCAAACTCTGGGGGATTTGAATCCTTCCAATGGTGAAGAATTATTTTTCTTGCATTTCTTTATGATTTTTTTGTGTGTGTGATTGTTCTGATAAGTCCATATTACATGAAAATCCAAGCATAAGGATTCCAGGATCAAATGGAAAGTTCCTTTGAAGTATTGTAGAAAACAAAATATTTTTTTCTTTGGTAACTGGGTAAGGCCCACTAGGCACAAGTGCCTGCCTGTTTTCAGGGGCAACCCAGGAGCACTGGGGAGGTTAAGTGACTTGCACAGAATCACACAGTATGCAAGTGGAGGCTGTGGGAATCAAATCCAGGTCTGCTGGGTATACCGAGATCATTCACAGCTTGTTGCTCTAACCTTTATGCAATACTGCCAGCCCCCTCCCCCAGTGTTGAGAAAGTACAGTAATGGGCAAGATGCGAACATGTGGAGAATGGAAACTTTTGTATTAAGGTATGTTGGAGAAGGGTCTGATGTAAACTGATTAAATTAAATGTGCAGTCAAAACTGCACAGGATATTAAATTGGATCTGTTTTGATTTATTGTTTTGTGACACTGAGATGAGTGATGATTGCTGCTTGGTGAATCTAATGCCTACTGTAGATCTCTTTGGCATGCACCTTTTAAAGAAGATAGCTCTATGGCCATACTATACCTTAGCAATGTATAACCCTTCCCTATAAGTTTATCCAGTGTACACTTTTCTGCCAATAATTGCTAAAGTGGGACCTGTGTTGGAGGATTCAGACTTTTTGAATTGCTTCCACTGGAAGATGAGAGTTAAAGAAGACTGCTGAATGACTAGACAATTTGCTTCTAAAGCTCAATAATGCATTTGCTCATTGCCAAGCAAGGGCGGTAGTTTGTAAAGCTGTAAATATTTTGTTGTGGCTCTTTCCAGTTCTAAAGAGGTCATTAGGGTTTGACAGGGTGCCAGGTGGGGATTCTTGACAGAACCATGATGTGCCAACATTCTTCTT
Source organism: Neoceratodus forsteri (assembly GCA_016271365.2). NCBI lineage: Eukaryota > Metazoa > Chordata > Ceratodontiformes > Ceratodontidae > Neoceratodus > Neoceratodus forsteri. The sequence continues at coordinate 827,154,570 of CM028131.1, forward strand.
GTCAACAAAACAGGTTCATGTATCGCACTCTCCAGGACACACCTGGAAACAAGCTATAAAGCTTAGTGTTCCATTCTTGATCAAAAAGTTCAAATAAACTAAACTAAAGTAACTAACTAGAAATATAAATAAATAAATCTATCAAGATCTGAGGAAATTCTTGATATTATTGGTGTGAGGGTCAAGTCTTATAGTTTGCCTATATCTCTTTATAGTGCAAATCTTAGGTAGTGAATGTTTGTACTGAACTTATAATACATGGATGAAAAATATTATTAGTATCTTGTTTTGGATCAAGAGGTATAATCTCACATGTCTGCCAGTTGATTCTTTATACTGATAATTCACTAAAGCTATTAATAAGGTTGAGAAGAATACAGTGTGAGTCTGTGATGTCCTGTAAATATATAAAAGGATATGATCTGCATAGAGCAATATATGATTTTTCTAATTAATAATTATACCTTTGAAGCACTGTTCCTCTCGGATAGTGACTGTAAGAGGTACACTGCATACTACAAATAGCAGAAGCAATAGAGGACAACAAAGTCCTGTGCCCCTTCATAACTAAATTTGCTGTTACAGCTTTCCATTTGTCTTAACTCTAGCTTTAGGCTATTGCAAATTAAATCTTTCCAATTTAGGAACTGAAACTGGAAACCACTTTATCTTAATGCTGCTTTCAGAAAATGCCAGTCAACTCTTTTAAAAATGTTTTTCTATGTCCTCTGCCAAGAGAGATGTGTTGTTGACAGGGGCCAGTGGAATACTATTAAGCGTTATTCTAATATTATGTGTCAGTCTCCTCCCTGCTACAAAACCTGTTTGAGCATTAAACATTTTTTCTAAGTCTTTTTGATAGAATTTTGTACAAATGTTGCAGTCATTATTTAAAAGTGAAATTGGGTGGTAGGAACTACATACTGTAGTGTTTATCTTTCCTTAATATCAATGAAATGATGGCTTCATTAAATGAAGGTGGATATGAGTTATGAGTCTGTAGCTGGTTAAAAGATAATATATAGTATCTGGACTGTTTTATGTGAAAATACTTTGAAAAAGACGCTAGTAAAGCCATCTGGTCAGGAGACTTACCATTAGGGAGGTCCCTTATGGTCTCCATTACCTCTGTAAAAGAGATTTCTTGATTCAAAAACTCAAGATCTTACTCTGCTATTGGGGGATATTTTCCAAGAAAAGTTTTAAATAATTGTCTTCAGGTTTTGTATCTGCAGCATATAAGGATCTTCGGAAAATGGGCAACTGTAAAGCTAGACTCTGATTGGCTAAAATACCCTCTCACCATTGTTGTTATTTCTTAAAAACACCTGGTAAAAAATTAGTGCAAATTCGGGGTGCCCCATTACTTAGAATATTATTGGGCACCCCGAATTTTGAAACAGAGCAGCCGCCATTTCTTTCCTCCCAAATAGAGATTTCCCTGCCTCTGTTACCAATCCTCTGACTCCTCTATTAAAATGTCACACAAATCACAGAAATATACCTGCTTTATGCAAGCTTACTTTTCTGTTTTCCTCATACCTCAATAAAAGATCTCAGCTTGACTGCAGCTGTTGGTTTGTAGCTTCTCCACGCTGCAGCCAGCCCACCATCATTCCACCACTGACCGATTCAGAGTACCGCGCTGTCACTGTGAGGTATCACAGTATCCAGAGTACTTTATCTAGGATGTTTTCCAAGCTGTGCTTTCTTGATTCACACTGATAAGTAAAGAAAAATAAAAATAAAATGCAGCCACAATGCTTATCTTTTCGAGGCGGCCTTCCAACATGCAAACGGGGGCTTCAGCCATGCTCCCCACCTGCTTTGCCTCTCAGTTCCTGTCACAAACTATGCACCAGTAGAGTCCTCTCAATGTGAGCTTACATTACTTGGGATAGTGATTCAGTTGCTGTTTCCCCAGCCTCCATGCTGCTCTCCTCTCATCCCAGTAAATAAATGAGTGCCCACATATCCAGACCTCTAAGCTCCTCTTGTGCCCTGTCAAGCAATAAGAAACTCATGAGAATGACTCCATCTCTGCCCCAGCCCCCCTCACCCCCCATGCCCTTAAACTTGCTACATATACCTATGTGAAAAAAAACAGAGAAAACAGTTAGCCATCTTAGTCCAGCAAAGGTCTTACATATCTTTTATAGCAGTCAGATGACCAGTGCCCAAATACCTTCAATTCCTCCTGTGCCATGGTTTCTGAAGCTGCCCTTATCCGAAATGAATGTGAAGAAAACCTCTTGGGGTTTTCCCCCAGGAATTCAATACCTTTCTTTAGAACTGCAACCACCTGCATGCTTGTTACTGCTTTTCCAACCTTGTGCTTAAACAACAGCCCCATCCTTTTTCCCTGCCCTGCGATGTATGCCCACATGGCCTGGACCTGATAGATGCATTGATTCTGCTGTTCTTTTAGCACTACTTTGACTCCCTGACCTTTCTGATTTGATCATGTTATAACCAGTTGCACCTCTCCCTGTTTCCATGACAGGTCCTCCCAGTGTAATTCCCTCGATGTGTCACCCCTTCCACAACCTACTACTCCGCTGACTCTGAATGCCCCATACCACATTACCTTATATATGGTAGCAAATAATAATGCTTCCACCCCGGGCCTGCATACCTGTGGCATCACCTGTACCAGGCCCACCAGTTTTTCTTCAGTAATAGGTTTTCAACTGTTCTGCAACCTCCGTTTTGTCCTAAGCCACCCTTGCATCATCCTGCATGTCAATGGGCTCCTTGTTGGGTCCCCCCACCTTTTCATGTTACATACTAAACTGATGGCAGCCAAGTGCACCCCCATCATGGTGACCCTCCCTGAAGGCCTGAAAAATTTGCCATGAACCCTAATGTGCCTTTAGGGTCCTGGGTCCCAGGTGCTATGAAACAGCATCTCAGTTCCTTTCAGCCAATTTCCCATATGAACACTGGTACTGGTGTCCTCTGTGCCTCTGCCCTCGAGGCGATGGCCTGGAATCTGTACAGCTGCAAAGAGGAGAGGCAGTCAGTGATGTCGTTCTGTGAACCCTCAATGTGCCTAGCCCTAAATGACATGTTAAGCCTGAGACCCTGCAAAACTAGCTGGCATAGCACGCTCATAAGCATCTCGGACATGGCCCCCCTCTTGTTCAGCACCTCTACCACTGCCCTGTTGTCGCACCAAAAAGTGACTTTTTGGTTTCTAAGCTCCTCCCCCCCATGTCAAGGTAATGACCAGGGGCAGTGGTTTACCGCACCCACGGAAAAATGGACGGAGGACCAGAATGCTGATTGGCTGACGGAATTCCCCAAGAGACACGGACTTCCAATTGGCCAAATGGAAATCAGCGCAAAAACCAAACTAGCATTTGTTCTCGCCAGCTGCGTGATTACAATGCCTTAAAAGGCACACTGCTGCGCTCCCTAATCTTGTCGTTGGTCATTGTAGCTGCTGTGTCTCCCTGCAAAAGCTCGCCTCTCATCTCGCCAACCCCCAGTCATTTTACTGGACGCCTGCTGACTTGCCTGCTCCTCTTACGGTCTTCTTTCTGTAAGATTTTACCTTTTTATTTCCCTTGAAAAACAAGAGAAGATTTGTGTTTACCAGTAGGAGAAACGCTGACCCGATCGGATTTATTCTGTCATTTTTTATTTAAAGCTAGAGATGATTTAACCTCCACCCCATGCCCACGTCACTGTCCACCCTTCAAACTTGCTGAATTCTTGGTTAGTTATATGATAAAGTATGAAAAAATTCATGCTTTATTATTTTTAGAGCGTCAAGTATCTCTGTTTATTGCCCGTTCATTCCTCAATAACGGCATTCCTTCCCTTCCCTTCCCTTCCCCAGTGGAATCCTACTTTGGATTACCTCTTCCAGTATATATTTCTCTTCCTGGAAAATGAGATCGCAGTAGAAGGGAGGATGAAAGGACAGGGACTCTCAGCATGCAAGCCACTGCCTGGAGCTCCATGGAGGCAGATAGATTGCGTTATGTCCAAACACTGTGATCTGAAACTCAACACAAATCACACTAAATGGTATCCAGTGAAAATAGCGTGATAAAAATAGTGCAAGCAAAAAAAGCACTCGCATATAAGCGCGTTCATTAATAGCGGTGATACAAGTGCATGGTACTTCTTAGCACCTGCGACCTGCATATTTTAAGCATCTGCAACTTGAGACTTGTGATCTGCATATTTTATAGTAGCTGTGGCATACATACAGGGTCTACATTAATTATTTAAAGAACTGATGGCGACAGCATTGTAGACAGCATTTGAGATAATTATTTAGTTTATATATTATTATATAAAGTACTGACTGTGGCAGCATTTTAGGCAATTAATTATTGAATTATTTACAATTAAGTAACTAAATGAAGGCGTATTTCTGATATATGCTACCTTAATTACCTGGTCAGTATTTCTCAGAATCACATAGAACAATCATTCATGGAGGATTGTTTCTTGGCAAGTCAGAAAGGCGATTAAAAAAACACAACTTTTTTTCAGGAACGTATTTTGAAAGGGAAAATAATTTAGTGCAGTATTTAAACCAAATATGTGGGCAGTAATCCAGTGCCTTATGCAGGCTTGACCTAAACTATATCTTACAGTGGCCACTATTACTTGCCCCATGGAGGCTTGGCTCAATAAACAGTTATCTCGAGCTATAAAATATGCTTCTAGATGCTGCCTTGCACTTTGCTTACCGCCATGCTGCAGATCACAATACAGTTCAACTGATAGATACCTCTCCCACCTGGTACCAGATATTTCCCTTTTAAACTTCATGTTGCAGACCTGCTCATGTTGGCGAGGGTTGGCCTGTGGTGGTGCATTTGAAATTAACACAGTGAGCGGTGTGCTCAATTAAAACCCCAAAACCCAAAGGCCAATTCTTAATTTTTCATCTATACTAAAGCTGGTGTTGCGATCTTGTATGTGAGGAGTTTTAGCAAAATAATAAACGTGGCAGTAAGGCTATTATCGCTAAGTGCCAAACAGTATGGGCCAGATATTCAAAGCTTTGCGTCGGGCAAAAAAACGTTTGCGCAGATTTAGCGCTGGATTAGAGCGGGTCTGCTATATTCAAAAGGCTGAATAGTGCAGGCAGACTTCATCAGTGCCAGGCAAACTATAATTATATGCAAGGGGCAAAGTGAAAATGAATACAGGTGCAATGAGATATTCAGTGACTAGCACCGTGCTAAGGTGTTTAGCGCAACATAGCACGACCCATAGCGTGGTACAATTTACCACCCAGAAAAAAGCTGGTCTTAACCCTGGGCAAACAGCTTTGCGCACTTTGCACGGTGCTATCTCAGCATTAGCGCAGCTTGCGCAGCCCTAACATATGAGTATGACACTTAGAAGCAGCCAGACATGGAAGACACATGCTGCACATTGCTGGCACCACAATGATGCCATCAGCTGCCACCAGTCCGAGCCAAGCACAGACAGTGATGGGTGATCTGACCCACAGGGGACAGCATGGTAGTGTGGCCATATAGCACACACCTGCAGACCATACGTCTGTGGTGTGTAACAGATGCCAGCACAGACATGCAGCACTGTGGGCATGGTGGCCAGTGAGGGTAGGGTGTATGGGTGGCCAGACCTCACCACAGCCCACGTGTGGCCACAAGGCTGGGACACATTGCTCAGTGCACATAGGCCAGTAGTGGGCTTACGACACCACCTGTGTGCCTGTCAGATTCTATATGCCCCCCGAGCCACCTACCACACAACTGTACAGATGTCACAGCACACCACTGCCAGCCATATACATGACACTGTGTGCATCCTATGTCACAGCTGCAGCATCTGTGGATCACACAACAGCATGATAGTACTGTCCACTGTCAGTAATTACCTGCAAGCTGTGCCTGGCATTGTGTACAGTGCAGTGGTCATCACTGCCCTACATACCATAGGCAGTGTCATTTCCCTCACACTACCAGCCCTCTTGCTACTGTAGTGTCTGCTGTGCACTGTAGCATGACTTACAGTGTGAAGGTTGCATGCAGCACTACCACCACCTGTGCCTATGCTGTGTTGTCCCCTGGGGTACGATATGCTATGCTATGCTGTACTGTTTACATGAAGCCTGCAGCTATCATCATGCACTGCCTGACTGACCTACAGGTGGAGCTGCGGTCGGACCTGGCCAGCCCCTGTACCTCCAGACTGACCTACAGGTGGAGTTGTGGGACCCTGCAGTAACACTGTGCAAACTGCATGCAAATCAGGACATGATGAGATGCTAATGTGGCTGTTTGCCCATGGACTATCTAAGTAGGCTCATTTGCATGTCACTTTTGAATATGGCAAAGCTTAGCGTGGGGCTAACATGTTTGCAGACTGCCGCTTAGCTCTACGCTAAAGCGTGCGCTAACGTGTTAGCGCGGCGCTAACAGTTCAGGGAATACTATACAGTTTTGAGCACAGTTTTTCCATGTGTGCTGCTGCCTGCAGCTGTACTGGGTCCCTGCATTTGCCAGAACACACATTGTCCACATAGTTCCTCTCTACCTACCCTCACGTCTCTGTGCACTGTGTTGTTGTTGTGGTTTGCACTTCCTGGTTGCTGTATTCAGTGCTGTCTTATTCCAGGGCTATGTTTGCCCTGCACTCCCAGCCCAGTTTGCACGGCCTCATTCCCATGCTATATTCAGAAGCTGTTTGCCCTGGGCTATTCCTTTTGAATATAGCTTGCTTTGTGCTCCAGGCTAAGTTTGCCCACCGGGCAGTGCTAATTTAGCCCCGGGGCAAAGTTTTGAATATCTGGCCCCATATGCGCTATAAAAACCAGCAGCAATAAGTATGCGCTAATATGGTTAGCGTTATTCTCGCCGCGCTATTATCACATTAATCCCACTAAACAGATGGCATTCCAACCTGGCTGTCCTGCTCTAATTGTCTCATGGTGATGCTGTTTAAGAGAAAATATAACACACAGTTAAAAAAACACTGAAGAAACATCATTTTTAGATATACCAATTTATGTTTTATATATTTTCTGTATTTAAGTTTTCCTTTTTCCTTAGAACAAGGCATTGTAAAATGGAAGCAGGATCGCTGCCTCTAGATTTCATCTATTCAGGCTGCATGTTTACATATGACATCAAATACCCCAGGCTTGTGCCATCACAATCTGTTGCTGTGAAAATGATTATGACGGAAACAGAGGACTGTGACATCAAGTGTAGACAAGAAGCTAGAACAGATGAAGTCTTAGAAACAGTGAACCAGTTTTCCTGCTAATCTGCATAGTTATAAAAAGGGGGAAGCTACTGTAAATACAGAAAGTATATTGAAGTATGTATAATTTGAAATGAGTCTATCTTCTAGTACTTTTTTGTTTATTTTGTTTTCCTAAAATCTCCAGTGAAATGTAAGGGGCTCTTTAAATGTTTGTGGAAAAGGAGAGGGAAATTAGCCCAAAAATGTGTTTAATAACAGAACTTTTGTGCTATGCAGGATTTTTAAAGTCTGACAGAGCAGAATGCCATTGACTTTGTCAGTAGCAGAATTCTGAAATTTCAAAAGTGGAATGATTTTTGCATAAACCATGGATTCCTTTTTTGCAGTCCAACGAAATTTATTCCATGGTGTAAGTGCTCCATGGACAGTTATTAAGTAGAAAAATGGGGAGTAAGGAGCCAGGATAACATATTTTGTCTCTCAGTCCTTTGGCTGTAACTGCTTGACCACATGGAACTGGAGTGGGGAGTCAGGCTAACATCTCTTAGGTTGTCGTGCAGAGTAGTTGGTCAATTGTGGTGCTGGGGAACTGGGCATGCAGGTCCATGGTGGTGGGGAAAGTGGGCCTGCAGATCCCTTTTGCTTTTGTTGGGGCTAGTGGCGGGGGTGGGGAGAGAGTGGTTATAGCCTATGATTGTCCGGGGAGTGGGCATGCATGTCGGGTGGATGGGGGAAATGGACGTGCAGGTCCATTTTAGCGGGGACAGTGGCTGTGCTCATCTTTGTGGGGGTTGAAAAGATTAATGACTAAATTGTGCATCGGGGTGAAAAGAAGATGAACATTTTTGTCCATCTGGGTTGGTAGTGTGGTCATTGCCCATGCTGACTTGCCCTGCCAACTTTTGTGCTGGTAACCTGCCCTACTAGCTTCCTTCTTCTGACTTGTCCTATTTCCTTGTGCTGTACCTGACCTGCCTTGCCATCTGATGCCACAGGACTACTGCCTTTCTATGTTCCTGCCATAGTCTGGTAAGTTTTTTTGTTTTGTTTTCTGAATAGGAAAGCAAGGAAGGGAGGGAAAATGGGGGGGGTGGCATGAGCTACTGTGCTTACTGTAACAAAGATAAATCATTGAATAATGTGCAGAACAAAATTTTTCAACATGGATCCCAGTCCACTACCACAGGCAAAAATAGTTCTGGCATCTGAGGAGGGACGGGTGGGCAGAGTGGCACAGAACCATTTTTTCCAACATGTATGCCAGTCTGCCGAGTCTGTGCCATGCTCTGGTGCTCTTTTGTTGATGGTCGGCTGAGGGATGGGCTGGGCGGACTGGTTCACATGCTGGCAAAAAATGGTTCTGGCCTCTGAGGGAGGGACGGGCAGGCAGAGTGGCACAGAACCATTTTTTCCAGCATGTATGCCAGTCTGCCAGTTCTGTGCCACACTCTGGTGCTCTTTTGTTGATGGTCGGCTGAGGGACGGGCAGGGCGGACTGGTTCACATGCTGGAAAAAATGGTTCTGGCCCCAGAAGGAGGGACTGGTGGGCAAAGTAACACAGAACCATTTTTTCCAGCATATATACCAGTCTGCCAAGTATGTGCCATGCTCCAGTGGTTGGTTGTTGTTGGTCAGCTGAGGGACAAGTAGGAAGGACTGGTTCACATGATGGAAAAAATGGTTCTGGCCTCTGAAGGAGGGACTGGTGGGCAGAGAAGCACAGAACTATTTTTTTCCAGCATGTATGCCAGTTGGCCGAGTCCATGCCACACTCTGGTGCTCTTTTGTTGATGGTCGGCTGGGGGATGGGCTGGGCGGACTGGTTCACATGCTGGAAAAAATGGTTCTGGCCTCTGAGAGAGGGGCGGGTGGGCAGAGTGGCACAGAACCATTTTTTCCAGAATGTAAGCCAGTCTGCCGAGTCCATGCCATGCTCCAGTGGTTGGTCATTGTTGGTCGGCTGAGGGATGGGCTGGACGGATTGGTTCACATGCTGGCAAAAAATGGTTCTGGCCTCTGAGAGAGGGGCGGGTGGGCAGAGTGGCACAGAACCATTTTTTCCAGAATGTATGTCAGTCTTCCGGGTCCGTGCCATGCTCTGGTACTCTTTTGTTGATGGTCGGCTGAGGGACGGGCTGGGCGGACTAGTTCACATGCTGGCAAAAAATGGTTCGGGCCTCTGAGAGAGGGGTGGGTGGGCAGAGTGGCACAGAACCAATTTTTCCAGAATGTAAGCCAGTCTGCCGAGTCCGTGCCATGCTCCAGTGGTTGGTCGTTGTTGGTCGGCTGAGGGACGGGCTAGGCGGACTGGTTCACATGCTGGAAAAAATGGTTCTGGCCTCTGAGGGAGGGACAGGCGGGCAGAGTTGCACAGAACCATTTTTTCCAGCATGTATGTCAGTCTGCCGGGTCTGTGCCATGCTCTGGTACTCTTTTGTTGATGGTCGGCTGAGGGACGGGCTGGGCAGACTGGTTCACATGCTGGCAAAAAATGGTTCTGGGCTCTGAGGGAGGGACAGGCAGGCAGAGTGGCACAGAACCATTTTTTCCAGCATGTATGCCAGTCTGCCGAGTCTGTGCCACGCTCCAGTGGTTGGTCGTTGTTGGTCAGCTGAGGGATGGGCTGGGCGGACTGGTTCACATGCTGGCAAAAATGGTTCTGGCCTCTGAGGAGGGGTGGGTGGGCAGAGAAGACAGATTATTTTTTCCAGCATGTATGCCAGTCTGCCGTTCCATGCCATGCTCTGGTGCTCTTTTGTTGATGGTCAGCTGAGGGACGGGTAGGGCAGACTGGTTCACATGCTGGAAAAAATGGTTCTGGCCTCTGAAGGAGGGACGGGTGGGCAGAGTGGCACAGAACCATTTTTTCCAGCATGTATGCCAGTCTGCCAAGTCCGTGCCATGCTCCAGTGGTTGGTCATTGTTGGTCAGCTGAGGGATGGGATGGGCAGACTGGTTCACATGCTGGCAAAAAATGGTTCTGGCCCTGAGGGCGGGTGGGTGGGCAGAAAAGCACAGAACTATTTTTTCCAGCATGTATGCCAGTCTGCCAGGACTGTGCCACACTCTGGTGCTCTTTTGTTGATGATCGGCTGAGGGATGGGCTGGGCGGACTGGTTCACATGCTGGCAAAAAATGGTTTTGGCCTCTGATGGAGGGACGGGTGGGCAGAGTGGCACAGAACCATTTTTTCCAGCATGTATGCCAGTCTGCCAGTTCCATGCCACACTCTGGTGCTCTTTTGTCGATGGTCGGCTGAGGGACGGGTAGGGCGGACTGGTTCACATGCTGGAAAAATGGTTCTGGCCTCTGAGGGCGGGGTGGTGGGCAGAAAAGCACAGAACTATTTTTTCGCATGTATGCCAGTCGGCCGGGTCTGTGCCATGCTCTAGTGCTCTTTCATTGATGGTCAGCTGAGGGATGGGCTGGGCGGACTGGTTCACATGCTGGCAAAAAATGGTTCTGGCCTCTGAGAGAGGGGCGGGTGGGCAGAGTGGCACAGAACCATTTTTTCCAGAATGTATGCCAGTCTGCCGAGTCCGTGCCATGCTCCAGTGATTGGTCATTGTTGGTTGGCTGAGGGATGGGCTGGGTGGACTGGTTCACATGCTGGCAAAAAATGGTTCTGGCCTCTGAGAGAGGGGCGGGTGGGCAGAGTGGCACAGAACCATTTTTCCTGTGATATGTAGTCTGCCGAGTCCGCTGCCTCGCTCCAGTGGTTGGTCATTGTTGGTTGGCAGAGGGACGGGCTGGGCGGACTGGTTCACATGCTGGAAAAAATGGTTCTGGCCTCTGAGGGAGGGACGCGCAGGCAGAGAGGCACAGAACCATTTTTTCCAGCATGTATGTCAGTCTGCTGGGTCCGTGCCATGCTCTGGTGCTCTTTTGTTGATGTTCGGCTGAGGGATGGGCTGGGCGGACTGGTTCACATGCTAGCAAAAAATGTTTCTGGCCTCTGAGGGAGGGACAGGTGGGCAGAGTGGCACAGAACCATTTTTTCCAGCATGTATGCCTGTCTGCTGTTTCCGTGCCATGCTCTGGTGCTCTTTTGTTGATGGTCGGCTGAGAGACAGGCAGGGCAGACTGGTTCACATGCTGGAAAAAATGGTTCTGGCCTCTGAAGGAGGGATGGGCCGGCAGAGAAGCACAGAGCTATTTTTTTCCAGCATGTATGCCAGTCGGCCGGGTCCGTGCCATGCTCTGGTGCTCTTTTGTTGATGGTCGGCTGAGGGATGGGCTGGGTGGACTGGTTCACATGATGGAAAAAATGGTTCTGGCCTCTGAAGGAGGGACGGGTGGGCAGAGGCACAGAACCATTTTTTCAGCCTGTATACCAGTCTGCCAGGTCCGTGCCATGCTCTGGTGCTCTTTTGTTGATGGTCGGCTGAGGGACGGGCTGGGCAGACTAGTTCACATGCTGTCAAAAAATGGTTCTGGCCTCTGAGGGAGGGACGGGCAGAGGCACAGAGCCATTTTTTCCATCATGTATGCCAGTCTGCCAGGTCCGTGCCATGCTCTGGTGCTCTTTTGTTGATGGTCGGCTGAGGAACGGGCTGGGCGGACTGGCACACATCGTGAGGTCAAGCGGCTGTTGCTGTAGCAACACTCGCTCAGGCTCTCAATGTCATCACTAAAGCTGCAACTCGCTTTTGCTTCTCTTCCATTGCCAGCAGCAGCTTTTTAACCAAACCAGACACAAATTTGAACAGAGCAAAACTAAACAGATCTAACTTTCACCAGAACAGTGCTTATTTTAAACATGCAGGAGCACCTCGGTTTACTTTATTAAAACAAAGTGGTCAGTCATACCACTGCTTTTTAAGTAAATATTTCTGAAAACCACACATTTTTAGGCATACACGAAGACAGTGCCTCACTGTAAACCTGTGGAGAATTGCATTAAGTGGCATTGCAAGAAAACAACATTGTGTGGGTTATATCGTAGAGGCCCAAAACATACATTGTATAAACAGAACATGACATGGCCTTCCTGAAGATATCATATTTATCTTCACTCTCGCCATGAGTGAGATGTCATGTCATCATTTGCCTCTCCTGAGGATAAATATATATTCAGGCAGGCCATGTCATATCCCATGTAGATAATATATATATATATATATATATATATATATATATATATATATTCATTTTTTAACATTACTGTGTGGTTCGACAAAATGTTACATGACCTGTCTTCATTTAGCACCGTGGATACCCAAGTGGGGCCTGGCTGCTTGACAGGCCAGGGTCCCAGGCTTGTGATGCAGCTGTTCCACATATCTGTCCTCCTCCCCCCCACCCCGGGTAGGGGGAAGGTGCGTTGTTTGATTTTGTGGTGATTTTTGGGGGGGCATGTCTTTACTGAAATGCATATTTTTCATTTGTTTCGTTTATCATTTCCTGTGTTGTGCTGCCTGGGACCTGCTGCCTCTATCCTGGCTATCCTGTATTTAAACATGGTGTAAAGTATCGTTGGGTGGTGTGCATATCTGTGTAGAATAATACAGACACATGCTCAGACAAAAATCTTTATTAAACATCATCAAACAATCAACCTCCATGTTTCATCTGAACCCAGAGGGCATCATCTGTGCAGCTGGAAATGTAGATTGTCCTTCTCGGTTCCCTTCATCAATTTTGAGGACGAGACATTGGATTACCTAGGGATAAACAGACAAGTTAAACTGTCGAACTGCATGTTAACAATTTTACCACTTTTATTAAATACATTTTCTATGTTGAACCTTTTGCTGTAATTTCTAATGGAATATGTTGGAGGCCTGTTGGTGGCCTGTCTTGATTTGTGCTTATAAAATTTAAATGTTCCAAATAAAGAAGTTGTTGCTGGGGGCTTTATGCGAACCTGGGCTGCCATTCTCGTGGCCAGGGAACAGAGGTTTTTGATGCTTCAAGACGCCTTCCTAACTCAGCAGGTGGGGGAACCGACCAGGGAGGCGCAGGTACTGGATGTGGTTCTGGCAGACAGTGAACAGATTGGGGGTCTGGAGGTAAGGGACCCGTTGGCAGAGAGTGACCATGCCATGGTCTGGTTCTGCCTAGACCTAGGAGGGGTAGAAGGCTGCACAAAGACACAGATAACTGACTTCAGGGGGGTGGATTTTAAGGAAATGGGAAGGATCCTTAAGGAGCATTTGGATGTGATTGGGTCAGACATGGACGCTGACAGTAGGTGGAAAAGCATCAGGAGGGGGGTGAAGACAAAAATGCGGTAGGTCCCAAAAACCCTGTTGGTGGACCATGGAGGTCCAGAAGGTGGTGTGGGGAAAGAAGGCAGCCTATAGGCAATTCAAGTGCTCAAGGATTGAAAGGGATCGATGGGAGTACAAGCTACTGCACCTGGGGGCCAGAAACCCGGGCCAAGTGTACACCGGGGGGGGGGATGCTACAAGTCTTGATGGCTGAGAAAGACCTGGGGGAGGTGGTGGATGTCAAGATGAACAACTCAGAGACTTATAGGAGGGCAGCAGCCAAGGCCAACAGGATGCTGGGATGCATTGCTAGGGGGATCACCTCCAGAGAGGGAAGTGATACTCCCTCTGTATAACTGCTTGGTGAGGCCAGACCTTGAGTAATGCATGCAGTTTTGGAGGCCACACTTAAAGAGGGACATTAAACTCCTGGAGAGGGTCCAGAGGAGGGCCTGGGGGACAGGACCTATGGGGAGAGGCTTGAAGAGCTAAATATGTACACATTGGAAGAGAGGAGGGACTGGGGGGACATGATAGAGGTCTTCAGGTACATGAAGGGGTAAATGGGGGAGGAGCAGTCAGGGTGCTTCGCAGGAAGGAGGAGGGGGCAACTAGAGGGCATGGGTGGAAGCTGGGCGGGGAGATTCAGGGGACAAAAAAAGAAGGATGTGCTACTTCACTGAGAGGGTGGTGGAGCCATGAAATGTGCTGCCCAGGGGGCTGGTGGAGGCAGAGACAGTGGAGGGGTTCAAGAGGGGGTGGGACAGGTACAGGGGAAGGGTTCTGGAAGCAAAATCCAATGCAATGAGAATATCCGGAACTGGGAAGGGAGAAACCAGAGAAGGCGAGGGCGGCAGCAAGGTCAGCTCCCAGGGTGGGGGCTGACCAAACGAGCAGACGCGAAAGACCGTTATGCCTATTCTGCTGGCATTTTAGTATGTTAGTACCACAACCAGACCCACAACCCACTGTCTCATCATAGGTGATGCTAATAAAAAATACCACCCAAGTATTTGCCTTTCAGGGGGTACTGTGTGACAGTGCATGGGTATCTGGAGTGGTCATTCATACAAACTTCTTGTGGTGGCTTTTCTCCTAGGTGGTGTGGTGTAACTGCCTTGGCACCAGGGCAGTCCATGTTTGCTAGGATGGGGATGGGGAACTAGAGATGGTAACTGGTGAGTTCTTAAAGGAGAACTACTGGCTGAGGTGAAGCCCTGACCACTGTACAGATTGGGGCTCGCTTCATCTATCTTGCAACCCCCCCCGCAGGCACTATATTAAGTTAATAATCTTTGCACATAATCACTCAAATTATTTAATTCTCCGGTGCATCCGGCTCATTAATTAATTTAGGAGCTTGTGAACATCTCGCACTCTCGCTCATGAACTGATGATGCTACCTTGCCCTTTCTTCAAGTGCCCTTATGCTTGGACATTGAAGTTTTGTGCCCTTTTATTATAAGTACGATGGTGTGCCTAGGCCATTATTACGCTGCCAATTGAGAAAGGAGTGAGGCATTGTCATTAACTTACAGTTTTAATAAGGAAAAGAGTGCGTCTTGTTCAGTAGCGCCATAATTAACATTCTGGGTGCTCCAGAGGATGTACCAATTGGTATAAGTGATCAGGTGCAAAGATTCATTGACCTATACTAACTGCAGGAGGGATAGGAGAGACAAAGCCCAGTTCAGAACAGCTGTCATGGTTTCACCACTGCTGGCAGAACTCCTTTCTTGAGTTTGAGCTCTGACATGAAAACTAAGAGGCTACATTTTCATGAAGATAGCCAGAAAGTTCACAAATTACTATTTTTGTGATTCTGGATTGGTTTATTCTTTGGCAGAGACTGTGTTTGTGTATCTCTCCTTTAGCATCCTCATTAATCACTTGCATTTTTTAAGTTGGATGCACTTTGTTTACAAATAAACCAAATCAGGCATCTATATATTAGATAGAGACTGAACTGACGGAGTCCACCTTGGTGTCTGGTGGTTCGGCTTACTTCACGTCTGAGCTTGGACAGATTTGTACATGGCAATGGACTGTAGTGCTGCACATGCTGCCATCACACAGGACGGGTGGGGGCTGCAGTGCTGCACATGCTGCCGTCACACGGGACGGGTGGGGGCTGCAGTGCTGCACATGTTGCTGTCACATGGGATGGGTTGGGGCTGCAGTGCTGCACATGCTGCCATCACACGGGGATGGGTTGGGGCTGCAGTCAAATATTGAGGAAAGGCTGCGGTTTCCATTTTGCCTGGAGATGGAAGTTGAAGTGACTTCTCGGTGCTTTCAAGGCTGTGCTCTGCTACAGACTGTACTGCTGTTCAACTCACACCCAACCCTGGCCTGTTGACTGATGTGGATGCCTGAACTCCAGACTGCTAACAGCAACATGTCCTGTCCGCTGAAAAAGTAAGTTTATTTTGGATGTCTCATCGTTCTCTTTTTTGGTGAAGACTGGTTCAGTTTCTTGGTATGGGGGCAACAGTAGCTATTAGGTAGTTTATTTTCAGGTGGTTAGTGACTGAATGGTTTGGAGTGTTGGTGGCAAGTTGGGCTACCATGTAACATCCCCACCATCAACTACAATTAAAATAATTGAAAATGACTTGCAGAGATACTGACACCAACCTTGGTTGGACACTTTTTCAGTGATGGCCCTTGTGCCAGTCACTGAGTACTGCAACCCAGTGAGTGAGGAGTTGCCCATGATGAGTGACTTGAACAAATGGAGGGTGTCTGCATCAACATCCTCCCTGGAAGTGGGTTTTGTTAGTACAACCCGCCAGATGTTGACCCAGAGCCCTTGTCCCCAAATGCAGACATTTGGGGATCTGCTGCTTTAAGTTTTATACACCCTGGGTGGTTTGCACAAAGGTGTTTCCTGTGGGTGGTGGTAGCTAGGGACTGGGGAGTGTGGGTGGCAAGCTGAACCATTGCAATAAGACCCTGGCTATATGGCCCCTTGCTTGGCATTCAGGATAGGTGGCTGCAACCATGGCTATATTGGTAACACCTTAGTCCTGGTGGCTCACAGCCGGACTTTTAGGTTCTGTCTCCCAGCAGAGAAGGCAGATGGCATGTCTAACTAGGTGTCATTTACTTGTGCATGTGGGGGTGAGGGGTGTGTGTGTGTGTGTGTGTGTGTGTGTCCTTTGTTTAGATAATCATTTTTATTTATTTTTTTCAAATTTTAGGCTTCAACATTCCTGCTTGGTGTGAATTTCTGCTGGAAATAATCATCACCTCTAAAAGGTATGGTGTGATCTTCATATTCATGTGTTTTTTCAAGCCTTAGTTTGTTCGAGCCAGGGAGACCGACAAGGTCTTGGTGCAATGCGGGAAGCAAGCCCGGGATCCTGTATGTCATCAGGATTTCTCATCAGCTGTGACCAGGGCTATAAATGGACGTCAGTATTGTACTTTGTATTACATAGCCAAGCCTGTGACAGTTTCTGAGGACAGCTTGATTTCTGTAGCTGCTCCTACCGACTGCCATCCATGGATTGAGCATGGTTCGCATAGATTAGCAGTGAGATTCTGATTCTGGTATTGTTTTTTGTATGGATTGTGAGCAGCTGAGATCAGCGTGTTTTCTGTTGCTGTTCTCCAGACTCTCATCCATGGGCAGAAGTTATCTGTGATATTTCAATCCTTAATGTCATTGTTGAGACGCTTTAAGTAGTTCTAAAGCCTGTTTTAATATCTGTCCAACTTGTGTTCCACATTTTAGTTCTTTGGAGTCATCTGTTCTACGCATCGTGATGGCAACACCAAGCAAAATGGCAAAACTTTCCAGTGTCACTGCTAAGGACCGTGCATTGCAATTCAAGTTGGAAGGCATGTATAAGGATGGAGGGAAAATGTTTTGTCACTTTTGTGATCACCCCATTGACTATGTGAGGAAGGATACAGTGGTGGATCACTGCAAAAGTAAAAAACATATGAAGAATGCAAGCCAAAAGAATAGCAACAGACAGGTGATGCTTCACACCAGCTTTAATGCCACAACTTCTGCAGCTGCAGCACGGGAGAATACTGTATTGGGTGTATTAAGGGCTTGGTGTGGTGCAAATATACCCATCGAAAAGTTGGATCAACCGTGCATAAGAGACTGGATGGGGGACAACGTTGAAGGAATTGGTGCTCTCCCAAAGGTATCCACCTTAAGGCAGAACTACTTGCCCAAACTGAGAAAGGAAATGGAGGACAGAATTTCACAGCTTGTGAAAGGGAAGACATTCTCTCTAATGTGCTATGAGATGACAGACACAGATGCCCACTGTATACTGAACATAATTTTTGTCATGCAGGGTGGATAATCTATCATTGCAGAAACAACAGAGTTGACAGCAGTAAATCACACCACTGTCGCACAAAGTGTTATAAAGACATTGCAGAAATATGATGTGGAGATGGACCAAGTAGTCACCTCCATCAGTGACAGTGCGCAGTACATGGTGAAGTGCTTCAAAGAGGTTTTATATGGCCTTATTGGTGCCCATGTGATCCATGTTGGTTGCTGGGCACATGTGTTATCCTTGGTGGGAGACTCATGGATTGACCATTTTGAACTGGTCAATAAACTTGTGGCACTTGTGAAATACTCATTCCAGCAATCTCCCAAATGTAAGAGAGAGTACTTGGCATTCCTGGAGGGGCGAGATGTAGAAAAGAAAATATTGCCTCCTGTTCCTGTCTTAACCCGTTGGAACACTTGGTTTGAAACCATTAAGTACCATTCACTGTATCTTCAGCACTTAAGAGACTTCTTCCAGGAGGAAGCTAGTGATTGCAACTCCATGAATTCGTTGAGAAAACTTTTCCAAGACTGGTTTACAGAGCTGCAGATTCACACAGCCTTCATCGCTGAAAACCACAATGATCTCATCAGCACAATAGAACTTCTACAAAGGAAAGACAAACCCTTGGCTGTTTCTGTATTCGATGCACTATATGGAATAAAACAGAGGTTTCAGATGGGTGTATCAAAAACGGAAGCATTTGGAGAAAGGACAGATGAATACTTAGCTACTCTTAGACCATGGGTTAAGCAGGAGCAGATTGCAATTTTCCAAAAAGCATTTGGAGTAGCCCTAAACAAAATGGCTAAACATATGGAAACAAACCCAGCCATAGGGTTCTTGAAAGCCTGCCACATTTTGAACCCCTACAACTTTCCTAAATTGAGTAGGGACTTACACACTACTCCAGTGACATTGGTGTATTTGAACTGCACAACAAAACTGCACTACAAAGGACTGGGAGATGTATGTTGGGCAGGACATAGGAGAGCTTCCAGACATAATGGACTTTAATGTTGGCCAGTACTGGATTTCAGTGCAGCCACAATTACCAGTACTAGCCAAAGCTGCTCTGCAAGCCATTTGGATACCTGTGTCGAGTGCCGATGTGGAGAGATCTTTCTTGGTCTACGGACAGATCCACACAGACCAAAGACGTAACCTGCTAGTAGACAATATGAGATTGCTATCCCAGCTTATGTACAATAAGTCAAAGGATTAGATTGGTGAACATTTTCTACTGACGTTTTGCACATTTTTTTAGTTATAGGGGTGTAAACCCTTTTAATAACTTTGTTAGCTTGTTTTCCATATTCCTTGTCATGTCGCATGTGTGTGTGTATATGTGTATATTTATATTTTATTTTAGTTCATGTGTTTTTCACTGTATATTTTTGGTCATACATACTGTATTGCACATTTTGCACATTTTCATTTAGGTTTTGTTTATGCACAGTTTTCCACATTTCCTGTACCTTTGCACATTTGACACTTCGAGTATTTGTATTTAAATTTTAGTTCACTTGTTTCAATATATATTCACTTTTCGACATTCTGCACATTTTCATTTAGATTTTGTTTTTGTTCACATTTTTCAGCTGTTGTATATTGTTTTTGATTTGCAATATTTGCACTCTTTATAAACTACCTTTCTTGAAATGGTGTACTTGCTTTTATTGACTTCATTAACATTTCTTGGGATGAGAACTTACGAGAAAGGTCATTTGGGCAGTAATTTAGTCTGCATTGTGTGGTGACTGGTGGCAGCCTCTAATGGCTAGTTCCTTTTAATTTATCCAAGTGTCCTGCAGTCTAATATTCTGTATTGTCACACCTGAGGGATGTGGGCTGCAGAGCTTTACCACCATGTTACTGACAACACAAAGGAAGGATGGAGGCCACAGTGCTGCCGCCATTGCACAGGAGGGACGAGGGCCACAGTGCTGCTCCTGCCATCACACTGGAGGGATGGGGGCTGCAGGGCTGCTGAAAATCAGACCAGAGGGAGGGATCCACAGTACTGCTGTCCCCATTGCATCAGAAGGATAGGGGGTATTAGTAGTCCTGTCATTATACAGGAGGGATAGGGGATGTAGTGCGTCTGCTGCCTTCACAAACTGTAGCTTCTAAAATAACTTGATAGCTACAAGTGCAGATATGCAACAGCAGATGTAGAAATGTGAAAATGCATGCAAGCAGAGTGAAAAAATGGTTAAATACAGGTTACAAATCCAACAGCAGTAAAAACTGATTTTGGACTTGCAGACACCGGTGACAATACCGGTTTTGCCAATCTGCAAAACGGAATTTGCCTTTTCTCAATCACGGTAAACCACTGTCCCTGGTAATGACCCAGATCGGTAAAATTTCCAACAGGGCGATATCCTTCATGAGGCCCTCTACCTTCCATTTCTCTGGCCATGTCTCCAAGAACCATTTTCCTTTTCAATAAGCCCCCATGCCCAACCCCCCAGCCACATCAATGTACAGTTCCAGGTCCATATTAAATACCCAGTCATCTTGCCAAAATGTCATCCCATTAAATTCCCTTAAAAATTGTCCCCATATCCCTAGGTCCTCATGAGTGCCCTTCTCTATGTCCACCCAGTTATTCGGCTCCGTAGCCCCTGTAGTTGCCCTGGCCAGACACCACATGAATGCCTGTCCCGGTCCTATTGCCCTGCAGGCAAAATTTAAATGCCCTAATAGCTGTTGTACCTGTTTCAACAGCACCCACCACCTTCTCCCCATGGCCTGTAGTAGCTGTTTCAACTGGTCCACTTTCTGATTCGGTAAGCAAAACATTTCCTTCTCTGCATCAATTTCTATGCCCAAGAATTCGATGCATTGGCTAGGCCCCTCTGTCTTGTCAGCAGTTAAAGGAATCCCCAGTTCTTGGCACATACCTTGGACACATGTCAACATGCATTCGGTCTCGCCCTCTCCCCTTCCTATCAGTAGGAAATCATCCAAATAGTGAATCACCCCAGTGTACCCATATCTCTTCTGAAATACCCACTGGAGCCAGCTGCTAAATAGCTTGAAAGTCGCACAAGCAATGGAGCAGCCCATTGGCATGGCCTTGTCGAAATAATATTCCCCTCCAACTTTGAAACTCAGTAACTCTCAATCTCCTGGGTGGACTGGTAGCAGCTGAAACATAACCTTGATGTCTGTCTTCAGTAGCCATGCTCCTCAGGTGGCCCTAATGAGTAGCACTGCCTCTGCTAGTGTGGCATAAGTGACTTTGCTATCCTCCTCCGTGATGCCATCATTTACCAATTCCCCTTCAGGAAAAGACAAATGATGTATCACCCGGAACTCACACAGCTGCTTTTTTGGCACTAAACCCAGGGGGGAGATCCTCAGGTCCTCCAAAGGCACTTCCTAAAAATGTCCTTCTACCCTCCCCACTAATATCTCTTTCTTTATTTTTTGACCTAACACATTCTCTTTCCCTGTTACTGACCTCAAATTCTTTGCCATCCTACTTGCCTTAGGGCCCTGGAAGCATAGTCTAAACCCTTCTCTTAAACCTTCTGTCAATGCCCTGGCTGCCTCCTTGTTGGGGTATTATTTTGCCCATTCCTCCAGCACTTCTTGTTTTATTGGGGTTGTTCCCATATGAACTTGTCCTTGCCAAGTACTACCTGCCCCTTTTCCTTGAGGACTACTGATTGTATCAATGACTATTGCAGGATAAATCATAAAACCCACCCACCAGGAATGCTATGTCTTCCCCTTGTTCATCTCTGTTCCCCTTTTCCCAGCACCACCACCATGTACTTTTTATTTATGCATTCTTTCTCATCGTATTTTGTTACAGCCTCTTTATTCACCAAGGCAAAGATGTCCACGTACTCTCCTTTCCAAATTTTTTCTTTCGTGACTAAGGGCACATGCTTGCCTATGCACATGCCTCGGGAGCCTATCTCCCTTGTGTCCTTGCCTTCCCATTGTGACGTTCCGGTCATGTTTTTCCCCTTCATGCTAGCCCTTTTTGATTTCAGTTAAAACCTTTTCAAACTGTCCTACTCTGTCCTCCCCCATAGCCCCCAGCATTTGCTTCACATATTCTTTAATACTACTACCCAGGTTAGAGGCGTCATTACCTGTTTTCGGGGCAGGTTCTGTGACAGGAGCTGGCCCTGTTGTAGCTGGTCCTGCTGGTGCATTTTTGTTAGTTGGAGGCACTGATGGACCTGGCTGCCAAGGCGGTCCCACCAGGTTCTCAGGTTGCAGTGGCATTGGGGCAGGCAGAGGTAAAGGAGTAGGCACAGGCATTGGGATCAGTGGCTGAGGCAAAGGGGCAGGCACCAGTGGGGGCAGGGTGGGTGCCCCAGGCTCCTCTGGTGCAGGACAAGCTGGGCCCCTCAGGGGCTTTTTATTGCCCTTGTCCTTCTTTCCCTTCCCTGCCTTCCGCTTTCCCCTTGCCTATCCTCCAGGCCATCTGCAAGCTCCCAAATCTTATTTGCCTTGTCCGCCAGGTCCACTATAGCCTGGTATGTGTCCTCTTTGGTCATTTTGCTTTTTCTTGGTGCCATTCTGAACAACTTGCAGTAATAGTGCTGTAAAATAAATTAAAAACTGTTAATCATCCTATAATACTCACACCATGTTATTACAGGGCCTACGAGAATCCTTCAATCTATATTGTCACCCCCCCAAGTGGTTGTTCTGTCCCCATTCCCCAAATGGCCTATGGCATGTGTTTCCAAAATTGCACCCGTGTACTGAGCCTGCATGAGGCCCTACCCCTTGCTACCATTGTATGGCCCTGGCGGGCTGCCCATATGTCCTCCAAATAGCCTCCCCTCCTGTTGTATATCCCTGACCTCTGGCAGCTCCCTTTCTGGCATTTTTGAAATAGCTCATGGTGTGCTTGCAAGTGTAGGCCTCCTTTTAGCAAAAGTTGTATCCTCCCTTATCCTCGGACATTAGTTGCTCAGGTCAACCAAACTCTAATTACCCCCGACTAGGTCTCCGATCAACTGTGCAGCTTCCATGGTATTAGTTACTCCCCTACCAGCCTGGGTACTGTGCCTAATTTCATTTTATTTTTTTTTACCAAAACTATTGCTTACCTGTATCCCACATATATACCCCTGCAGCAAACAAAACCTTAACAGCCAGGCACTTCCCCTGCTGTCCAGGGCCCCCTGTTACTACTGTGTTAGTGGCCACAATATAAAATGATCTTTTAAATGTTTTTTCTTAAAACCTCCAACCACATGGCTAAAACTCTGTCTCATACTTAGCCCTTCTATATGATCCCCCTCCATGCATTATTGCCCCCAATGGGGCCTTACACACTGATGGGGCCACATGGCCAGGCTCAAGCACGGTGGCCCGCTCTGCAGCCTTGCTTGCATTTGTAACCCATGCCCCCCCACAATCCTTAAACATACAAAAGAAAAAAAAAAGACTGAAAAGAAAACCCTTCTGTTATCTTGTGTGCTCTTTCCCAATTCCTTCCGGGAGTCACACGGTGTGCCACATGGCTCAGCCCTCCACCTTGGCAGCCCTTCGACAGCCCAAATCCCCCTCTGTTATGGGGAAGAAATCCCTTTCCTGGCTCCTGCTCCTGCCACTGCTCCCCTTTTTCAACCTGAATCCCAAGGTTGTTACCTGCCCCACCCAGAGGACATGGCTTGCAGTACCACTTACACCCCCCCGCCATTAATCCCAATCTGTGACAAATGCGCCCCCACTGGAAATGCATACACCTCTTCCATCCTTCTTGCACCCTTAATGTTGCAAATGGACTCCCCTCTGATGCGCCCTGCCAAACCGTCTTCCTCCATCCACCTGTTTTAGCCAGGCTCTCAAAGCCCATGGAGGCGCCTGCCCAGCAAACAACAAGCGGCTCCTATCCCCCCACTGTGTGCACTATGGCCTCCTTGATGAATACAAACCTGGGCTCTTAATCATTTAACGTTTCTTGTTTTAAGCTGGTGCCAGGTCATCACAAAACCGCCAATTACTCGGATTGCCTAACTTTGCTTATGAGGAAAAAAAGCCCCAGCACAATCAGAAATAAAACCTTTCCTGTCACACTGGTCACCCAGGAAGCCTACCAAAACAAATCAAGGCCCCCCCCAGTCTGTTTGGCGCCAAAACCACATATCCCACAACCTCCCAGAAGTCAATGGTCACAAACTGCTTAACTAGGAACAGCATAACAACAGAATATCTAAAATGTTTTATTACCTTGTACTCTCAGGTCACCCACACTTAATCAAGCTGGCAATATCTTACCATATTCTCCACAATTCCTCACCAGGCAGTCACTGTTCCACGGCTGGGGACCTAGCTTGTTAATTTTTTTTTTGTAAGTGTTACCAATAATCATCAGTGCAGCACCAGGCCAAATATATTAATGTTGGCCTACCCAAATCTGAATTACGCTTGTTAAATTAACAGATACTGCTTGCCAATCAGATGTGCTGACTAGTGAATTTTCTAGATGCAGCAAAATGTGAGGTCTGAACCTCTTGCAGCTGCTTTTTACCCCCGTAGCCCCCTCCCAACCCTACCCTTTTTCCAATCCAATTCTTTCTCTCATTCTCTCTCCCCAGCCTCTACCCTCCATGACCTCACTTGTGCAATCACCATCCCCCCCCCCGTTGCCTGCCACCAGGAAACTCCCATTAGCTATGGCCCGAGGGACAACAGGGCCTGCCCTTTTAAACTAACAAGCCTCATTGCCTGCATCATGGCTCTCTCTGCCTCTTCCTCAGCTTCCCTATTATATATTTCCCTGGCACATAATATATCATTTAGAAGATCCTGTTTACCAGAATTAATTTGTCTTCTTCTGCTTGAGGTAATTTTTTTCAGTTCCCTATTTTTTTTTATTTCTTTGTTTTTTCTTAAAAGTAGTATAAAAGATGAAACAACCTCTATGGTAGTCTTTCAAAGTATGCCATGCTAAGTTTACTTAAATCTTTTGTTGCATGTTTTGATCTTAAAATATTTATATGTCTTTATTAATCTTCTCCATAAATAGTGTCACTAAACATATTGTAATTACATCCAATTTCCAAATAAAGTCAGAATTCATATCTAAAAGTTATTTGGATAGATAAAAAGGGACATGATCTGATATTTCAATAGCATCATACTCTAATCTCTTAATTTTGTGAAATAAAATGTTGGAAATTAGAGCAAAGTTGATTCTAGAATAAGTGTTACAGCATGTACAGGGGAGTACAGTAGTATGAATATTTCCATAAGTCCTTAAATTTGGTACAGCATGGATCAACCATGGCTAAATCCTCCATAAAACTTGAGATACATTTACAGTTTTGGTTTTCCAATCTTTACATGACGAGTGATCCAGATTTTTTAATGCACTGTTGAAATCACCTCCCACAATATGCGGGGTTAGAAATTGTGAGCATTAAAAAAAATGACAACAAAGTGTGGGTACTCCTCATTCTGTGCGTACACATAAGTCAGTGAAAAAACTAGCAGAGATATTATCAGAAATGTTTAGTGAGTCTCTGAACACAGGAGAGGTCCCAGAAGATGGGAGAAGGGCTCATGTGATCACTCTCCACAACAGTGGTAGCAGGGAGGAGGCAGGGAACTACAGACCAGTCTGTCTTACCTCAGTAGTGGGCAAGATTATGGAGGCACTCCTTAAGGAAAGGATAGTGCAACACCTGGAATCCATAGAAGCACAGGATCCAAGACAGCATGAGTTTACAACAGGAATGCCCTATCAAACTAATCTCATAAATTTCTTTGACTGGGTAACCAGAGTGGTGGACCAAGGGGGTGCAGTTGATGTTGCGTACCTTGACTTCAGCAAAGCTTTTGATACTGTTCCACATAGAATATTGATTAATAAGATGGATAGGCTGGAGTGGGTCAGACGTTGGTCAATTGGGTGGCAAACTGGTTGACGGGCGGAAAACTGAGAGTGGTGGTAAATGGTATACCATCAGAAGAGATGCTAGTAACAAGTGGGGTACCTCAGGGATCAATCCTTTGGCCAGTCCTCTTCAATAGCTTCATCAGTGACATTGCAGATGGACTGGAGGGTAAGGTTTGTCTGTTTGCAGATGACACCAAGATCTGTAACAGAGTATATGATCCAGATGGGGTAGGTAGAATAAGAAGAGATTTGGATAAACTGGCAAAATGGTCAGTAGAGTAGCAACTGGGGTTTAACACAAAGAAGTGCAAGATCATGCACATTAGGAAGAGAAACCCAGAAGCCACCTATAGGTTGGGAGGAGAGTTTTGGTAATCACAAGGGAAGAAAGAGACTTGGGCATCATCATCACAGAGGACATAAAATCATCCAAGCAGACCACTAAAGCAGGAGGTAAGGCTAGGGGGATGTTGGGGTGCATTAGCAGAGGTATCACGAGTTGTAAGAGGTAGGTAATAATCTCTCTTTACAAAACACTGGTTAGGCCCAATCTGGGATACTACATGCAGTACTGGAGCCCACACCTCAAAAGGACATTAACAAAATGGAAGCAGTCCAGAGAAGAACAACCAAAATGGTGCAGAAACTGCATCAGAAAACATATGAGGACAGATTAAAGGAGCTTAATAAGTATACCCTAGAGCAAAGGAGGGAGAGAGGTGATATGATGGAAACATTCAAACACCTTAAGGGCATTAGCAAGGTGAAAGAGTCTAACATGTTTCAGTATAAGAAAAATAGAAGGATAAGAGGACACAGCAAGAGATTAGAGGGAGGCCGATTAAGGGATAATGTGAGGAAGTTCTTTTTCACAGAAAGGGTGGTGGATACATGGAACAGCCTACCCCAGGAAGTGGCAGAAATGAATACAGTGCAGACCTTCAAACAGCCATGGGATAGGTATAAGGGAGCAATACAGATGAGTATGACTAGATAGGCCATTGACAGAGTAAAGGCCTATGGCACATTCATTAGGTAGAAAAAAAAATGGGCAGACTGGATGGGCCTTGCGGTCCTTATTTGCTGTCAGCTTCTATGTTTCTATGAAAACTAGTGTTTAGAACCTCTGCTTTTCAACTGAACGTATCTACCTTCTGGTTCTAATATGTATTCTGGTATTTCTAATTGAAGAGAATGTTTAAAGATTATTGCCACCCCTCACAGAGTTTGAGTACGATGCATGGATTCTGATTCCCTGAAATGAGCTGCTTATATACTTAATGTCTGCATTGGAAAACTGGGTTTTTGTAAAATAATACAGTTTAGATGACTTTCTTTGGCAACATTCTTTTTTTTCATTTTTATCATATCACGAGCCCCCTTGACATTCCAGATCATACAACATTTATTTTATTATTCACAAACTATGGAGAAATGGATGTGAAAAAAGGAGAGCAAAGAAAAGAAATAATTTGCACCTTAGCACTTTCACCAGCTGCCCCCTTGGAAGAAAGTCCATTCTCATTAAGTTTACCTTTAGATTTTGTTTTGCCATATTTTTTTTGAGCAATAATCAAGGTACAATGACTATCTGTGTCAAGCCACCTAAAATAATTTACAAAGTGACCTTTAGCTGGCCTGATATGTAACTTCAGAGAATCCCAAACCCAGCCATGAACCCTATTATAGATCAAAGAAGAATAAGTAAATAAAAATGAAAACAAAAGAGAAATAGAAATCCCCCTTACCCCTATCTCTGTCCTAGACTGAACCTTACATCTATCCTTTCCCCGACTAAGTCCCATCCACATCCCTAAAACCAAAGTGCTACTCTTGTTCCCCCTAGCCCAGGCACCCCACTACTTTATGCCTGCAAAGATGACCTAGTACAAGTGCTTCTAGATGTGTTTAGTGATACCACACAGCCTTGTAGCATCTCAATCTAGCCAGTGACAGGGTTTGGATAAGACCATGCCCCATTTGTTATGTAGAGATAGTTAAAAAAAAAATACAAGATCTAAGGCAGGATTCTCAAAGCCTTCAGAAGGTGCAAAACCTTCCCTAAGTTCCCAAATCTTCCTCAGCTATGGAAAAAAAGGGGAGATTGCTCCAAATTCTATTCACAGAAACCTCCGCAGCTACGGAAAATAACGCAATGGACAGTGGAAAAAAGTGCAGCTGCAGAAGTCCCTGAGGACAAAAAGGTGTGAGATAAGTAAGGCACAGCCCCTGAAAGGCTATTCACAGCCAGTTTATTTCTGCAGTTGAGGAAAGAATGTTACACACAGTGAAATGAGGTATAACTCTCCCTCAGCACACTGCAGTAGTGCCCCAGCAATTGTAATCAAGTAAGGTGGAGGTGAACCACAGGTATCAGTATCTCAGACAGTATAGCAGTTGCAGATGTTACAGCACCAAAAGCACACATTGCCATGATATGGCAACAGGCAACAACCATTAGACCCAGTGCAGCCCATGACAGAGCCCCACAGGCAGTAGAGCCTGACCAGCCAGCTGCGTGTGCTACCCCCACAGGCCACAGGAACACCTCAGGGAGGGACGATCAGCAGGGACAGTCGGCCACTGTGGTGCCAGGGCATCGCTGGAACCTGTGGTGCTGCTGTCGTCCCAGTTGGGGACTGGTTGCAGTTCTGTGTGTGTGCTGTCAGCCTCATATTTTAGCAGCACTGTTACAGTCTGCTGCTTCAGCTATTGTCGTTTCCTATTGCTGTGCCTTCTCCGATCCGCAGCTGTGGATTTGCAGCACTTGCGAAAGTCCTGTGGCAGCTAAATTGCCGTGCCTGTGGCACTTTTTGCCGAAATCTGCAGCTGCACTGGTTTTCTTTCAGAATACAGCGCAACTGCATTTTCGCACTGCAGCAAGCCTTTTTACCACAGCTGTGGGAATTTCAGCTTTCTTTGTGAATCCTGCCACTAGTCTGTCATTTCATATTTTGCCATTTGTCTATCTTTTGCCTGTCTGATTGCACAATCAGATTTTCATTGTGGCATAAAGGCAATGACCACTCTTTTTCCCATTGTTTCTCTGTGGTTAAAATAAAGAGATAGATAGCTAGATAGATAGATAGATAGATACATAGATAGATAGATAGATAGGTAGATAGATAGACAGACAGACAGACAGACATACTGTAGATAGACATTCTTTGCAAAAAAACTCAGTGCATCAGTTAGGGTTGCTATTAAAGCAACAAAGGTATGAAAATGTAATGTTATGGTTTTCAACCATAACTCTGCATTCCCCCCAAGCAGTCAAAGGGTTCAAGGCAACACAGGAAACTACAGACATCCATCATCAGGTAACATAAACAACATACAACTCTTTCCACATGAAACAAGAGACATTCATCATTATGGTTCAGCACTTCTGTAGCCACTGATATACATGCACAGTCACACACCACCTGTGAAATGCAGTAAAAAGTTTCTATAGGATCACATTGTAAATTGTAAAAAGGAATAACACATGACAGGGTGTGCAGTAATGCTAAATTACCACATGCCCCAGGTGAGCTGTGAGGCATAAGGCACAGCTGGTTGCCTTCAACCACCTGGGAAGTGTGCTATATGTAAGCAATAACACATGGCAGGGTTTGTGGCAATGCTAAATTGCTACACGCCCCAGGTGGGTTGTGAGGCACAAGCTGCAACTGGCTGCCTTCAACCACCTGGGAAGTGTGGTGTTTGATTCTCATACGATCACATGATAAATCTGAAGTGACCAATACCACACGGCAGGCTGTACGGCAATAAGAGGTGTGCGAAAAAAACTTCCACTGGTGGAATTTCTGTGAAAGTCGGACTTTCGTGTCTGTGAAATTTCAGAAACCAAATTAGCAACTTTCATAGAAATTCTGACTTAGAATGGCTGAATAAAGATATGAATTGTGGATTATTGTATTAAACTGCAGAAAACAAATTTCACAGAATAACACCGTCAGTGGTCAGTTCTGCACATTTTTTTTTCCACTGTTTAATACAATAATCAGCAATTCATACATTTATTCTGCAGTTTAATGAGTCACTGAACTGTGGAATGTATGTATGAATTGTGGATTAATGTATTAAAGTGGGGGAAAACAAGTCTGCACAACTGATCTCTGAACTGCAGAATAATTACATGTATTGTGGAATAATCCACTAAACTGTGCAATAAAATTCCTCAGAACTATTATTCCTCAATTCATGTGTATTATTCCAGAGTTCAGCCAAAACATCTGTGGGAAAAGGGTGAAAATCCACCAAATACAATCAGAAATTCCAGTCTCACTAATGGTGGAAATTCGAAAAAATTTTGTGAAATTTCCAAAATTTCACTAAAGTTCCACAAAAAGCAGAATTCACAACTTTCACCCACATCTAGCAGCAATAATTAATTGCTAGAAGATCCAGGTGGGTTGTGAGACACGAGGCACAGCCAAGTGCCTTCAACCACATAGGAAGTGTAATATAAAATTCCCATAGGATCACTTTGTAAATTGTAAGTAAGCAATAGCACATGGCAGGGTGTGTGGAAATGCTCAATTGCTGCATGCCCCATAAGGGTTGTGAGGCACAAGGCACAGCTGAGTGCCTTCAACCACCTGGAAAGTGTGATATAAAATACCCATAGGATCACATTGTAAATTGCACACAACAGGGTGTGCAGTAATGCTAAATTACTGCATGCTTCAGGTGGGTTGAGAGGCATAAGGCACAGCCGAGTGCCATCAACCACATGGGAAGTGAAAATATCTTCACTCAGGTGCTGAAGGCACCTATGAGCAACAGAAGCATAGGCCCTGAAGGTCCCTGTGCTTCCATGTCCACATGAATGATTGCATGTAGGTGCTGAATGTCTTCAACCACCTGTGGCATGTATCTATGGTTGCAGAAGCGCTGTACCATGACGATGGATATCTCTTGTGTCATGTGGAAAGAGTTGTATGTTGTTTGTCTTACCTGATGATGGATGCTTGTGTTGCCTTGCCCCCTTTGGCTGCTTTGGGGGAATGCAATGTTAGGGGTGGAAACTCTAACATCCTATTTCCATACTTTTGTTGCTTTAATTGCAACCCTTATTGATACATTAACAGAGTTTTTAGCAAAGAACGTTTTTATTTTTTTGAGTTTGTATAATCAAATACTTGTTCACCTCTAGGCCCTGCACTTGCATTTGTAGCAGAACAGCAACTAAATTATCAGTATAGCCTTCTTATCACCCTAGTACTGAACATTTTCAAATCCCTGCCGAAACATTATTTTGTGCCACCGGAATGTCATTCCATGCCACAGGTGCAAATACACAGTGTTGACAGGATTTAAAAAATGACAGCTGACACATTCATGAGGTGGTGTAAAAAAATTGCTATGTTGAAAATTTTTAGTCAAAATATTTTAAATTACCGAAGTTACGAGAGAGTGTAGGAAAATTTAAATGGATTCACATAACTTTGCCATTGTTACATATTTTGCCCCCATATTTTTAACATCACCTTCTTATGACCTCTCCTCATGAACAAGGGTGGTGAAAATTTTAAATTCCCACCCAAAAGGTGATTTTGCCAAGCAACCTCAAAATCACCTTTTGGGCCAGATTTACATAATTCCACCAACATTGGTCATGAGGTGGGGTCCCAAAAAGACTGTGTTAAAAACTTGAGCTCAAAATATGTAAAAATGACAAAGTTATGCCACAAACTTGAAAATCCCATTGAAATACACTGAACCGCAATTACCTTACTTTCTCATATAGCAGTCACCATTTCTAGCAGCAAGACATGTCTTCAGTCAGAGACTGGATCTTCACCATAGGACCTGTTCAGGTGAGTGAGGATGTGTGGGGGATGTGGAGGTGCGGGGTGGTAGATGCTGAGGGGGAAGTTGGGATGGGGAGGTCAGATCACCTACGGACCATTTTCCTTTTTACAGGTTGTAAAATATGAAGGACCATTTTCTTTATTACAGCAGTATGGTGATCGGGGGGGGTGCCACTAGACACTAGGGAAAGACAAACTTTAAACAGGGACAGCAAATGGAGGGTGGGAGTGCTGCTAGACACCAGAGAAACAAATACAATTATTATGGGGACAGTGATCAGTGGGGGGATTCCACTAGACACCATGGAAAACATAAAAAATATGGGAAAAGCCAGGGTTGGACTGGGTACCAAGGAATCCACCTGGAAATTGAGTTAAAGGGTCCTGGGTACCAATATGCTGACAGGGGCATGCTGTAGCATACAATCCCCCCATGACCCACCTTGGAGGTAAGCCAGGCAGGAGGACGCAGCAGAGGTAAGTCCCATAGAAGGCAAGTGATAATAATGCATTTTACTTCAATATTGTCCTGTAGTGGCATATAAATATATACTGTATTAAAAAAATAAAGAAAAATCTGCAGTGTCAGAGCAATTATTTCACTTTTT
Organism: Neoceratodus forsteri; assembly: GCA_016271365.2. Lineage (NCBI taxonomy): Eukaryota > Metazoa > Chordata > Ceratodontiformes > Ceratodontidae > Neoceratodus > Neoceratodus forsteri. The sequence goes on from CM028131.1 coordinate 827,186,605, forward strand.
CCTCTGATTGTTTCCTCCTTTTCCTTGTTAAGTTTGTGCAGCTGTCATAAATAATCTTTAGCTTTGGGTTTTCTCCCTTCTTGTCTTGGTTTCATCTTTCTTCAGTCCTCCCAGCTTCATTTCATTACAGAGGACGATAGAGGAGGAACAGGTAATCTTCAGTTTAAGTGGCAGAGAAATAAACAGAACTAGAAATTGAAGTACTTAAGAAGGGACTTTCCTTCTCCCCAACATGTGATTTTGATGCATTTCAGCTAAAGACTGATTTACAAAAATGTTACTGGAAGTTAAGATTGGCCGATTGGTTTGGTAACAGAACAGAGGAACCAGAAAACAGAAGACAAGCCTTGAAGAAAGCATTGGGAATTAGATCCACTTTTAATCCACCTAGAGGGCCTAACTCGACAGAAACTTACATTCAAGTAGTAGAATGAGAAATTTAGAAAAATTTGTACAGAGTCAAATAAGAGACCACGATAGGATAGTTTAAAAAGGGCCAAAAAGGAGACCTTGAGAAAACTTGACAGAGATGAGAGTATTGTCATAAAAGCAGCAGACAAGGGGGGAGGAGTAGTTCTTTGGAGATATGAGGACTACAAAGATGAATGTCTTAGACAATTAATTGATAAGGAAAAATACCGACTGATAGAAAGAGATACCACAGATGAGATTAAGAGTGAAATAATAGAACTCATCAACATTGGAGTAGATATGGGGTGGCTAGCAGAGGAGGAAGGTAATATGCTTATTAAGTATAGTCCTAGAACCCCACTCTTTTACATACCCCCAAAAGATACATAAGGACCAATATAAACCTCCAGGATGACCCATTGTTTTGGGCTTGAATTCCATATTAGAACCTTTATCAAAATATGTAAACTATTATATTCAGTCATAAATTGAGAAAATACCCACATATATTAAAGACTCAGGACATCTAATCCAATTGCTAGAAGATATCAATGACCAAAACTAGGAATGGGACAATGTGATCTTAGTTACATTTCATATAAAAGATCTTTACATTAGTATACTGCATACAGAGGGCCTTGAGGGGCTGCAAGGAGCCTTAAATAGGAGAGAAGATAAACATCCCCCAAGTGAGTATTTGATGCAGTTGGCAGAGATGGTTTAATGTAAAGAAGTGCAAAATAATGCATCTGGTAGAGGGACCCCTAGGGAGAGCTATAGGTTGGGGGAGAGGAGCTGACTGTCACCAAGGAGGAAAGGGACCTAGAGTTATTCTCTCTGATGACCTTAAGGTATTAAAGCAGTGTACAAAGGCAGCAGGGAAGGCCAGTGGTATGCTGGGGTGCATGGGCAGTGGTATCACAAGCAGGAAGTGGGAGGTGGTGATGCCATTGTATAAAACATTGGTAAGGCCTCACCTGGAGCACTGCATGCAGTTCTGGAGACCACTCATGTGCAAGGACATAGATGAGGTACATACTATCCAGAGAAAGGCAACAAAGATGGTGCAGGGCTTACACCACAAAACATATGAGGAGAGGCTAAGGGACCTCAAATATGTACTCACTGAAGGAGAGGAGACAGAGGGGGGACATGATTGAAATTTTCAAGTACCTTAAGGGCATAAACAAGGTGCAGGTGGGGGATCTTTTCCAATGTAGAAAAGTACTAGAACAAGGGGGCACAATATGAAATTGGAGGGGGGTAGATTAAGAGGTAAGTTTTTCTATACAGAAAGGGTAGTCGACACATGGAATAGTCAACACATGGAATACTCTGCCACAGGAGGTAATTGGGGCAAGTACAGTGGAGGGGTTTAAGCATGCTTGGGACAGGCACAAGGGAAGCCTGAGAGGGGAGGGAGTGATGACAAGGCATTGATCACATAGGATCAGTGGCCACATACAGTGTATAGGGCCTACGGGCAGACTGGATGGGCCTAGAGGTCTTTATCTGCCAACAATTTCTATGTTTCTATGTTATTGAAAAAACTTTTTTCTATTTGAAGATAGTTACTATCTACAAGTGAGGGGAACTGTGATGGGAACACTATGGCCCCACTGTATGCAAACTTGTTCATGTGGGAGTCTGAAAAAAAACATGTTTTAAACATTGCCAGTAATCCTTACTTCCAAAACATTTTGTTTTGGAGGCATTTTATTGACAACATTTTCATGATGTGGAATGGAAGCAGGGTAGATTTGGAGAAATTTGAAATGTATTTGAACAGTAGAAATAGATCATTACAATTTACAATGGTAGCAGATCATAGACATGTTCCATTTCTTGATTTGGACATTTATAAGACAGAAACAGGTTTGGTTACCACTTTATATCAAAAGCCAACTGACAGAAACACCACATTACACTTTATAAGCTTTCATAATCCAATTCTTAAGAAAAGCATACTGAAAGCTTAAATAATGAGAGCCAGATGAAACTGCAGTGAGGAGATGAGTATCTAAAGGAGGCTGGGGACATGGCTCAAAGGTTTATCCATAGAGGGTATAAGATGTCTTTTGCTCAAAAGGCACAAAAAGAAGTTAAGAATACATGTAGAGAAACATTGCTTACAGGAGATAAAAAAAGAGACACAGATATGGGCCCAGATATTCAAAAGGGTTGCGCCATGAGTAATAGGGTTGCGCCAGCTCAAGTCCAAAAATGCACCATTCTGTGATATTCAGCGGGAGGCAGTTGCACCCCACAAATCACGCTGAGCAACAGCGCAATGATAATGAATGTATGTGCAACTGAAGGGGGAGGAACCATGCATAAATGGCACAGTGTGATATTCAACAACATGCACCATGCGTAATAGGGGAACAAGCGGAAGTTGAGCCATAGCGGAAATGAGCCAAAATAAAAAGGAACAAGGGAGAGGCACAAGAACACTACAGGGAAGTGACAAGTTGCTGAAGTATAGCCAGCCACACAGGCAACACACACACACAACAGGGCAGGACAGTGAAAGGGCACCTGGAACCCACAGGCTCAGGGGAAGGTGTGGGGAGCCACAGTGCAGAAGGGGGAAGTGCCACACAGCAGTGAGGCCAGCACAGTCAGGTGTTCCCGGTGGAGGGGAAGTAGCAGCCAGGACAGTGGGGGGAACACAGAAACAGCTGCCAGAGGGGTGAACACAAGCCAGGGACATGGCCAGTGCCACCGTCAAGATAAAGGCAGTAATGAGGAGGATGAGAAGGTGGACAGCAGGGGGCATGGCCGTGGAAGGGCCTGTCGGCAGTATGTCCCCAACAGGCAGTACCGAGCCCGCACCAGCTTCAAGCTGTATAGTGATATGGAGATCGTAGGCCAGTACCACCTGAATTGGGCAATTCTGAGGTGGCTCTGTGAGCTGTGCAGTGATGTGATGCAGGCACCACATGATGGAGCCATGCTCTGTCAGTGGAGACTAAAGTGACAGCTTGCATGTGTTTGCTCACCACTGGTACCTTCCAGAGACCAACAGGGGACACCACAGGCATAACACTGTCTACACACACACCTTTGGTACTGTAGATGTCCACCACACCACATGACCACAGTGCCTGTGCTTAGGAAGTGTGTTTTTTACATCTTTGACAGCCTACACAGTAGGTGACACTCTGTAGTGAAATCAACAGTGATGTCAGGCTCTTCCCAGCTTGCAGCAGTATTTAAACTGCATGGATCAGAGCGCCAGCGTCTTAAAACATGGAGAGCTGCTGGAAGCTACGATGCTCAGAAAAGATGCTACAAATAAGTTCACTATGCTTTGGAAGGTCTTTAAAACATTTTTAAGAAGCTAGGAATAGTAAATACATTGAGAAGTTTAATCTATTTCCTATTTCATTCCATTGCCACAGATAACATAATGCCGCAGAAACTTTAAAGAGTTCTACAAGCAGTATCTTAAATTCGGTGAGAGCTCTAAATAGAAGATTTGAATGATATTGGAGAAGCATGAAGATTTTGAAAATAGGATAAATGAGAATGGATATTGATGGAATGTTTTAAGTAATCTTTGAAGCATGAATTAATAAATTAATAAGTTTGGTTGTGAAAGAACATTATTATGGCATGAGAAATATTTGAGAATGAAAAACATAATATTATGAATTTGTAGCTTCCTCTCAATAATAAGAGTTGTAAAGGTTTACCCCTTTCTTAGAAGTATCTCAAAAAAGCTATTTAACAAGATTAAGGTTTTTAACCCTAGGTGGGGCGCAAACTGCTGTTTACACACACTCCTCTGACATTGTAGACCTCCACTCAACCAGATGGCCATAGGTCTTTTCCTTGGAGAGTGTGTTCTAGACATCCTTGACAGCCTACACAGCAGGTGGAACTGTGTAGGGACATCATAGGTGATGTCAGGCTCCCCCTACCCTGCAGTGATATTTAAACTGTATGATTTCCAGTAAGACTGGTTTTACATATAGAGAATTGCTGGAAGATACATTACATAGAAAATATTCTTGTGAGTAGGTTAAAAGTGAGTAGCAAAATTATAAGACTAATTAAAATTATTAGTTTATAGATATATGAGATGCTGAATTTGTTTCCCGCTTCCTTTCATTATAATAGGAAACTTTTAAAAAAATGGAACATTGAAAAGTACACCATAAGGAACTTTAGAGTGATGTATAAGCAAAGTTTTACACCTGGTGAGAGTTTTGTATATAAAAATCACATGAGAATACAGTAAGTCTTAATTAGATTTTTGTAAAAGTGTAAATTTAGATACATATTTTTGGATATGGTGGTCAACCTTGTGTAACTGTTGCAGATCTGGAGATAAATATAGAACAGTGTAATGCCCTGTTGGCAAGAACTGAAATAAAAGGAAAAGGCAAATGTTAAAGAAAAGGTGAGAAAAATAAGACACTAGAGTGTTCATTATATAATGAGATTTAGTGGAAATTGATCATATGAAAACTTTTTTTATTATATTATAAAGAGGAATTGATACGAACAAAAAGTCTGGTGATTACATTGAACGTAAATGATTACATTAATATAGAAAAGTGGACCTGTTTGTAACTGAGACACACAGTTGTGGTAATCAGGGTAATTGACTGTTTTCTTTTTTTTTTTTTTGTGGGCACTTTTTCCCACAGGTCACCAGTCTGCTTACCTCACACTTCCAGGCATCCTCCTGAGTTTTTTTTTTTTTGCCTGCCACCGTCCCCAGGACCCCCGGCTCTATGTCTGGGCCCGCGGCATACCCCCGAGGCTTGCCCCCCATGCCAGGGAGGTGGAGAGCTCCCCTCGCACTCTCGTACCAGGACCAGATCCAGTACAGCTGCGCACCCTTGGCACAGAGCAAGTCCTCCTCAGAGACGGCCGTCAAGCCTCCACGACTGCTGCCCGTATTTTTCCATTTTCTCCCCTGTGGACATCTGTGGTGTGCAATGACACCAAGGGACAGGAGCATGCATGCTACTGCATGTGCCTCTTCCCAGTGTCTGTCACAGCATGTCCCCCCACTCTGCCCATGGTCTGCAGTTGCCCCCAGCCATCGCAAGAGGCCACTAGGCCACTGGGGCATTCCACCCCCCCTTCCCCGGAGAAGGAGAGCAGTAAGACGGATGCCCGATCTTTCTCCTCCCCTGCTGACCACCGATGACCTAGGCTCACTCTTGAACCCAGGTTGCCAGCGTGGTGTGAGGTGTGGTGTCCAGCACCTCAAACCTCACCGCCACCAGGCCGGCATAATTGACTGTTTTCAAATGAGTATGATTTTATTTGTAAAACTATGTTTATATGATCTACCTAGGTAAAACATGAGGTGCTGAAGAAGTGAAGTGTTCACAAAATGTTCCTCCCTCTACCAATGTTTTGAAATACTAAACATACTATATTGCTACAAGCATTGTCAGAGTGGAGTTCATCACAGCTTTATTAGTTTGGGATTCATTTTCTGCCTAACAGTTTTGCTTACTTGACTGAGCTCTTGCTTTATTTTTGTTTTTTATTATTCATAGCCCCCAGCAGACACCAGGGCTGCCCCTATCTAGGTGGCCACATTGCAGCCCTGTTTGCAGCATCTCTAGTATTTACTCCCACTCTTCCATATACACCAAGGTCCTCCTTTTCAACCACATGGGTCACTTTTGAATGTGTGCCTCCCCAGGCCAAGAATCACTGTCATCTGCACCCCCTCCACCATGAACTGAGGGCCAGACAGTAGATGAAACTGGGATTGCCTCTTAATGTGCTACCACCAAGCACCATCAGGTGAACCTGGCAAGCCTTTTCTGTATACAGTAGTCTTCCTACTTCTAAGGTGGCCAGGGCTGGACCTTCCGCTGCACTAACCATTTTCATATTCCATATTATGAGGGATAGCCCCAATTTTAATCCTCAGAAAATCTCTATCCCATATGGAAAAAGTTCTGCTAACACAAAAAATGTGCCTTAAGCACATACTTTAAAAAAAAAATTAATGGCATATGGCAGCAAAGCTCTCTCATCCCCCAGCAGGTGGGTGGACTGTTGACAACTATGCTTTCAGCCAAGTGTCCTCCTGATTGGTTCATTTGCATCCCTCCCACCTCCCAGAATTTTTCTAAGCTACCTGCAGTGTCCTTCTACAGGTGGGTGGCTAAGGCGTCACACCATAGGATGCACTGTGACAGCAGAGTGGGCATTCCCCTTCCCCTAGGTCAAAGCATGGCATGTTTGCATCACATACCAGATCACAATAGGTCAAAACGGACAAGTTAGGAACAAGGTTTGATCCTGGCTATCCCTTGTGGTAGAGCAGCACCAGCTGGCAAGAACAAAATTTGCTAAAACACAACATGGCATATTTCTCCAATACTTTGTAAGGGTTTGACTGCCCAGTGATTAAGGGTCTGGTTACCCAAATTGCATGCCATCCAGTCAAGCAAGGACATTAAATGCACATTTCCTTATTAAATAATATGTGTTGTATATTGTTAATTGTTTCTCTGTTATTTTACAGTGACTCTGATGTTTTGCAACCTAAGGCTTCTTCTGAGGGATTATTTTTAACGTCTTATTGTGACCATAGTTTCCATTTGGCACATACTGGTATGCTTTTGCTGTTTTTCATTAAAAAAGTTCCTGACTTGCAGCAGATCTCCAGCAATGGTATCTACATACTGAACCCATAGAGGACATTTTCTAAAAATAGAAATTAAGTACTTGAGCCAAATATGATAACTTAGCAATCTGCAAACAAGTAAATAAGCTGCAAGTCAGGAACATTTTGAATATAAAACAGAAGTGCAACATTCAGATTTTTGTGTTCTAAACAGTTTCTCACAAATGAGTCAGGCTCTTTTCTATGAATGAATGAAGTAGTTACTGTACGGAACAAAGGAAATAAAAAAGGCTCTCACCACTGTCCCTCAACAGAACACACGATGACTGGATCTCTTGGTCCAAAACTGAACTTTAGTTTTGGATAACTTTTACTACCACTGCCTAATGACTAAACATATGGTTGCCCTGGTTCCTAACTGGTTCTAGAAGCTGCAGTAAATAAATATACAGAGGTCAATTTTAACATTAGTTTACTGGCCCTGGGCATAGTGCAAACTGCCTGAGGCCAGTGTAACTTCCCCCCGACTTTTCTGTTCAGGCTAGTGTAATTAAAAAAACATCCCCCACACCCATCTCAGGCCCACCACCCCAAACTCACTCCACAACTTCACAAGTATTAGAGAGAGAGAGAGAGAGAGAGAGAGAAGAAAGGCGCTACAATCCCATCTTAGAAGTCTTTACCGCTTAGAAGCTCAATGCCAGAGGTCTCTCACTCAGGCTATATCGTAGCACTAGTGGGACAGACTGCCGGCATTCATGCCCGGCAGTAAGATTGCTAAAATTGCATCAGTTATGCACTGCTTGAGAACATTAACACTGATACTTGCCCACCTTGAGGGGAGGTGGGTATTTGACTAAGGAGATGTGGGTGAGGAAGGTGGTAGGGCTAAGACTGCTAAAACAGAATCAGTTGTGCACTGCTTCAGGACTTTAATACTGATACTTGCCACCTGGGGGAGTGAGTATTTGACTAAGGGGACATGAGTGAGGAAGATGACAGGACTGAGACTGGTGGAGAAAGGGTGTTAATTACTGTAGTTTTTTTGTTTGTTTGTTTCTGTATTGCATTTGTGAGACTTAAACAGTAGTTGGCTGAGGAGATGAGAGCAGGTTTGTGCCAAATTCCATCAGGGACCAGGGTCATGGGGTTAGGGTGCTCTGGTGGGTGGAGCGGTGCCATAGGACACCACAGAGAATACTTGAGGATGGAGAGAGAAAGGGGTGCCACTGGACACAAGGGAGAAGCAAAAGGAAGAGAGGGAAAAAGGTACCACTAGACACAGGGGAGAATTTATGTGGAAGAAGAGAGGAAATCACTTCCACTGGACAATAGGGAGGGTCTATGGGGAGAGGGAGGGGGTGCTTGTCAACACCAAAAAAACCTAAGAGGATGGGGGGAGAGAGAGAGAGAGAGAGAGACTGCCACTGGCAACCAGCGAGTGGTTAGTAAGGAATGAGGAGAGGGAACCCACCCATGACCTCCATTATAAATTAGGCACAATGTAAATGGGGGGGGGCAGTGAAATTAGGTACCACTTTCCCTGTTGTACTACTGGGAAAGAAGTTAAGCATGTCCCCAGAATATATATTCTTTAGAAAAAAGAAACTTGCTTTGTGGATCTCTGGTTTGACTGAATTAGCAGGCTGCCATCTCCAGAGATAAATTACTGCAGAGCACTCTACTGCATCTTGTGTTACAAAATATTTATTGGACATCCTTCTAATACTTAATAAATTACAGTCTGTTCCTCTTAAAAGGTGCACAATCATGGTTGCCATAACAGCAAACTAATGCACTAGAAACTCACACTAATCCTGATCTCTTCCTTTTATGGTATTTAAGGAGTTTAAGGTGTGATAGACCTCTGAGTAGGAAATGGGGGGAAGTTGAAGCCTGCAGAATGGGATGGGGTGTAAGGGGGAGGGTGAGTTAGGGAGCGGGCAGGATGTGAAGTATTTGTTGGAAATGGATGCCATTGTTGGGGATCGGAGATTGACGCATCATTTACAGTGAGGGTAGGGGAGGTGGCAGGGGTGGAGGATTGAAGGGGAACTTGATAGTAGACCAGAAGGAGGATTGGTTGGGGTTATGGGAGAGGTGAGATTTGCAGTGATTCAATTTGGCTTGGCAGATTGCTTTGGTGCACATGTTGCTGAGTGTGCAGTATTCCTGAAGGCTAGGGGAAGAACCACAAGTTTTGAAGAGGGACCAGGCACGGTCTCTAGCTTTACAAAGGGAGAGAGTGTCAGGTGTAATCCATGGGAGATTTTGCCACCTTACCTGGGATGTGTGGAGGGGAGTGTGACAGTCCCAGATCGAGGTCAGGGAGGAGTAGAAGTGTTGGAGGGCAATGTTAACATCAGTGGCTGAAAGAACAGAGGTCCAGTCAGTGGAGTGAAGGTCATGAAGAAGGAGGTCGGGGGATATAATCTTGAGTGCACGGTAGGCGATGTATTTGGGGGGGCAAGTGGGAGAGGTGAGCCCATCTGACACAATAGGTAATTCAGTGGTAACTTATTGCATCAGGAAGGACTCTGGCTGATGAGATGTCATGGGCATGAGAGGAGAGGATCCAATCAATAAGGGTGTAGTTGGAGGAGTGGGGGTTGAGATGGGTATGATCAGAGATAAGCTGGGTAAGATTGAGAGCTTTAATAGAGTGCATTGTGGAACTGGAAGAGGGAAACAGCCAGTTAACATAGAAGTCTCCCAGCATCAGTAGTTCATCAGCTGAAGAGAGGAAGGTGATGATGTGGATACAGGAAGAGGTGAGGTACTCAGGGAAGAGTTTGGGGGAGGCATGGAGGACACAAATATAGATGGGGCTGTGGATGGGAGGGCTAGGCAGGTGAGGAGAACTTCATAGGGTGACAGTGTAGCTTTGTTGTAGATGATGGAATGAGGGATAGAGCTTCAGATGTACATGGCAATGCCTCCACCCCTCTTTCTGTGGCCCTGGTGGAAGATTTCAAATTCAAGTAGGGCAAGACTAGAGATGGGGACATAGGAAAACAGCCACAATTCAGAGATGCAGACTACATCCAGGGGGTGTTGAGATAACCAGACTTTTAACAAGTCAAGCTTTGGGAGAAGACTATGGGCATTTACATGGAAGATGCTGAGACCTTTGTGGGGGATGTAGTTGTTACTGGGGGTAGATGGGCCAGGGTTGAGTTCCACATCACCTGAGAGAAGGAGGAGAAGGAGGAGGATGGAAGGCAGGAGAAATTTACAGGTGAGGAATGGGAGGGAGAGAGAGAGAGAGGGGGTAGGGGCTCTGGGGAGCTATGACGTGAGGTAAGGAAGGAGATGTGTTTCCAGAAGGGGCTGGGATGAGGCCTGGGTGCAGGGAAGGGGGGCATGGATGAGTGAGGGGGAGGGGGAGGATGATAAGGAGCAGAAGGGGGGTGAGTATGGGGGTGGTCAAGGATAGGTAGAGGAACTGGACAAAGGGAGTAGTTGGTGGGGACTATGAAAGTAAGATGAGAGGGGAGCAGGGGGTAAGTGGCAGAGATGCTTACAAGTTTGGGGGCACAGATGAGTGTGAGAAAAAGGGTCATAACAAGGAGGCACAGAGCTGGGGTCTGCATGCTTAGAGGGAGAAAACTAGGAAGAGGGGGGTGGGGTGAGTAAAGGGCTGTGAGGAATAGCTATATCAGTTTGAATTGAGGAAGGTAGGAGGTTTAGTGGCAACTCAAGGTCATTTGTGATAGGATGCAGATAGGAGAGTGGGGTGACAGAATTAGTAAATCATGTTACCTTAGACACCTATAAACAAGAGACCATCAAGGGTGAGTGGGAGGGGGGTGGGCAGGGCAGCTGCCATGGAAGTGATAGTGGGGCAACAGCACTTCCTTGCTCTTCTGCTTGAAACTGGAGCGCTGTACCTTTAGTCTGCTGCAGACTGAGCCATGGGAGTCATGGGTGTTTGTGCTGGCATCTCAAGGGAAGAGTGGGCTGTAAGGTAAGGGGAACAAGCATTATTAAGTGGCCAGAAGTGGGAGGGCAGAAAAGGGGAGAGTGAGAAAAGGCACAGTGCAAGCTAGCGCTTTAATTTACAAATGGCTAAAATGGCTCCTTTAACTAAATGCTGGCTCCTTTATCTGGCTGTGGTATAAATGCTGTAAAGTGGATGAGCTAACTAGTTTTTTCAAACTAGAAACAGATGCCCAATAAAGCTTAATATTTGCTTTAAACAACAACAGGCTGAATACTGTAAAACAAATATTGTAAAAATATTGTTGAAATGAATGCAGAAAACTATTTCACTTTCTTTTAAAAATGGCAATTTGTAATACAAGGAGTTAACCTTGAGCTGTATTTTGACCTCTGCAAGCTTGTTTGAAGAATTATTAACAGGAAACTAGTGCTGGGATAGGATGTCTTAACTGGCTGCACCTGTTAAGAACACTAATTTACTCTTCAGGCTGGTCATAAGAAGATCAAAGAAAAAAAACATTGTTGCACTTTGTGAAAACCAACAAGAACATGATGCAAAGGTTAATTACCAGTAAAAGATATCTTATAAAAGGGAGAGCAATGTTTTGGGGAGAGAGAGAGAGAGAGAGAGAGAGAGAGAGAGACTGAGATTTAAATTGAAAAGAGATTCTCAGATGAAGGAGTCTTTTTGTACTGCCATTGCGACTTGTTATACTGCGTTTACCCCCCTTGCAGCAACATTTCACCAGCAAGGTCCCCCACAGCAACTACAGCACCTAGCCATGGTGGAAGACCTGCTGGAATCAGGCGCTGCCTGTTGGGGGTCCTGCACCCCCCGATCAGCTCCGACTGGAGTTGAGAATCTTTAAATGGGGGGTGTGGGGGACATAGCCCCTCAAGTGGGGGGTTTGGGGCGAAGCCCCCCTGTAGAAAACAAGAAAATCCATAGCGAATCAGCAGCCGACTGCAGAATGCGGTCGACCTGCCAGTGTCACTGACAGGGCATTCTCCAGAATTTCTGTCGGACTTCTGTCGTGGATCCGTTATCCTGTGCAATGTTTTTTTTTATTTTATTGTTACAAATAATAATAATAATAAACAGTACTTGTGAATTTTACGACTTCTCCTGGTTTGTCTGTGCTTCCTGGCTGGTGTCTCCAGGACAGTTGGTGACAGACAAAGCAGGATTTAGGCTGTGCATACTCTAAGCCAGGAGTTTTGTGCGTGGGTACTAGACCTGGTACCAGAGAAGCATATTACAAAGGTATTGATCCTGCAACAGCATGCCTGGGGGTCATTACCAGAAGAATGGCAGCCAAACCAGAATCAGAAACAAAAGTTCAAATTGAGACTGTACAGCCGGCACAAGTGATGGTTGAGGAAGAACAGGAAGAGACAAAACATGAAAGCATGTGTGCAGTCTTCAAACAGTAGGCTATATAACAAAAGGATACTGAGAAACAGAGAGAAAAACAGATGCATGTGGACCAGCTAGCACAGAAGTAGCGCTACTGCCTGTGGCGCTGATGACCTGTGTTTGGAAGAGAGCATGGTGCGTTAGAGGCTCGGCCGGAGGGGAGGTTGATTGAGCATCCAATTGGAGAGCTCTCCACCTCTGGATAGGAGGGTTGTACGTTCCCAGCATACTAGTGACACCCAGTGGAGGCTTAGTGTCCAGCAGCTGGGATCATCTGCACTTAAAAACAGACTTGTGAAGATGGTGAAGGACATCTGTGGGATGGATACGGGAGTGTGCCCATCCTGCACTTATGTCATTGCATGTCTGCATCTCCTGGGGAACCAAACAGGAAAAACCTCTGGTCACAGAGCTACATGCCATCCCTGGACCGCCTCCCAAATGGCAGCCCAGGTGGAAGCCTCGGCTGTGTCCTCAGGTAGCTACAGTATGGGTTCCTCTCCTCACACCTCTGGGGAGCCCTGCTGCATGGGGTGAGCTACAGGCCACCTAGACCAGGCAGCCTGGTGGGGGATGCTGAGAGTATGAGTCCAGGGATCGATAGGGAGGTACATACCCTACCCACATCCAGGTGATAAAAAGAATTGAGAAAAAAAAAACAGATGCAGCATTTAGAAGCACAGAGAAAAGGAGAGATGGCACAGAGAAGAGATGCAGAGTATAGAGAAACAGAGAAGAAAAGAAATGCACCGACAGGAGCAGTGATGGTTGGATGCCTTGCAAGCTGTCAAAGCTGGAGGCTCTCATACAACTCCAGCAGATCAACAAAACACAAAACAGCTTAAAAGACATTTGGCTTAGAAAGCTGTGTCCCTTGGATGATGTGATGTGCACAAGCCTAATACAGTAAGTCCAGAAAAATCACATGGTAAAATTGTGAGCAAAGGGACGTACAATTATTGTGGGAATTATGAAATAGCTTAAAGGGGTGCCACGCTGAGAAAATTAATCCCTCCTGCAAAATGCTGCTGCTACTTGCACTTACTGCCTCCTGCTGCTGGTTTCTCAATTGATTGAGGAATGTAGAATTATCATTTCCCAATGCTGCTGTCCTGTTTGGCTGTGTTGACTCTGTGGTTGTAACTCGGTGTGGAGGAAATGAGATTTTGGGGTGCTGAGCTTGTTGCCTGCTGCTCTGACTAGTTGCCAACTTGACAAGAGAAGTAATGTTTTGGCTGGTTGATGGATCATCTTCATAGAGTCCATAATACACTGCTGCTGCACATGTAAGTGTCTGTATTTTTTTTCTGTGCAAGAGACGGCTGAGGGTGGGTTGGTATTGTGGCATCTTGAGTTCTAATATGTTTGTACTCTTTTCCATTATTTTTCAGTTGGATGATGATTACTTACTTCATCATGCCAGGCTGGGATTCTTTTCTGGGATGTTGGAATGCACCACATTTCCCAACGCAGATGATAAGTATTTAATTTTTCATTACTGGGGAAGGTTACTGCAGTCCGGATGTTGAGTTTGATAGTAATTGTGTTATTTTTGCTTTAGTCAACACTCAGGATTTCTGGTGCTGTTACATCCCTCTCTTGCTGCTGCTACTCCTCAAGATGTGGGCGATTCATTTACTTGTGCTATTGTTCCAGTTTCACAGACAGTCCCTGAGGTAAGTATTTCTTCATTTTTTATGGTCTTCGGTAGGGGTGAGGGGGTTTCAAGGGCGTGAGAGTGTGGATGGGAGCCTGGGGTGGGGAAGGGTGGAGCATTTAACAAACCTCAAAATGTGTTCTTTTCCAGATATGCAGATGGGGAAGGGAAATGTGAAATCTGTATGCCTGCTGCTGTGCTTCATATGCCCCACCCCGCATGTTCCTTCTGGAGGCAAATTCCACAGTTTAATTACATTCATGGGGTATAGTAAGTATATCTTTTTTTCTGTGCTTCTAATTTGCTTGCTAACACTAGGTATTCAGATGGACGAGTATTCATTATGTTTCCTGTCATTGTTCCTGCTTAGGTCATTTTTCTCTGGTGACTTTTCATCCCATGTCTGTGTGATAACTACATTCAGGCCCTGCAGGAGCTGGTGTGTGGAAGACAGAGTGGGTTGCTTGAACTGCTATGTAGGTCAATGGTTTCATTAATGAGTAAACAGCACATTCAGGGAGGATGTTTATGTGGAAATGGATGGTGGAGATGGTGTTTAGTAATTAGATGGAGGGGACTAATGTCTTGTCTAATCATTTGAGGTGGCAGAGCTGCAGTAATTAGGAAAATGTAGAAACCAAACTGCGGGCAGCAAACACCTTCCCCAGTAGGGACCATCACAGTTTCTGTACAAGTACAATCGTACTACTTATAATTACCCTTTTTAGGAGAATTGAATGTTAAGCCTTTTTTATGATGCTTACTTTTTAATTAATGACTCTTATCTTTAAAGATGGCTGCCATTCACCATTTTGCAAAATTTGTTCAACTAGTATTAACGGCTGAATGAGTGTTATATTCATACTCTATTTGTACTAGGGGGGTTCTTCAACATGTCATGGATAGTAAGCAAAAGAAAATATTTATTTTTCTCATGGAATGTATGGGCATGTCAGGTGGCAGGAGGGGAGGGCCGGGGGTGGCATGTGCCAGGCTCCAGCATGGGCACTTTTAAAGACATTGAGACAACATATCTTTCTTTACGATGGGATTACTCAAAATGAAAAGCAAAATGTGTATCTTGATATTTTTGGCAGTGAACATTATAACTGTTTAATAATGCAAAATGTTTGTGGGTTATGGTAATATCACTGCTGCTGATTTATATAGGGTGGGGACCAGACAGTAGTTTAGGGCAAAGGGTAGTCAAACAAAACTGATTAACACTGCAGCAGAAAACACAACCATTGCAAATACAATGATAGTTAGATAAAAATAATTTATAACACTATACTTAGCTGAAAGTGTTTTTGTGGGGGATTCCTTTGAGTAACTTTAGCCTTGTTCCACTTCCACTGTCACATCCTCCAAGAAGCATCCCTCACAGTCCTCAAGACTGGAGTTCCCACCAGGTGGGAATTCTCCCACCATTGCTGCTTCATCCACCTCACTGCTGGTGGATGCCTTAGTAAAGGGATTGTCATCATCCTCATTACTGAGACACAGTTTCTGTGGAAACACCATTGACATCACTGTGTTATGCGGATTGTGCCTTTTGTTCATTTTGATGAATGTTAGCATGGACACATTCTTGGGTGAAAACTTGGTCCTATGGTCACACACAGTTGCCCCAGCTGAATTGAACATGCATTCCACACTGACACTTGATGGTGGGCAGATCAGGTATTTCACAACAACTGATGTTAGTGTTGGCCAGTCAGTCACTTTGCTGCTCCAGTACTGCAATGGCAAGGTGTTCTGTGTCGTACTGGGTCATAATGTCGTATACTTAATAATGCAAAGCATTATGCCAAAACCCAGACCTGTGCACTCTCCATGTTGGACCCCTCCAGAGCTAGAATCCTTAGGGGGGTGTGGGGGCATAGCCCCCAATAGAAACAAAGTTATCATTGAATCACACAACGTGATTATGTTGCATAACATTCTGCCATGCGCGGTATTGACCCTGTGCCATTTTGTGTCCCCCAAGTAGGTCTCCACTATTCGTTCTGCTTCTCAGAGTCCAGCTACCTTATCTGTCTCCTCCTCCTTTTCTTCCATGTCTTCCACTCCCACCTGATAGAGAACATTCCAAATGGGATTGCTTGTCATTTTCTTCTATACCTTGACCATCTTGTCAGATTGGGCTGCCTGTGAGTTGCTAGTGGTGGTAGCAAAACCAGTTTTCTGCACAGTGCATGGCTTATGTGCCTTTTTCATCTATGCAGCAAATACCCATCTAATGAGGTTCTCTGTCAACTTTTGCACTCACTAACAACCTCCTTCAATTATAGAAGGCAGGCCACGTTTGTAGCATGGATCAAGCATGGTAGCGATTGTAAATTTGTCCGACTGTACAATGCCAGATATATGGGTATTCATGTCCAGCACGTGGAGCATGTGATCCACTAGATCACGACTGGTATGTTCCCCACTTGCCTCCATCTAGTGTCCGATATTAACCAGTGTCTGCCTCAGCACACATATGAGGAGTATGGATTGATTTATACAAGCAGTGTCCCCATTCACTGCCTGTGTATCATGGTCAAATGGATTGAGAATGCCTATTAGCCCATCCATTTGGTGTTACTACTCTGTTGTTAGAGCGATGGACACTCCAGCACTGTCACGGGTAGTGTGCACCACCAGGCATTGTGAAACAGCCTTATACTGTTCATACAGCTGGTCAATCATGTACAGCATGGAGTTCCACCTGGTCACCACATAGAAACATAGAAATTGTCAGCAGATAAGGACTGCCTGGTCCATCTAGTCTGCCCATAAGCACTTGTACTGGATAACTGCTTCTGACCCCGCTGCTATGGTACTTCTATGGTTCCCTTACTCCTGTCCCAAGCATGCTTGAATCCATCTACAGTGCTTGACCCCACCACCTCCTGAGGCAGACCATTCCATGCATCCACCACCCTCTCTTTGAAGAAGAACTTTCTCACATTCCCTCTTAACCTCCTACCTTCCAATTTCATGTCATGCCCCCTTGTTCTTGTGCTCCTCCTGTATTGGAAAATGTCTCCCCCTACACCTTGTTTAAGCCCTTGAGGTACTTGAATGTTTCTATCATGTCCCCTCTTTCCCTCCTCTCTTCCAGCAAGTACATATTGAGGTCCCTTAATCTCTCCTCATAAGTCTTGTGTTGCAAGCCCTGTACCATCTTAGTCACCCTCTGCTGGACCATCTCCAGCATGTTATTGTCTTTACATATGGTGCTGAGGCAGAAGGTTATTGCACTGTAGCTCACACAGATGGTCATGGGTCTTTGCAGAACAAAAGAAAGTGTACACAGATGCGACAGGTGACAGTCACAATTTCCTTAATGTCTGTATGGTTTAGAAACTGCTGCACAAGAATTAGGCAGTGTGCCAGGCAGGGCACCCTGAAAAAAACACCATCACTAATGCATTTCACTACATTGGAGCCATTATCACTTTCGGAGAATCCTGCTGTAAGTGACTGTGTGTGTAGCCATTCATTAATCTCATCCAGCAAAGCATCAAACATTTTCACACCTGTGTGAGAACCAGTAACACTTCACATACTCAGGACTGGATGCTGCCACATTCCAGGGGTGTTGCTACCACCACAATTTTACTTCAGGCAGGTTTTGTCAGGCCCCAAATCAACTACCACCCCAGGTACCTGTGCCCAGTGCGCCGTTATGCATAGATATGAGCTTGATGCTGTTTGTCCACTGGTCCACATATCCATTCTAAGACGGATATATTCTGATTCACTATGCTTCACTGCATGTCTTATGGAATCAGCAACTCTACTGTTCAATTCTGGCATGGCACGCTTAGAAAAATAGGTTTACTATGGAACCTGCCATTTTAGACAGGCATTGGCCAGCAACCTGTGGAATCCAGCATTCTCCATGAATGAGAATGACAACAGATCACTGACCAGCATTTCAGCGGTGGCCACATTTAGCTCACATGCAGCAGCATGATTGGGGAGGTACTTTGTGTGTCGCTTAAGGATGTTCTTCAGAGTTGGCTGCATCTTTGGGGCTGTTTGACCAGAATGCTCTACTCGTCACACTAATGTTGCTCTTTTAGGGGTTACAGTTGTCTCTTAGGGCTGTGCAGACCACATGAGACCAGTTATTTTGGTTGATTCTGGGTGTGGTGGCATACTTTTCTGAGTCAAGAGACAGGGAGTGGTGCCTCCATTGCTATGCCTGCTACTCGAGAGAGCAAAGAATTGCTCATCCTCCTCCTCCACTGACCCATTCTGCATTCCCTCTTCCTACTGCATTGAACTACTTTCATTTGCATTTAACTTGCCAAGGGAGATCCCACCAACAGCTCTGGCATTCTTCTGGTGTTGCTGCCATCACAGTGGGTGCTTGTTTTTCAGGTGGGCGTGTTGGCCACCAGTGCCTATGTGACTTCCCTTTTATCCCCCAACTAATATGTGCTTGACACAGCTGACATATCATTATGGTCTCATCAGCAGGATCAAGCACATAAAAGTCCCAAACTAGAGACTTTTGACCTCTGGATTTAATGTTGCTGGTGGGACTGGGAGAGCTGAGAAACAGGTGTGGAAGTGTTTGTTTTTGGGCTGTTTTCATCATTTCCATAAAATTACTTTTGGGAGGGGTATGACTGTCACTGGACTGATTGGGGGATTGCTGATAGGCTTGGTGACCACCTGACTCATGGGCTGTGCATATAAATGGCCTTGGCCTACATCACCCTTCACCTTTTTAAACTCAGGCTCCCATGATGGATCAACACAGTCATCATCATCAGCAGCACCAATGATGATGATGACCTTATCCTCCTCCTCCCTATGACTGCCTTCTTGCACGGCACCTTTTTCTTTCTCTGCAACTATCCCATCAGGGGGCTGACTATCCCTATTTCCAGGATTATCAGACTGGTTGAAAACTATCATCACCAGCTCCTGCAGGAACATAGACAGTCACATCAACAGTCTTATCACCCTCCTCCTGGACCAGTGTTCCTGTGCTGGGGTCAGTGTCTCTCTTCTTCTCACTATTATCAACCTCCACCAGCATGGATGCAACAGTTGTGCCCTTAAAGAACTGAGACATAGGTATGCCAGTACTTCCAACAACTCCTTTACTGGTACCTGCAGCACCACCGGAGCCCAAATAAGACACTGATACAGACATACATACATGTGTTTTCACTGCTTTGGGGAAGTGGAACTGAAGTTGTACTCTCCTCAACAGATTTCTTAGCTGCCTTGTCCCTCCTGGCATGTTTTCACCTTGTACTGGACCGTCTCTTAGCCAGCATTTTTATATGCTGCTGCGTCAAAGCTTTGCCTTTCTCTGACAGTATATCAAGAAAGGATGTAAGTATTACTAACTGTGTGAATAATGCCTCACACCTGCAGTACTGGTTTCCTTCCAAGTACAAACACAATCAGGACAAGTAGCAGCACTCTGAACAACGAATACAGTATATGATAGCCTACTCTGGTAAAAACAAAAAGGTAACTTTTTTTCCTTTCCCCAAACAGGAATTAAAGCAACACAGGGAAAAAGGGCACAGATAACCTACTTTAAATACAGACCACCTGTGTCTGGACAACTTAAGTACTGTAATGTGTTATTACTTACTACTACAACTTTTTTCATACAGGGGCAGAGACAACCATATAACATCGACAAACAAAGGCACCTACAACAATATGGCTGGGATAAGCTATCTCTTAACAACTACTATATTAATATGTAATTTTTTATATTGCCTTGGTTAGGTAGTAAACAATGCTGTAACAGGGAAAGGGTAACCAAAGTCAAGTAAAAGAGGAACATCACAATGCAGAGGCAAGTTCCAGTAATAAAATACAGGGGAGCAATTCAATAAAACAATGAAACTGTATATAGACAAGTTTAGGTGATCAACCAAATGTACTTAAAGGGGCACTGTCAGCTTTGGCCCTTGCTTTTTTTGTCTGTGTGCAACAATGGGACTGAAGCACCTATCTACGACTTATCTCCCAAATAAAGACATCATGCATGCTATAACAGTGATCACTTACTGTGTATTTCAATTTTGCCACGTTTCCACATCGCAATGTCCCGGCCGAAAATACCTCGTCCCCCGGAAGAGACTGTATGCCTAGAGCACACCCGTGACACAAAGCGCCGGCACAAATGTCCATTTTTCACATACCCACACTAAAGAGTTACTTGCAGCATGCCTTGCACTATACTGAAATAAAGTGGCCATGTTTTAAGTAAAACAGAGAGCTAGTAATGGCAAAAAATGCATTTAAACTCTGGCATTGAAAACCCATGCTTGCGCAAATGTAGACCACTCCAGGTGCTGAAATCCTATGTATGCACAATACCGGGAAAGAACACAGATCCCGTGCATGTGCAGGAGTGTCCCAGATTCACGCAGGTGCAGGATTTTGGTGCCAGTGTTCAAATGCATTTTTTGCCATTACCAGTGCTCGGTTTTACTTAAAACATGGCCACTTTATTTCAATGTAGTGCAAGACATGCTGCAAGTAACTCTTTAGTGTGAGTATGTGAAAAATGGACATTCATGCCAGCGCTTCGTGTCACAGAGTGCGCTCTAGGCATACAATCTCCGAAGCGGTATTTTCAGCCAGGGCGTTGCGATGCAGAGAAAACGTAGTAAAATTGAAATATACAGTAAGTGAACACTGTTATGGCATGCATGATGCCTTTATTTGGGAGATAAGTTGTAGATAGGTGCTTTAGCCCCATTGTTGCACGCAGACAAAAAAAATGAGGGCCAAAGCTGACAGTGCCCCTTTACGTTTCCATACAAAAAATATAGAACTGTTGCTTTTCACAGTTTAAGTGACACAAGTTAACAGCAGAGCAAACAGAAATGACCACAAACAAAAAATAAAAATAAAATAAGGGATCAGCACTGTGTGGTCAAAACTTTAGAATTCACAATTAAAAGGAGAAGAATAGTATATAACGCAGGCTAACAGGAGCAGCAACTCTCAGACAGGAGTAACTTTCTAGAGAAAGAAAAAAAATTCTTGTCAAGATATAAGAAAGTTAATACAAATATGAAAAACACCAACAAAACTATAAAAGCTTAAAAGAAATAGCAGTAAATAACTCACAATTTGTGAGAAATCTGTTTGTAAAAGGCTAGAACTAGGCTGCACTAGTTTTACACACCTATCCTACCCCACTCAACTCCTTCACAGACACAGGCAGAATTAACTACTAATTAAACTAAGTATTATTCAAAAATCTACAAAATTAGAAAATGTTCCCTAGCAGCACTAGGAACAAACTGTATATTTGGGAGCAATTAGCTCTCAAAAACAAGTTTTAAAGAGGTTTTAAAAGGGTTTATTGGCTGTGATGCACCACAACAGACTGCTCTGTGACTCAACAGGCAGTAGATTGTGTTGTAAACAACCTGCATGTGATATTTGACCTATTTACTCACAATGCATAGCAAATTTCGCTTTTGGAGCATAATTTCACTGACAAAATCAAAAGTTACACCAGTGACATTTTTGCCACAATGCAAAATTTAAGCATGGATGGGAGAAATTGGTCAGTGAAAGCATTTTACACAAAATTTCTCAAATTATGTGAAATTGAAACCACAGGCAAAATTATGTTTTTCCTGGGCAAAACATTTTGGATAATTGTGACATTATGCGAAATGTTTTGTCGTGGCGAAATTTTTCAATTTTGTCCAACGCTACTCATAACAATTATAAAGAACAGCTCCAAAGAAGAAATTGTGTCATGCACATTAAAAACTGACCTTTCAGGTTAAAAAGTATTAAACTAAACAGATAACTCTGCATACATAGATTACTAATGGCAAAAGACATAATGCACAGAGATATAAAAACAGAAGTCTTTTCAAGTGAACTCATAATTTAAGGATAGTATTCCTGATCCAATAAAACACCTTTCTGAAAAAATTTTTTATAATGGCTAGAGATGCCAGATGACTGGAGAAAGGTAATTGTAGTACCAATCCAAAGGAAAGAAGAAGTTTTGCAGTGGGAAATTATAAACCAATTAGCCTAACATTTGTACTGGGTAAAGTTAGGGTGAAACTAATTAAAGGCATGGTGACAGAATATATGGAAAATGCAGTGTTGAAAGATCAAATCCACCATGGATTAAAAAGAAAGCCAAACAAACCCAGCATGGATTAAAAAGAAACCCAATCATGCAACCAAATTGGCTAACTTTCTATGATCAAGTGAGTAAGTTCTTAAACCTTAATATACCAGATATACCAGTGGATGTAATATTTTTGGATTTTAGAAAAGCATTCTACATCATACCACATAATAACCTAGTACAGAAACTGGAAGAAATGCATGCACCATATGAAACATCAAGATGAGTGACAAACTGGCTGACCAATAGAGCATGACATGAAAATGTGAATGGATTTAGATCATTGGAGGACAATACGATGATGAATGGAGTGCCACAGGGGTCTGTGCTTGGTCCAAAACTGTTTGCTTTTTAAATATCAAACAGTCAAAAAGCACTCTGCAATGGGGTAATAAAATATGCCACCTCCACCAAACTGGGAGAAAGAGTAGACATATCAGCACAAATAGACAGTATACACAGATATCTTGAATTGATCACTGCCTAGGAGGAACTTTGTAAAATGACATTTAGTGAAGGAAAGTGCTCGGTTATGCATATGGCTCAACCAATAGATATTATTACAGGCTAATTAATAAAATTCTTCAAAAGGTAACTGAGAAGAAGGACATTGGTTATCATCATAAACAACAATCTAAAGCATAAAAAATGGTGTGAATAATCTGTTTCAAAATCAAACACAATGCTGTGTTGCATTTGTTTATTTTATTTATTCAATCTCAAATTACAATACTTTGAGCACAAGGTGGCTCATTTACAAAGGTTTCACATCAAAGGGGGAAGGGAGAACAAACAAACAAGTGGTAAAACAATGTTACAGAAAATCAACAATGTAACAGAAAATAAGTCAGCAATATGTACATACTTTAAATAAAAATCAATTAAATAAGAGGGGAAGAAGGCAAGGCAAGGGATCTAGAAACAATGCATCCCAAAGGCCTTGTTGTAACCTGGGAAGATAGAGAGGGGGTACTTATGGTCGAGGCAAGAAGTGTTCCCTAGTTGTAAATAGGAAGGGTAGGGGTAAGAGGGTTACAGGTTGAGGGCTGAAGTGAGGGTGGGCAAAGGTATGAGGAACTGTGGATAGCAGAGGAAGTGAGGGAACAGTGGGATGATCGTACCTGCAGAAGGTGAGACTTTGGTGTAGCAGTCACAGGAGCCATTAGCTGTGAGATCCTGGCAAAGCAAATGTTTCAAAGGCCCTAGCTTTAATTGGGTTGAGATTTCTTTGTTAAGTGCGTTGAACTACAGTGGTCCTCTGTAGGCAAAAGAGCTGACCTTGGGATGTCCAGCATCATGGAACATGGAGGGATGAGGAGGCAGAGCTTCTAGTATGCTGAGAGCAGCAGTGAGGGGTGAGGAGGTTTGTAGTACTAGGAGGCAGGAGGCCAAGAACAGCTTTAACCAACAAGCAAGTCTGGTGTTGTATCATTCCGCTAAGCTGAAGCCATCTGGATTGAGCATACAGGTCACAGGTATGAGTAAGGTGTGCAGCACCTGTAAGAAGTCTTCAGGCCTTATTTAATGCCATGGCTACATTATGTAGAGAGGTGGTTGTAGCTCCACCATAACTGACTAATCCGTAGTCTACAATTGATAAGACAGAGCTGTGCATTGCAGAGTTGAGGGTTTTAGGTGTCAGACAATGTTTAAGTCAATGAAATAAACCAATCTTGATGTTGACAGCCCATGCAACATTGTCAATGTGCTGGGCAAAGGAGAGGGAGCAGTCCAGGGTTATCCCCAGGTATTTAAAATCTTTGCTTTGTTTGAGAGGGACACCCAGACAGTTTCTGATGGAAAGCGGCTTGGATTTATGCTTGTTATGTGCACTACTGAACATCATGACTTTAGTTTTCTTGTAGTTGAGGACCAATTTGTGATTGCTGGACCAGTCCTCAACTTCATTAAAGCTTTGTTGTAATTGACATTCCTGTTACTGAGGGTCAGGGTTACTAGTGAAGATGACAGCATCATCCGCATACAGGAGGATCATTTATTGGCAGATCTGTGGGAGACTGTTGAGGAAGATGCTAAACAGTTGAGGCCCTAAAATAGAGTCCTGCAGAACACCAGATTGGGCGTGCTGCTGGTCAGAAATAATGACATGTCTTCACCCGCTGTGTGTGGTCTGTCACATAAGTCTTAAATCAGGGCAGTGTGTCAGAGGAGAGGCCAATGGAGGACAGCTGTCAAAAAAGTAACATATGGTGGACGGTATCAAAGACCTTTGTTAGGTCTATGAAGTCTACACCCACTAGTTTGCCATGGTCTAAGGATTCATGTATGAAACCAGTGAAATTCAACACAGCCGTGGTAGTGCTATGACCCTTGTGGAACCCATGGTTGCAGGCATTGGATTGTGTATTTCCTAAGGTAATCAACCAGTTTTTCGGCCCCTATATGCTCAGGCACTTTAGATAAAGGGGTAGTATAGAAATGGGCTTGTAGTTTGCATGTAGGGCTCAATCCCCACTTTAATGAACAGGGGTGACAAGGGCTGATTTCTAGATATGGGGGAATTGAGCCAGTTGAAGCAAGAGGTTGAGCATCTTTGTGAGGGGTTGCAGTAGTTTGTCTAGGGTGAGAGTAATGATTTTTAGATTCAGAGAGTCATCACTAAATCTTGTTCTCCCTCGGGTTTTGCTTAAGTATTTCTTGGCAGTTAGCAGTAAGACCTTTCTAAAGTAAAAAGGAGGTGTGACTGGTGACATATATTCAGTACTATAGGCAGAGGTCGGAGAGATATTGTCAAAGCAGTCCTGAGGGAGGACACAGCTCAGATCGTTGAAAGCCACGTTAAAAGTATTTGCTATAGTAAATAGGTCCAAGGTAGGGGTACCACTAATGTTAAGCATGGAAGGTGAGACCTTCGATGACTTGCCAGTTACTTCTTTGATGTTATTCCAAAAGTTCTTATTATCCCCCCAGGAATTGACAAGAGCTTTATGGTGGACTTTAGCTTTTTCAAGGCAGATTGTTCATGTGCATTCATTCCTTGCTGTTTTATAAGCCTGAACATCCACTTGTTCACCCATTGCTCTTGCTGTCTGACAAAGATGGTGCCTAAGATTCATCCTTGCAAGGAGTTCAGGGGTTATCCAGTGGCAAGTAATGCCATGAACTTTCAACTTTTTTAATGGTGCATAGATGTCACAGGCAGCGTTTAAGTGCTTGATGAAGTTCTCTAAGGCAGTATTGATATCATTGGTGGAGTCAAGTAGTGACCAATTCAAGAGGCGCAGGTGTTGTTTAAGGGATGCCAAGTGACCATGTTTCAGAACACTGCAGAAAATGGATTGTGGAGGGGGTTTGTGGAATTTGTTAGACCAGCTGCAGGTAATGGAGAAGTGATCACTTAATGAGTCAGGATGCACTATCACGTTGGAGATCTGATCAGGGTGGTTAGTGAGGATCCAGTCAAGTGGAGCACTTGTTCCCATCTAGTAGTTGGTCCTGGTCAGTGATGTAATAAGCTAGGAAAGTTAAGAGCAGAGATAGCATCCTTGAATTGGCCTATGTCTGGTGAGAGCCAATTGATATTAAGATCCCCAAGAACTATGGTTTCAGAGTTGTGGTTCAGATTGTGAATATAGTCCATAATGCTGTGGAGGCCCATAGTGTACTCTTTAGAATGGTTATATACAGATAAGACCATTTGAGCCTTAACTTGAGCACCAAGCAGCACCTTAGCTGCAAGAGCAAGACCCCAAAGGTAGCCTTAGATAAGGCATAACCCACAAGTGACTCCTTTAGATAAATGGCGCAAACTCCTCCACGTTTTATTAGTCCGTTTTAGTAGGGATGTTGTTAAAAGATCTGAAAAGGAATTACTATCTCTGTATATGAAATATGTCCAACCACATATGTATCATTGCTCACAGTTCTGGTTACCATTTTAAAAATGACATGAGGAAATAGTGGAGACAGTGCAGAAGAAAATGACAAAGATGGTGGGGCTGGTGGTTACAGGACCACTAACATAAGGATAGACTGGAAAGGCTATGTTTACACATTCTGAAACAGAAGAGTGAGGACTAATCATCTGATGATGCATGACATAATAAAGGAGGAACAGGTGATAACATCAATGCATTTACATTTTAAAGCAGATAGGACAACAACTAGGGGACACATACTGCAGCTGCAGGGCACACAGTTTTGAATGAGCAAAAGGGTGCTCTTTTATATGCAAAGAGAGGTAGGGATGCTTAGTTTAGTTTATTGTTCAGTCTTAAAAATATGATTATTACAATACATATTACATAAATATATTTAAAATATAGATTTGTTACAAATACTATGTTCGAAAACACAAGACATATACTGACAACATATACAATTGTTATGTAATTATACAATGATCATAGATGCATACAGTGCTTAAAGGTGCCAGTTGACTGATGAATTGTAGTTTAGTTTAAGCTGATCTTCTTCATCCTTAATTTCCTAGTAAGCAACAGGAATTTCCCTACTCTATAGATAATGAAGGGATCTTCAGTCATAAAAAGGATGGTAACCAGCTCAGATTCATTTGTTAAAAAGATGGAGTCTATAATCAGCCATAGCCAATTGATTCTGATTTTACTGCACCATGGGCATTGTAATAACACATGTACTAGATCCTCTCTTTCATTTTGATTACAATCACATAAAAAAATCACTTAGTTCCTGAGACTTATTATATAATGCAGTTCTAGGCTTACATTCGAATAGCTCAAGTTTAAATCATGTAAAATATTTACGTATATTGGGGTCATAAAACACACCAAGGTAATACCTATACCCATGTCTATTATCATTATGTGTATATCAATTGGCATACTTTTGAGGTTCCCACACATGCTAGATTTGTTTCCTTATAATATATTATTATTTTCCTTTTGATGTACGGACTATGCTGTTCACTAATGCTGATCCATTTTTTCACATACTCCATAGGAAAATCCAGAACATATTTTTCAAGTAGTCTTCTAAGGTATTTGTAGCAGAGATAGTCTTTAGAACCCCTCTTTTTCCAGTCCTCCTTTCCCAGCAAGTACTGTTTGACCCAGCAATCATTTGATTGTTTTAATAAGATAATCCAATAAATAACAAATCTGGTGTCAGCCCAAGTTTGTAATCTAACTAGTCCAAGCTCTGCATGAATAAAGTATGCAGGTGTTGATTTTTGGCAACCTAGGGAGGTTCATATAAGTCGTATAGCTGTTTTTTCTAATCAGTCGGTTTGAATCATCCCCCAAATTTCTGCACCATAAAGTTATTGGGCATTCAATTTTGCTTGCCGAGCATAAAGTAGGGGTCTGATAGATGATCCTCTGTAAAGATAGTTGAATTTATCCAGTGCGTGCACTGTTTTTTTGATTTTGGATATTGTGTATTCAAAGTGAGAATTCCATGAACCATTATTTGTAAAAATGATTCCCAAGTACATATACTTATTAACTGTTTCGAGCTTCACATGATTAATTTTCCATGAGTTTTGTTTTTTTTTTTGCTCCAACAACAAATACTTTGAATTTCCCCAGATTTATCTTTAAAGATAAGGACTCTGATATTTTAGCTAAGTGGTTTACCTTGCTTTGTAACCATACAACAGTTAAAGAACACAGCACCAGATCATCAGCATATGCAAGGGAAGAACATGGGTTTGAAAAAAGTTTGGGGGAATCGGTCTCAGATGCCTGTAATTCAATAAGACTATTGATGTAACATAGAAACATAGAAACATAGAAGTTGACGGTAGATAAGGACCGCAAGGCCCATCCAGTCTGCCCATTTTTTTTTTTTTTTCATTTTGTAGATGCAAAATAACATTAGGGCCAGTATGCATCCTTGCCTGACACCTTTGATGGTCTTTATGTTATTGGATAGAAAATTACCAGCTCTATTTTGGGCCCTGGTATCTGTGTCAGAGGGTGTGGGAAAACAGATAGGCATTCACACAGAAATTCAGGTGCAACAAGCAGGTAGCATGGTTTTATTTACAAGAAAAAAAAATAAACTGAAGAGAAAAAAAATAAAACCGCAAAATTCCACTTGACAGCAGTCAAGGTTTGGATCACCACTATGTTTGGTGAAAAGCAATGAATTTTTAGCTTATTTCAAGCTTCAAGACATGAAACTGAGCATGGCTTGATCTGTTACCTGTCAGATACCTTCGGACTACAAATCTGTCTGGTAAGGCAAAATAAAGGGATTTTATACCTCTCCTTCATCAGGTGACAGACCCCTTTTTTAGAGAAATACAATTTTATATAACGTATTCAGTTATGGTCTGATCAAATACACAAACATCAAATAACTTGTTATGCCATGGTAACATTATTGACATGAAATATGGGTAAACTGTAAGACAATGTAAATCAAGATGAATATCTAATTAGGAAATAATGAGCTGTAGTCCCTCCCATGATGTGACATCATGTATGACCTGGTTTGTACATTTTCAATGAAATTGGCTCATACTAGAGTTTGTCAGCTTCCAGAGTCTATAAGTCCCAATACCTGGTGAGTGCCAGAGTGGACATCCGTCACATACTGTCCCCAATTTGCAAGTGGCAAATGTGTCTGGTCCGGTTCCTCTCTAAGGCAATTCCTTGCAATATGCCACTTACCCAGACAATTATGATAAATAATCTGTGTTGAATAAACCTTTCTCCCCTTGCCTGGTTTCCCTTCCTGCCTATATGATGAAAGAAAAAAGGTTACAGGTCTAACTGGGTTGGAGTTAGGCTGAGTACTTTTGAAATTTTTGTCCCGAGTCTGATGTGCTGCCAGGTAAACCTCAGCAAGAGTGATAATCTTCTCAGCTGTTTCATGGACCCAAATCTGGATGTCCTGGTGCAGAATTTGGATCACTCACTTAGTCACCATCAGTTGTTCCATAGTCTTGTGTTCCAGTTGCAACCATTTGTTGCACAAGTCCCATAAGCATATGCAAGTCTCTGTGGGGTATCAGAAGGCTGCATTCTCAAGGAGCAAAACCTCTTCCAGTATGTTTCAATATTGATGTCATATTTTCACAGTATTTCTTGATTCACCAAGTCATAATTTTCTTCTTTCCTGGTGTCCATGTGGCTGTAGGGGAGAAGTGCATGACCACTTGGGTAGGGAGCCAATCTTACAACTCACTGTGCTTTTGGCCATAAACAGGCCCTGGCAATTCACTTGAAGGTTGTTAAAAACACCTCCATGTCATCTGTTTCAGACATTTCAGACATTTCAGTGAGTTTTATGTCTTTAGGTGGTTCTGGCTGTCCCTTGTACACACATAAATTCAGGTGCAACAAGCAGGTAGCATGGTTTTATTTACAAGAAAAAAAAACTGAAGAGAAAAAAAATAAACAGCAAAATTCCACTTGACAGCAGTCAAGGTTTGGATCACCACTATGTTTGGTGGATGGGTGGCCCCTATGAGCAGTAGGGCCTGCATGGTATCTGCCCATTGCTGATCTTGACACTGCCTGTTCGGTTCCCTCTGCCTGTCATTCTCCACCTGTTTGATGCATAACCATCTCAGCAGTTCATGAATGTCCTCCAGAGGTTCAAATCCTACCTGTTCTCCAGTCTCATGCATGCTGGCTTCCAAAAAATAGATCTTGGTCTTGGGCCTGGCTCATGGACTCAAGCCTGGAATGAGTTGCTCTTTCTGTGCCACTGCATTGTTTTTATTGGCCAATTCAATATGCCTTGTCAGGAGTTTCCACAATTGCTCCATGTACTCTGAAACATCAGTCTCCCTCACCTGTTTACCCTCCTCCCAATACTCCTTAATTACATTGAGGGGGCCCTGAGGATTTCTCCCATACAGTAGTGAAAATGGGGAGAACCCAGTGGATGCCTGTGGCACCTCTTTGTATTCAAAGAGTAAGAATGGCAGATACCTGTCCCACACCTTCCCCTCCTCCTGCACAAACTTCTTTGACATTCTTTTTAAGGTCTGATTGAATCTTTCGAGCAATCCGTCAGTCTGTGGGTGGTATGAGGAAGATCAGACTGCTACTATACCCAGTAATTTGTACAATTTTTTTATTAACTGTGACTGGAAGTTGGTCCCTTGGTCTGTCACTATCTCTTTTGGGATCTCAACCTGACTAAAGAGCTGGGCAACTTCTTCTGCAGCTCTTGGGGCAGTTATAGTTCGATGAGGGATAGCCCTCAGATACTTTGTTGCATAGTCACAAATGACTAAGATAAATTGATTTTTCTTTGAACGTTTATCTAGAGGTCCAACAATGTCCATCCCTATCTTTTTAAATGGAGTTGTAAGAGTGGGAATGGGTTGTAGAGGCACCTTCTCATTCATGCTGACCTGGACAGTTTTCTGGCATGCACTACATGCTCTACAATAATCTACAACTTGGTCATGAATCGTGGGCCAGAAAAAGCAGTGCAACAACCAGGTATGGGTGCGGTCTCGGCCAGCATGACCTGTCATCGGCATGTCATGGGTTATAGATAGCAGTTGTTCCCTGTAGGGCTCAGGAACCACTAACTACTGTACAGTCTGATTAGTATTTGAGTTAACACACACCCCGTACAGTACATTATTCAGAATCACAAATTTTAGTGTATTAGTAGCTGTTACTTTTCCCTCCCATTATAACAAAGTTGTTAGTGAACCAACATTTTTCTGTTCTGTACCAATATCACAACCCTGTACAATATGCTCTAATACCCCATCTCCCTTATAATCATACTTCAATGTCCATTGTAACTATCTCTGTCTCCTTTTCATTTTAGATAGTCTTGTTTGTTCCTGGGGTTCCCAGGACCTCATCATCAAAATGAAAAAGGTCTTGTATCTCTTGTCCTCTTCTGGCCTGTGCCCGGGTGATAACAGCAGACAATCTATTACCCCTTATGAGAGTCTCAAAATCCGGGTAATCATGCCCTGTCACCACAGGGACTGACAGTCTTGAGACCAGACCTATAGCCATTTGATGGGTATTCCCCTGTACAGTCAAAGCAACAACATTTGTAGGGTAGTAGTGTATGTATCCATGTACAACCAGATGATACAGAGACTGGGGTAACCTGTGTACATGGAGACATGCACTATTGCCTTACAAATGCTGTTGATTTTACTGTACAGAGGAATACCCATTGAATGAGTATAGGCATGGTCCCAAGACTACCAGTACCTGTGGTGATAGGGCATGATTACCTGAACTTCGAGACTGTCATAATGGGTAATACATTGTCCACTATTACCACCAGGGTGCAGGCCAGAAGAGGACAAGAGATATAGCACCTTTTTTCCTTTTGATGATGAGGTACTGGGAACCCCAGAAAAATAAGACTATCTAAAAAGGAAAGGAGACAGAGAAAGTTACAATGGACATTGAAGTACAATAATAAGGGAGATGGGGCATTAGAGCATATTGTACAGGGTTGTGATATAAGTACAGCACAGAATAATGATGGTTCATTAGCCACTTTGTTTCAACAGGTGGGGAAGGTAACAGCTACTAATGCACCAAAATTTGTGATTCAGAATAATGTTCTGTAGCGGGTGTGTGTTAACCCAAATACTGGGGAGACTGTAGAGCAGTTAGAGGTTCCTAAACCCTATAGTTAACAACTGCTATCTATTGCCCATGACATATTGATGGCAGGTCATGCTGGCTGAGACCGCACCCTGAGACGATTATTACAGCGCTTTTTCTGGCCCATGATTCATGACCAAGTTGCTGATTATTGTAGGGCATGTAGTGAATGCCAGAAAACTGCCCCGTAGGCAAGAATGTGAAGGTGCCGCTACAACCCATTCCCACTGTTACCACTACATTTGAAAAGATAAGGATAGAAATTGTTGGACCCCCTAGATAAAAGTTCAAAGGGGAATCAGTTTATCTTAGTAATTTGTGACTATGCAATGAAGTATCTGGAGGCTATCCTCCTTCAAACTATAATTGGCCCAAGAATAGTGGAAGAACTTGCCAAGCTGTTTAGTCGAATAGAGATCCCAAAAGAGATAGTGATGGACCAAGGGTCCAACTTTCAGGCAGTTATTAATTCAATGTGTGGTACATAGCTTAGTGCTTGTGTGTACTTATGAGCTTCAACACTATGTGCTTGAGGTTTATGAACTTAGATTTCGGCTTTTCTCTGTTTCCCTCACTTGGTGGAAACACTGGGTAGGTGTAGGAATAAAGGCCCAGTGTCGAGGCTGAGATAAGTGTGCCGGAGGTGGAGGAGGCTATGGAGGATGGAGTACATTTTTCGAAATGCTTGAAGCTGAGCAATGGAAGTGCTGTGATTTAAGTAGGAGATGTGGTAGGAATTATTTTCCCCAATGAACCTCAGGCTTTAGCCTTCCCATTCAATGTGTGGTACATAGTTAAGTGCTTTTCTGTACTTATGAGCTTGAACATTACATGCTTAAGGTTTATGAACTTAGACTTTAGATTTCTCTATTTCCCAACCTCGGTAGAAACACTGGGTAGGTGTAGGAATAAATGCCCTAAAGATTATTAACAGTTTGATTACCTCTTCCACCTCCAGAGAATGACCAGTAGCACCCAGGAGAGAAAAAAAACCCGGTGGGAGAACCTCTGAGGACCTATGGCTACTGATCTGCCCATTCTCTGGGCAAGCTATGAGGAGATAATCCTAAATGTCGCTGAGGTTTGGGTTCTGTTCAAGAGTTTTATTCCTAGTCTTGCTGGTCAATGAGTCATGTTCTCTGAATGTTGATAGAGAGCAGAAAGTCAATACTGAAAGATGAAGATTCTTGAAGACGAAGGAGGGTCTGATTCAGATGGATGTCCAGATGAGGAAGGATGGTTAAAGCATGTACAGGGTTTCTGCACAGTAATCGAGAACTGGAAACTGAACACAAGGATAAATCCAGGGAGCTAAGTCAAGGGATGATCGAGCACTAGAAGGTAACGCCTGGTCTGTACAAGTGGGTGAAAAGACCTCCACATAGGTCAGCGAGGAGGGTTCTTCATGGAGGCCTTGAGATTGTGTCAACTGAGACCTCTACATAGGTCAAGGCATGTACACATGTCAGGACACTATGTCTTTTATTACAGAAGGTAGGAACAGCATATAGAGGAGCAGGGGTATCTGTTGAAGCTGCTGAAATTCAGGGAAGAGTCACATGATGTTGAAGATGCCATAACATGGTATAAGAGACTAAACAGGAGCTCTCCAAAGGAAGTCTGATGAGATAAGCAGCAGCGATGAAAATTCCAGTGACCGGTTGGCACTAGGTATTTAAATGGGAACCCCATGTAGACAGATTGAGGAAGCTTGATTGAGGAGACCCCCGTGCAGATCATTGTTGAAGATCCTTCCCGGAGGACCCCAAAAAAAGGTACGAGAAGTCCATGGAGGTCCAGGGCAAGTCCAGAAGCTGAGGATCCAGATGCAGCATGGAGGAAGCGGCAAAGACAGGCCACCATGCAGGTAGTCCAAAGATAAACTAGGCTTCATGCATGCATAGGGAAAACAGAGGGTTTCGGAGAATGATGAAGCAATTGTGAAGAGAATCAACACTTATGTCCTGGTATTGCAGGTTCTGGAAGAAATGGAACGAGATCAGACATCAGAGTTCCTGGGAGCAGAAGTTGCAGATATGACGCAATATGACAAGGCAGGTCAAGGCAATCGCCCCGAAATAGGTGCAGATGAAGGAAGACTAGGACTCAAGAGTGGACAAACTAGGATTCCAGACCTTCCAAGGCTGGACCAGAAATGGTTGGACCCCCTTCACAGATCCACCAGAGGATGAATTGGGAATGTTTGAGCCAGAAGCCAGGTCCCCACATGGACCAACTGAACTGGCAGGACCCCCACAGAGGGTCACTAGAGAAAGGAGTCAGAAGATGGAGTTGCAAATCAGGCTTCCGTGCAGACTGGCTGGAAATGGTGAGACCCTCAAGAAAGGTCACAAGAGGAAGATGTACAATGTACATATGTGCTTTGCACAGATAGTGGACTTATTACCAAGGCTGTAGACATTGAAGACATGTTTAACACGTGCACGCTGAGATGGCATGATAGCACTGCTCATACATGGGATGTTTTCCAAGAAGTCATATAGATAGCAGGTAGATATGCAGTATATGAATGTTCATAGTCTTATCAACTTAAGAGACCTGCCTGACGCTGTCTTGGTTCTTCCATATAAGTCGGATACCAACAAGTGCCTCAATAAGAATGTACCTAAAATGTCCTAGGACCAACATGGAAATGAGCTGTGCTCAACGGAGATGTCCTGCATAATACCCTTGAACTTGAACACAAATGAAGTTGGAATGTACCTGCCATTGAGCAAGGCACCACATGGGCCAGTCTGGACCAACAGGACCCCTGAGGAGGTCCACTAGAGGAAAGCATGTGAAGTGATTGAGTGGTGAGCTAGACCCCCATGTGGGCTAGCTGGAGCGGCGAGACCACCATGTAGATCTGCTAGAGGAAGGCGTAGAGGTGAATGAGTTGAGCTAGGCACCCACAAAGGCTAGCTGGACCAGCAGGACCCTCACATAGGTCTGCCCAAGGAAGGAGTAGAGGTTGGACCAGCGGAACCCCCAAGTAGATTCACCAAAGGAACAAGTAGAATTGATAGAGTTAAGCTTGGACCCATGTGGGAAAGCTGGACCAATGGGAACCCCAAGTAGGTCCACCAGAAGAAAGTATCTGGACTGATCAAGTCGAATGCTAAGCCCTCACATAGACTAGCTGGAAATGGGGAGACCCCTACTGAGCCTTGTCATAGAAAGGAGTCTGAAGGACTGGATCTCAAAAGGGAAGTTCAATGGAGTGATAGAACATGCAGCAGAAGGTATCGGAGTTCAAGAAAGTCAGCCCAGTAAAGAAGAATGGGACCGACAAGTGCCATGGCAGGTTGCAGAGCTCTTAGAATAAATTGATATAGCCTTTGTAGCTCCAGGACAAATTTGCTGTGCTGCCTAGTAGATTACGTTGAGTCTTATAGGAGCCAGATGCCTCTGTGTTCCAGAATAACTAATGCAAGGCAATGTAAACAACTGCCCATAGATGGCTTTAGTTCCCCTAAAACACAGGAATCCCTGCAGGTATAGGAGCTCAGAGTTCATTTGCAATTCACAACAGGTAATGTATCGCTGTGATACAGCCTTGCTTTGATCAGTTCACCAGCCTCCAAAAATGGAATTGCAGTTCACAAGTCCGGTAGTTGGAGCAGTATGATGACAGCTGTTGTCACGGAAAGAGCTTTGGATCAAAAATGCAGGTGGTGGATTGGAAAGTGTAGCACACACATGGAATGCTGCAGAAGCCAAAAGTTTTGGTGCAGGCACTCATATTCTGAAAATACTCAATATGCTTAAAAACGTTTGCCATACTGTCTACAATCCATTGTAATGCTACCCAGAAAGTAAAACCGATCCTGCCCACAGGTGAAATGTTGGGGTAACCCTCAGCCAAACATATGAAAGGAGCTCCTGAAAGAGGGTGTCCAACAGCAGACTGCCCAGGTGACAGCAGCGGATGGATTCACAGGTGGGGGCGAGTACAGGTTCAGGAGAGTATGTGGAACAGGGGACCAGCACACCCGAAGAGAGAGAGCACTGGCCAAGGGAAGCACACAGTCAAAGGCTGGCAGTCAAAGACTGAGCATGGTGGGTGGCAAGGAAATGAGTAGCACCTGGTGAGGCAGGAGGCACCAGAAACCAAGCAAAACAAAAAGAAAGGAAAACACTAAGGAGGTACTGGGTAACACCAGGAGGGGGAAGAAGTCAGACAAAGAAGCCATGCATGGGGGGGGGAATTGGGAAGGGTGGGGAGGGGAGACAAAACATCAGGAGAGACAGAGGCATGGGAGCATGGTGAGACAAACATGGAAACACTGAGGCACGGGAGGGTGGAGCAGGAACAAAGAGAAAGAAACACAAGGAAGCACAGTACAAGGAACAGAGGCAAGGGAGAAAAGGAGAAACAAACCTCACCAGCCACGCAGCTCAGGAATCCCAAACAATTTTCGAAATACTTGAAGCTGAGCAGCAGAAGAGATGTGATTTAAGTAGGGGATGTAGGAGGAGCAATACCCCCAACCCACTGAACCTCAGACTTTAGCCTTCCCAAAGAATTGTACAAATTACTGGGTATAGTAGCAGTCTGAACTTCCCCATGCCACCCACAGACTGATGGATTGGTCAACAGATTCAATCAGACCTTAAAAAGAATGAAGAAGTTTGTGCAGGAGGAGAGGAAGGTGTGGGACAGGTATTTGCCTTTCTTACTCTTTGCATACAGACAGGTGCCACAGACATCCACTAGGTTCTCCCCATTTTCCCTACTGTAAGGGAGAAATCCTCGGGGCTCCTCAATGTGATTAAGGAGTATTGGGAGGTGGGTAAACAGGTGGGGAGACTGATGTTTCAGAATACATGAAGCAACTGAGGAAACGCCTGACAAGGTCTATTGAACTTACCAATTAAAACAATGTAGTGACGCAGAAAGAGCAACTCATTTCAGGCTTGAGTCTGGGAGCCAGGCCCAAGACCAGGACCAATGTTTTGGAAACCAACATGTATGAGACTGGAGAAGAGATAGCTGATGAACCTCCAGAGGAGATTCATGAACTACTGAGATGGTTATGCATCAAACAAGTGGTGATCGACAGGCAGAGGGAGCTGGACAGGCAGTGCCAAGATCAGCAGTTGGCAGATACCACGGAGGCCCTACAGCTTTTAGTGGCCAACCAACCACCCAGGGGACAGCAGAACCACCTAAAGACATAAAACTCACGAAAATGTCTGAAACAGATGACGTGGAAGTGTTTTAATGACCTTCGAGAAAATTGCCAGGGCCTGTTCATGGCCAAAAGCACAGTGGGTTGTAAGATAGGCTCCCTACCTACGTGGTCGTGCACTCCTCACCTGCAGCCACATGGACACCAGAAACACAGAGAATTATGACTTGGCGAAACAAGAAAT
Source organism: Neoceratodus forsteri (assembly GCA_016271365.2). Lineage (NCBI taxonomy): Eukaryota > Metazoa > Chordata > Ceratodontiformes > Ceratodontidae > Neoceratodus > Neoceratodus forsteri. The sequence continues at coordinate 827,223,715 of CM028131.1, forward strand.
ACTATGAAAGTATTACATCAATATTGAAACATACCAGCAGAGGTTTCACTCCCTGAGGATGCAGCCTTCTGATATCCCCAGAGAGACGTACGCATGTTTATGGGAATTGTGCAACAAATGGTTGCAACCAGAACACAGGACTATGGAGCAACTGATGGAAATGATTGCGACAGAACAATTCACCCAAATTCTGCCCCAGGACATCCAGATTTGGGTCCATGAACACCGGCCGGAGACAACTGGGAAGACCATCACTCTAGCTGAGGATTACGTGCTGGCACATCAAACTCAGAACATAAATTTCAAAAGGACTCAGCCTAATATTAACCTGGTAACACCTGTAGCCTTATTACCTTCATCACACAAGCAGGAAGGGAAACCAGACAAGGGGGGAAGGCTTATTCAGCAGAGATTATTTGTAATAATTGCCTGGGGAAGGGACATATTGCAAGGCATTGCCCTAAAAAGAGACAGTACCAGACACATTTGGTATTTGCGAATTAGAGGCAATATGTGACAGATGTCCAAATTTGCACTTACCAGGTGTTGTGATTTATAGTCTCTGGAAGCCTACAAACCCTGGTACAAGCAGATTTAATTGAAAATATACAAACCAGGTTATGCATAACATCACATCATGGGAAGCGTTACAGCTCATTATTTTACAATTAGACATTCATCTTTTTTAATTTTTTAACTCTTTTTCCCTCTGGTCACAGCCTGTAGAGCCTCTCTCAGGCATCCTGTCTGAGGTCCCCCCATCCCAAGCCTCCTCTCCCCACCCCTCCTGCAGTCAGTATCGCCAGCTTAACCCCTCCGGGTGGGTCTGCCCCTCCTCTTTTTATTTATTTAGTTTTTGTTGACCGGGTAAGTGCACTAGCCAACAAGTGACTATTTTCAGGCACTCTTAGAGATTGGCCAAGTTGCAGGTGAGGGCTCGGGTGGAGGAACTGGAAGGCTGGGTGGGTGAGATCTGGCAGTGGCATGGGGATGAGGTGCTGTCTCCTACCCCACAGAGCTGGTTGTTTCCTTGTTCTATTGCCCCCCCCCCACCCAGCGCTGAGGATGTGTAGTGATGTCTAGTGCTGGTGTCGCACTCCTGTGCACATCAGCAAGGACATCAGCCCACAGTGCTTCCCCTTGCCTTCACAAGCGCTCCCAAGTGCTGTGATCCTTGCCTCTGCAGGGTGTAACTAGCGCTGCGAGATGTGTCCCACCCACACCCCAGGAGAGGAGAGCTGTCATTGTATGCTGGATCATCTCCACCCCGGCCAGCCCCCAGCAACCCAAGCTGGCTCCTGAACCCCAGGTCACCAGCGTAGCATGAGGTGTGGCGTCCAGCACCTCAACCCTCAGTGCCACAGGGCCAGCATAGATATTCATCTTGATTTACAAAGTGTCTTACATTTAACCCATATTTCATGTGAATAATGTTACCATGCCATAAAAAGTTATTTAATTTTTGTGTATTTATTGATTGAATTTTGTTCACCCAATAAGCCCACTGGGCCTAGAAGTCCCTTTTTCAGGGGCGACCTGGAGGGAGGGGATACAGATGGTAAGCAACTGAAATTGAACCAGATTAAGCTGTTGGTGGTATTTTTAGTGAATGGTAGAAATTTGGCCAAGATACTGGGGAAATTCCCCTACTCTGAAGGAGGTTCCCTTACATCCTGGCATTCTGCCAAGATGGCCATCGAAGGAGGAGCTGAGGAGGACATGGAAGTGTTGGAGGCAGTGGAGCTGGTCTCCTCCCCTGTCTCTGTTCTGAGACAGACACCATCTTCTGTGAATATTGTGCTGCAATCTACTGAATATGTTTCTTCTGAGACTTTGGTTGCTTCCCCCGCTGCTGTTGTGGATACCTGTGTACAGTGTTTGCCTGTGGATTCTTCATTTATTCCTCAATCTGTGCTTCCACCATTTGTTAGCCCTGCTACTATGGATATACATGAGTCTTCTCCTGTTTCTATGGGTGTGGATGTGTTGCTTAAAATCAAGGAACAATGTTATTTCGCTGCTAAATGACGATTGTTACCCATTAAGACTCAGCCTGGTTTTATACCTGCTGCTAATGACTCACCATCTGGGAATGCTTGTTCTGCTTCCTCTTCGCCGATTCTGACACTTCCGCATTGTTTGCCTGTTACTACAGACTCTCCTCACTCCCTACCGCCTGTACTAACTGCACATCTTGCTCAGGTTCCTCCAGAGGTTTCTTCTGTACAAGTGCCTGCTCCTGCTCTACCTGATGCCTTGCACACGATGGACTGGTCTGTTGAGTCGGCCCTTGAAGCAGCAGGGTGGGAGAAGGACCCTACCATTTGGACTTGGCGTTCTGGTTCTTCCCCGATCTGTACTAGGCCACCTGACACTGACAAACTGCTGGCCTCTCCTGGTATGCAAGACTCTGCTGCTTCTCTTGATCTTTCTTTGCCAACTGAACTCTTTCTGACTCAAACCCGACTTTACAATTTGGTCCTGCTTCCTCGATGCCTCATAAACAATGGACTATTCAGGACCCTGAGTATCGCCCAGCTCCTGCTACTTCTACTGCTTCATCCCCTAAAACTTATGCTGCATGCTTTCAACCCCCTGTACATCAAGCAAAAAGACATAATGCTGTTTGGCTGCACTATTTGGGGGGCTTACCTGACTTTCCTGACCATATTTTTGTAGGTCGCACTCTTTAGAAAGATTCTATGCAATTTGCTGCTTTTGAGATTCATGCCTTAATTCATGTTTCTTCAGAGTCTCATTTTGATATTAGTTTTAAAACTATCACTGGTTTAGAGAAGTTTTGGACAAAATATCGGGAGCTTAAAACTTCTCCTTTATGGTCACCATTTAATGCCATTCCCTTAACTATACCTACTCAGAATACTGTCACTGCTTTGTTTCGTAATGAAGGTGTCAGTCTCAATGATATTACTGTCTGGTTAAAGCAAAGATGCACTGTCCTTTCTGACCTAGAGGCTATTTTTAACTCTGAGAATATCTGGACAGGTGGATGGAGAGCGAGGGTTATGCTTCGCACTTTGGAGGTTGGGATTCGGCATCTACCGAACAGCTTTATGCTTGGCAAAGACAGGAGAGTTCTTTTTTTACCCCAGTCAGCCAAAAGCTTGCTACAGATGTGGCTCTCAGAATCATATAAGTAGTGTCTGTGACAAGATTAAATGCTCTGTTTGTGGTAACATTGACCACGCAGGTTCCCAATGCGTGAATGAACCTCTTTGCGTCCTTTGTGATGAATTGGGGCACACTATCCAGACTTGGGCTTGGGCAGCTCATAACTCACCAACTTTTGCTGATGTGGAAGAGAAACATTTGATTATTACTGTTGCACAACGTTCTCGTTTATCTGACACTCTTTCTTGACCTCAACATGTTACCCCTCCACACCCTGTTGTGCCTGCTGTTGACCCCTCTTCTACTTTGCACGGACAGTCTGCTCCTGTTTTGAAGCCACAAACCTCTACTGTGGCTCTCCCTTCCCCTTCCTCTGATCTTGCTATTTCTACCTCGAAAGAGGTGTTTATTCCTGTATTGCCTAGTACTTCTGGGACTTCCTTGAACCACCCCCTGAACCTTTTGTTAGAGTTACATGGGGATCTAAAAGGGGGACTTCTCCTTCCTCTGAGGCACTGAAATCTTCTGCTATAACTCATATGAACAAATTTGAGGTTTTACGCCACCCTCAGGACAACTCTTATACGTCCTCTGTTTTCTCCTCCCACCCTGATGTAACTACGGACACGGAGGTAGCCATTGATAATATTGGTTCTCAAAAAAGAAAAGCTAAAGCAAAACTGAAACATAGGGAAGGTACCCATAGGAAAGGTAGGCCAAAGTGAATTTTGTGTTTTTATTTTCACTTTACCATTTCCTTGTAAACATGTCTTCTGCTTTCTCAGTGCATACTGTTAACGTTAACAGTATAAAGAAGCAGGCTAAAAGGGATGCAGTTTTTTCCTTTTTATCTGGCTTGACAGTCGGTCTCACCCTCTTGCAAGATGTACATTTCCATGCTCTTCCAGAAATTTCCAGGGCCTCTCGTGCTTGGACCTCTGGGTTCTCTTTCTGGTCCTTTGGACAGGACCCTTGTTCTGGTTTGGATGTTTTGTTTAATATACCTGATGTTACTGTTATCAAACTGTTGGATGTTTACCCAGGTCGGTTTCTTTTGTTAGATGTTTTGATTTTTTTCTGTCCTTTTCCGGATTATTAATATTTACACCCCCAATTAAAAACTCATTGGATTGAACTGCTGAAACTGATTTAGGCTTATTTATATATGTCAATGCATGTGATTTTTGGGGGTGATTTCAATTGTGGGTTATCCACCAAAGATAAGTCTTCTACTTCAAAGACTACTAAGTTGTTTTGTGATACGAACTTTCTCAAACAATTGCTTCATTCCACAGGTTTACAGGACGCATATTTATCTAGAAACCCATATTGATTTTTTTTTTATTTCTTCCCATCTTCAACTTTCTGCTGCAGTTATTCAAGTTGCAGAATTTTCGAATCATAATTTATTGTCTATTTCTTTAGACCCTTCCCTGACAACCCCTTTTGACCCTGGCATTTGGAAATTGAACACTTCCCTGTTATCTGATTCACGTTTGTTAAGTCACTTAACTGAGTATATTCATAATCGAAAGTCTGTATTTTTTTATATGATGCCCCCTGGGACTGGTGGTGGAATACAAGATCTGGACTCCGAACTATATTTAAAACTTATAGTAAGCATCATCATGATTCCCTGTATTTTCTATACCACACTATCAGACGACGACTTCAGAAATTACTTACTCTGCCTCATACAACTGCCCATGATTTTTCCACCCAAATAAGAACGCTTAAGAAATGCATGATGGATTATCACCTTCTGAAGGCTACTTTTGTCAGCACCAACAGCGTTTTGGGACCTCTGGTACCCATGACACTGTATGTCCATATGCTTCTATTCGGCGAACAGTAGAGAGTAAAACCTTTAAGACGCTGTTTGATGACAATCTCACCAAGCTCACTAATATTTTAGATATCAGGCACCGTGTTACCTGTTGTACACAAAAACTGTTTGGTCCCATGGCCCACACCCCCGCATCCATAATGGACTACCTTTCCTTTTTACAACTCCCTGATGTACCTTCTTCTGTTGTAGATATGTTAGATGCTGGGATACAAGCACATGAAATTGAAACAGTAATCAAGTCTTTATGTCCAAAAGTGACACCAGGCCTGGATGGTCTCTCCAATGAGCTGTATAGGTTGTTTTCTACTGACCTGAGTTCTGAACTGGCTACAGTTTATAATTCTGTTCTACAGTGTGAACATCTTCCTTTAGACTTTAACATGGGTTGTTTGTTTTATTTACATAAAAAAGGGGATAGAAGATTGCTATCCAATTGAAGATCTTTATGCCTCTTAAACACTGATTTTAAAATATTAACCAAAATTTTGGCTCTCAGACTTTCCAAATTGGCCATGTATGTGATTTCTACCGCACAATCTTGCAGTGTCCCTGGGAGATGTATACAGGACCATCTAAGTTTACTTAGAGAAATGATTGAAAGTGGAAATTCTAATGTTTTATATGGTTTCATATTCTCACTGGACCAACGACAGGCTTTTGATTCTGTACTTCATGATTGTTTATGGTCTACTCTTAGATATTATAAAGTACCCGATTATACCCTGGCTAGACTCCAGTTGCTATATCATTTTGCAACTATTGTCCCCCTGGTTAATGGATGGAAAGGCCCTATACTTCCTCTACACAGAGGGGTTAGACAGGGCTTCCCTCTTAGTCCACTTTTATATGTTTTTTTTTGATCCCTTACTTCGTTCTGTTAACTCAGCCCCAACAATTATGCCACTTCCCTCAGCCCCATACTCTGTGATGGCCTATGCGGATGATATGAGTCTCATGGTGGCTAATGTTGCATCTGTAAGTTCTGCATTATGTCATTGTTCCATGTTTGGGGCTATTTCTGGTGCGGCCCTTAATCTTGATAAATGTGTGGGCCGAAGGCTGGGTTCTCCTATTTTAGGTGAGTCTTATGTTGACATTCGACTTTGTGACAAACCTATTAGAATTTTGGGCATTTTGTATGGTAATGGTCCTTTGGACGTCCTTAACTGGACTCCCAAATTAGATTATGCTCAAACTATGGTTGCATGTTGGAATTCATGGCAGTTGAGTAAAAAAAAGGATTTACATGATTAAAACCTTTCTGCTTCCCCTTTTTCTCTTTCTGGCTTATATCCCCCCCCCCAGGCAATTTGAAACCAGATTGTTTAGTCTCTTTTTTTCAAGCCCTGTGGGATAGCCGCCTGAACCCCATTAAACGCCAGATTACCTATCTCCCTATTCAGGATGGAGGCCTAGCTATGGTCCAACCTGTTTTTTTTTATACTAGTTTTTTCTTGTTCAAGAATATTAGACCCCTGCTGGTTAATCAAGATCAAGGTTGGGAACCTTGGTTTCTTGAATCCTGTGGTCCTTGGTTTCATAAATGGGAACTTAACAAACTGAAGGTTTTAACACATTCCCCCCAAGATTTCTGCTTATGTTTTTTTGTTTGAAACAGTGGCAGATTACTAGCCGTATGCTGATAACTGTCTCTAGAAAAACATTGTATAATTATTTGTTATACAATGGGCTTCAAAATCAATAGATCTGCTTGGTTGACTGGCACCTTTACAGCGTTGTAAAATTCAACATTACCAATGCAAAATGTGTCATCCAGCCACATCTCAGTAACTCCCCCCCAAAAATTGAAAAATCACTCCGAGCCGCCATCTTATTTTCCTCCCTAAACCTACCAACCGAAACCCTCAACACTGCCTGGCATAAACGAGCATTTCATCCAAATGGCAAACACAAACAACCTCATAAAAATAGAGCAAGCTGTAAAAATCATGAACAGTGTCCAACTACTATTTTTTAACCACAGAATCATTTCTTTCATTTTTAAACAGTCTTTCATTAGTGACAGCTCCCTCACAAACCTACAGTACCCTTCCAAGTCCTTACCAATATCAGCTCCATTTTCCATTACTCCAGGCCATGTTTACCTCGCAGTTCCATTTAAAAATACTCAGTATCACTAAAAAAAAACACAAAACAACGATTCCGATATACCAACCCGGATGACGACACAGTTCAAATTTGCGACCGTTCCAGTGCTAAACCTGTGACCTTTGACCCTCTTCCGTGTTCCGGTACAGAAGACAGCCAAAATCAGCACTGACTAAAAACTGTTTTTCACAGACGCCGGTAATTACCCTTCTTTCCGATATCAGCTTTGCCATCACTTCCACCTCATCGGAAAACCCCAAAGCACTGTCATTTAATACCCGTTGCTCCGCACCACACAGCATTTCACAAGCTGTCTCCATCTGTATGGAACAACGTTACAAGCATGGCAGTAGGCAGCAACCAAGAACTATTTTTTATTGTGCAAGAATAAACTAAAAAAAAATTCAAAATACAATAAAAATATTTTTTTTTGTTTTTTTAAACCTAAAAAAAAAGGACAACATTGTATAATAGCAATAACCCCCTCCAGGGTGTTGGTGATGCTGGTTTTACCCATGCCTGGTGAGGTTTAGTCACTCAGACTGTGGTCTCGTGACCGAACCATGCCAGGTGCGGGTAAAACCAACATCACCAACACCCTGTCAGCAACAGGAAGAAACTATTTCACACCTTTTTTTTCATGTACATTTATTGTTTCTTTTTGGACTTTATTAGCTGTTAGATGGCGTGAACGTTTGTTTTCTTTCATTAATTATGACTATCTGATGTATGTTTTTCCCCCCTCTTGATCTCATTGGAATGTTAATACGTTGAATTTGATTTTTGTAATAATCAAATGGCATGTGTGGAATGCTCATTGTCTATTTAATTTACAGAATCAGGATGTGCCTCTTCTTACCATTATTTGATGGATTGAAAATGATTTAAAGGCCACATATTTTTCTGAGGAGGAGCATTTGCCATCTGACTCTTAATTGGAATTATGGACACTATTATCTTGGATAAGTGATTCTGATTTTCCAGTTGCTTAATTATTTTGTGTCTTATTTTTTTCTCTGTATCATTTTCGTTTAATCTTTTTTTGTTCAGTTGATATTCAATAAAAACTTCCCCTACTCTTTTTCGATAAGTGCCATGGGATCTTTAGCATCCACCTGAACTACTACCAATCCAGGCAGATGGGACCTCGGTTTAATGTCTCATCTGAAAGACGGCACCTCAGAAGTGCAGCACGCCCCTCATGCTGCACTACAGTGTCAGTATTTTAATATTAAGCCAAGTGCCAGATGTGGGAACTGAACTCACAGCCCTCAGATCTCTTGGCCTCAGAGGCGTGTGTACTGCCTACTAAGCCACTGACACTGCAAATTTGATCAGACCATCACGAAATAAGTTAAATAAAAATGTATTTCTCTTAAAAGGGGCAGATCACTTGAGCAAGGGTAGGTATAAAACCCCTTAATGTTGCCTTACCAGACATCTGACTGGTAACAGTGCAAGACATGATCAGCTTCAAGTCTTGAAGCTTGAAATAAGCTAGAAATTCCTTGCTTTTCACCAAACATAGAAGTGATCCAAACCTTGACTGCTGTCAAGTTGAATTTTACTACTTTATTTTTTCTCTTCAGTTTATTTTTTTTCTTGTAAATAAAACCATGCCACCTGCGTGTTGTACCTGAATTTCTGTGTGAACACCTGTTTTCCCACACCTTGTGACATATGATTGCATTGGTTGGATAAACTGGGACATCTGGACTGGGCAGGGAGATGTCTCCAGTTGTTGCCTGCCCTTGGTGACCAGATAGGCTCATGCAACAATGCAACAACCAAAGGATGTGCCAGAATCCATGTACCAGGGGGTGCTGACGAGGACCATGATGGAGATGTATGGCGAGCAAGACATGCTCAGCTTCATATCTTGAAGAAGCTTGGAATAAGCTAAAGATTCCTTGCTTTTCACCAAACACAGTTGTGATCCAAACCTTGACTGCAGTCAAGTGGAAGTTTGCTGTTTTATTATTTTTTTTACTTCAATTTATTTTTTTTCTTGTAAATAAAACCATGTTACCTGTGTGCTGCACCTGAATTTCTGCGTAAATGCCTATCACTTTTCCTACACCCTCTGACAATCTGAGCATAGATTTCTTATACTATTAACAAGAACAGGAGAAATGCTCCAAGTTATTATAATTTCCCTTAATATGGTTCTATTTATTGTATGAAATGCTAAACTATAATCTATAAATGTCAGGTATAACTTCTGTTTCCTGATTTTGACATAGTTCTCAATTAAATGTGCAAGAATGTAACAGTTCTCAATTGTGGAATGGTTTTCTCAAAAATGTGCTTGAGCAGGGGCCAGACCACCAAATAAATCAACTTCTTTTAATCGTCCTAGTAGAATTTTAGCATAGACCTTACCCAGGATGTCCAAAAGGCGTATAGGCCTGCACATTCATGGATCACTCTTTGAGTCCTTTTAATGTTGTCTTGCACATGCAGCGCAAGCAACATTTTGTGACAGCTTGCTGGAGTAGCAGATTGTGGAGGTGCGGCCGTGTTGTGGCCAATAGCACCACTGCTTTTTTGGGCTGGTCTCTGTGGCACCAATGAATGAGCACGCTGTCTATGACAGCAGTTCAGAAGCATGCCACTAACTTGAAAGAATTTCCCTACTGCAATGAGGGAGTGTACCGTCATTGCAGGGCATGCCTTGCCTGCTGAAACATTTTGATAAACATGGCAGCAGCTGCCATGGTCCACCTCTCACAGTCCCGTGAAAGCCAACATCGGCCTGCTGTGCATAGCTACCGATACCAATAATAACGGGGTAGCAACCGACCTGGTTTACTCTGTGACGTGTCTCTCTCAGTTTGTTTTTTCTTGCTGCCAGCCTCTAGTCTCCTCCCATGGCTCACATGGGGGGGTTCTCACTCAGGTCCATGGTGGTGCTGCACGTTGGTGATTGGGCTGATGTGGTGGAAGGGTGCATGGCTACACTGGGGCACCATGTTTAAATGCCCCATATAGTGCGGTGTAAATTTCTACTCCTTCCTAGTTGGACTCTGAGTCAGAGAGGAGACTTGCCAGCTAAGCTGAATGTGCTGAGACTGTGGATGGGTTTGCTGACAGGAGTTGGATACTGTATTGTGAAGCTCTCGAAGAGGAAGATGACTCGGGAGCTAGCCAGAGCCTAGTTTGGAGTCTTTGGAGCCAGATGCCTCTGGAGAGTTGGTCACAGTCACCGGTCAGAGACAGAGGGAGAGCACCAAGAAAGAATGGCCACTGACACAGACAGTGTCTCTAGAAGCAGGCTGGCAGAAAGAAGAGCATGGTTGCACCACAATGGTGCAACTCGAGATGGACTCGCAATTGCAAGAAAAGAGAGTACAAGAGAGTGATTCAGACTACTATGGCTGCTCTGGGCAGTTTCTAAAATTCTACCCAGTTCTGGTGAGGTCAAAACTCAAAGAATAGCACTGCCATGGTGGTCAATGCAACTGTAGTGTGCAGCAGTGAGTGCAGTGGGTGGCACTGTGGCAGGAACCAACTTTACTAATACTGAACTGAAGACAACAAGCTTATAAACAGTGGGTGGTGCATAAAAAGAGCTCCAATTCACTTTTTTACTTAATATCGCTGCCTCCTGTCTGCTGCCTTGATTGCTTGCTTGCTGCCAGTGCATGGTTCTTCTGCCACTGACTGCCTGCCTTGTTGTCTTGCCTGTTGCCTGTGTTAGCGTTCTGCTGCTCTGCCTGCCCAGGTCCTCTTCTTGTTGCTTCTCGTGGCCTTTCTCTCTCTCACTCTTGCTCTCTCCATGCTGTCTGCCGGTCCAGACCACTAAGGAACCTGCCAAACTACACAGTCCTCTAGTCTCTGAACTGTCTGCAACACCAAGCAAAGCTACTGAGAGCTGGGAGGCAGCCGCAGTGTGGTTGGTGGAGCTGAGGAGGAGGGGAGTCTGCCTGATAACTGTGCCTGTCTGTCCTAGTCTGTGCTGAGTGTTCCTGACTATCTTAAGACAGACAACTGAGGAGCTGATCCTGGGATATGTAAATGAACAATCTTATTTTGTTTTCCATCCTGTTGTTGCTGGCAGTTTTTTTTCTTAATATACACTAGGTTAAATGTGGAATTGGGGAGGGGGTGAATTTATAGACAGAGAATGTCAGTCAGACTGTTGTAAGTTTTACAAATATTCCGCACACAAGGTTGTTACTTTGCTAAGGTAGGTTAGGTTTTAAAATGCCTGTATGAATGGTCTTTTGTTTTGCCTCTCCTTTAAAGCTTATGTGGAGAAAGCAATTTACCAATTTGCCAACCAGTAAAGAGAGACAGTCAGAAATGCTTGAGAAGGTCACTGATTGACACAGTGTGCTGCAAATCATGTTTTGGGGCAAGTCTGGCTTTTAGAGAGAGACTGGGGCTGGGAGAGGGCACTGCCAACTGCATCACTTTCCAGCCTGGGGAGGGGGGGCGTCTTCCAACATCATAGCAACACCTGAGGCAGAACAGTGAGTTTTCTCACTACAGGAATATTGCCATGGCATCTGAGGCCACCACTTGGCTGCTGGCTCCTTCTTCAGGATGTGGAGAGGAAACTTAGGAGGGTGTTAATAAACAAAATAAAACTCCTTGGGCCTTGTGCCATGGATCCCTGTCAGACATATGAAAGGATTTGTGCATGGAGGGGCCAGGGTACCACCATGGAGCTAGGCCCCCTCACTCAAACAGTGGGTGGGTGGTAGCAGCAGAGCAAATGCTTGTTGAAAAAAAGGAAGTGCAAGACAGAAATGGAAGGGAACAAAAAACAGAAGCTGAGAGCGAGGTAGGGGGATTGATTAAAGCATCAGAAATGCAATTAGGGCTTGACCCACTGAGGATCTCTGAAGAGGTGGGATAATGCATAATTGACATGGTAAAGATTATTTATTATTTTATTTAAAAATGTTCCAAATGGGGATAATCCCATGAGATGCAGCATCTCATTTTCACGGGGGTCCCAGGAAGGACAACATGAGGCAGCGGTAGAACTTAGCCTGGCAGAAAAGCAGTTAACATGCAGCATACAAACATAAGGTGGAAATACAATGTAAAAACAAATAAAATTAAAAGTCATAATTCATTACTGGTTGACATAGGTAGAATAATAGCAGTAAAGAAAATTGGGCCTTAAATGTATCATGTACGGTAGCTGGATGTAGGAGACACTGGACTGAACTAGACCAGAACAGGTACAAGAGGTTCTCCAGTGGTAGGAGAGACTGGACCAGAACAGGTACAAGAGGTTCTCAGGTGGTGGGAAACACTGGACCAGAACAGGTACAAGAGGTTCTCAGGTGGTGGATGAGACTGGACCAGAACAGGCAGAAGAGGTTCTCCGGTGGTGGGAGAGACTGGTTTAGAATGCTTGTAAATTGGGACATTCCTAATCTATTTGAAATTAGGATTCTTAATCCTAATTTTTAATAATTTAATAATTAAATTCTAATTTACAGTTTTTCAAAACGTTATTCCAGGAAATGCATACTGTGCTGGGAATAGCTTGTTTCCAGATATCTCCTGGGGAAGGGGGAACAGTGTGGTATGATAACTCAATCAGTTAGTAATAAAGTAACAAAGGAAGCAAGAAAGCTGTCGTATGAGTGAAGCTGTACAGTTAGTGTGATAGCAGGTATCCGGTGAGTGCAAAGATGCATGACAGCAGTGGAATAAACATACTGCTGTACATGTGCTGAGCAGAATTGTAGAAACATTAAAAAAGCTAGATGTTGCCACTAGATATGGAGCAAGGGTCCACTCAGCCTGTCCAGAACAAATTCCTACCTAGCCTTCTGACCTACTGTCTTGTAGGGGTATTTAGATCTAATGTCTACCCCCCAAGCAGTCCCATCCCTGCATTTAATGGTATATAAATGTGAATAATGTCAAAAGGATAACAACTGTTGGTGGTGTGGCTAGTGGTGGGTAAATGGACCTCTGTGGGACTGGCTACCTTGATGTGGTGCAGAGGCTTGTCACAATGCAATATTGTAACCAAAGGCCAGTCTGTTAGTCTTACAGCTGTTGGTGGTGTGGTTAGTGTTGTGGCGGCATGTCTAGCAGTGTGTGAATGGACCTCTGCGGGACTGGCTACCTTGATATGGTACAGAGGCTTGTCACAATGCAATATTGTAACTAAAGGCCAGTCTGTTAGTCTGACAACTGCTGGTAGTAATATGGCTAGTGGGGTGTGACTGGACCTCTGTAGGACTGGCTACCATGATGCAGTACAGAGGCTTTTCACAATGCAGTATTGTATGCAGTGGTTCAGGCTGTGTGGGTAATGTGTGATATGGCCGCCACTACACATTCAATCACTTCACTACCAGTCTAGCATTGCTTGTAAAGCGCTTTGGGATACACTTGTATAAAAAGAGCTATATAAATGCTGATTCTTTTTCTTGTAACCAAAGTTGTATTATAGCTAGTGGTGTGCTGTGCTGATTATATACACACACAACACAGAGAAAATGAAGCTTGTGTCGAGTGAGGGCAGAAACGTGGCATGGACAGTGGGGAAATGGATAGTTGGCCGGAACAATTGGGAGGGTTAGCAATGAGTCTAGTTGTGCAGACCTGAAATTCCTGTCTACACTACGAGGGGGTGCCCAATCCCCCTGTTGGCATGGTCCTTCCACAGTTCATTTGCCAACAGGGGAGTGCAGTCCCTACTGGCATAATGTTCCCCCTTGTTTTGTCTGCTGAGGGGGGTGCTCAGTCCCTCTTAGCATCATACCACCCCCAAACACAGACATGCTTTCTTTGATGACAAGGGCCCAATCCCCATCAGCTTCAGTCCCCTGTCCCCTAAATACACAGGTGGCACACTGGGAGCCTACCTCAGTGAACCAAAATGTCCTTGTTACACCCTGAAAGAAAAAACCTTCCTGCAAAGTTTTTTTTTTTTAACCCTGTAAAACAGAAAACAGTCCCTTGTGGACACGACAGCCCCCCCCTCCACCAACCCACACCCATTCTCTGTGCACCCCACCTCCCTGCAGCCTCCCTTACCCCATACTTACTTCCGGAAACCTGCATAACGATCTTCGGTGGAGCAGGAACACATCTGCATTCTTCAAAGCCAATCGCAAACTGAAGAAAATCATGGTAAGTTGTATAATGGCATCAGGTGGATATCTCGGCCATTTTTGTGACTTTTAGCTCCAAATTTTCAACATGAGTTTCTTGGAACTCCACCTCATGAACTCAGTCACTGTCATTTCATTATTCTGTCCCAAAAGTTGATTTTGTGGTCAGTTCACGGAATCACCTTTTGGGACTGATTAATGAAACAACAGTGTCACTGTTCATGAGGTAGGCTACCAAAAAGTCTATGTTGCAAATCTGGTGAAAAAATTCAAAAAAATTGCTGTGTTACACATATGCATTGCTCAGTTTCCATGCATGCTCATAAGTTTGATCATTTCTAATATTTTCACTCCAGATTTTCAACATTGCCAGTTTTTCACACCTCCTTATGAAAGGTACAACTGCCATTTTTTATCCTGCCCGAAATGTGTTTTCGCACATCTGGCGCTGAATGGCATGATCGCTATGGGAAATCAATGTTTGGGACAGATTAACAAAATCACAGTGCCACTGTTCATGAGCAGAGGTCCCGAAATGCCTATGTTGAAAATTTGGTGAAATAATTGCACAAAATTACTGTTACGAGCGTGCATTGTCCAGTTTCCATGCACACTTGTAACTTCAAGAATTTGCAATATTTTCAGTCCAGATTTTCAACATTGCCATTTCTTCACACCTCCTTATGAACAGTACAGCTGTCATTTTTAACATCCTGCCTGAAATGTGTTTTCGGACATCTGGTGCAGAATGGCATGGTCACTGTGTGAAATCTACATTTGGGACAGATTAACAAAATCACAGTGCCACTGTTCATGAGCGGAAGTCCCAAATGCTTTCTTGTAGTGGGGTTACAAAAAGCCCATATTGAAAATTTGGAGTGCAAATACCAACAAAGGCCTGGGTTGTTAGAGTTTCTAACCATAATGTCCCACTCTGTAGAGACTGTCAGGCATCAGAGGTGTGATTTTGGATTGTGGCTGTAATGCTAATGCCATTCCACCCCCATCCCACCCTATAGCCAGTGACAGGGATCAAGGTGTGCTTTGGACTCTCTGGACCCAAAGTTCACTCCATTCTCCTATACTGCACCCATCTCAACATATTTCCTTATGGAATGGGATGAGCGTAAGGCCCGATGATGCCAAGGCACAACACGACACTTGTCAGAGTCTGCAGGGTAGGGTGAAGTGAAATGGCATGAGCGTTATGGTCGATGACCCAAAGGCACACCTCAATGCCTGTCAGTCTCTACAGGGTGGGGTGGGGTTGGCATCAGTTTCATAGTTCACTGCCATTCCTATTGCGCATCTCTAACTCCTGCACTATCAATGCCAATGCCAGCAAGACAACATCATTATATATAGGAATAATTATTGAACCAGTCCAGCTATGAGGTGTGTAGTTCTTTAAATATATATTCATTAAAGAGTAGTACCAAGGAATCTGCCCATTTTTCTATTAGACACAAGTACATTTCCCTAGGAATTTTATCAGGTCCTAGTGCTTTATTCTTTTTTAAGTTTGTTATTGCAATCATTACTTCAGTTTTAGTGATATATCTATGGTTGGCTCTAATGTCAAGTATTTCCATTTTCTTCCAAGAGTAAGCAACTCTTGGATCAACGTATTATAATATGTGGTCCATGTTTTCATATCAGTTTGGTGTACCAAATAATTTCACTAGCCTTACAGCATTTGGCAGCCATAACCCAAAATAATTTGGTATCATTAACAATAGCTGTTATAATTTTTTTTCCCACTGCAGTTCATGGTATGTCTTCTTTTTCTGTTTTTAAAAAAAGCCATATAGCTCCTTCTGGTTTCCTTTAATGCTATGGCACTTGCTTCATCTGCATTTTTTTGACATTCCTTATTGTATGCCTTAGATGTCTTTTCTGTATCTCACAATCTTTATCAAACCAGCCAGTCAAAAGGCTAGCTTTTTTTTATTACTATAGATTTATAAAGATTAGACTCCAACTCATGGAAGAAGACCTGCAAAGTTTCATAGATTTGTTTAAGATCATTATTAACTGGCTTCCATGTATTTAGGAAAGTGTTCACCTGATTCACTATCAGTTCTTCCAGAATTACTGTCCATTCCAACTTTTTGGAATATCTGACCTTGATGTCTTTGAGGTATGCTGGTCTCTTAAATGATTTTACTTTGTTACTGTCCAAGTTTTTATATAAAATTACTGGAAAATTATCACTTTCTGTTCTATGATTAATAAGCAGAAACACTTTTGTAACTTGAACTCTGAGTGTGGGGGACATTCTGAGGCGATCCAAGCCTGTTTTTACTATATCCCTGAGGGGCCACATTTTGCAATATTGTAGCAGAGCACTAGCAGCGTCACTGGGGCTTGTAGTCCTGTGTGTCCTGTGGGAGCAGACTACAGGTTCCCAGAATGACAATATTGTTTGAATAAGGGCATTCCTCCACCTTCTGCCCACTAGTGCTGCTGCTCTGGAACTTTCTGAGCTTAATTAGCACTCCTATATTAATTCTGTTAAGCTCTCTAGCCTGACTGAGGAGGACACATGACCGGAAGGTTACTTATGGGTTCTAGTATTGAAACGCTCGCTACAGCAAGCAGGGCAGGCTGAGACATGTGTGACTCGGCGCGTGTTATGTGTGTTTGGTGGAGAGATGGGAAGCAGGAGCTGCATTACTGGATTCAGCTAACAAACTAGAAGCAAAAGGTATAACAGCATAGAATATCTTGAATAATCGAATGAAAGAAGTAAGAGCTATTGGGAGGGGGCATGATGGCTGCCACACAAAGTATTAGACATGGAGATACAATTAATTATTGCCTAATGTGTAACAAGTTTGCAGTAGGAGAAAAGGTTACTGACTTTACATGTGACAAATGTACTATAATAGTGGTTTACAAAGAGAAATTGAAGCATTACAGCACAGAGTTCAACTCCATAAAGAGATCACTGTACTTGAACAATTCTTAGCCATAGTCTGTCTTAAGGCAACAGGATGAAACAGGGGGCTCTAAACCTGAGGTAGAAGCCCTCATTAGTGATTTACCACAGAAGAATTTTACAGATGATGAGTGGAGAGTGCATAAAACATAAAAAAAGGGGAGAAGAAATATAAGAGGATCAGGCAATATACACACCCAAAATAGGTTTAGTACCCTTGAGGAGAGCAAGATTCTTGACAATAAGAAATTGAGTACAGGGTCAGGAAAGCAGCAGCTTGAAAATGTGCAGTTATAAATAATCAGCAGCCCACTAGAATGGGCATTCAGGAGGTACACACTAGCAACCCACCTACAGTAACACAGACTGCTCCCATGGACGTTCTAATGATAGATGATTCCATGTTACATTACACTGACCAAACAGTGTGTGAAAACAGAAATGAATACACAATAGTCAGTGTACTCCCTGGTGCAGGAATAGGGGATATAAAGAAACTTCTCCCAGGGCTACTACAGTATACAATTAAGCCAGTTACTTTGTTACATGCTGGGGTGAATGATGTAGGATGTAGGAAAAATGCTGAAATCCAGAGAGACTACAAGGAGACAGGGTTGGTACTAAAAGGTATTGGCTGTAATATATTAATTTCCTAGATCCTTCTGGTCCCAAAGACATGTGCAACAAGGAGTAGTGACACCAAACAGTTAAACAGCTGCCTAAAAAGGTGTTGCTACATGGAGGGGTACACATTCATATAGGATTACTTATGTAATCCTGAAATTCAGTCTCCTGGCCTACACTGTGCCAAGGTCAGGAGACTGAATTTCAAAATACTGTGGGGATTTGTGTTATGAGGGGGGGCTTTTCCCCCTGCAGCACTTACATGGGGGACTTCACCCCCCGCTCCTCTCTAACTAAAATAACCAACTCTGAGGGGGAGCGGACAGCAGAGTTGGTTGTTAGCATTTGTGGAGTGACAACATTTTTCCTTTAAAAGTTCCTGCTGCGGGAACAGAACCTCGTCCCTGACAGCCTGCTGGCTGAGCAATAGGAGCATTAGTGCTCTACACCATAGGGCAGCTCAGCCAGCATCTCTCTCCACCATCCTCATATGGTTACACCAGGTGAAACCATGTTTGCAGGCATAACCCAGCATATCACTGGGTGAAATACAATTTCATCCAGCAAAATTACATTTTGCTGTTGGGCTGAAATGTCACGCATCCATAATTTCAGGAGACTGATGCCGGGCCCCTACATGTCAGGACCCTCAGCTTCGGTATCCCGTAATGGTACCTTTATGGATCTTTGGGAATATTTTCAGGACTCCAGCTTATTTGCTGCAGGAGGGAAAGAGAATAATGGTGCACTAACTGAGGGAAGAGATTGACAAACATTTAAACTTGACTTAAGCAGGAAAGGGGGAGGCAATAAAAATCCTGATTGGGCATTATCAGCAAGGACACATCTCGTAGGCCCAAGTAAAATTCATACTGGAAATGCTTATTGCTGAATGCCAGAAGTCTGGTTAAAAAATTTGATGAACTTGTTTATACACTACTAGAGGAGAATATTCAGATCTGTGCCATTATGGAAACTTGACGGAGCCCAGAGGATTCTTGGGACAGGCAAATCCCAGGGTTCACCATGTATTACAGGGATAGGCCAAAAGGAAGGGGGCGGGGTTGCATTATATGTGTCAGAAAGTATACCATCAAAGCAGGTAGACACAGTAGCCTGGGAGGCACAGGAATTATAATGGATTAAAATCCCCCCATAGTGCTAAAATCAGCATTTGTGTAATATACTGACTACCATCAAGTTCCCATTCGGATGACATAGCACTCTTAGACTTTATCGGTAACTTGAAATCAACCGATAATATTATATTGCTTGGGGATTTTAACCTGCCAGGCATAAATTGGTTGAACCAAGAGTTGAACACTGCAGACAAGCTACAGTTTGTAGACGCCTTAAGCCTGGCTGGGATGAAGCAGTATATTAAGGAGAACACCAAGGGGGTTCATTTGCTGGATCTAGTAGTGAGAAATGTCTCTGATAGGATACAGGATCGTAAGGTGCTAACACCCCTGGCTTCCAGTGATCATGCCATGGAACAATTCAATATTACTGGGTGCAGTGGAGTGATTAATGGGAACACTGGGCTGGATATTCAAAAGGGTTGCACAATGAGCAATAGGGTTGCGCCAGTGCAAGTCAGAAAATGCGCCATTCTGCGATATTCAGCAGGAGGCAGTTGCACCACTGAAAACATGCTGAGCAACAGTGCAATGATAACGAAGGCATGCGCAACTGAAGGGGGTGGAACCATGCATAAAGGGTGCAGTGCGATGTTCAAAGACTTGCACAATGCGCAACAGTGGAGCGGGCGGAAGTTGCACCATAGTGGAAATGAGCCAAAATAAAAAGGAGCAAGGAAGAGGTGCAAGAACGCTACAGGGAAGCCACATGAGTCAGAGACAGGCACAGAGAAACAGGGAGAAAGAGGGTAGGCCAGGGAAACCACACCACAGAAGAGGGGCAAGGGAAGGTATGTGGAGCCACAGAGTGCAGAGGCCAGTAGGTGTACCCGGTGCAGGGGAGGTAGCAGTCAGGACAGCGGGGGGAACAAAGCAACATCAGCTGGGGGGGAACACAAGCCAGGGACATGGACAGTGTCACCTTCCACATGGATGCCATAATGAGGTGGGTGAGAAGGCATGCTGCAGGGAGACATGGCCGTGGAAGGGTCCGTCGGCGGTATGCCCCCAACAGGCAGTACCGAGCCCACACCAGCTTTGAGCTGTACACAGATGTTGAGATTGTGGGCCAGTACCACCCGAACAGGGCAATACTGAGGTGGCTCTGTGAGCTTTGCAGTGATGTGATGCAGGCACCCACACGAGGGAGTCATGCTCTGTCAGTGGAGACAAAGGTAACAGCCTGCATGTGCTTGCTCACCACGGGTACCTTCCAGAGACCAACAGGGGATACCACAGGCATAAACAGTCGGCCACGTCATGCATCCTCACCCAATTCCTCAGTGCAATGCTGCCACATGCTGCAGAGTACATACATTTCCCCAGCACCGCAGCGGAGCACACAGCAAACATACAGGAGTTCCACAGGGTAGCACATATGCCTGGCATGCTAGGGGCAATAGACTGCACCCATGTGGCCATCCGCACACCACCTGGCCCTGATGGGGCTGCCTACATGAATCAGAAGGGATATGCCAGTGTCAACTGCCAGGTGGAGTGTGATGCCAGTGGGCGCATCATCAATGTCTGTGCCACGCACCCTGGGGGAGCACATGATTCCTTCATCTGGCACCAGTCGGCACTGTGCCACTGATTTGAGAGTGGGGACATCCCCACAGGTCATCTAGTGGGTGAGTATGTATGTAGAACTGACAAATTATGTGCAAGGGGAGTAAGCCAGAGGTGCCATGGGTGTGGCCCACAGGGTTTGGGGCAGTCTGAGCCTGAACAAGACACTAACCTCCACTATCTCCACACAGGTGACAGTGGATACCCCTCCGTCCGCTGCTACACACACAGCGTACGACCCCATCGCAGCAATGCTTCAATGAGGCACATGCCACCACACGCAACATCATTGAGTGGGTGTTTGGGATGCTGAAAGCGCGTTTCCATTGCCTGGAAACCTCTGGCGGTGCCCTACAGTATAGCCCCTCAAAGGCCTGTGAGATATTCCTGGCCTGTTGCATCCTGCACAACATGGCCAAAGACTGTGGGATAGCCATACAGATTGAAGAGGGGGACAGCGATGGGGACGACGGTGACTATGGGGATGGGCAGCCCCCCCTTGGCCGACAGGACCCCCGACTGATCCAGCTGACACAGCTGCACTGGGACACCATCACAGAGGAGCACTTCAACCAACACAGGTAAGTCATGGGGCCATGTGCAACCACCAGTGGCTAGGGCACAACCCACATACACACATGGAAACACACCAGGGGTGCATGATGGCAAGGGATGTGGCAGGGCACAGAAGCACACACATACAACCAGGGAGGGGTGAACAGTAACACGCCACATGGACGGACAAACACACACGCACACACAATAGGCACAAAGTGCACAGGGGTCAGGTGCAAAACAGCCGGAACACAAACACTAGCAACACACATGTCCACAGGCCACCACATCCACTGACTGTCTATGTGCATGTGTCAGATGCTGGGCACCATCGCACTTTGGTGTACAGCGCAATGCAGGCATCATCATGCACACGTACCTGTGGACAGCAGTCGGGAGGGTGTGCAGGTGGACCGTGTGTCTGCGTGCAGGGCCGGGCACCCACCCATGCACTGCCCACCAAAACACACAATGCACACAGGGCAGCACCAGACAGTGCCCATGCTGGGAGACAGGTCAGTCTTGCGGCACAGTGCCACGTCCACCTCGGATGCATGGGCAGCCCTGCCGAGACCCAGCAGCACTGGCAGCTGATCACGGGCCTCATGGGGTGGCACCGATGGTCCACCAGGGGTTCCACTGCGTGAACATGACTGTGCCCTCATAGGGGTCTGCAGCACAATGAACATACCTGCACCAGGAGTGCTCGGGATGCCCACAGCTGAACCCGGCGTTGACAGGGTGGGTATCGCACGATGCCAGGAATGGGGAGTGAATAGTGAACTGCGCGGTGTGAGCGACGCATGGGCACCTGACTGTGTGCCCATTGTGGCCATGACAGCGACCAACGCCTGTGTTTGTCTGTCAATGGCAGTGGTCACAACCTCCCGCAACTGGACAATCTGTGACAGGATCCTATCAGTGTCCCTGCTGTGTCACTCCTCGACCCACTCCAGAGCCACACACAGTGCCTCCACGGATGTTGCAAGCCGCATCTGCTGCTGTACTGATGCCTGCAGTAGGGGGGTATGCTTGTCACATAGGTCATCTGCCACCTCGGCATCCCATCCCTCAGGGTATGGAAGGGCCTGATATTCAGCACCCCTTGAGGGTGGGCGCTGCTCACCAGGACCAGGTATGGGCAAGTCCACAGGTGATGCACAGATGCCACCGCTGAACGCTGAACCCCTAGTCCCGGTGGATGACTGCTGCTGCTGCTGCCCCTCCACCTGCTGTGCCCAAGGGATTGGTTGTTCCGCCACTGTGGCTGCAACAGTGCCACTGTCCTGACCAGCCACTGGTGCTGCCCCACTGGTACTGACAGGCACAGCCTGGGACTGTGCTGACACACTGGCACACACGTCGGAACCAGCCAGGTCCATGGGCGTGAGCTGGCCTGCTGTGTGTCCATTCCGTGGCACACACATGTCACTGCCCATAACGGTCATGTCATCATCATTGGTGCAGCTCTGTGCCACAGCCACAGCCACAGTGTGCTGGCATCCTTGGATGCCAGAATGCTGAGACACAGGAAGGGCCTCACCCACACCTGTCTCAACAACATCAGTGTTGACAGCCAGGCGGACCCACTGTTGCAATGCTCGATGGATACCTGAGGAGGTGGATGGTCCCTCCTCCAACTCCAGATGACTGTCTGCAGTGGACAGGCCCTCCACCACTGACCCCTGCAGATGCACAGGATCTGTAGCAGAAAGTAAGGTCACGTTACTGCATGTGATCTACCCTCCTCCCCTGACAGACCATGATGTACCATGCAGTGATGGGCTACCACTTGTCTGGAAGCCACCTCCTGGAATGCCCTCAATGGCACTGCACTGCATGCTTGCAGCGAGCCTGTCCTCTGCCGGTGTCAGCTGCACCACCTCCGGCTGGCCCCCACCTGTTGCAGCACGTGCCGCCCTGATGGAAGCCACCTTCTCCTTCACACTTCTCCTGTCGGTACCTATCTTCTTCTTACACTTCTGCATGGAGCGCTGGTGGCTACCATGCTGGTTGACCGCATGTGCCACTCCCTCCCATGCAGCAGCATGGGCCTGAGGGGTGCCCCGCCGTCCACCGAGCAGTGGCTCCTGATCGATGTAGGCCTTGAAGAGTGCCTCCGTCTCGGCCTTGGTGAAATTGGGCCTCCTTTTCCACACACCATCATTGTCCTCCTCACCCAGACCTCGCTTGGTCATTATTCAGCCTGTATGGATGACAGTGGTTACCTGTGACTGTGCAGTACAAAGCAAGTCCCTGATACCACAGTCCAGAACCCCACACAGCATGCAACTCGCCAATAAACTGCAGTAACCGAATATGGCCACTGCAGAACAGTGTCGCAGTTTTATAGTGCAATCCATGCAAATTAGGTGAAGAGCAACTTTAATGAGATGCAAATCGTGCTGCTGCTCCATTGCATGGCTGATCAGATGATTAGCATATGACGGCTGAATATCACGCTTTTGCGCTTTGCACGATTGTGTTGAACATGCTGAGCCAATGGCGCAGTTCTGTGGCATGCATAGTACACCTCACTGTGCATTCCCAGGTAGCTTACGCAGGCCTCTGCTGCGCTGATGATGTGCTGTGTACGGTAGGCAATTCAGGGCATGGCCACCATTGTGCCAGTGGTGCTATGGCGAGGGTCACTACATGGCGCTGTGGCACAACTGCACAATAGTTTGCTGTGGTGCTGGCACACAGGCAACCAATCGCGCTACACGCATAGATGTCCAATGGCGCTGTGCGTGGCCTTGTGCCAGAGACCCATGACCCTGTGCCCGACCTTTGCCCCCTTGGTGCTATACTTCCAGTATGGATGCACCTCTATCGTGCTGTTCGGTAACAGCATGATAGGAAATGGCGGCGCTGTACTGTGCAGCAGTTCCACATGGGGTGCCGCACTGCAGAGCGCCATATTGCCTACTATAGCAGTGGAGACGGCATGCGGGAGAGACCCTCAATGGAGTGCCATTGAGCTGGCCAACCTTGTGGCCATTGTGGAGCCACACTATGGCCCACTCTTTGGCGAGGAGGCACTGGACAGGGCCAGGACCCAGGTTTGGCAGGAGGTGGCCACTGACCTGGAGGTGGCCACTGGCCACAGGAGAACAGCAGAACAGTGCAGGCACCGGTACAGGGACCTTAGGAGGAGGGAGCAGGAGCTACTTGCCCGTCTGTGGTCACGTGCCAGGAGGGGTGTGGTGCCTCGTCCAGGTGGGTGATACGTCTACACACTTGTATCATCCATATGGGTAACACTGTCTTATGTGTCCAGCACATAGGGGAGGGATAGCCTAGGGTTGGCTGTGGTGGTGTTTACAGGGTATGGGGTGGTTGGGTCTGGCTGGGTGGGTGGACACACACATTGGGGCAGGGGGACTTTGCTTTGGGTTTGTACTGATGTATTTCTATCCTTTTGTCTCCCACAGGCGTGGCCAAGTGGAGGCGGATGGTGGAGCGGCAGCAGAGGGAGGAGGATGCTGCACACGGGCATGTCGGGGACCAATACCAATGCCAACAACGTCCCAATGAGGGTGAGTGCCATGACACCATGATTACTATTGCATGCTGTGTGACAGGGTGGGAAGCAGGGCATGGCCACCATCCATGGACACCACTGCCATGCACACAACATGTAATAGTCAGCACTGTCCAGTGGCACTGCATGACTGGGAGTGCTTCAATGGTGGTCCATGCGTGCACTGGGCACATGGCTGTGGCACTGCCTGCACACCGCATAGCCACGTTACTGTACGGCCTTGGTTGCGCTGTGCTGGACATGGGCGGTGGGTGTGTGCAGTGGTACACATGGCTGTTGCTGCCTGGTTGGGCATGTCTTGTGGACACGGTCACTGTGGGTGGGCGCACACCATCACAGGAGCGTGGCACATGGCTGTATGCCATGCATAATGGGTGGGCTGCAAGGGGATGGACAGTCACACCTATTGACTCTGATCTCTCATCTTAGGTGTACGGATACTACTGCAGATCCAGCAGGCTGTCCAGGAGTTGCTGCAGGTGGCGCAAGAGTCCATGTCCATATTGAGGGACTTACAGTGGCATGGGGTCAGGAGGAGGAGGCGGCCCAGGCAACAGCCCCAGGCAGAGGAGGACCAGGCTGGACAATGACGTCTGCAAGACCTGTCTGCAACTACCCCCTTTGATCAACCCTCACACCCCATCTACCCTCTCCCATATGTTCACCCCTGCCCCTTACCCACCCCCACCTTGTTTCTGTCCCTCCCCCCCATTTGTACATAGTTCATTGTATATAGTTTTGTTTTATATTTTGCAATAGACATATTTTGATATGAATACTGTGGTGGTCTCTGATTTGCAGCTGGCTATAGGTGCTCAGCTGCAGTGGTGTGCATGGCATCTGGGGTGGTTCAGTCATGGGTATGTGTGTGTGTGCGTGGGGAAGTGTCTCTGGTGTGGGAGTGGCTATCAGTCGGTGTCTGTGGTATGTGTGTTGTTCCCTGTGCATTGCATTACTGTGTGCAGTGGTCCATGGTGCATGCTCTGTGTCCATTGTGCCCCTGTCAACCCGTCCTTGGCCTGTGCAGCTGACACCCTTGCATGTCTGTGGCCTGCGAGGTCTGCTGCCTTGTCAGTGGTGGCTGTCCCTACAGGTCATCCACTGTGACCATCACAATGCTGGGTTGCCTCCTGTCACTGGTGTGGTGCATATTTGCCTCGGGTGACACTGTGGCCTCCGCAGTTGCTGTCCCACCTCCCTGCTGTGGCTTGTGTGTGCTGCAGGGGCTGTGAACCACTGTCTGTGACTTGTGCTGCAGGCATATGCTGGTGGCGTACAGGACCACAGTTCATGCACAGGGTGGGCGTCACCCCTGTGCCATGGAGGACTGCAGGCTGTGTGTGCTCAGTTTTCATGGGCCCACACTGGGGGCTTGGTTGCCACATTACTGCGTCCCTGTGTTAGTGTCCCCGTGGGTATGGGTGTGTGTTTGCCCCTGCACTGTGTTGCATCTGGTGTGCTGCATGCTTCCATGCACCGCTGTGGGTGTCTGTGCTGGCTGCTGTGGCTCATGGTGGGTCAGGATGTGACACTTGCCTACTGTGCAGGGTGCTGTCTCAATGGTGGTGGTGTCAGGGGCACGCCCTTTCCCGTGTGGGGTACCTCTTGTTCCGACACATGGCCAGTCTCAAAGCTGTGCCTCAGGGGGATTGTGCGTGTTGGCACTGTGTCTGCCGTTGTTGCATTGCCGTGTGTTGCCACCCACTGCTGGGTGCTCATGGTGGGTCTGGCTTGTATGGTTCTGTGGTACACGAGGTTGCAGTGTGACAGTGGGGGTGGTGGTATGCATGGGGTTTCCTGCAGTGGTGGTCACTGCTCATGGGGGGTGTCTTGGGGTCATGGTGCAGGGTGTGCTGTGCACTGGGGGGGGCTGGTGTGGCATGGGGTGGTCCGCCCTCCTTGTGTGGCAGTCTCAGCTTGCCGGTGGGTGTGCTGGGGCACCATGGCCCAGCTGTGCTTTGTTTTCTTGTCCCCATGGGCCGGTGGATATTCCAGCCCTTCCCCAGTTGTGCTGTGCTTATGGTGTGGGGGTGCATTGTCAGTTGCTGTGTGTTCCTGTGCCCATCTGTGGCATGGGTGGTGGGCCCCTACCTAGCTCCCTGGTTGTGCAGTTACATTGCTCTGCTGCTGGGGGGCTCCCTGCTTGCGCTATGGCACCTCTGGGCTGCTCAGCTGGGCAGCCCTTGTTGCGCCATAGCGCATCGTATCTACTCAGCTTCCCCTTCCTAGTTGCGCTATGGCGCAGGTTGTGCGATATTCAGGCGTTAGGGCTGTTGGCGCAATTTGGCTTGCTCCTTTTTTGAATATTGCGTCTATTGCGCATGTGCGCAATGGACTTGTGCTTGCTCCTGCTATTATGCACTTTTTGGGTGCAGTTTGAATATCCAGCCCACTGTGTTTAGTAATTATGCAAAAGTTGATTTTATCAGCGTGGGGAAAGAAATGGCGGACTGGAAATGGGAAAATGAGTTTGAGCAGCAGTCACTAAGTCAGATGTGGGAAACACTGGAGCAATACAATTACTACCTTAGTCAAGCAATACGTTCCAACCAGAAGGAAATATAATAGGGTAGGCAAAATACCTACATGGATGTCAGCCAAGGTTAAGAGATGCATTAACAAAAAGAAAAAGCTTATTCAAGGGCCAAGAATAGTGGGCACCAGATTAGTTGGGAAGGATATAAAACAAATACCAAAGGAAACAAAGAATGCTATTAATCAAGCTAGGAGAACATGCGAACTGAGGTTAGGTAGCAAGGTAAAGGATAATTATAAATCCTTTTACACCTACATCAATAATAAAAAGGGGGAGTAAAAACAATAGTCCCACTAAAGAACCAGGATGGGCATTTAATAGTGGATAACAATCAAATGGCAAAATCTTACAATGAGTATTTTTCTTCTGTATATAACACCAAAACTCTGGAGACAGACTCATTAGATAACTTAAACATAGGCAGTCTGATTCAACAGCCTCATGATATTAGGAAAAGGTTACTCAAACTTGACCAAAATAAAGCTCAGGCCCTGACGGTCTGCATCCCATGGTTATCAAGGAACTAGCAGGAGAAATGACAGGACCAATAACAGCAATCTTTCAGAAATCATTGGACCAAAGAGAGGTGTTGGAGGTATGGAGGCAGGCAGATGTGATGTCATTTACATAAAAGGTTCCAAACAAAATGTGGGTAACTATAGGCCTATCAGCCTGACAGCAGTGCTGGGCAAGGTACTAGAAAGGATAACTAAGGACGTATTACCAATTACATGTTACTGGCTGGAGACATCAATTACACCCAACATGGCTTCATCAAAGACCGCTTATGCCAAACTAACTTACTGGAGTTTTATGGCAAATGCAGTAGGGCACTGGATGGTGGGCACTTGGCTGATGTAATTTTCCTGGATTTCTCGAAAGCATTTGATAGGGTCCCCCATGGTGAGCTAGTGGATGCTCTTATTCAACACAAAATCCAGGGGAACATATCCTGCTGAATAGCCTCATGGCTGAGTGGCAGAAAACAATGGGTGTGCATCAGAGGGTCTTATTCAGGGTGGTTAGAGGCGACAAGTGGAGTACCCCATGGATCTGTGCTGGCCTTGTTTATTTAATATCTATATACATTTTATAACAAACACCCAGAATGTTAGGGAATCGAAATTCGCTGATGATACCAGGTTAGGGATGGAGGTAAATAGTATACAGGAGGCTAGAATATTACAGACAGCAGTTCATGAGTTGGAGAAATGGGAAGTGAAACATAAGCTAGCTTTTAGCACAGATAAATGCACCATAATGCATTTTGGCAATAAAAATATTATGGCAATATACACACTAAGTGGGAAAACACTAAGGGAAGTTACAGACTAGAGGGACCTGGGTATCAGAATATCAAATGACCTAAGCTTTATAAGTCATTGCTGCCAGGTGGTAAAAAAAGCCAGTGGTATACTGAACTGTAACATAGAAACACAGAAGTTGACAGCAGATAAGGATCGCAAGGCCCATCCAGTCTGCTTATTTCTTTTCCTATCTTATGAATGTGCCAATGGCCTTTACTCTGTCAATGGCATATCTATTTATACTCATCTGTATTGCTCCCTTATGCCTATTCCATGCCTGTTTGAAGCCCTGCACTGTATTCATATCCACCACTTCCTGAAGTAGGCCGTTCCATGCATCGACCACCCTTTCTGTGAAAAAGAACTTCCTCACATTACCCTTAATCGGCCTCCCTCTAATCTCATGCTGTGTCCTCTTGTCCTGCTATTTTTCTGATATTGAAACATGTTAGACTCTTTCACCTTATTAATGCCCTTAATGTGTTTGAATGTTTCAATCATATCACTTCTCTCCCTCCTTTGCACTAGGGTATACTATTGTGAGACTTATCAGTAGCAGAAAGAGGGAGGTGCTGGTCCCACTGTATACATCACTGGTGAGGTCACACATGGAGTACTGTGCCTACTTCTGTTCACCAGGGTGTATAAGGGAGGTAAGAGCAGGCCTCTAATCTTAGTAGTAAAGCATTCATGGAGTTATGTCAGGAATTGGACTTGATACAATATGTAACTGCCCCCACCAGAGGACATAATACCCTAGATTTAGTTATGGCAGTGAAGGATATTAACATTATGGAATGCCAAACTACTGCACCACTGGGAGGTAGTGACCATGAGGGGGTTTGCTTCTCATACCAGCATTACATACAGTACCCTTGAAAAAAGGATGTAGGGTGATTTTTAATATAAAGACAGCAGATAAAGAAAATATACAGAAACAAATGGATACTATAAATTGGGAAGGTATACTGCAGGATAAAACAATTGAGGAAATGTGGGCTACTTTTAAAAAGGAAATTTATATAATTTGTGATGAACACATAAAAAAGGTGAAGGTGTATAACAGGAAAGGAGAAAAACCTAGATGGCTCACAAAGATGGTAATTAAGTTAATAAATAAAAAAAACTGAATATACAAACAATATAAACTAGATAGTAGTACAGTCACCTGGGCAAAATGTAAGCAGGCACAGATCAAGTGTAAGAAATTGATAAAAAGAAATAAACAAAGGATGGAACGGAGGCTGGCGTCCTCAGCACATAAAGATACAGTAACTTGCAATGTTTCTAAAGCTATGTGAATTCATTGAAGAAGACAAACAATAACCTATGTACCATAAATGAAGGGGGGTTCCAAATATCGGATACCACTAAGGTAGCGAATATCTTTAATAAGTACTCCAGTACAGTTTTCGTTACTAAATCGGTAGGAGTGGTAAATTTTAACCCTAATAAAAATTTTAGACATAAAAATTTCTGCCGATG
Source organism: Neoceratodus forsteri (assembly GCA_016271365.2). Classification (NCBI taxonomy): domain Eukaryota; kingdom Metazoa; phylum Chordata; order Ceratodontiformes; family Ceratodontidae; genus Neoceratodus; species Neoceratodus forsteri. The sequence goes on from CM028131.1 coordinate 827,253,596, forward strand.
TTATTTCAGATAAAATTAGGGCACTAAAGAATACAAACGCAGCAGGGCTGGATAACATCTCAAATAACATTCTTAAATTACTCTCTCCTAATATTGCTGTCCCTTTAAATTTTATTTTCCAGTGATCGCTAGGGGAGGGGGTGGTGCCAAGGGACTGGCTGACAGCAAACGTGATACCCATTCATAAGAAGGGAGATAGAGCAGATTGCACAAACTATAGACCCATAAGTCTGACCTCGGTATCAGGCAAGTTGATGGAATTAATATTAAAAGATGTAATAAATCTATACCTGACTGAGACCGAACAGGATGATAGAGAGCAGCATGGATTTGTGGCTGGGAGATCATGTATGACAAACATGTTGTGTTTTTAAGAGAACATTTTGGCAGTATTGGATAGGGGAGAGATGGTGGATTGTATATATTTGGACTTTGCCAAGGCCTTTGATAAAGTACCACATTTTGGGATATTAAAATGTTTGTTGGAAATTGATTTGGACTATAGAGTGAGCCAGTGGATTCAGGTCTGGTTGATGGATAGGACTCAGAGGGTATGTATAAATGGATATTTGTCTGGGGAGATCCCTGTGACTGGGGGGGGGGTTCCCCAGGGATCCGTGCTGGGACCTGTGTTATTCAGAGTATTCATAGCATCAGTGGGGAAGAGGGTAAACAGCTGGGTAAGCAAGTATGCAGATGACACTAAACTGGCTGGTAGAGTAACACAATTAGAGGGAGCAAAGACAATACAGAAAGACTTGGATATAATCTATAAATGGCCAACCAAAAGGGGAATGAGTTTTAACATTGACAAGTGCTGTGTGATCCATATGGGCAATAGAAATCCGGAACTTAAGAAAGTCAGAAGTATAACGGGACCTGTGTATATTGGTAGATCAGAAACTGAAATACCATGCTCATTGTGACAAACAAATAATAAAGGCACATAGAGTCTTATGGAATACAAAATGAAACTTCAAGAGTAGAAAGGCGGCAGTGATGATGCCTTTGTACAGAGCCTATGCAGGGCCTAATTTGGACTATGGTGCTCCGGTGTGGGGGCCCATAAATAAAGGGGTGGTGGCAGGGTTGAAGAGGGAGCAAAGGAGGGATACAAGAATGGTGCATGGCATGCAGGGTAGAACCTATCAACAGAGGTTAGCAGATATAGGGCTAATGTCACTGGAGACTAGAAGAGTTAGAGACTTGATGTTATGTTATGATATAATGAGGGATGACTATATGTTAAATGATCTAAATCTACAGCTTAAAAACAATACAGTAGTTACCAGAGGGGCACCACCTTCAGCTAAGACATATAAAGTGTAACACAAGTAGGCGTATGGCCTTTTATACCCAGAGAGTGGTGGCTCCATGGAATAGGTTGCCAGATGAGACTGTATATGCAAGAAATAAAGCACAGTTTAAAAGGAACTTAGATACCTACATCAGAGAGGGACACAATCTGGCATTCTATGGGTCAAGTGGAAAGGAGCGTTCTGTATGGGTCAATCATGGGCCCCCTAAGCTCCTTATTACTTAGTATGAAACTTAGTAGTATGAAAAGCTATCGAGAGGTTACAGAGGAGGGCAACCCAGTTGATTTCAGATGTCAAAGACATGGAACATAAGGAGAGGCTGACAGAACTGAGTTTATATTCCCTGGAGTTCTGCAGGTTATGGGGGGGGATATATGTTTGGTTTATTAGGCTGTGTCTGATGAGGGGTTATGGGAACAACTGGGATTGGATATTAGGGAGCAAAGTTACCACACTAGAGCCCATCCACTGCAATTATCTGGGGAAAAGTACCAAAACCATAGAAAAAATAAAATGGTTTAATTTAAGGGTGGTGCCAATCTGGAATGGACTTCCAGTGGATGTGTTAGCCAATAAAAGGATGCAGGAGTCTGAAAGCAAATTGGACCGACACTTCTTATCAAATGGAATTGAGGGATATAATTAGTACTGGGTGAGCTATATGGACTTCGGTCTTCTATGCTCTGTATGAACCTATGAAACCTATGAATCAGGTCTCTCCAAAAGTCTGGTTGCCCTTGCCACAGTATTAAGTCTAAGACAGAGGCTCCCGCATTTGTAAAATAAGTCGGTGAGCCTTGACTGTCTCCCTTTGTTCTACCATTCAGTGGGAAAATTAGACTATCCTGCATAAGCTTTATCAGCTTCTGGCCATTTTAATTTTATCTTAAGTCACTTAATATTCTTTTGTTTCTAATTACATCTGGGTACATAAAGCCAAGTACAGAACTGTCGTTAAGGCCATCAAAAACTCCAAACCTTGCATTAAAATCACCTGTGACTAAAATATATGCACTTGGTAGGTTCAGCTGTGCCGCTCTTATTGAATTTGTTAATTTTTCCCATATATTATTTGACATAGTCTTATTCTTCATTGGCAGAATAGCACAATTAGATATCAATATCTGAGTTCCAGAGAAAAACAAACTGATTCCTATAAAGTGAGTTTCCCATATTATTATATCCAATTTTGTAAATATTCCAATTTTAACATAAATGGCTAGACCGCCTGATCTATGACCCATTTTAGCCCTCTTAGTACCAGGTTTCTGCTCTATAGTAAAACCATTAATATCCATCTCTTCATTAGAACCATGCCATGTTCCTGTAAACAGATTAAATAACATTTATTAACAAAATTAGACCAATCCTGATCTTGAGTTTTAGACTTAAAACCTACTAGATTTCAATAAATTAGGAAGGGATACCTGTCATACTCAGAACTAAGGGTAGACACAGTGAAACCAATCAGGAGGATCACCTACACGTTTGTTATTATTTACAAGTTTAGAATCAACTTCATCTGTAGATTGTATCAGTTTTCATTGCCTGCCAAAGCCATATACCTATCTATAGTTGGAATTAGAAAGGAGCCATTTGTACTAAGGTTGTTCAGTTGGGAGACTGTACTTGGGTGTGAAGTATAATGGAGATCCATCTTGTCCATTAAGGTCACACAGGTAGAGTCCCATAGCATCTAGTTCAGATGCTTTCTGCCACACTGTGCTGGCTACCTGTGATTTCTTAAAAAAACATATTAATTTGTCTGTCTCCTCTGAGGCTCAAATATCTCTGTGTTCTCAGTACCCAGTTTCTTCCCAATCTAATGCTTAAGATCAGCAAACAAATTGCACAGAGCTTTAGTTAACATAATGTTTGTTTCATTCTAATTTTTTTGCACCCAAATAAACTTAGTGTGACAAGATTGAAATAATTTATTGTGAGCGATCTACCTTGTACATCACCCCTTACATTAAGTCCTGCAGAGATATTCACAGTATCTAATATTCTTGTGTATTTGTCATACAGCATAGCCGTAAGATGTAAAGTCTGAATGTTCTGAATATTTTTCCAGAAATAGTTCAACACTCTTTTAGTAGTGAAAATAAATATCAACAGTCTCTGCAAAAGTATCCTTTTCTGACCCTATATGCCTATTAACCATATATGGATTACCTACTGCAATGTCTACTGTAAGTCCAGTTTCTCCTTTAATAACTGAAATATTAATTCCTGCATTGTTTCACCGTCTGTTCTTCTTAGGCCATATAATCTAGTAAATGACTGATGCAACAGGTTACATGCTGGTGTAGTAGTACCTATCTCTACTGTTTCTTGCACTTTTCTTTGTGCTTTTTCCATGCTGTCTAGTTTATTACCTTCCAGTTGAGTGACTTTGTTCACTTCTTTGACTATATGATTTGTGTTAACTTTCTTTATTGTTTGTATATTTTTCTGCTTTATTTCTTTATTATTTTCACTGTGCTTTTTTTTTTTTTTTTTGCTTCTTACAATCTGTTTTAGTCTTTCCTTTGGCTACTTTCGCTTTTTTCTTAGATTTTGATTTTACTTTTCCCTCATTCAGATTCTTGTAGGGAACAATGTAGGTATCATTGTCCTTAATAGCTGTTATGGGAATATGATTGTAGAGAAATCTGACATATTACCTTCCATAGGGGAAAACAAAAGTTCATTGTCTTCTTGAAGGATTGAAGAAGATTCCCTAAGGGGGTGGATTTCATTTAGAATTCTAATCACGTCATCCAACCTTGTGCCATTAATTGCAATGTATTCGTTTAATGATTCAGGTTCATTTCTATTAATTATTAGCTGTTCACATAACAAGACTGGCTACATGCTGTTTTTTTTCAAAACCTTAATAATATCTTCACTGACGATTGAAGGGATATATGTCAGTGTATTACTATTCTGTCTATCATTTGTCACTGAAGGGATACTTATCTCAAAGTCTTCATAATATTGACACAGACTGTCCTTGTTTGTCTGCTGTGACTCCCCTACAGCTCAATCTCCTTTGAGTGAATTCCCTATAATACTCACAGGGGTATTTTTGGAGGGGGATGATATCTAATTATTTAAGTCCTTGTATGGTATTTTCCAGTCTATCCATGACTTCTTTTAGTGCCTTATTCCTCTCTTTTTTATCATCTGTTATCACATTACTTTGTGTTTCCACTGGTAAGTCAACAAAGCTGACATTTTGACTCAGTAATTCAGCATTGATGCCCCCATTGAATGTTGAGTCTCTAGAGGCCCAACCAATAAAGTCTTTCTCTAATGAGCAGTTACCATCCTGTTGAACAAGGTTTTTAGTACAGAATGAGTTCTGATTATTAACAGTCATTATTCTATCCTTTACATCAGTAGGCAATGAGGCTGATAATTTAGGGGTTGGCGTAGAGGTAAATGAATGTGAAAATATAGGTATAGATGTACCATTTTTGTGTGTACCTTTTTTATTTTGACTGTTGTCTGTTGCTTTGGTGAGCATTTCTATTATAGTTTGTTTTCCAACTTTGGTTCCTCAATGCCTATGTTACCATTACTGATACCCTTTGGGTCTTTTGGATCTTTTTTACTCCCTTCCTTTCTTTTTTATGTGTTTTATCGTTTTACATTTTAGAAGGTATTTTCCACCTTTTAAAATTCTATCCTTTTTTCTTTTGGTCTGTCATGCCTTTTTTCCTTGTTGCCTTAAATATGGACCTCTTATCCTGCCCATTTTCTTCATTATCTATTTCTGTTTCAATTAAACTGTCCTGGCACTCCATGTTATCATTACAAGATGCCTCCATTTGCTGACTTCTTGTAACCACCATAATCTGTTAGTGTGGTATATAGTTTACACTTGTCTTTAACAGTTAATGACATATAGAATAATATATGGGGTGGTGCGTGTAATGAGAAGTTTATACACACCTGAGGGGTTCGATGCTCATAAACCCCAAGAGCGAAGCTTGAGGGGTTTATGTTAGCATCTAATCCCAAGGGTGTGTGTAAACTTTGAGTTTAAACACACTACCCCATATTTTATTTTATATAATTGCTGGGTTTCCCTTTTTTGCCTCAGCAATTACATAAAATAAAGAGCTTCCAGTGTATCCTAGGTTCGGTTTCGTTTTAGTCCAGTGCCAAGATTTGCCATATTTTAAAACTGTTTTTTTTCCTTCATGCAGGTCTTTTTGTGTTTCCAGGGTATATGGGGGAAAAAAAAGAAAAGAACTTACCGCCAAGTTCTTCTGGCATTTCTGTTTCGGGTGAGATGTAAGTGGTGAGTGCTCTCGACTGCGTGAGCATGCGCACAGCAAGGGAAATTGTGTGCGTGTTTGCCAATATAAAGACTCCTTTAAATATGGAAAATTATGCCATGGTTTCCTTATGGGAAAAAGGGGAAGCCAATTATCATAATATCTTAATTTACCTTGCCCTTAGATTAGACAGTGTGTCACTGTATAAATATTCTAAGTTACAAATATTTAAAATACCAAATATCAAATGCGAATAACAAATGCCACCCAAAAATATTAAAAAATATGGTCTTGAAGAGTGCTTATAAAAATATTTGAAAAGAATCCAGAGTTCTTTCATGATGGTGAGCACTCTTCTGGGCTTCAAGGCTTGTTAGAAGATGTTACAGAAAATACTATGATGAACTTCTTTGCAGAAGCCGAACTGCAGTGGTTTAGAAAAAGGAATCCATTAATCACCATTATTGTCTATTTCTGTCCATATGTGTAACTGTTGGGTAAACCCCAGTTCTTGAAAAAAAAAACAGTTCAATTTGAAATATGAGAAGAAAAAAAAGGAAAACAAATATGCTTAATCCAATGTTTAAGAATTCAGCCACTTGGTCAGTAAATTCAAACAGTTAGAATAGTTCAAATGGATCTGGTCGCCTTTTCAGCCAAACTATAGTACGTGGTGTTAAAATGCAAGAGAGCTTCCTGCTTCTGTAATAATGAAGGCCCAAAATTCCTGTGATCTTCTTCGACCAGCACAATGACTCAGACCCAAAATTCCTTATCTTCTCCACCAGTACAGAAAAAAGTGTGTGTGTTAGCAGAATCAAATGTAGTTTTCCTAAATAAGCCTAACTAGTCAACTTAATCAGCTGATTCTAATAAGTTCTAACACAACTCTTTAGCTAACATTAGATTATTTTAAATATAAACAACAGATAGTGTATCTTGTCAAATCTGAACTCTTAAAAATCATTAATGCTATAAAACCAAAAAGAAAGTAGACTAAGAATACAAGCACACAAAAACTTACTTTTATTTTGTATGCAAAGGTGCATTCGTGCAAAAGGCAATGATGTGCAGTGTCAGTGCCTTAGGGCTTTGCATCTTGTGATCCCCACAACGCCTACAGCTCACTTTGAGTCACTATGCCCTGCTTGCTTGTTTTTAAATTTTACTCTAACTGAATGGAACTGATGCCCATATTAGAGAACCTGCAAAATACATCCAAGCAGAACTAGTCAAACAATGGTTAACATTCAATGGGTACCAGTATTGGCAAAAAAACATTCAGCAAAGTCTCTTAATTTCAGTTGTGCCTTTTTCTTGTGTGGCATCCAAAACAGAACTGAATAGTTGGACACTGTGCGTGCACATTTACCACACAGAAACGGGTCACGTGTGCAAGCATGGCGCAAAAAATAAAAAAGTTATTTTTTTAACTAAGATCTGTCTATTCACAAGACAATAAAGATGAATTTGTATTTATATTTACAATTGTGCCCTGCTTTCTTATTTGTTTTGGCTACTAGACACGCCAACTGATCTTCACAGCTTTCTTAGCTACAGTCTTAACAAATAAAAACAGATAAATACAGATAAGCACAGATAAAAGAGATTTATTAACGTGCAAGAATAACCAATTAATAAAAAATCACTAAATGTTGAAGCACATTCCTTTATCCTCTGAGTACCAGAAGCAAAAAATAGAAGGTATGATATTTCTTTATAAAACAAAAACAGCAAACTTCCGTGGTGCCTTCACCATCTTCAGCGGCTTCTTTGTTAACCTCCACACCTCACCTGGACCAGCTCCACTGATGGAAAAGACCTGGCTGACACCGTAAGTGGGCCGCTTTCTAATAAAACACAAAGAAAACACCGGGAAAAAGCTGTGCCGGTTGATGCTTGCAGTAAGGTCTACTATAAATCAGGCAAACAACAAATAGGCAATGGTGTCATACCTTTTCAAATTATTTTTAAAGCATTGTCTCCCTGCTTCTGTGGCCTCCTCCACAAACCAGAGAGTGCATAGCAAAGCATCCACCTCCTTCTACTACCTCCAGAATCTGGGTCCCATGTGACTGGAAATTCTGAGATGATCTTCAGGTAGGGTTGTGGAACAACTTACCAAGTAGCAGAGTTGAGATAGAATCAAAACTCCTTCACCAAAATCTGTTGATATGTATCTCTAGGGAGGAAGGTACACTCAGATTTTACACTGAAAAGTGGGGGCAGTCATTATGGATAATGATGCCTACTAGGTATTATGATCCTTAGAATGAAACTTAGTAGAAATCTAAGATGTTCAAATACACAGGCCTTAACATTAGCAATGTCCCTTAGCAGCATTTATATATATGCTTAGAGGGTTCCAAATGACCCAGTAACCAGTTAATAATGACAATAAAAAGCTCTCTGGTCCCTCTATCTTGGGACCAACAAGAGGAAACCACAACATCCGTGAACTGATCTGCAATGTCTGGGACCAGGCAACCTTTATCAGAAAAAAAGAAAATACAGTGAAGAAGTATTTCAACTGATATATAAGATCAATAGTGGAGAGTCTTCCAATTCCACTGGCGTTACTACAATCTAAGCATTTCATCCCAACTCAAATGCAACATCCAGGTCCTCATCGGGAAGAACTACTTCACTGAACATGTAATGAATACCTGGTATAGTCTGCCAGAACATATGGTATCAGTTGATATTGTAATGGATGGCCTAATATGTCACCTTGTTTTTCTGTGTCTCTGCATGTATTCCTACAGTGTACTGTAAGCTGCAGCACCTCATGTTGTGGCCTGTTCATTTATTGTATAGTACCTGTATCTGTATTGCCTGTTTGTGCCATGCTGTGGCCCAGGTCATGGCTGAAAATGATCCTTTGGATCAGTTCACCTACCCGGTTATCAAAGACATAAATAAATAAATAAATAAATGAATGAATGAATGAATGAATGAATGACCTTGAAGCTCAGACTCAAATAGCACTTTGAAGAAAAACAGCTGACTTCCACTGAGCAGGTGGCAGGGAGGGAGGAATTTGAAGGACCAATGATGTGTATTTACATATGCAATCTCACTACTTTTACTCATAATAAAGGAGGAACTAATGATACAGTGCAGAATGAGGCATCATATTGCACTTTCACAGCAGACCACCCGACTGTACAGTGATGTCTGTATCACTGTACAGTCAGGCAGCTTGCTGTGTTATGGTGCAATATAATGCCCCATTCTGCTACTGTATCATTGGTTCCTCTTTTATTATGTTTCATTAGGGCTGACACTGTACCTACTGTATGAGTACTACTTATTGTACGTTATACTACAGTACCTGGACATGCTGGCATTTATGATATGTATTACACTGTACTCACACCCCACCCAGTGCCACATCACGAATAAGCAGTCAGAGCTCTCGGCCTTAATCAGCCTCTGCCACCCCATCCCTTATGTCCCCAGAAGCCCAAAATCTACCCTGTCCCAGTGGGGCAAGCCACTTAGACCACCTCCTGGCTTGTCTCAGTAGTGCTTAGCCTGTGGCCATGGCAGGGATTCTAGAATCCCAAAAAGGGGATGTTGCAGCCATTCCATAGTGCAAACAGCCTTGCAACCTGGTGCACCTGGTTGGTTGTTGCAACCTTGGTGCAAGGAAGCTTTGGTGCAGCTGCATTAGATTTGATGCAAGCTGCTTTACAGAATCGGTCTGGTGCAAGTTGTGAAGCAAGTCACCACTTGCTTCAAATTCTCATGATGCAAATCCCTTGTGTCAATTTAAATTTTTTGAAAATCAGGCCCACCGTCTCCTTAAAGTTCATTTACCAGCAACACTGATGTTGATTCTCTTGGTCATAGCCTGTGAAAAAAGTCATTATAATTGTTCCAATGAACTTGTGTTTTTGCCTTGCTGTTCTTCTAATTTCAGTTCTCTTTTGTCCAACAATATCAGAGCTACAATGATTGAAGGGTCCACATCATGCTGTTGGTCTTGAGCTCCATCGCTGGTGCCCTTTTCTGCAGTACTAACTGGACCAGGCCGACTATCCCCACAAACATTTGACAGAAACAAAAAAACTGCACCGCAGGTAAGTCACTCTCATAAAATCCTCTAACTCCATATTCAAGGCAGTACTCACATTATACAATGCAAGTGAGCTTAGCAGATTCATGAACAATTTTGTCTTACCAGTCAAACTTACAGTTGATATATAAGCTACCAGAGCCACACATCTCGGAGCTTAAAGAGCGCATCTCATTTTTGCAGTCGTTTGTTTCATTTTCTAGAGCAGTGAACCTAGAGAGGCAGGACTGAATCCTGCAACTGCCATTTACTCACTCTGTTGCCTAAACAAGTAAGTAAACTCCCGTTTACTTAACCCCCTCTAATATGTCTATTATCTATCACTGCATTTGAATCTCTCTGTGCACCCAGCACAGCAGAAACACTTTCCCCCCTCTGGCCTGTAATGTAAACCACTTTGGGATACTATTTTCATACAATACACTATATAAACCAAAACACAGGGCTACTTTGTAAATATGGCTTTTAGTCCTAACAGTTCAATCCTGTATAACGTAAAAGCATTTTACTACTACTATTAAATTCCTTTCTTATTTCAGTTATTTTAGCAACTTTGATCTTCATTTGGTTACTTACCGGTGAGTGCTGTTTGTGAGATTGCATTCTGCTTTATGCTTAACTATGCCAACATCATCTTAGAGGCACACTTAGACTCTTGAAGAAGTTGAAGTATGGCCAAGTGTATCATTTGGAGACCCTGCAGTAGTTTGTCACTTACAGTATGCTTATGTAGCATCTGAAGGAAGGATGGTCTCACTGGAATCAGTTTAAGCGCTTCTTTGGACTCATCATGGGCCTTGGGCTACTTTCTTCTCTCAGTCTTTCTCTCCAGGAACTCATTTAAAACCCCTAATTCCTCAGCTTCAGCATGAATGAGCCCTACAGGAGACACTGAGGAAAAACATAGTTAATGGCAGTTGACATACTTATTGCGTTTAGTTTCCCTGGTTTCATAACAACCATGCACATCAACTTGAAAATCGGATTGCTGTCCGCTACTGTCCATTTTACTGTAACTTAAAAAATGTATTGTTTTGTACATTAGGCATTGTGTCTTTGTATCTTGTGCTTAATTTTCTGCCTTCCGCTGTTTTGTGTAAACAGAGTCAGGTCTACTGTTGTAAATAGGGTTTTCATATCCTAAGCGTATGCACCTGAGTTAAAATAAAGTTTTATAATGATGATATGAGGATGATAGACATTGTCTTCTCTGGCTGCTTATCTATGCCTGACTTCATAATCCACTTTTTGATGCATCATACTCATTTCTTTAGCAATATATTATGACGTTACAAGCAGATAACTGTGTATCAAGCATAAACAGGCAGCCAGAGGACATGAGATGTCGGGAACTGTCATTCTGTCTTCATATTAATGTGCATAGCAACAAAGAAAAAATGGAGGCTACTGCAAATACAGAAAATATGTAAAATATAAGTTGCAATGTGTCTAAATATATGCTTTTATAGGTTTCTCAATAGATTTAAGTTGTTCTTTAAGCAATTGTTTTTCCCTGTAAAAGCCTCTGCTGGCCTTTGGCTTCAGAAGCTTCTTGTGTACAGTAATTTTCAGCAGCTCCACAAGCATGTAGCACTGGAGTTTTTGTTTTTGTTTTATGAAAAACAGTGAGACCTCTGACAGAGAACACTCTCATGTATTCATGTTGGTTGCAGCCAAATTATGACCTCATGTTCTCTTCTTAAAGGGACAATGTCAACCCTCTTAGATCTCTTTATTTTCCAATGTTTAAAATCACATGTTCTGATTCCTCACATTCTGTACAGATTGCCGATGCATCTGTTTGTTTGATTCTAATTCCTTTTTTCCTTTTAAAAAATGAAAAACAGATTGCCCACCATACTTGGGTTACCACACAAAAACACGTCTGTGTACATTTCATGATCAAATCCCACTGCATCATTCCTGGACTTGGGAACAACCCCGAAATTCTACACATTCATGGTACAGTGGGAGGAGAGGAGACTATTGTATCATGAGTGACTGCACTGTTTGGAGGGGGTTTGTCATGTTCAGGAAGGATGCAACAAGAGTAGATCAAGGATTTAAAACAAAGCCGGGTTGGGCATAATTACACCATTTGCATCCAGTAAAGTTCTACTAAGAAAGATAGGAGATAAAACAACTAGCAACATCAATGAATTTTAGAAAAAGCTAGACAGTCACAAAATGTAGGTTTCCAACTAGAAATGAGATGATATGATGGAAAAAAGTTTGGCAGTGTCCTTTTAAGCTGTTTCACTCTTACATAATTATTGTGCATGCTAAAAAGCTGCTGGTACAACTGTTCATGGCTTGTACAACACTTTAAGATGTAAAGCTTCTGAACAGGGCTGCTTTCAGTATTCCAAATATATTTTCTTCTTTCCTCTGTTCTGAGTCATTTTAAATAAAAAATGGTGCTGATCATTTTAATGCAGCACTGCAAAGGGAACAATAACACTCTATCTCTTGAGCAAGAAGTTAACAATTGCTATAATGCTACTTATCTCTAGTCCCATTATTCCAATTCCCTTCTGACTTGTTAAATTTGAACATTAGGTGAATTTGTACAAGATTCAGTTGCTAAGTAACTGCTGCATTCTATAGTAACTTCCAATTTCCTGAAAGTTCTCACATGCTGTTCTACCTAGTCCCTTTGAAACAGAGATGTAAACAAACTGTGAAAGTGTATGTATCTGCTAAAAATAAACGTTTTAAACACAAATTATATCAAATGTGTTTAACTGTAAAATTCCAAGGATTTTAGCTTCATCTTGTTAATAAGTCTCTTAAATATTCCACGTGAACAAGAATCTATTTCATACCACTGGATTTTCCCAAACTGACCTCACAGTTGCTGTGTTTGTGACAGCACTGTCAGTTGCAACAGTGAGCACAATGATGTGATAAATCAAGTGTACTGTGAAGACATAAAATCCTTATGAAAGCATATTATACGTGCCACATGGATATGTTTGCAAGAACATAGTTATATACTATAGTAGCATACTAATTTAAGTTAGGGAGGGAACTCTAGGTCCATCAGGTCAATCGCTGTAGCTTAATGAACCTGTATGCTGTGCAAAATGTACTCATTTATAATGATTCACTCCTTTACCTAGGAATATACTGTACTAGAAAACTAGGGAAAGCAAAATCAAATTGAAAAACATATTTTCTTGTAAACTGTTAAAACTAAATGTTATATGTGAATGAAACTACATACATAAATACCTTGGTCTTTAAAGGTTGCTTTTGGAAGCATCAATAAAGATTGCTTCCAGCCACCATTCTCACTAGAAGCCATATAATTTCAGTCATGCTGCTTTTTTGAGCAATTTCCTGGTGACATTTTTATGATAAGGAAGAAGAGGAGTGCCCACTTCTTCTCAGGCCTCCCATCGTCTTTTGGAGTAAATAGAAATATTAACCTTATTTGCTACAGAATAATATTCTGTGATTTGCAGGTGTCACAGCAAGGATGGACAGGCTTGTGGGGAGGGGAAGAGGAAGCAGCCATTGTGGTCCATGTTGGCCCCACTGATGTTGGCAGGGACAGACCAGAGGTCCTCTAGCATAGACTTAGGGAACAAGTCAGAAGTCTTGACCTCCAAGCCATGGTAGAATTTTCAGAGGTGCTATGGATGTCATAAGCAGGACATTAGACAATGGTTTGGTGCAAGTAACATGTATTTCAGTTATTAGCCACTGAAAGTCTTTCTGATTCAGTTGAATTAAATGAACTAGGGATGTACTTCACGTGAGCTCAGACAAGTAGGGTTGCTGGTGCAAGGGAAGGCACCAGACTAGAAGAAGGGTGATTAGAGGTGACCCAGCAGTCCACATGTCTCAAATGTTCTAGTACTCCACCACCTTGTTAGGGCTCCTGATGATATGCCCCCTACCACTGCTGCTTTGCAGGTGGCATGCCCTGCTTCCATGCCAGATCCTTTTATGCCATGTATGCCCTTGCAGTAACTCATGCTACTCTCTGGTCATGTTTTAACATCTCAGGCAGTGCTGGTATTGGTTTATGATGGACACTGGTGATGGCCTCTGCCTCATCTCAGGATTCCATCCTGTAACTTTATGCTTTGTATGGGTGTGCCAGTAGACACCAGGGCAACAATTTTACAGACAGAAAGAGGGGATTGTGGGGTAGTAGCCATTAGGTTGATATTTGTACAGATGGAGACAGGGGCTCATAGAGTGGGGGGGCACTTGACACCAGGACAACACTTGTACAGATGCAGACAGGGGGATTGGAGAGTTGGAGATGCCACTGGACACAAAGGAGGATATGTATGATACCGGGGTGGGAGATTGGAGTGTGAGGAGTGCCACTAGACACCAGGGAGTCTGTATACAATATCAGGGTGGGGTGCTCAGTGGATGAGGGGTGCCACTGGACACCATGGCATCCATTGTTTCCCTGTGATGTGGTTCAGAGGGTGGGCCACTGCAGTTCTGCCATCCTGCCACCAGGGCCGTGTACCCCATTAAGAGTAGGTTTGCAAAGGAAGTAAATTGCAATCCTTTGGGTGCCATTTACCTCCAGTGCAAAAAGCCAAATTTAATGCTGCATCCATATGCAGGGCCCCCCTCATTTGCAGGGGTACAGCATTATGTTACTGCACAGGTGCTAATGATGTAAGCCCACACTGTAGGGAACCACTGAATATAGATCCCACCCATGAACCAGATGAAAAACCCAATTAGTGTGGGCAACATCAGTTAGTGCCTATACTAACTTTTCAATATCTGACCCAGGACAGTAGTTGAGTGGGGACTTGGATTCAATTCCCAGTTATAAACATTTGTTTTTCTACACAATTTATGTAGTTAGCATGCAACTTCTCTCTAGAAAACTTCTACCTCATGATTTGGAATTATAGAACAGTGACAGGGCACCACGACAATAGCTGAGAGGAGGCCAGAGTTTGATCCCCAGTCTGGAACATTTTTTTTTCTTTCTCACTACAATTTTTATTGTTAACATACATCACTCTCAAGAAATGCTTTGTCTCATCATGTTGAATGATGACACAAGGGCAGAGTTCCAGGACAGTAGCTAGGAGGGTAACTGGGTTCAATTCTCAGTTATGAAGACTGTCTGTTTCTCCTCACAATGTATGTTGTTAGCAAGCATCTTTCTCTAAAAACCTTCTATTTCACCATGTGGAATTATAGCACAGTGGCAGATTATCAGGAAAGTTGTTGGAGGAGGACCTGAATTTGACTCCTAGCTGTGAATTATTTTCTTTCTCATTACAGTTTATGTTGTTAGTATCTATCTGTCTCTACAAACCTTCTGTCTAACCATGTGGAATTAAAGCTCAGTGGAAGAGCACCAGGGCAGTAGCTGAAGGGGGCCAGGGTTTGATCCCCAGTATGGAACTTCTTTTTCTTTCCCAGTATAATTCATGTTGTTAGTATCCATCTCTTTCCCTCTAGAGACCTTTGGTCCCTCTATGGGGAACAACAGCACAGTGGCAGAGACTAGGACAGTAGTTGCAATGGAGCTTGGGTTTGATTCCCAGTTGTGAGTATTTGTTTCTTCCACTATGATGTAAGTTGTTAGCATGCATCTGCTGTATGAAATAAATTGTTATGTGTTGTTATTGATATCAGTGACAAGGCTGTCTGTGCTTGGAGTAGCTTTTTGGACCATGGAACTGTTAGTGACACAGAAATGAAGAACATGGAAAATTTAACTGTCCCTCTCCAAGATTAATCAATCACAAGAGAGAGTAGTAGAGGTTCATCAATCACAGCTCATGAGACTTGTTTGTTGTTACATAATATCATGCTGATTCTAGAGGTCATAGTGCAGGAACTGATCAGGTTAAAAGATCAGAGTTTGCATATTGTGTGGGGTATGCTTGTTTATTTTGTGTAGTGTGTGTGTGTATGTGTGTGCTTGCATGCATGCATGTATCTGTATTGTGCAGCATCTGCGTGTACTTTGTATAGCATATACATGCATATGTTTTATTATACACAAATGGTACATCAAGACTCTGGCATTACTCAGTACCATTGACACTTTAACTTCCTTTTGATGTCGGTTTCAAGAAGGGTCTTTGGGTTGCTCTTAAAACTGTCTGTTGGAGCTTCAAAGCAGTAAGGTATAAAGGTAAAATAACCAGTGTTTCATTATGTTTTCTACAGGGTATCTGGCCATTTCTACTGTACATGAAAGGCCATGCATCAATAAAAGAATCATAAAAACTGTGAAATTAGCCAGCCATGTGAAAATTATCAGTCATTAAAGTCAGAATTATAAATTATATATTGTCAGGTTTTTGGGGAGGTGGAATCTGACCATATATTTTCACAGAAACTCCCTGTTGAAACACACAATTAGACCCCAGGTATTCTGCAGGCTTCTGGAGTTTGCATCCATACAAATGGAAGCAGTGATCTGAGACATAGGTGAAGAGGTCCGTGGCACTAAACTGGAGGTCTATAGCAATGTAATGGAAGCTTGTGGCAGCATCAAACAGCTACTTGGCAGAGGGATTTTAGCACACTGGTTGAAGGCACTCAGAATGTTGCCCAGTTTCCTTTTCACCCAGCACTGAGTAGTTATTATTACTTTTGAATACCTTTATGGCCTGAGATCTGCTGAACTTTAGTTGTATTAATGTTTGATTAATCAGCCTTTGTATCAAGGCCTTTTGTGTGTTATGGTTAATATATGCTTCATGTCGAGTGGGCCAGTGCTCATATTCATTTTGTGCATCATTTGTTATGGTTTTCTCATTCCTATTTTCAAATGATTAAACCAAAGACAGATGCATGATATAAAGTTTATATTGGGGGTTTAAAAAATGGAGATTTACTATTTAGAGTGCTGTTGAATCAATTAGCTTTAAAAATGTCATAAGACAGCAGGAGATTTTGTCATGGTTTGCAGGATGTTCATAAAAACACAGATTTATGTATCAGTTTAGTTGTTGTTGCCCAGAAAAGGAGGGCTAGTTATAATTGTTTATTTTTGGCTTCATCCCAGGGCAGGAATATAGTTGCAAATACCAGATTTAGGTGTTGATGGTATGGTGTTTTAGTGAATGGGGGTTGGGAATTTGACCAACACAACTGGGAATTCCCCTGCCCTTTTCAAGAAGTGCCATGGGGTCCTTAACATCCACCTGAACAACCACCATGAAAGTTAGACTGGACCTTGGTTTAATGTTTCATCCACAGGATAGCACAACGTGATGGTACACATCCCACTAGTATTGCACTCAGGTTCCAGCATTTATCGTATGAGCCCAATCGTGGTGTGGGACTAGAACCTACAACATGATATCCCATGGATTTTTGCCAGCTTGCTTTTAGGTTTGTCTCACTGTGTACTCTAGACAGTGCTTGCCATTAGAGTCTCTGACTTCATGTAAGTCACTCGAGGTTAGAGCGTACTATTCTTTTTAGTCCTTTAAACAAAATTGCCTTCCTATATGAAAATCACTAAGCTGAGCAGCCCAACAAGATTTTGTTTTATCAAAAATGTGCTACTGGTACACAAGAATTCATGGGCCTGATTCTCAAAGATCCCTTTGAGTGACTGAAGTTGCACTGCATCAGCATTGCTCCAGGGATGCAGCAAACTCGGGGTGCACCAGGGACCCTGTGCTGACTTTGTAAAAATCAGGGTCCCAACACCAATGTCCCTGGGTTTGCCATGTGTCGCTCACAGCACTAAACAGTTGGCACACCTGGGGAATTGCCACAGGGATTCATCCCCCCCCCAACCCAGTGCAGCAGGAGCGGGTTGGGGGAGGGATAAACTGCTTTCCAGGAGGAGGCATATGGGATGGAGGGTGGCAGAAGTTGATCAGGGGGAGAGCTGTGACTGCTTATGAGTGACGTGGCACTTGGTGGCTTGCAAGTACAGCGTAATATATATCACAAATGCCAGCATGTCCAGGAACTGTACTATAATGTACAGTGAGTTGTACCCATACAGTAGGTACAGTGCCAGCCCTAATGAAATATAAAGGAGGAACCAGTGATACAGCAGAAGAATGGGGCATCATACTGGACTTTAACACAGCAGACTGCTTGACTGTACAGTGATTTCTGTATCACTGTACAGTTGGGTGGTCTGCTGCATTAAGGTGTAATATGATACCCCATTCTGCTGCTGTACATTGTAGTACAGTATCTGGACATGCTGGCATTTACTATATGTATGACATTGTATTTGCACCCCACTGGGTGCTACTTTACTCATAAGCAGTCACAGTTCTCCCCTCCCGATCAGCCTCTGACAGTCCCCTGTCCCTTATGCCCCCGGCAGCCCAATGTCTACCATGTGCAGGTGGCACAAACATTGATTTATGTCCTTGGTGCTACTAGTTGACTTTTTTACTCCTAGTAGGGTCTTACAGACTGTACTGCAACTTATTACGGAGGTATACTGCAACTGGTAGTGAAACTGTGGTAGGGCTTTGCAGTTACTCATAGTGGTGTCTTATAGACTGCACCACACCTTACTGTAGAGGTATATTGACACTGTTACTGAAACTGTACTTGGGTTTTCCAGTCACTCTTACATCCTGCATACATTTGTGCTGATATCCTTATTTATTCCCCTTAAGTTACCAGTAATTTTCCATGGAGGTTTCTTACAAATTGCCCTGCATTTTCTTATGAAGGTCCTCTACAATAGTACTTCATTCTGCTCTAAGAGTTCCCTATCCTACCTCATGCCCCACCCATGGAGTGTAATTGTACCTTAACTGAGGCTATAGCTAAGCATCATTCCTCCCACACTGCCAGCAAACACATGGCAAAATCCAGCCATATGATGGTGTGTATGGTACTACCCTTATTTGGTCTGTCACTTCTGCTCCTCTTTGAATCCATAAGAGCTCAAGCTGCCCTCCACTTAGGGGTCACTTCTCTGTGTACCTGCCCCCTGCAGCCTATGAGGAGTTTGGCACAGCCTTACATGAAACCAACATTATAACTGCCCACTATGGCAATGGAAACAGAGTAATCTACAACCTGGCTGTCCAGATCAGTATGGGGCAAAGAAGAAAAAACTGATCCCTAAAGTGGCCTCTCCTTCGGTTAATTGTACTCCTTCTGTTATTACCATCGGGGGACATAGAACCCAACCTGGGCCCTAATCTCAATGGGGTTATAATCTCCTCCCCCTTGAATCCTCACTGGAACAATCTAAAAGGCCTAAAGGTTGCTCATATGAATATAAACAGCCTTCAGGCCGAGCATTCTGAGCTAGAAGCCTGGGTGAATTTTTTACTCACCTGATATAATGGTCATTACAGAAATCTGGCTCAGACCCTGCATACTTAAAGCTGAAATTGACCTGCCTGGTTATAACTGCTTCCAAAAAGGACTCAAAGGAAAAGAACAAAGGAGTGGAAATGCTTATACACACCCGCGCCTCCCTTATTGTAATGAGGTCACCTTACCCTCTCTAGACTCCTCCCCTTATGAGGTCCTGCTTGTCAGAGTGCTTCTAGGGAACACTAAGCCACTTTACATAGGATGTAACTATAGCAATCCTGTGGAAGCTAAGTCAGTATTCCCCATTCTCCTAGGATGTCTCAAGGACCTGGCTATTTTACCGACCTCCTATTACTTGGGAATTCAGTCTTACTGTAATTGGCTGGAATGGCTGGAAAAAGGCCAGGGGAGGCTTTTAAAACATAGTCCAGGAAGCACAACTCCAGAGGCTTATTGATGAACCCACAAGATAGACTAACAAATCAGGAAACCATACTCTAATTAACTGGATTTTGGCTAGCAGACTGGACAGAGTACTTGCATTGGAGACCAAGAAGAATGCTGGGGACATCCACAAGGGAGACCCACAAAAGAGTGGCAAGGAACAACACAAGGGAAAGAAACAGCTTCTGATAGGGGACTCAACTGTTAGGGGTGTAGACCTGGGGAAGGGAGAGGAGAGGGAAGTAAGTTGCCTGCCTGGTGCCATGGCTTGGAGGACAGGAAGCGAATCCTCAGGATTGCAGAAGCAGCATCACAGGAGAGGAAACTAGATATCATTGTCTACCTCAGGACAAATGACCTAGCTAGGCATGATATCAGTGCAGTGCAGGATGAATTTGTGGAGTTGGGGAGGGGCCTCAGACAGGTAGCAAGCACGGTAACCTTCTCAGAGGTGCTGCCAGTCTATGGCAGGGGTGAGGCTAGGGTACTGCACACCATGCAGTTTAATGAATGGTTGCAAAACTGGTGCAGAGCACAGGGCTTTGGCTTCATTGGGGACTGGGGTCCACCTGGAGAGATGAAGGTCTATACTGGCATGATAGTCTGCATCTGTCCAGGAAGGAAACACGCCCTAGGTGACAGGTTTAAAGGCTTCCTTGGCAAGCTTTTAACCAGTCAAGGGAGGTGCTGATAGGAAACAGGAAAGTTCAAGCCTCCCCCCGCAAAGCATGGCAGGTAGTAGGGTAAACACTGAGGTACAGAGCTTGACAGAGGGCAGGACGGAGTAAATGGAAAAATGGACAAGGGCAATAAGAGCAGGGATGGGGTAAAAAAGGATAAAGCCAACATTAAATGGAGGGCAATGAGTACCAATGCCCGTAGTCTGGGAAACAAGCTTCCAGAGCTAGAAGCCCTGATGGAAGTGGAACACCTGGATATTGTGGCAGTCACAGAAACATGGTACATGGAGAACCATGAATGGGATGTCAACATACCAGGGTACACAATCTACAGAAGGGACAGGGAGGGTAAAAGAGGAGGTGGAGTAGCTCTCTACATAAGGGAAGGGATCAAAGTAACAGAACTAAAAAGTAAAGGGGAGGACAAGAGAACTCTGGGTCACATTGGAGACAGGGAATGGCATCACAATCCGCACAGGGGTTGTATACAGACCCCCGTCACAAGGGGAGGAAATGGACAAGAAAATGATAGAGGGCATTCTCAAAATGGCTGAAAAAGGGGAGATACTGTTGATGGGGGACCTGAATATGCCAGATGTTAACTGGGCAACATGGACTGCAGCCACATCCAAGAGCAGGGTCATTCTCGATTCCCTACAGGGAGCATGCCTTAGACAGCTAGTGGTGGAACCCACTTGGGAGGGAGCAATATTAGACCTGGTACTCTCAAATGGAGAGAGGATCACAAACTTAGAAGTCAGTAGACACCTGGGAACAAGCGACCACTGCACAGTGTGCTTCACAATAAACACAACCATGGAGACAAGCCATACAAATACAAGGATACTGGACTTTAGAAGGGCTGACTTTGGCATAACGGGTGAATACCTGAGGAATGCATTAGCAAATGGCCAGAAAAGAGGGGTGGAAGAACAATGGAGAAAAATCAAAACTGCCATCATGGAGGCAACAAGCCTTTGTGTGAAACAAATAAAGAAAACAAAGCGGAATAAAAAACCACTATGGCTCTCAAAAGAAGTGTCAGGGAAGGTTAAGGAGAAAAAGGCTGCATTCAAAAAGTATAAGGAATCACAGACGGAGCACTACAGGGAACTGTATCAATTAAAGCAGAAAGAAGTGGCA
The DNA here is from genome assembly GCA_016271365.2 of Neoceratodus forsteri. Taxonomy (NCBI): domain Eukaryota; kingdom Metazoa; phylum Chordata; order Ceratodontiformes; family Ceratodontidae; genus Neoceratodus; species Neoceratodus forsteri. The sequence continues at coordinate 827,274,792 of CM028131.1, forward strand.
AGGCAGTCAGAAAAGCAAAGGCCCAAACCAAGGAAAGGATAGCCAACTCAGTTAAGAAGGGGGATAAAACCTTTTATAGGTACATTAGGGAACATAGAAAGGTTAAGGAGGATAGGAAGATTAATAAAGGGAGAGGTGGGCAGAGGGAGACAGTGAAAAGGCAGAGATAATGAATGAATACTTTTGCTCAGTATTCACAAAAGAAGAAGGGAGGAGTTACCTAAACCAAACAGTAGAAGCACTCTGGATAGTGGGGTTGATACCAGTCCATTTAAAGAAGAAAGAGTACTGAAAGAACTTCTAAAACTCAAGGTGGACAAAGCAATGGGGCCTGACGGGATTCACCCTAGAACTTAAAAGAGCTAAGGGAGGACCTAGTGACACCACTAACCACACTTTTAACAAATCATGGGAAGATGGGGTGGTACCTGAGGACTGGAGGAGGCAGATGTGATTCCCTTCACAAAAGTGGGAGCAAGGCAGAAGCAGGAAACTACAGACCTGTTAGTTTGACCTCAGTGGTGGGGAAATGATGGAATCACTTCTGAAAGAAAGAATTGTTGAGTACCTAGAGGCCAGCGGAGCACTGGACCCAAAGCAGCATGGATTCACAGCAGGAGGTCATGTCAGACAAATCTAATCGATTTCTTTGACTGGGTGACCAAAGTAATAGACCAGGGAGGGCTGTGGATATGGCCTACCTAGACTTTAGCAAGGCATTTGACATAGTTTCAACAAAGATTAATAATCAAGTTAGCCAGCCTGGGAGTGGGTCCCAGGGTGGTAGTCTGGGTAGAAAACTGGCTGCACAACAGGACACAGATGGTAATAATGAATGGAACACATTCTGAAGAAAGGGGAGTTACTAGTGGAGTACCTCAGGGCTCAGTACTGGGTCCAGTCCTCTTTAACGTCTTTATAGGTGACATTGCAGAGGGTCTGGAAGGAAAGGTATGCCTCTTTGCGGATGACACAAAGATCTGTAACAGTTGATACACAAGGGGCAGGGTAGAAAGGATGAGAAGGGACTTGGCAAGGTTGGAGGAATGGTCAGACATATGGCAACTTAGATTCAATGCAAAGAAGTGCAAAGTAATGCACCTGGGAAATAAAAATCCAGGAGAAGAGTACACAATAGCAGGGAGGTACTAACGACAACAATAATGGAAAGGGATCTGGGTGTAGTCATATCAGATGACCTAAAGGTGGTATGCAATGTGAGAAGTCAGTAGGGAAAGCCAGGGGATACTGGGATGCATAGGAGGGGCATCACAAGTAGAAAAAGGGAAGTGGTTATCCCTCTATACAGACAGTTGGTGAGACTCCATCTGGAGTACTGCATGCAGTTTGGAGACCTCATCTACTCAAGGACATAGACAGGATGGAAGCAGTCCAGAGGAGGGCAACTAAATGGGCAGGGTCTACATCAGAAACCATATGAAGAGAGAGACTGAGAGAGCTTAATATGTATACCCTTGATGAAAGGAGGGACAGGGGGGACATGATAGAAACTTTGAAGTACCTCAAGGGAATCAACAAAGTCCAGGAGGGTAGCATCTTTCAGAAAAAGAGATGTGTAAGAACAACGGGGCACAATTTAAAGTTAGAGGGGGGACGGCTCAGGAGTAATGTGAGGAATTCTTTTTCACGGAGAGAGTGGTGGATGCATGGAACCGCCTTCCTGGAGAGGTTGTGGGGTCTAAAACAGTGGAGGAATTCAAACATGCATGGGACAGACATAAGGCAATTATAGTGGGGGGTTGCAGGAAATAGGCTGTTGGTTAACTAGAATCTGCAGCTTATCCAGTAGGTAGGGAAATGGGCAGACTGGGTGGGCCAAGTGGCCCTTATCTGCTGTCAAAGTCTATGTTTCTATGTTTCTATGAGTCTTTTCTGACTCCCTCAGCAATCATTCACCAATATTCTGCATTTGCAGAAATGTCTTCCCTAAGATTCCCCTAGACACACACTGACCAGGGACTATTCAAAACTTGATAGAAATGCCTTTCTGGTTGATGTCGCCCATGTAAACTGGAGAAACATTAACACCCTGCAATATATTAACCAAGCCCTGGACTACTTCATCAGCAACTTCCCATCAATGATAAACACACATATTCCCCTAGTACAAAGAAGGTTCAAGGGACTCTGCACAAGATGAATCACTCCTGCACTTCATAAACTTATGAAGGAGAGTAAAAATGCATAGGGGACCTACAAAGCTACAGGGCATCTGCATGATTGGCACACTTATCAAAGCCTGCGGAATAAATGTGAGCCATCCCTAAAACAGGCCAAACAGGTGTACATGAGAATGCTACAGTTGAACTATCTGCAAAATCACAAGCTTTTCTGGATGCAGATCTACCACCTGCTTTATGGACGTCCATCCTCCTTGCCACAAGAGTTCCTTATTTTTTATGAGTATAAAGGACCCACTAACACTAGCTGAGGTGTTTAACAAACATTTCACAAACCTGGCTGGCTACAAAATCAACTTCACCAGCTCCCCCCTCCTCCCATATCTACTACACGATCCAACAGCCCAAACATTCCTTTCAAACTTTTCTCGAGTAAGGAAATACTGGGTCAGCTGCTTAAATTAAAAGTAGACCAGTCTGCAGGATCTGACTACCAGGAACCCAGGCTATTCAAACTTTCTGCACCTGTAATTGCCCACCTGCTGGCCAAAATCTTTAACCACTCTCTTCTCCAAGGAGTGGTCCCCCAAAAGTGGAAAGTGGCTAATGCAGTCCCAATACATAAAGGAGGTGGTAAGGTACTCATAGAAAACTATTGCCCAATCTTAATCCTCAGTGCATTATCAAAAATCCAAGAAAGACTTATCTACAACCAGCTAGTGTTCTATATCAAAACCCACTGATTACGCACTCCTGCCCAGCGTGGTTTCTGAAAGAATCATGGTACAGATACAGCCCTTGTCTGTTTTACCTCTGACATTCTTGGGGCCATTGACTCAGGGAAAGCCACTGAAGCAATCTTCATAGATTTGATGAAGGCTTTCAACTTAGTCAATCATGGACTTTTTATCATAAACTGAACTACCTAGGACTTGATTCGCTCTTTGCTACCTAGATGGAAAGTTATCTTATGGACCAGTCCCAGACTGTGAGGTGGGGAGACACCCTCTCATCTCTAAGATCAATACATGATGGAGTTCCCCCAAGGAACCATATTGGGGTCACTCCTTTTCTCCCTATTTATAAATGAGATTCCACTTAACTGTGGCCAGGCCTAAGCCCTGTTATATGCAGATGATACTGTCCTTTACAGGTCTCATAATAATGCAATATCGATTGAAGTAGGCTTGAACCTAGATTTTGCCATCCTGGAAAAATTGCTTGTGGACAATCTATTAGTCCTAAACACTAGGAAAATAAAAGCAATCCTAGTTAGGTCTTGGAGTATTGGTGCTGATAGAACCAAACTACTTTGTATTGTCACCGCAGGTGGAACTCAGCTTGAGGTAGTGAAGAACATCAAATATCTTGGTATCTAAATTGACCAGGAAGTGTCTTTGAGACCGCATATGGAACACACAACTCGACTACTACCTGCAAAACTTGGCCTACTTTATTGGCTTAGATCTTGCCTCACAAATGAGGCCTGTCTCTTCATAGCCAGTACCCTTCTCCTCCCCTTGCTGTTATATGGAAAGCCTGTCCTGGCTTTCTTAAAGGAATCTGAGCTAAGCAAGGCCAGACAAATGTATCATAAGATAGGTAGATTCGCAGCTGGAGCTGACAGTAGGGGTCATCATTGTGCGGTGCTCCTATCCCTGCAGAGGTCCTCACTGAATGATAGGCTAAACTACTCCATCCTAAGCCTTATATTCAAAATACTTATGGGTTCTCTACCTCTCTTTTCTGGCCTAGTGAAGCTAAAAACCCATGCCAGAACTTTCTGCTCCTCAAAGCAACACCTTCTTGAAGTCCCCAAAACTAGATCCCTGTCTGGCCAGCGGTCCTTCCCAAATAAGGCTTTCTGACAGTGGAATAGCCTTCTGGCATCCCTGTAACAGTGCACCTCTATAGGGTAATTTAAGAATCTCCTTAGAACCAGCCTCTCCTCTGTAACACATTGCATCTGTAATTATTGCTCCACATCTACCTTTCATGACTACCAAACTCCTTGTACCTTACTCTGTGCAATCTCATGACCTAGCCATGTCTACTCAATGTATTGTCATGTAAAACTCTCTTCCGGTCATCCAAAAAAAAGAAAAATAAGAACAATAATTAACAAGTCTCTATTTAATTTATGTAACTGCATTGTATGTATGTTCCTCTCCATACTGTATTTTGTAAAGCACTGTATCTTTGTGCCTTTCTATACATTGTATTTCAGCATTGACTCCTGTGTAAATTCACCCCGGGTCACCCGTGAAAAAAGAACATTTTCTCATTGTCCCTACCCGGTAGAAAATATCCAATAAATGTTTGATGCAGGCACCTTGTGTTAGTCTCAGGGCTTTAAGAATCAGGCCCTATGTCTTCCATTTTGAGAGGTTGTGCTTTTATGGGTCGATTACCATTTCCAAACTTTTTTAGTTATGTTTGCTTGACATTCAAAATCTGCTTTATTTTGGCAAATTCTGTTTCAGTACCCTGCAAAATGAACTAGGGTTTATTTCTCACTGCTGAGGTATCTGTATGTACTGGTAAATACCCCCCTTATTGCTGTGGGTTCATATTCATAACTGACAGTTTTTTTTTACGATATACAAAATCTGCTAATATTAGACCAAGTACAGGATGAAGGTTACTTGTGATATTTTTGTTTCCCTCACTTTTGGCCAGGAACACCTTAAATAACTACAAATCACTACCTATCTTTGGGGCTGTATTTTGGTGTTCTTGGTCTGAAATACATTGCTAAAGAACAAAGAAGCAGCTCAGAGGAAAACTTGGAGCACAGAGGAAATCCAAATTAAGCATTGTTGTCAATTAAAGCCCTAACTCACAAAACACCATGACAATGGACATATACACCCACACCAAGCTAAAGTGCAAAAACATAATTTATTGCATCACACATGATTTAAAAATAGAGGCTTGTACAGTGAAAAATCAGATCTCATGGTTTCACACCTAGCATTGCTTTGGCAAGAGTGAAATAACAGTAATCAGATAAAGTGCTTTTATAGTGTCATCTCCTTTGTGGGCACACACCTCATGCAATCTTAATGTCATTACAACATTAATGAATCAAGCAGTTACAATGCACTTATTCAGCACGTACAAATCACAACAAATACAAGTGAACAACTGAAATCCATTGTACTAAAAGCAATCCCCATTTTACTTAATTTAGAATGGAATACAATCAATCTCATATCTATTTAAATATCCATTAGTGGGCTGACAGCTGAGGCTGGCAGGATAGCCTAGAAGTTAAAGAACTGAGCTGTGAATGAGCTTGGTACATTCAGCAGACCCGGGTTTGATTCATGCAATTGTGCCGCCCCACCTTTGCACCCAAAGAACTGGGGCAGGCCCAGGTTGTTTAAGGGGGGCACCCCCCCAAAATATTAGTATAATCACCTCAAGGGGTTACCGGGGAGGAGGAGGGCAACACAGGTGTGGCGCTGTATTATGCTGTGCTCTGGCAACCAGATCACCACTGGTTGCAATGCACTGATGACTATCGCTGTGATGCCATCACTGTGTTGATGGCACACCTTTTACCTCTATGTATGTCTGTTTTCAAAGGTGTAAAAGGAGAAAGAACAAAAAGTTAATGGAAAGGAGTAACAATGTCATGAAATCAGACATCCTTCCAGCTCTTAGGTACTCTATTTGTAGACAAAAGGGAAATTACAACAACACTTGGCTATGAATCTGGGTTTCAAAACAAACAATTTGCATTCCCCAGGCATTGGAACACATAACCCTCAGCCAATCAGGCTATACTGTAGTCAAATACATTGTCATTCATTCATTGTGATACTTACAACTGAACAGAACATATGCATGTACACAGGGGACAGTGGTGCAATAGAAAACATTTTTTTGGGGGTGGGGGGATGCTCAGAGTGAGGAAGAGAGAGGTGGGGGCCGGGGGATGGATAGGGGAATTCCAATTCATGATCAAGGTTGGTTTGCATTGGGGGAGGTAGGGAGTTGTTTTTGGCTTGCGATAGGGTGACATGGTATATACCTATACTAAATCAATGCTTGACAGAGATCTTTGCCAAGAGAAAGGAAAAGGGGATTATTGTTTTCACTGCAGTTGGTAGTGGGGTGGGGGTAAATACCGGCACATTTAAATTTGTTTTATTTCTAGTGGCACACTAGTTGTCCAATTTGTTTCAGTTTAAGAAAATCTGTGGTGTCCTGAATGAAACTGCAATTAATTGTCACTATTGGTTTTAAAGTGGAGTCTATGAGTCCTGAAATGTTCTGTGAGCGTGCCAGTTTCAGAGATGATGGGCCAACCCAGGTTTCCAAGCTTGGGCTTCTTCAGCAGCATGAAGAATGTTACAAGGGTGTTTTTTAATGACATTTGTTTATTTTATTGTCTTTGGATGTTTTTCAGTAGGGATTTGATGATTTGTTTTTTAACATAGAAACATATACTTTGATGACAGATAAGGACCACTTAGTCCACCAAGTCTGCCCAGTTCCCTACCTACCGGATAAGTTTCAGATCCTAGTTTACCAACAGCCTGTTTCTTCCTGCCTCTCATAAGAATTGCCTTATGTCTGTCCCATGCATTCTTGAATTCTCCCACAGTTTTAGACCCCACAACCTTCTCAGGAAGTTGGTTCCATTTATCCACCACCTTCTCTGTGAAAAAATGCTTCCTCACATTGCCCCTGAGCCATCCCCCTTCTGTCTTCAAATTGTGTCCTCTAGTTCTTGCACATCTCTTTTTCTGAAAGATGCTACCCTCTTAGACTTTGTTGATTCCACTGAGGTACTTAAAAGTTTCTATTATGTCCCCCCTCTCCCTCCTTTCCTCAAGGGTATACATATTAAGCTTCTGTAGTCTCTCCTCGTATGGCTTCTCTTGCAGACCCTGCATCATTTTAATTGCCCTCCTCTGGACTGCCTCCATCCTGTCTATGTCCTTGTAGAGATGGGGTCTCCAGAACTGGATGCAGTACTCCAGATGGGGTCTCACCAACTGTCTGCACAGATGGATAACAACCTCATATTTTCTGCTGGCGATACCTCTCCCTATACATCCCAGTATCCACCCAGCCCTCCCTACTGCCTTCTTACATTGCTTGCCAACCTTAAGGTCATCTGATATGATTACACACAGGTCCCTTTCCATTTTTGTTGTTGTTACTACCCCCCCCCCCCCATTGTGTACTCTTCCCTGGGTTTTGTTTCTCAGGTGCATTATTTTGCACTTCTTTGCATTGAATCCAAGCTGCCATTCTTCTGACCATTCCTCCAACCTTGCCAAGTCCCTTCTCAACCTTTCCACACCCCCTAGTGTATCAACCCTGTTGCAGATCTTTGTGTCATCTGCAAAGAGACATACTTTTCCTTCCAGTCCATCTGCAATGTCACTTATAAAAACATTAAAAAGGACTGGACCCAGTACTGAACCCTGTGGTACCCCACTAGTAACTCCCCTTTCTTCAGAGTGGACTCCTTTTACTATTACCTTCAGTGTCCTGTTGTCCAGCCAATGTTTTACCCAGGCTTCCACCCTGGGACCCACTTCCTGGCTGTATCATTTGTTTATTAATCTTTTGTGTGGGATTGTGTCAAATGCCTTGCTAAAGTCTAGGTAGGCCATGTCCAGAGTCCCTCCCTGGTCTACTACTTTGGTCACCCAGTCAAAGAAATCAATTAGATTTGTCTGACATGACCTTCTCTCTGTGAATCTGTGCTACCTTGGGTCCTGTGCCCTACTGGCCTCTAGGTACTCAACAATTCTTTCCTTCAGAAGTGATTCCATCATTTTCCCTACCACAGAGGTCAAACTGACAGGTCTGTAGTTTCCTGCCTCTGTCTTGCTCCCACTTTTCTGAAGGGGAATCACATCCACCCTCCTCCAGTCCTCAGGTACCACACCATCCTCCTATGATTTGTTAAAAAGGCTAGTCAGTGGTGTCACTAGTTCTCCTCTTTTAGAATTCTGGGGTGAATTCCATCAGGCCCCATTGCTTTGTCCACCTTCAGTTTTAGGAGTTCTTTCAGAAACCTTTCTTCTGTGAAAGGCTGAGATCGACCCCCCTATCCAAAGTGCTTCTGTTAATTAGATTAGGTACCTCCCGCTCCTCCTCTTTTATGAATACTGAGCAGAAGTATTCATTCAGTATCCCTGCTTTTTCAATGTCCTTCTTTGCCCACCCATAATCCATTCTATTTAGCCTCACTATCCCTCCCTTTGTCTTTCTACGCTCCCTAATGTACCTGTAAAAGGTTTTATCCCCCTTCTTAACTGAATTGGCCATCTTTTCCTCAGTTTGGGCCTTTGCTATTCTGACTGCCTTTCCTGCTTCCTTCTGCCCTAACTGGTACAATTCTCTGTTCTGCTCCTTCTGTGTTTCCTTATACTTCCTAAATGCTATCTTCTTCTCCTCCCTAACCTTCCCCGTCACCTCTTTTGAGAACCATAATGGCTTTTTTTTCATTTTGATTGTTTTATTTGCTTCACACAAAGGCGTGTTGCCTCTGTGATGGCAGTTTTGATGTTTCCCCATTGTTGCGCCACCCCTCCTTCTTGCCTGTTTGCTAGTGCTTTTCTAAGGCACTTCCATATTTTGCCAAAGTCAGCCCTCCTGAAGTTCAGTACCCTCACTTTTGTATGGCTTGTCCATGCAGCTGAGTTTATTGTGAACCACACTGTTTGGTGGTCACTTATTCCCAGATGGCTACCCACTTCTAGATCTGAGATCCTCTCACTGTCCCCGTTTGAGAGTACAAGGTCTAAGATTGCTCCCTCCCAAGTGGGTACCAACACAAGATGTCTGAGGCATGCCCCCTGTAGTGCATCAAGAATGGCCTTGCTCTTTGATGTGGTTGTAGCAAAGGTGCTCCAGTTAACATCTGGCATGTTCAGAGCCCCCATCAACAGTATGTCCCCTTTCTCTGCCATCCTAAGGATGTCTTCTATCATATCCTTGTCCATTCCCTCCCCTGAGATGGGGGTCTGTATACAACCCCTGTGCAGATTGTGGTGCCATTTCCAGTCTCTAGGGTGACCCACAGTGCCTCCTCTCCTCTCTGTTTACTCTTTTGTTCCACTGCTTTTATCCCTTCCCTTACATAGGAAGCTATTCCTCCCCCTCTTCTTCCCTCCCTGTCCCTCCTATAGGTTGTGTACCATGGTATTTTAACATCCCAGTCATGGTTCTCTGTGTACCATGTTTCTGTGACTGCCACAATAGCCAGGCATACCTCTTCCATCAAGGCCACCAGTTCAGGGAGCTTGTTGCCCAGACTATGGGCATTGGTACTCATTACCCTCCATTTCTTGATGACCTTACCCCTTTTTGCCCCTTCCCTGTCCTTATTGCCATTGTTGTTTTCTCCATTTACCCCTGCTCTTGTCCCTATTGATGTCTCTATCTTGGTGTTTACCTCACTAACTACCTTGTTTTTTTTGGGGTGGGCTAGGAATTCCCTGCTCCTTTCCAGTGCCTCCCACCTTGGCTAGTTTAAATACTTACCGATGAAGCATTTAAACCCATAATCTAGGATCCTGGTTCCCCTCTTGGGCAGATGCAGACCTTCATGCCAGTGTAGGCCTGCATCATTCCAGGTGGACCCCCAGTCCCCAATGAAGTCAAATCCCTGAGCTCTGCATCAGTTTTCAACCACTGATTGAATCCCATGGTGTGGAGCACCCTAGCCTCACCCATGCCAAAGGCAGGCAGCACCTCAGAGAAGGTTACCGTACATGTTGCTTGTTTAAGGCCCTTCCCCAAACTCCAAAAACTCTTTCTGCACTGCTTTGATCCCTTTTCCATCCAGGCCATTTGTTCCTATGTTGACAATGACATCCTGCTCCCTCCCCCGTGCAGCTGTTCCCATGATCCTGAGGATTCAATCTCTGTCCCTTCAAGCCATGGCACCAGGCAGGCACCTTACCTCCCTCCCTCTCCCCTTCCTCCCCTAGCTCTACCCTCCTAACAATGGAGTTCCCCACCAGGAGTTGTTTCCTTCCCCTGTCTGGTCCCATGCCATCCTTCTTTGGGTCTCCTTTGTGGAGGTTCCAGGCATCCTCCTTGGTCTCCACTGTTGGTGCCTCCAAGAGGAACCGTACCTTGCCAGAATGGCATATGAATTGTGGAGAGGTACAACTGGAGGAATGCACCTCTGTTCCACCACCCTCACCCTCCCTGAGTCCACTCTGGTCCAACCGCTCCCCTTTCTTAGCAACCTCTGAGGCAACAGCTGAGGCCCTGGTGGTCCCTGGGTGGGAGAGGTCTCCCAAATCCTGGCCAACTTAGGCTGGAGATGAGCAGCCTCCTCCCTCAGCCCAAAGAGGTGCCTGCAGATGGGACAACACTGCATCCTCCAGAACATCTCCCGGAAGACTGCTGTTCCACAGCCACTGCACTGCACCACTCATATCATGTCTTATTTCTGGCCCCTTAACTGTTGTTTTGAATACTTACTCTTTCCTTTGTTTATTTACTTATTTAATTTTTTTTTCTCCCTACTTACTTACTGTCTCCATGCCCTTTAAGCTCCTGATCTTCCTGTTCTGAGACAAGAAGTTCCTATATTTCTCAGTAGTCTCCTTACTTGATCATAGTCAGACCTCCAGCAGCATGGGGGGGACGGAGAGCTACTCTTTCCCTTCTGTGATGGTGACTCTTTTGTGGCTCTGTGATCACTCCTTTCCTGCTCCCAAATAGGAAGTTCCTGTTGTCAGTCCAAGCCGGTGCCGATAAAAGTAAAACTAGCTGGGAGGAGCGGGTGGAGTGGAGGGATGGAGGACAATATAGTCTCAGTAGAGAAGTACAGTTATAATAGCAGCACTTTCCTCTTGCTGTTCTCTGCCTGTTCTCTGCTAGAAGCTATCTAGGTCAGTTTTTAAATCCAACACACCTGGCTACCTTCTAGATAAGCCACTCCCCCTACTTTACAGGTCATTCTACACCTAGATAATTGCACAAATAACAATTCTCTTCAGCCAACTCAGACAAACACCTAGATAACTGCAAAGATGACAATTAATTTCAGCCAACTCAGACAAACAGACTGTTTTTTTCTTTTGTTTTTACCCTAAATGAGGATCTGAGTAGTAGAGTTCTAGTTCTTTAGTCTCAGTAGTGAAGTATAGTTATAATAGCAGCTCCTTTCTCTTGCTGTTCTCTGCCTGTTCTCTGCTAGAAGCTATCTAGGTCAGTTTTTAAATCCAACACACCTAGCTACCTTCTAGATAAGTCACTCCCCCTACTTTACAGGTCCTTCTACACCTTGATAATTGCACAGGTAGCAATTCTCTTCAGCCAACTCAAACAAACAAACAGATAACTGCAAAGATAATTCACTTCAGCCAACTCAGGCAAACACGCTAACTCTTTTTTTTTGTTTTGTTTTTACCCTAAATGAAGGTCCCAGTAGTAGAGTTCTAGTTCTTTAGTCTCAGTAGAGAAGTATAGTTATAACAGCAGCTCCTTTCTCTTGCTGTTCTCTGCCTGTGATTTTCTTTGTACATTTATAGTGGGGTCCTCTGTGAGTTCTCTGCAATAATTTGTGTCTGACAGCTGTCTGTGTGCCTTTTTGATGTACATAGTGTTCTGTATTCATCACAACTACAGATCCACCTTTGTCGGCTTGCTTTATTATGAAGTTATGGTTGTTTTTCAGTGTTTGTATTTCCCTCTTATCCAATGTATATTATACTGGAATATCTGCCATTTGCTTATGATCTGGAATTTTATTCTGAAATAGAAGCAGGCAATGTAGTAATCTAAGACATGCATCCAGATATGCACTCAGACTACTATAGAAACAGGATAAAACAACACAATAAAAATAAATGGACTCTACATATGTAAATCAAGTAATGTGGTTTACTTAATTCACTGTCAGTGGCTCAGCAGGCTGCACATTCTTGTCTGAGGCTGGAAGATCAGAAGGTTGTGTGTTCTAGCCCCACACCAGGTACTTGATACAAAATATCAATACTGACACTGTAGTGGAACATGTGGGGAGGGGGTGTTGCACTCCTGAGGGGCCGTTTTTCAGATGAGACGTTAAACTAAGGTCCCATCTGCCTGTTCTGGTGGATGTTCAGGTGGATGTTAAAGATCCCAGATTAGGAATATTCCCCAGTGTCGTAGGCAAATTTCCCCCATTCAGTAAAATATCACAACAGCATAACTTAATTGAATATATCAGTTTGCAACCCCTCCCAGGATAAGGCTGAGAATAAGCAGAATTTCCTAGCCCTATTTTCTCAGTCAACAAAAGCTGAATTAAAATTCAGTGCAAAAAGTGCACAAATACATGCTACATAGGGGAAACAAGGCAACCACTGTAAACCAGGATGAACCACCACTGGCTATTAAACCAGGTCATTAGCAAGCATTCCAGTAGAACTGCACTTTCCCCAAATAGACCACTCTTTGATCTATTTATCTTAATACCAAGAGAAATAACAAAATAGATACTGCAATTACATCACATGCAGGCTAAAGAGGCTTGCAGGACTGCTCCAAAGAAAAAAAAAGTCTTTATTTGTAATTTGCAAATTATAAATTCATATTAATTGAGTACTGTTCAGCTACACATAGGTACCAAACCCCTTACTAGAAACCACTAAATGTCCCCCCCCCGTGTTGTTTTACACCCCTGCATTAAGACGCAACTTCAAAAACATACAGGAAAGTAGGAAATGGGACTTGAAATACAGAAAACAATTTAACTAATTATAAAGAGGGCACATGAATCATTTAATTTCATTTGCTAAAACCAGTTACCTAACCATGCATTAATGCAGCATAATTTACAGTAATCCAGGTATTCAGCCACTTCACATATCAATGCATTTGCATGGAACATTGGTAAACAAGTTTGGTAGCCTTTTTTCTTTGTTTTGTAAAAACATAGCACAATCTGGTCACATTTGAATACATTAGTTTGTTGATAACTATCATGGTCTCATTCCTCCCCACCCCAACCCCATCTCTGAACCCTATGAACCAGAACTGCTAGCACTGCAAAATTTATAACTAGGGATTATGTTTGAAAGTGGCAACACTGAGATCACCGTGTAACTCCAGAGTGTGGACTACCAGTTTCAAACACATTGAAAAGTGACAGGTAAAATATTTTGAGATTTGCTTTCAGTGCATGTTTTTCACTTTGCTGAGGGCGTTTTTTGGAGCGTCTTGTTTTAAGGAGATACACCATCCACCGACCTCTTGTCTGACACTCACCAGAGACAAGCATTTAAGGTGGGAATGGACTGCTTCAAAAGCATCAACAAGCAGTGGTTTAAATAACCACAAACCTTTTCTCAGAGCCAGTTTTTTAAATTAGCACATCTGCACTTGTTCTGTAACATTTGCTACAATGCCCTGTCCTGGAGCTAAAAGTTAAACTGAGGAGCACTGGAAGCCACGTTTCTCTATAAAATAGCATGTCTGCACTCATTCTGTAACTTTTGCTACGGCGCCTGGTCCCAGAGCTAAGTGTACAGTATAACATCTATATCAGAGTGACAGCCAGTACAGCAGCCTACTTCATAGAAAATCTATTTCAAATCTGTTGTTTCCACCAACCGAGACACCCCTCTTTCCCATGTACCAGACGAACAGGTAATATACTTGTTAGAAAAGCAAGTCTTCCCACTGTCTCTGCATATATTTTTTCAAAACAAATAAATGGTTAAACAAATATTTATTTATTTATTTATTTACTCACTCATTAATGTCTGGTAAGTCTATGAGAAGACTGCCCAGTTTCATAGTCGACCAGACAGGAAGAAGTGCTACAAACAGAAAGTAGGCATGCCTTTACAAAGTATACAACTAGCATTCTGCTGGTTATAACAGTGTAAACAACTAGCATATCAGATGCAATTGCAAGTATCCAAATTAAACAACTAGTCCCACAGTTTAGATTTGACAACAGAGAGGGACAGGGTTTGGTCAGTCACATGCAGGGGTAATGAGCTGTATATATAAGGCAGCTGATACAATAAAGCCCTTTGTCCAGCACATGTTCTTAGTGTTGAGATATTGTGGTAGGCAGTGGCTGCTGATCTGGTTTGGGTCAGGGGGGCTTTGGGTTGGAAGAAGGAGTTGTAGCTAGGTGGTGCTTTATTCACAGTGATTTTCCTCACCATGATGCACAAACAGAATTTGACTCGTGGACAAGGGGAGTAAGTTGGCCTTCTTGAGCAGGTCGTAGTGGTGGGTCCAGGTGGGGAGTTGTGTAGCAAATCTTTCTTTTTGGTTATAAAGGGTTTTAACCATGTGGAGCCCAGAGTTGACTGCCACAGAGTAGAGGGTTATGCCATAGCTGATGAGTGGGAGCAGGAATGATTGGGCCAGGAGGTGTTGTGTTGTGGGGAGCAGTAAAGGGTTGATACTGTATAGAGTGCCCAGTCTCTGGTGCAAGGTTTTTATAAGGTGAGTGATATGGCAACAAAAGCTTAGGCTGGAGTCAATGAAGAGGACCAGGTATTTGAACACAGGGACTTTTTTGATGCTTGCCCCATTTAAGGTAGTGTTTGAAGTGCTGCCACTTTCAGGCAGTTTTTCTTGGAGTTGTGGACAGTCATGTATTTTGTTTTAGTAGCATTTAGCACAAGTGTGTGCTGAATAAACCATTGTTGTACTGAGTCAAAATCAGCTTGGATGGAGCTCTGTAGTTCTTTAGTGTTAGTGCCACCCCAGAAAAAAAATCACTGCATCATCGGCATAGAGTAGGATTTTGTTCCTTTGCAAGTCAGAGTGAGAGAGCTCATGAATAAACCGAAAAACAATGGGCCCAGGATGGACCCTTGTGGGACTCTAATGGAGACTGGTAGCACAGTGGACAGGCAGTTGGTGATCTTGGTTTTCTCCATGCACCCTGTCAAGTAACTCTGACACCAGGCCAGCATGGCCAGGCCTCCAAGGCCCTTGATAAGAAGTTGGTGGTTCACCAGGTCAAAGACCTTGGTGAGGTCAATGAAAACTGCCACTGCTAGATGACCCTGGTCCAGTTACTGATGGATGGCCTATGTGAACCCCACCAAGGCTGATTCCCTACTATAGCCCAGATGGAAGCCATGCTGTGCAGGTGTCAGAGTCCTTGTTTTGCTCATGAAGTCAAGTAGTTGGTCAACAATTATGCATTCACTGTAAAGATGATGGTGACCCCAAAGGTTTTATACCTACTCGCCCACTTGCCCATCCATATGCCTGTATGCTGGTTTTCCAAACTAAATTATCTTATGGGGAAATTCCTCTGGGTCAGGACCCCCCCCCCAAATCAGCAGGGTCAAACTGAGGAAGCACTGGAGTGATGGGGGGTGGGGACTCCCGGATTGTGCCCAGAATCATGTGTCCTTCATAACAGAACAAACCTTACAATGGTGTCCCCAACAGAGTATACCAAAGCCCCAGTGGGTTGGAATAGAAGGGCACTAATGGGACCACAATCCCCATGGCACCTCTTATACTTTAAACCCAAAAAGGGTGATCTTGAATGTCCCATGGTTGCTTTATCTATAAGGTATTGGAAGAAGATCATTGCAAGGCTTCACCTTAAGGATATGCCCCCAACAGTGGGCCCCATCGTGGCAGAATCCCACTTTTGTGATAGACAAGCACCCTTTATCATGGAAAGAGTGGGCTGGGGTAGGAATCCTTACTCTTAAGGCTTTATGTATTACAAATACCCTTCTCCTCAACAACTTCCAGGGGTTGCAGACACAAATTGGGATAACCCAGAAAGATTTCTGGAGGTACCTGCAAATCCGGTACTGTATGCAAAAAAACGAGTACCCAACATAGACTACTTATCAATCACTTGATTGGGAAAGCTAAAGGGCATGCTGGGGCTATATATAAACAACTTAGGGGTCTGGGTCCCTCTCTTACAGAATGCTGCAGAGTAGCATGGGAGCAGGAACTTCACTCCCCCATACTGGAGGCAGTATGGAAAGAGTGTTAGACAAAGGCTCATACAGTCAGTAGGGACAACAAAGCACAGTTAATCCAGCTCAAGGTAATCCATAGGTGGTATAGAACTCCAGAGTATTTGCACAAGCAAGGAGTGATCCCAGATGACAAATGCTGGAGGTGCAAAGGGGCCCCATGCTCACTCTCCCACTTACTTTGGGCATGCCCTCTGATCAGACCCTTGTGGAATCGGGTTAAACAATTTTGCAAGAAAATACTTCCCCACTCCATCACCATGGATGCACTCTTTGCTATCCTGAGGGTCACTCAAGATGCTCCCCAGGCCAAAAACAGAAGATACAATGGGGTATCTCTATGACAATACCACTAAAGAGGCGACTTGTTCAAAACTTGTGCACCACAAATGTTCTGACTTTCCTTGAATGGCTGAATTCTATACATCACTTGGCCACCCTCGAACAAATGTCTTATGTGGCAATAGGGAAGATTGCCCAATATACAGACATCTGGGCAGCATTCCTGCGTCTACAAGGCAACAATGACTTGCCTTTCAAAATGTCAAGAGGACAGAGAACACACACTAAAGGGTCCCCTGATAAGGAACTGTACCACTAAAGTGTACCAGTACAATGCCATACTGTTGAATTCATGGTTCTGTTCCTTTAGAATACAGAAGAATAAACAGTCTCTCACTGGTGGGTTTTCACAGAAAATGCATGTATTTTTACAAATGTATGTCAATGTTATTGTTCAGTGCTTTGTTGCAGCATTTTTGTGTTGTAATTCTGGAAAATCTTTAATAAAAAATTTCACGTTAAAAAAAACCCTATGCATTCAAATACAGTCCTTGTTTTTGTTGGGGGGGGGGGTTGACAGGGAACTACAAAACTACAGTTATGGAACCTGTACTAGGTCAAAAGAGCTAAAGCAAAACAATAAATTAAATCTAGCCCCAGTAGGTGGAGGGACTACTTTAGCTTAAAAAAAAAAGACAAAACAGTAAATTGAAACTAGTCCCAGTAGGCGGAGGAACTACTTTAGCTTAAAAGAAGACATTCATTTAATTTTTTACAGAAAAAAAATCTGTCTCCTAATAACTAAACCTATTTTGAAATTAAAATCCCATTTTATAAGTACAGTGAGACACTCTGGAGGTGCACAACCTGCCGAGATAACCGCACTTCCAGGGGCTAATGACACTCGACCTGTGACATCATGCCTTACTATGCCCTGGGCATGTGGCTATCTCAGCACAATGCACACCCCATTGTGTCTTATTGCTTATATATAACAGGATCAGGACATTGAATTTATGTCACAGTATGGAGAACTCTAACGCCTGTATTATTAAATGGTCTCTATTATAGGTATACTGATTGCTCTTGCAACCATCTCATTTCTATTTTTTTTTTCTGTTCAACTTTTATTTATTTTTTATTTTTATTTATTTGTTTATTTGTTCTAGAATTTCAAATACCTTTGAGCCGAGGATCTTTTACAAAGGTTCAACGTCATTGGTACAATTGAGACAATCATAAGCAAAGATAACAGTTTATAAAATAAAAAAATAAAAAAACACATAGCCTTGTAGAAGAAAAAAGAAGAATAAGGTAAAACTTTGAGGAGGGGAAAGGGAAAGGAGGATGGTGAAATCAGGGAGACTAAGTGGATGGGAGAAAAGGGGAGGTAGGTTGGGGGGGACAGATAGAGGAGAGGTGGAAGGTGGATAAGAATAGAGGTAGTGCAGCCGGGTGGCATTTGTCATGGGCCCACAGGGGAGGTGAAGATAGGAGGAGGGGTACTGGCAAAGTGCAGGAGTAGATGTGGATCCAAAAGGGCATCTTCAGCTATGGAACCAAAAAACATATTTAGCCACAACAGTCACAGAGGTTGTAGGCAGTGAGTGTTAGGCAGAGACGAGTCTTAAAAGTGCTGAGCGATAGTGAGGATGAGATGTCGCTGGGAAGACCATTGTACCAACTAGTGGCCCGGTAAGCAAAGGATCTTTGGCCTTGTGTTGTGCGGCAATGCGGGATTTGCAGAAGCTAAGGTTTCGATCCCCTGGCATGTCGGGTGTGGATTCTCAGTTGTATGAGGGCACAGACTGCAGGGGGAGGCAAGACCCAGCAAGATTTTCTTAGTAGTAATACAAGTTTGGTGTTTTATTCAATTGGCAAGATTCAACCATTCAGTTTGAGAATAGAGGTCACAGGTGTGAGTTAGGTGTTGGGAGCCAGTGACAAGTCGACAGGCCTTGTTGAGGGCGGTGGATACACGTTTGAGTGTGGTGGTTGTAGCAGAGCCGTAAATGATAATGCCATAATCAATGATGGATATGAAGGAGCTCTGGACAGCGACAATGAGGGCTTCCGGTGTCAGGTGTTTTCTATGACGGAATAGCAGGCCTAGCCGGGAGTTAGCGGCTTTGGCGACATGGTCGATGTGGGCAGTGTAAGAGAGGTGAGGGTCAAGGGTGATCCCAAGGTATTTAAAGTTTTTGACCTGTTCCAGTGCGGTAACTTGTCTGGTGATAACAGAGAGTTGGAAGTGCTTATGTTTATTATGGGAACTGCTGAAGATCATGGCCTTTGTTTTTTTTTAATTAAGGATCAGTTTGTGCTTTGTAAACCAATTCTCAACCGAGGAAAAGCCGAGTTGGAGATTTTCTTGCAATTTCTTTGGGTCCTGGAGTGTGACAAGGATTACTGCATCATCGGCATACAGGGTGATATGTTCAGTGCAGGAGTATGGTAGGGTGTTATGGAACAGGCTGAAGAGTAGGGGGCCCAGTATTGAACCCTGGGGGACTCCAGAGAGGACAGGTTTGGAATCAGAGTGCTCATCTCCAAATTTTACACGCTGGGAGCGGTTTTCAAGATAGCTTTTGAACCAAGAGTTTGAGTCACTGAAGAGACCAGCATTTTTTAGTTGGCTCAGCAGGAGGGAGTGGTGGACAGTATCGAAGGCTTTGGTCAGGTCGATGAAAATAGCACCAGTTAGTTGTCCATTGTTGAGGGAGCTGTGAATGGAGCCGGTGAATTCAAGTAAAGCAGAGGATGTACTATGACCTTTTCTAAAGCCATGTTGCTGTTTACAGAGAATATTATAATTGTCCAGATGCTTGGTAAGTTGGTCTACTACTATACATTCCAGTGCCTTCAATAGGGGAGGCAGAATGGAGATTGGGCGGAAGTTGACATGGTCAGTCTTATCACCACTTTTGTGAATCGGGGTAGCAGTGGCCATTTTCCATTTGTCCGGGAATTGGCTAGAGGAAAGAGAGAGAGAGATTAAAGATCTTGGTGAGGGGCCCAAGTACCTCGTACTTACTTTGTACTTGTGTATTTCAGTTAACTGCCATGACCCTTTCCTGTGTTTCTGCCAAACAACCTTTCACAATAACCCTTCAATGCACCTATTCTGCCTCTTTCATACAAATATCTTAGCACTTCCTTCAAAGGCATCCTTTCACAGATGAAGAGCTGTTTTCTTTCTATTTTCTACCCACTTACTTCTACTAGCACTTATTACCTTATGTTAACTATATTGTCATAAATTATTTTGAAACATTGTAACTCTAAGTATAAATTCTGCTTCTACTGGACCAGTATGACCCTGAAAGCTTGTATATTACATCATCTTTGGACAAGACATACAATATGTTGGTCCAATAAAAGGTATTAAACTGTCCAGCAACTCATGTCTTCCAATAACTAATATGGCTACTGTCTCTTTTCACTATGAAATACTTGTTTCATTTCTGTTTTGTTCCATTTAGAGATGCCATTTAATAACTTCAGTGGGTGTTTCACATTTACACTGTGCTGGTAAGTATTATTTTAGAACTGTATGATATAGTTTATAGCCTTGTCAACAACAGAGTTCTATAATACTGTCAAACACCTGACACATTGTAATAATGATGTAAAGTAAGAGCATCACAAGTCACCAGCTTAGGCTTGAGTATGGGTCACCTTTTTGGTTTTGGTAAAAAAATAAATAAAAATCCAGCCTTGTAAAGCAACGGCTCCACAGTTTTTTTTTTCTGTAGGTCAGACTGGATAAGGATTGGCCTTAAGCCCCCTGGGAGGAGTCTCCTTGGGATCTTCCTTAGGAACTAATTGGAGGGTATTCATTTTCTGTGGGTTTTGGCAGAAGCCAACCTCCATTCCAATCTTCTGTTCCTCTCCAACATCTGAGTCTGGTCCTGGATGATCTTGGTTAAGAGCTTTTTGAACTGCATTGATCGGTATCATTGGATGGCCTATTTTACAAGATGTATTTTCAGTTGCTATGTGCTCAGCTAGGAGGATTGCTGACGTCCAGGCATTGTTCCACAAAGAACCATACCTCATCATGCATTCGGAAAAAGTGGTGCTCAGAACAGTTCTGTCTTTCTTTCAGACTTTTTCCCTCAGCCTTCTATGTGAACCAGGAAGTCTGTCTTCCATTTTTCTGTCTGTAAGACGTTCATCCTAAGGAGAAGGGGTGGCACAACTTAGTTTGCAATGGGCCAATAGTACAGTCTTTAGACACATTACTGAGTTCCAGAAGTTGGTCAGGTTGTTCCTTTCTTTCAGAGTAGCCAGGCAGGAAACAAAGGTCTCCCAGACCACCCTAGCTAGGTGGGCAAGATCTTGTTTTCCCAAGACATATGTCACTGTTAATAAGGGGCTTCCGTCTCTCTCGTCAAGACTCACTCCAACAGAACCATGACTTTCTCCTAGGCACAGAAAGGCATCTGTTCTAGAATTTTGTAAGGCATCTATGTGGTCCTCCATCCAGACATATTCCAAACTCTATTGATTGGATATTCTGAGCTTTGTTTCTGCAGCCTCTTGTCACAGAGTCTCGAAGGTGCAGTTGGCAGGTAAATTCTTTTCCTATACATGTTTGACATATGGGACAATATTCTCCCTCACCTGATTTTTTTTCTGGGTACTGCTTATTATACCTCTTTTGTTATGACTACCCATTGACAATGTGGAATTCTACAGAAAGAAGAAATCTCTTCATACTTACAATAAGTTCCTTTTCTGTTACTGCCTAAATTGTCAATGGGGTCCACCCAGGAGCCTTGCTCCTGTGAGAGAATATTGTCTGATATGCTAGTGTGGGGGTGTCTGTTGTTCTGTTTTAACTCTGTTTGTGAGACTCTTTGGATATCCTTCTGTAGTTTTCCTGCTGCACCTTGGTTTATATAGACATGTCAGAAAACAAAAATAATGTAGTTCCGCATTAAACTGCTACTTGCTGTCACACACATGAGGTTAACCAAGGGTTCCTCCTTCATTGCAGGTGAGTGCCTGCACTACATGCAGTTTTTCCTTAGCCATGTACAAATCTGTTTTTTCTCCCAAGTGGCCTTGGTGCTGCGGATACTGCCAAGACACAGAATTGGAATGCCAGTTTAGACTCCTTTCTCTTTATTGTCTGTCGAGGTATGCTACTGGTTGATACTATGAACACGCAGAATTGGAGGATGAACTACAGTACATTCACTCACCTTGTGTCAACTGACAAGATAGGCCACTGTTTACAGTGTTTTATTTTGGCCAGAGATACATATGTGTAGATAGCTATTTCGTGTGCCTTTAGTGTTTGGTCGACCAGTATGGTTTTTATTTATGTAATTAGAGGAATGGCATGGGAAACAGTGATGGAGAGTTGCTGCTGTCAGGAATCCTCATGTGGTCAACATTCTAAAGTTTGGGCTGTGGCATTTCCCCTAATAGGGGTGTACTATAAGCCAATTGTTATGACTACCCATTGACAATGAAGGAGATAACAGAAATGGAAATTATGGTAAGTATGAAGAAATTGCATACATATATATATAGTCTGAAGTTCAATGTTAAACCCATTTTTTCACCTTAATAACTTTGCCATCATTTCAAAAATTACTTCAGAAATTGGCGAGTATGTTACTGTTAAAAGTAATGATAATATAATGATGATGATGATTTCTCTAGCCACCCCAACAGCAAGAACAGCATTTGTGCCAAGGACCAGGACAGGAGGAAAGGATACCCCTTCCTCCTCTCAGAATGAAAAGATGGTGGCCAGATCCTTTCTATCAGCAACCTGGTACTGCAGGGCTGCCCATCCACCATGCTGCATCCTGGTCCTTGAGTACCTCTACATTGGCAACTTGATGCTCTCCCTGTACACAGTGGAAGACATACTGTCGGTCAACAAGAACCTCAACATCCTCCAGATTACCAAGCTTTGTGTGCAGTTCCTGAATGACTGAATCTCCATGAGGAACTACAAGCTAGTTTGCAAAACCACTGCCCTGTGTGGCCTCAAGCAGACCAAAAAGTGGGCAAACAAGAATGGAGGATGTGATGGCCAGACATGCTGCTGCTGCTCAGCTTTGAAGAAGTGTGTGCCACCCATGCTGGAGTGGCTGCCACCCTCTATCAAGTCCAAGATCACCCTCTTCAGATGTTGGTAATGTGGCTCGGAGAGCAGGACTATGAGACCCATACTGTATGTAGTACACACCAGACCAATATAAAACGGCTGTGCTATGACTTCTTCCCAAGGTCTGAGCTCCTGGAGCATGTGCCATCAATAGACTTCATGCACAGCTGCCCCTTTGCCAGAAGCCACTGCTTGACACCATGAACTTCCATCTGATATCCTTCCACCAACACAGCAGGCAAAGAATAGCCAACAGGTAGGAGCAACTTGGCATACTGCCTCGGATGGGGTGGAGTGGTGTGTGCTGGGAGGTGTTTAGAAGAGGTAGCTTTATAAGCACTGCTTAAACTACACATTAAGAAGTGGGAATCTTGTCTACACGTGTGTGTGTGTGTTTTGTCAGTGTTTTATAGTATTCAATGAAGAAAAGTGACACAGGGTAACTGCACTATTTTGAAAGCAGGGGACATACCTCTCAATCTTTTTTCACTGGAATAAAGGCACAGGCACTCAAAATGAGTAACAATGAGGGACACTGACTATCACAATGAGACACGCATCCTCAAATATGAAGATAAATGCATAGAACACTGTGGCAATTATTGCATGTAATTAAGAAAATATATTTTTTTTATGTAGCATCTTAGAATATTAAGAAATTTTGCTTCAAAGTCTGAATTTATAGCACTATTTTATATGAGGGATGAATTAAGGGGAGAGCAAGTTTGATGGTAAAATTAGTGATGGCCTCTGTAATCAGGGGCAGTTGAAAGGTATGGTCTCTAGTGTCCCACATTATGATGGGAATTCCTCATTTTACCAATCAAAATTGGTCTGACCCACATAGAAACAGTTCTGCCCACAGTGAGAAGATGATATAAGCTTGAATTCCTGCCTTTCAACCTATTGCTAGTGAAATGCAGGTCACTGACACTCAATATGTGGTACATTGGCCCTCAAAAAAACATTAAAATTCACGATCTGAACATTGTGTACCTTTACTTGAGCTTTAATATCATAGAATATTGTGATTTCTGTTCATAAATAAGTCTGAATGTATTGTACATTATCCTCTTTGTGTAGACAGCACCTTTCCAACATGGGACAGCACAATTCTGAGGGGTCACATGGGGGCAGATCTTTGTAATGTGACACTTTTGAGAATTATGCATCAGACTTTCAAGCAGAAATTCGTAACACTGCTTGTGGTTAAAATAAAATTAGACTTAGTACAAATACATGATCTGTATTGTTTCCACAGTGTTCTCAGCTTGTGTCTATTGTTGAGTCTCACTTTATGATGGCCAGTGTGTCACATTCTACAGCATTTCGAGTTTCAGTTCCCCCCAATTTGTTTCAATTCCTCCAGCTGAAAGCCCTTACACATCCTGGCAAAATTATTTGTTCAGAGTTTTCTGCAGTGGCATAGCCCTGTTTAGGAGTAGCACCTACAGTCATTCACAAAAAGGTCCCAGAGGACATTCATAGCACCAGCAGAAGTACGTGCTGCAAAATTGTACAGTATATATTTTGTAAGTGTTTTTCTGTAGCCAGGAAAACCTTTTGTATTTAGTGTTGAGTAGGCACTCTAATGTTAAATGAAGATATTGGTGTACTTATAGCTCTGCCATTTTTTGAGATAGGGAGCTAACAATTTAGATGCAAACCCTTTGTGGTAGAATCTTCAAATCATCAAAATTTGTTTGAGAAGTTTTAAAGTTATCAAGGTCAAAAACAGAACATTATCAGCACTAAAGTGCTTTTCTTGTTCTCAAAAATCTGAAAATAGTAAATATTTAAAATGTGAAACTTTCAGGTTCATTAGATCCTGCCCCAAAGATTGTTCTTTTGTAGCTTTGGAAACAAAAGTAATTGATAATGTTCAAAATTAAAGCATTTTAAGATAACAGTATGGTAAGCGCTCATTGATAACTCAGTCGGCTGCCAGCCGCGGAGGTGTGAGGAGGGCTGTGCTGGTTGCCGGCTTGGGGATGGGGGCATGGGGTTGTGGGGAATTACCAACTGGGGACCACTAGACAACCAGGGAATATTTGGCATATTTTTCAGGGTGATTGAGGATCGGGGCGGGGGGACCGCTAGACTACCAGGGTGATTTAATTATATTTTACATGGGGATCGGGGCTGCTGGGGGGTGCCATAGACTTACAGGGCAATTTATTATTTTTATGTATATGGTGGTCATGGATTGGGGCTGTTGGGGGTTGTGGGGTGCCCTAGACTTACAGGGCATTTTATGTATGTTATTTACATAGGATCAGGGATCAAGGCTGGGGGGCATTTACTTCACTGGGATTGGGACCCTACCACATTGGCACAATCCCCAAAGGACAACTAAGTTCACTTAAACCAGTCTCTGGCTGGCCTAATGGTACTTAAACAGTTATCCTCTTGGGGAGTTTCTGGAATACTGATTTAGGGGATGTGACAGCCTGCGTCTGCCACAAGCCCTGTAGTGCAATACCGCAAGGCTGGCACAAGACCCCTTTAGTACAAGCTGCCTGCTTTTGACGCAAGCTGCTTCTGAGCATAGGTTTGGGTGCATTTTTTAATACAAGGTGCCACTTGCATCTTTTTACTTTGATTCAGGCACCTTGCATCATTCTAAGTGCTTTAAGAATCAGACCAGGGGTTTTTATGTTTCACACTTCATCCTGGGGTCCTGCCCCCCCCCACCATCCCACTGCTTACTCTGAAATTTTAATCATCACTTTGTGAGAACAGACTAATTTCCACTATAGCAGCATATGATGTCAGAAACAGAATCTAGACTTCAGTAGGTAAGAAGCAGGGGGATAAGATGAAGTTTGAGGAACAAAGGTAATCTTTTCATGAAAATGTCCTCTATAATAAACAAACTGGTCAGAGTCAACATGGCTGCTGTGCATTAATATGAAACAAAGTTCTAGTTTTTTTTTCTTTTGTTACAGAAGTCCTTCAAATAATTTAATGCTTTAATTGATATAGTCTACTTTGACTGTTTTTGTTGTTGACGTGTGATGTGTTACATTTTAGGGGTGCAACTGCAGAGCTATTTTGTCCATTATGCATAGGTTTAGGTGCAACACCACCTGGTTAACAATGTTTTACGGGGCTTGACCTCTGATGGTAAATCATGCATGCATCGATATGTGACTCCTGCTATATTGTATATGGGGATATCCACAGCTTTACAGCAGCAGCAGCAGCAGCAGCAGCTCAAACCTACTCCCTCAGACACATTTGCAAATCTGCCTCCTTCAATTCCCTATATACAATATTACAATAGTCATACATCAATGTATGCACAGTTTACCATCAGAGGTCAACCTCTGGAAAACATCGATAACCAGGTGGTGTTGCACCTAAACCTGTACATACTGGAACAATAGCTTTGGTGTTGGACCCCTAAAATGTATCCCATCACACTGTCCAGAGATGATCCTGATACCTCGACTAGCTCCTCTGTTCTCAGTCACTGCATCTTAGACACTCCTATTGCCTGCCTGTAACAGTTCTATAAGCAGGGGGGTCACAAAAGACTGTGCCCAGGTTTCCAAGGGTTACCCTGCTTTGTGCATGCATTGGCAATTTGACCTCCTTGCCTTTCTCCACATGGTCCTTATAATAATGATCCTAGGGGATGTGGCTTCTTGAAGCTGTAAGTGCTCTGGCTGTAGTTGATAAATCAAGCATAACACACCTATGTTGCAGGCATGAAGCATGTTGTACATTAAGATTCTAGACTGGCTGCCTCCTCCTGACCTCCCTTGTGCCGTGTCATTGATGGGAGATCAATGGGATCAGATCACCCACCTAAATTATAGTGAGCTGTCCATGGGGGACCCCACAAAGCTGACCACATGGACCCCACTGGCATCAAGAAGGATGAACTCTGGGTTGGAGTCACCTATATCTTCTCAGATGAGAAGGAGGAGATGATCACCAACATGGTGACAACTCAACCGAATGTGAAATTTGACCAGAAGACAGATGCATGGGAAAAATATGTAAATGCATCACCAGCACAGGCTGCTAGAGCACCTCAAAAACAGCAAAAGATAAACTTTATTGAGACTTCCAATTCTCTAATGGCATGCTAGGCACACACTGGGTGCACACATGATCAACAATGTCCTAATTTTATATATTTTATATTTTCCCTACACTTCTGTAAATACCATATCAAAGTGGTCTTTGTTCAAAACTGCCAGGGGAAGTGAGGAACCACTCCAAGGAACCTGTTGAGTCCATTGAGCAGTCAGGTCAGTGGAATGTGGACCACTGATAAAATTACTCCTGGAAAAGCTAAGCTGGGTGCCCTGCTGAGGATAACTGTGAGAGCTGACCAGAGGGCTGAGCTTAGACGAAGTCCAGTCCCAGTTCTAGACTAGTGTGCAGCTAAGGGGCTTAGACATCTGTGCTTCCACACAGGGGTTAATGTGCAGCCAAACACAGAAGTAAGTGAGACTAGAGTGATAATTTCTTCTATGTTTGGCTGCACATAATCACGGCCAAAAGCAATCGGCTGTTCTGCATAGGTGACACTCTCACTGGACAACAAAAAAGTGTTTTCTCTGTAGGACAGCTGGATCACTCATAATAGGTTGAGTGATAACAGCTGCAGTTTTTTAAAATAATGATTCATGGTTTCGCAGCCTAACAAAATGTGGCATCTGCATGTTAGATTGTTCAGTGCGGTTGTGCATGTCACTGTCAGGTAAACATGAGTGAAATCAGCAAAGAAGATTAGTTGAGATTTCCAGGAGATGAACCCCCTCCCCCCCCGGTTTCCTTATATAGCCATGTATGTTGTATATGCAAAAGTACTCTGTTTCACGAACACAAACATATACAATAAAAAAATAAAATTGGAAGAGCTGTTTTTTTTTTTTTACAAAACTTGCTCAACCTGGCATGCCTCTGAAAGAGTCACCAATTGTCACTGTGGAGCTTTTTTAAAAAAAAAAAAAAAGTCACCTTGTCTCACACTGATTCTACTGATGTTTTTCTGCTTGATTTTGTCGGGGTGTGTGTTCTAAAGCATAGTATTTTTACATATAGTAAATAGTGTCATGTCCCACCAAAAAGCAAAGAAGGCTTTTGCACTGTGGTGCAGGGGCAGTGCTCTTTGGAGGCTGACAAACTCAAAATAGTCACAAAAATTCAAATGTGGAGAGCATTCAGGGTAAATTGTGACCATACAGTTCAACTGGGTAATTTAATGCACAAATGCAAATCCACAACAAAGGCTGTATTTAAAAAAAACAAGTTCTGTGTGTGAGGCTTTAACACATGATTACTATGAGACCAACTCCTAGGCAAGAGTGCTAGCAACTTGTCCTCACTGACAAATTTAATTATAATGGGGCTTGCCTTTAAAAGGCAGGCCAGGTTGTCCAGTGATCCCTACCAGGAATAAGTGCATAAGAGAGGAAGGGGGGGAGGGAACAGAGGGATAGAGGGGGAGGAGCCTGATGACATCACCCGACAGGAAAGGGTAATATAACAAGGGCAAGCCAGAGCCCCAGGGATTGGCTGGGGGGACGGATCCCAAAGGGGGTCCTGACCAGGGGCCTATTAGGGGTATAATAGGCCAGGGCACAGGCAGGATGACCTCTTTTGTTGGGAAATTTTCCCACCCTTAATAAAGAAGGCGATGGGGAGCAGGCATGGTGCTAAGGAGCGGAAATGGAGGGCAGATCGAGTGACTTAGGGGCCCTGGGTGGGGCCATGTATGCTGGTCATCATGGGAGGAAGGCACTGGGCCAGGGGCTAGGGCTTCCAGTCCCCTGGCAGGAAGGGGCATGTATGCCATGGGGGGTAAGAAAGGAAAAGGGGGGAGCGGGGAAAGGGTTGAGGGGTTAGGATACACAGGCTGGGGACAAAGAACCCAGATGTGGTGGTAAATCAGGGAGGGGATAGGTCCAGACGCCGGATTCAGAAGTGTCCGGGCCTGGAGGGGGTGAAAGCCCAGGGAAGTGGAACGGCCTGGTTCTGGTGTGGAGGAGGGGGCCAGATTCACAGTGTCCAGGCCCTGAAAGCAAGATGGAAGAAATGACCAGAAGAAGGACAGAAGCCAGAGCCAGGAAGATTTAGAAGGAAATCTGATGTAAATTGAATTGTGAATTCAAAATTATATGGCTTGTAACTATAGTCCTTTGTGCCATGAATAAATTTGCCAATGAGCAACCAACAACTAAATTGGTGTGGTGTCCATCATTCCTGGGGGGGGTATTCAGGGGACAATGAATACATACTTAAAATACAACACTCTTGAAGGTAGTTTGATCTTTAATTACTTTGAATGCTCATTAATAAGATCATCCCTATGCAGAGTCCAACATGTCTGTAGAACTCAGTGGTATTTGATAGGTTCACACATAAATTGTGAGGTGTGTAGTGTAATGTAGAAACTACCTATACAGCCAGATCAAAACAGCCCTAGCACAGAATACGTGGGGGGCAGGGAGAACCTGACTATGCAACCAGATCAAAACAGCTCTAGCACAGAACCCGTGGGGGTGGTGAAGAACCTACCTAGACATCAAGATCAAAACAGCCCTAGCACAGAACACATGGCAGGGGAGAACCTGCTTATACAGCCAGATCAAAACAGCCCTAGCACAGATCGTGGAGGAGGGATGAAGAACCTACCTGTGCATCCAGATCAAAACAACCCTAGCAGAGAACACAGGGAGGAGGGGAAAGTGTGTCTGCTTCCATGACAACACACAGTTACTCAATATCCACTAACTGTAAAGCAAAACATAAACATTCATTTATAAGCATTCAAAAGCTGTGGAGTTTGTTTCATATTTTTCCCCCATTACTTTTTCTGCTATTATGTGATGCAAGTGGTCCATATAAAAATGATATGGTACTGCATTCTTCCCCAACACGGTGCTTTGCTGCTACCCCTGAGGTCCTGGGTTTAGCAGCAGTGCAGAATTATTTTGTACTTAACAAATTACTTTTCAGCTGCTCTGTGTGTAGCCAAAAAAATGTTTGGGAGGGGGGTTTGAAGAATTACACCTGTCTTGTTCATGATATGGGTTTAAAAAAAGGCTATGTTGAAAATATGGATTCTGAATCTGGAAAAATATTGGTATTAAATTAATAAGAAAACATTGAAGAATTTCAACATTGCTTCATAACTTTCTTGTTTTTTGAGATTTACATGATCAATTTTTTAACAGTTTTCTTATTGCCACACCTCATGAACCCTATAGGTGAAAATGTTCAAATCTCAGCTGACGCATCATTTACCACCACAAGTGAGAAAATGCGTTTTGCCCAGGACTTGAGAAGTTTCACAGGCATCAAAGTCTGGCAAGGGGCAGGATGCCTGAATTATTAAGGCTTCTTGTGAAGTTGATCTGACAAGCCAGCTACTCCTTTGCAAAGGAAGAGGTGGCACTGCTGAGTGAAAGATCTGCGAGCTGAACTGCAAGGTGTTAACTTGTCAGCCAACTTCAATGGATCAGGCTGATTACTGCAGTTTGGGAGGGCTGTCAAAGGGGTCTTTGTTTTATTTCTTTATTAGTATTTTTTTTTTTGTAGCACAGCTGGGACCAGGACTGCAAGGGGTTAACTTGCAGACTGTTGGGTAACTCCAGCTGGTGTTGATGCTGATTCCCCCACCTTTCTTTTTCCAGGTATCATAGTTGAGGCATGTTCCATACATCCCACATCTGAGCTTGTAGCTCCTTTTACTCATGTGTCCCACAGTGGAGGAACAGCATTTTACATTTGCTCACATTTTGGATATCCAATGTCCCCCACATTTCAGTGACACAAGATTGTAAGGCACGGCTTGTGATGAAGCTAAGTTCACAGAATCCACAAGAAGCCTTGGGAGGTCCAGAGCCTTCCTGAAAGTCATACAGTTAACCAGGGTAGTGGTGGGATTTGAACCTAAACCCCCACAGTAATTGACTCCAGGTTCACCATTTTTCTGCTAGAAAGTGTACGGTGTCCCAGCACCACCAATGACCCTCTTTCAGTTAAATGCATACAGTTTATTTTTGGATGTTTTAATGGGGGGGATTATTTACTTCAAATAGCCCAGCTCAACATACCTCTCAACTGTCACATGTTATGAGGCACATCATTCATTTTACCCTTCAGAAACCCTCTAGCCCACATGGAGAAGACAATATTTCACATTGCTCAATAAGATGTTAAAGCATAACTTCATAATAATCTATGATGTGATGTAATCTGCAAACATTATAATCTTTAGTGCACTTTTTTCCATTGGGTTTTGAGCTTACAGTCTCATGTTTGATTGTACAGTATGTCACACATTTTGCTCATTTTTCACACATTTGAGCAATGAAAGATTGATAGGTATGCAGCTTAGATGCCATATCTGCTTTTCAGTGGGTTCCTGTTTTGGCTTGAGTAGTAAACAAAACCCTCAGTTCATAAGATGCACAATAAGTTGGGGGAGGAACAGATAGGAAATCTCACTTTTAAGAAGTCAAGTAACACTTTTTCTTGCTATTGCACTTGTATCTGTTTTATTCAAAGATAGCTCAGTGTCCATTAAAAAGAGGTGTACAAAAGCAGCAGCAGCTGAAAAATAAAAGGAGTTGTTACAGTCTCCATTTCTAAGATGTGCAGACAAGACAGCAGCAGAGCTAGAACCAGAACTGCAAAGGCTTAACTGCAGATAAGGCTAACTATTTTACAACAGACAGCTCAAGTTACAGCTGTTAGGAATGCAGTCAGCTCTGTAGTGGGCACATTCTGTTTCATGCTACACTTTTTTGAGAGCAGATTTCTTTGTAAAGTAGCCCTCGTTTAAAAAAAACACTTATATTGTGAAAATCAGTGGAGATAGCAATATCCATAAAGGTATTTATCCTATATGCCCCCAAGATGAATCAGAACAATTATTGCCTAAAGTTACTATTAAAGGGGCTCTAAAAATGTCTTAAAACAAAGTGATAGTTGAAGTATATAACAAAAACTTACAGTACACCAATGAAATAGTGCATATAGTTCAGGCAGGGTGGGGGAGGGACAGACACTAAGAAACCACTGTAGTAAATGGAGAGAACTGCAAAGTAATGTGAGTTATGTCCGAAGCAAACTCAGTGCAACACCACAGTCTTAAAATCCTGTCAAGTGTTTTCTCCAACTCATAGCAATATATCAACATGGTGGCATCACCATGCAGCCATAAAAATAAAGGAAACACAAATTCCAAATACTAATGAAACAGAAGATGAATTGTGTCTTACTATATACTGTAATAAAAATGTTCCTGGCTATTAGAAAGCCCAAAGTATTATTGTAGTCAAAAAGAGGAACTGGAAATTTGACACCCACAACGTCTACATGGCAGGCCTATATACATACTGTACATATACAGTACATCATAGTGCAAAGTTACTTTGAAAGGCTGGTCACTTGAGTGCAACATTGACTTGTCTCATTTTCATGCATGAATGTCACAAAAATAGTTTGAAGTCCTAGTTTTTGGTTAAGCTCAACAGGTTTCATTGGTCAGCTACAGCATCCAGTGAGTTGCCATGTCTATAGGCACCTGCTTGCAGTTTCAGAGGACAGCACAACGGTGATTGCCAGCTAGCACACTGTCAATCTGAAGACCCACATGACTTTATGATAATGACAGTGGTTAGCAATGAATGAGCCATGCATTGAGGTTACTAATCAACTATTTTTTATGCATTTTTAATTGGGAGAGTGGTATTAAATTGTGAATTGATATTTTATATGAGTAAGATGCCAGACCTCTTTCATGTTTCAGTAGAGGTGTGCGAAAAAAGATTGCACCTGCAAAATTTGTATGAAAGTTAGACTTTTGCTTCCATGAATGTTCAGGAATCATTTTCACAACTTTTACAGAAATTCTACCTTAGAATGGCCAAAAAATATACAGAGGGTCTTCAGTTTAATATTAAACTCTGAGGAAAAAATTCAGCAGAACTTATCACTGTCAGTCGGGTCAGTTCTGTGGAATTTCTTACTTACAGACAGTTTAACATTTCCATCTCCCTGGTGTCTAGTGGCATCCCCCACCCAATTACTGGCCCAGTGACCCCATAAGGATTAACATTTCCATGGTGTCTAGTGGCTCTCCCCTCTCCAATTACCAGCCTGATGTAAAAATTCCCTGGTGTCTAGTGGCCCCCCAATGCCGCTGGCCCACCACAAAATAAAAGTACCTTTCCCTGGTGCTTGTGCTCCCCTCCCTGCCAATTGCCATCCCAATGAAAAGAAAAAATATTTCCCTGGCATCTAGCCTCCCTACCTCCCTCCCTATCCCTGATCCCTTATAGCATAAAATAATTAGTAGTCTATCCATTAGTCCAGCTACTCCCTGGTGTCTAGTGGACCTCCCCCATGTCTGATCCCTTATAATACAAAAAAAATAGTAGAACATAGTCCATCCATTTGGTCTATCCAAATAAGTCCATCCATTCCCTGCTGTCTAGTGGATCCCCTTCCTACCCCTGAGCCCCCAAAATAATTCAATTCAATTCAAATCTTTATTTAACCAGGCAAAAACACCTTTGAGAAGAACTTATTTCCAAAGTGGACCTTGGCAGGTACAAAGACAGTTGACATTAATTTTACAAGCACATACTCATTTATTGATATCTCAGTCATTGGCTGACCATGGTGGAGACAGGAGGACTGTGCTGGTCATTGGATCAGGAAGAGGGGGTAGAATTAATGAAACATAGAAACATAGAAGTTGACGGGAGATAGGGACCGCAAGGCCCATCCAGTCTGCCCATTTCTTTTCTACCTTATAAATGTGCCATCGGCCTTTGCTCTGTCAGTGGCCTATCTATTCATACTCATTTTATTGCTCCTTATGCCTATCCCATGCCTGTTTGAAGCCCTGCACTGTATTCATAGCCAACACTTTTGAGGGTAGGCCATTCCATGCATCCACCACCCTTTCTGTGAAAAGAATTTCTCACATTCCCCTTAATCGGCCCCCTCTAATCTCATGCTGTGTCCTCTTGTCCTGCTATTTTCTTATATTTAAACATGTTAGACTCTTTCACCTTGTTAATGCCCTTAAGGTGTTTGAATGCCTCGATCCTATCACCTCTCTCCTCCTTTGCTCAAGGGTATACATATTGAGCTCTGTTAATCTGTCCTCATATGTCTTCTGATGCAGTCCCTGCCATTTTGGTTGCCCTTCTCTGGACTGCCTCAATTTAGTTAATGTCCTTGTGAAGTGTGGCCTCCAATACCTGCGCGAGTACTCCAGATGGGGCCCAACCAGTGTCTTGTAAGAGGATTATTACCTCCTCTTATGACTTGTGATACCCCTACTAATACACCCTAAAACCCCTAGCCTTATCTACTGCTTTAGAGGTCTGCTTGGATGATTTCAGGTCATCAGTGATGATGATGCCCAAGTCTCTTTCTTCCTTTGTGACTGCTTGCAACTCCCCTCCCAGCCTATAGGTGGCTTCAGGGTTTCTCTTCCCTATGTGCATGATCTTGCACTTCTTTGCATTAAATCCCAGTTGCCATTCTTCTGACCATTTTGCTAGTTTATCCAGATCTCTTCTCATTCTCCACCCCATCTGGATCATCTACTCTGTTGCAGATCTTGGTGTCATCTGCAAACAGACAAGCCTTACCCTCTAGTCCATCTGCAAGGTCACTAATGAAGATGTTGAAGAGGACTGGCCCCAGGACTGATCCCTGAGGTACCCACTTGTGACTTGCACTCTTCTGACTGTATACCATTTACCACCACTCTCTGTTTTCTGCCCATCAACCAGTTTGCCACCCAGTTGACCAACTTCTGACCCACCCCGAGCCTACCCAGCTTATTTATCAATCTTCTATGTGGAACAGTGTCAAAAGCTTTGCTGAAGTCAAGGTAGGCGACATCAACTGCTCCCCCTTGGTCCACCACTCTGGTTACCCAGTCAAAGAAATCTATGAGATTAGTTTGACATGACCTTCTTTTTGTAAACCCATGCTGTCTTGGATCCTGTGCCCCTATGGATTCCAGGTGTTGCACTATCCTTTCCTTAAGGAGTGCCTCCATAATCTTGCCCACTACTGAGGTAAGACTGACTGGTCTGTAGTTCCCTGCCTCCTCCCTGCTACCACTCTTGTGGAGCGGGATCACATGAGCCTTTCTCCAGTCTTCTGGGACCTCTCCTGTGCTCAGAGACTCACTAAACAGTTCTGCCAATGGCTCTGCTAGTTCCACCTTTAGCTCCTTAAGTACCCTGGGATGTATGCCATCAGGTCCCATTGCCTTATCCACCCTAAGCTTAGCAAGCTCTTGTAGGACCCTTTCTTTGTGAAGGGAGTAGTGCTCACCTCCCTCCCCCCTATTTCCATGGTGCTGAGCTGTGGGCCCTGCCCTACCTTCTCTTCAGTAAATACTGAGCAAAAGAATCTATTTAGGATAGATGCTTTACAGGGTCCTCCTCCTCACATGCTCCGCTTTCTCCATTAAGCTTAGCAATACCCCTCTGGACTTTCTCCTTTCACTAATGTATCTATAGAAAGTCTTGTCACCTTCTTTACTGTTCATGCTAGTGTTTCCTCAGTTTGGGACTTTGTCTGCCTTACTGCCTTCCCTGCTTCCCTTAGGCAGTTTGGTATGCCTCCTATCTTCATCCCGCTGTGTTCCTTATATTTCCTGAAGGCCAGCCTTTTGGCTCTGACCTTTTCTGCTACTGTATTTGAGAACCAAAGTGGTTTCCTTCTTCTTTGCACTTCCTTTTCTGTCTAACACAATGGGATGTTGCTTCAAGTATTGCATCCTAATGCTTGCCCACTTTGCCTGTACCCCCTCACCTGTGTTTCTTTTTGCCAGGGCTAGCTTAACTCTGTTGGCCATCTTATCAAAGTCAGCTCCTCTGAAGTCCCATATTTTTGCCTTGGCATGGGATGATTTAGATGTAGTAGCCAAATTGAACCATACCATGTGATGGTCACTGGCCCCCAGGTGACCTTCTACCTGGAGATTTGTGATCCCTTCCCTGTTAGTCAGTATTAGATCTAGGATAGCCCTGTCTCTTGTGGGTTGTTGTACCAGTTGTTTGAGGCCCTCCCCCTGCAGGGAATCCACTATGTGTCTAGTTCTGGCAGATGTTCCTGCTGGTATTGACCAATCTGAATCTGGCATGTTGAAGTCTCCCATTATCAGAATCTCCCCTTTAGCTGTCATGTTTTGTATATCTTCTAACAGTAATGTGTCTATGTCCTCCCCCTGGTCTGGGGGCCTGTAGACAACCCCAGTTCTTATGGCTGTCCCATTTCCTGTTTCCAGGGTGACCCACAGTTCTTCTGGCTTCTTATGTGCATTCTGAATTTCTGTCACTTTGATATTTTCATTGACATACAGGGCCACTCCTCCCCTTTTTGCACCTCGGTCTCTTCTGAACAATACATAGCCAGGTACTGAAGTCTCCCAAGTGTGGTTACTGGTAAACCACGTCTCACTATTTGCTACTATGTCCAGTTTAATTTCTGACATTATTGCCTGCAGGTCTGGGATCTTATTTCAGGCTGTGAGCATTTGTGTACATGATTTTCCATTGGCCAGATTTCAGTGTGTTGTTGTTGGGTGAGGTTTGGCATTACCCTGTGCATTGTATGGGGAGACAAACCTTTTTCTTACCTGGTGATGCAAATGAACTGCAAACATGCTGAATCCCTGTTTGACCACTAGCTGAGGGGAGGGTGTTCTTCCCATTCGCGTGTGGGTGCTGCACCCCTCTCCCCATTTGCTAGTTTAAATATTCTGCAAAGACGTCAAACTTCTGCCCCAATGCACTGACTCCTCCTTAGTCAGATGCAGTCCATCAAATTTAAAGAACTGCCCCAGAACTGTTGCCAGTTCCTACAAATCTGTGTCCTTTTCCTAGCACCAGCCCTTGAGCCACGTGTTTAGCTCCCTATCTCCCCTTCTCTGACCTTCCGTCCATCTGCCGCCTCTACCAGACTGGCAGGATCTCAGAGAAGGAGATGCTGGACGAAATGGATGATAGTTTGTCACCCAGCCTGGTCAGGTGTTCCTTGGTCTCCACAACTGACCGGCTGGCGAGATCATTAGTCCCTATGTGTACTAGGACATCAATGTTTTCTCCTGCTTTGTGAACAATTTTAGCAATGCGGTCAGTGTCTCTCCATGCTGATGTACCTGGAAGACATCTGAACAGTACCCCTGGCTGGAGATGGGTATCAACTCCCCGAATCATGGAGTCTCCTATGATCAGAAGTTTTTTGGATTTCCTTTTTGCTTTTTTTGTTTTGGTTCCTGATTTGGGTGAGTTTTGTTGTAGTAGCTCCTGTGCCGCAGTGTCCTGCTCTGCAGTGTCTTCTGCCTCTTTTTTAATTTCAGAGATAGAGGCAGATACCTGTTTGTAGTGTTTATATGGTTTTTGCAGGTAATATGTTGGAGAGCAGAGAGTGATGGGGCACCCGATATGCCCCTCCTAACCACCAGCCAACCTCCTGGACCAGCTACCCTCTGCGGTCAAGGTTTTTCTGTTGGATGCTGGGGAAATGGTGGTTGGTTCTTATAATGTATTTCCTCTTGAATATGAAATTTGAGGCGTGCAATCTCTGCCCATGCTGCCCGGAGCTGAGCC
Organism: Neoceratodus forsteri; assembly: GCA_016271365.2. NCBI lineage: Eukaryota > Metazoa > Chordata > Ceratodontiformes > Ceratodontidae > Neoceratodus > Neoceratodus forsteri. Next base: position 827,311,912 of record CM028131.1, read on the forward strand.
CTAAGATCTCCAATGGCCCAGCATGTAGGACAGTGTCCTAAATCCTGTAAGACTGTCCTTCTGAAAATTGTTCCACAGTACCTGCAGTTAATGATATCCATTTCAGATAAGTTGCTGGGTTTATAACCTAGTCAGAGTAATTAGAAGGAAAAAAAATGCAAGTAATGGTTTGATTGTGTTTTGTTTTTGTTTTACTTGTTATAACAAGTTAAATTATTAGTGCCCCTGTAAGTGAGCTCACCTTGTGGATACCCCACTGATCCACCCCTTCCTGCTCTGCCACAGGAAATGTCACAAATGTGGTACCCTATAAAAGGAGTGTAGTGTGGGGTGGTTGGGGATGGGGGTGGGTGGCTGGGCCCTTCCCCTGCTAAAAAAGAAGAACCACGGACGAAAGAACAAGGAGGTAAGAGAAGAAACAATCAGTCAACAACAAATGCAGTAACCCTGAAAGCTTATCCTAATGTTAGATAAAACTGTAAAACCTGTAAAGCACCACCTGTAATAATTTTAGAGAAGATATATGCTGTAAGAAATACTTTGCTACAGAGAAAAATAAAACAATGAAATGTTAGCAACAAATAGTAGCAATCCCTGTGAGTAACAAAATAAAAACAACACCACACAGTAAATCTGCTTAGCCAAAAGAAGTCTTAATCCTTTTCCCTTGCTCTGGTAAGTTTCTCTACTCTGCCTTTCAAGCAGTCTTAGAAGGTGGGGCTCTACTTACCTGGGTGGGGGCATGGGGGGGTCTGTGAGACACCAGGGCCTGAGTTCTACTTTTGTTTGGGAGATCAGGGATAGGGGTGGAGTTCCACTAGACACCAAGGAATGGATGGACTTACTGGGATGGACTAAATGGATGGACTACCATTTTTTTATATTATAAGGGATCAGACATAAGGAGGGGGGTTTACTAGAAACCAGGGAAAAGATGGACTTGTTGGAGATGGACTATCATAGGTAGTAACAAGTAAAAGACTTACACCCACTCTGCTTGCCCATCCCTCAATGTTTAGAACTTAGTAGACTAATGGATGGACTACCGTTTTTATATTACACAGTATTGAGGATAGGGATGAGGGTTGGGTAGACACCGGGGAACGATTTTTTGTTTTAACATTGGTCTGGTGATTGGTGATGGGGGCACAAGACACCAGGGAAAGGTAATTTTATTTTACAGTGGGCCAGCAGCCATCAGGGTGGAGGGGGGGGACACCACTAAACCACCAGGGACATTTCTATATTTACTATACTGGGTATCAGAATGGGCGGGGGATACACAGGACACCAGGGCATAACTTTCAACATTGGGTGGGGTGGGTGATTGGGTAAGGGAGGACTGCTAGCCACCAGGAAAGGAAGTATTTTTAATATATGGAGCAGTGAATGACTGGGTGGTGGAAGGGACCACAAGCCACCAGGGAACTATTTTTTTATGTATCGGGCAGGTGATTGAGTGGGGGCAGGGACCTCTAGCTACCTGGGAATTATTTTTTATATATTGCGTGAGTGATCTGGTGGGGGGAGGGACCACTAGCCACCAGGTGGGGGGTGACTGGATACTAGGCAATTTTTTTTTTCTATTTGTACTGCATCTGAGGTAAACAGAACAGGGTGAAAATTCACTCCACACATTCAGAAGATTTCTGATCTGAAACAGGTGGAAGTTCAGAAACTTCAGCAAGAGAAGTTTCACTCAAGTGGAAATCATAACTTTCACATAGCTCTGTGTTTCAGTAGCCTGTCTGAATCCAATTCATGGTTTTGATCTGCAATTTTCTACCCTGTAAGGTACACTGTGCTATTCTGGTGGTACACAGTACTATTGTTTGACACAGTGTGACTTGCCACAGTTGTCATTATTCCCAGTATAGGACTCGGGGACAGTGCTGCTAACAGTTTAGAACTGTGTACATCTCAGTGACACAGTGGCAAGTTTTAACTTCTGATCAACAACAAATTCAGTTAATTTCCCCTTCCCCTTCTTGTTTCATATAGGGCAACTTTGGTCATGTTCTTATGTTATTTTTTTGTAAGACTACAGAGGATCCTGCAGCCACAACATAAAGTGTTGCCCATTGAAAGTGTGGCTCATAGTGTCAGATTTTGCTATATCACCAATCAGAAGGCTAAGCAGATACCTGTGATACTGGGCATTAGGTCATAATGCTGAAAAGAAGAATAGAGCGGTTAAGAACTGCACAGTAAAAATGCCACCGACAACAACAGCACCGATGCAAAATGCAGACTACAAAAATAGCCCCAATGATAGTGGTTGAAAAAGCAGAAAGGACTGCTACCATGGTGAGGAAACAAAACTGCAACTTGAAGCCCTCTGCACCCACCGACATAGGGGTCTTCACTCCCTAATCCCAATATTTCAATAATCAACTTCACAGGGGGTGGAACTCAGAGTGGGGGAGAAAGTTAGGGGGGAATGGACTCAAGTATAAAAAAACAAACAAACACACTTGGGGCAGGGGGAAAGGTGAAGCCACAAGATTCTGGAGACTGGGAACAGAATGCATGTCTCCCGAGCTGTACCACCCGAGATGCTGCTGCCTTAACCCACTTCCTCCCCTCTTCCTCTCTTGCCTTGACAGCTACAGGGGTAGTGGTTATTACCATGTGCTTTCCCACCCCTGTTGCTATCAAGGCAGATGCGCTTTTTGAAGCATGATTTTGACAATGCTATTATTGAAGCACTTTTTCACCCAGTACAGTGGTACTGTACTGTTACTGTTCGTACATGGAGTGAGTTTGTTCTGGGACATGGTGCCTAAATTGGCTCGAACTTTCAAAAATAAAATAATATAATCACACTGAATTCATTATTTACAACAACAGTGTTTGTCATTATTCAGCATTTCAAGTAATCCTTTTATCAATACGTATCTAAGGCATAGTTTTAACAAATGTAGGAATAATAGGATCACAGAAGACACTTTATGCATTGCGTGGTCTGTGGAATGTTTGCTATTGTAGATTCCAATGTAGTAAAAGTATAGGGGACAGATTTTGTTTCTGGTAAGTGTAGAGGACATTCTCAAAATGGCTGAAAAAGGGGAGATACTGTTGATGGGGGACCTGAATATGCCAGATGTTAACTGGATGACATGTACTGCAGCCACATCCAAGAGCAGGGTCATTCTCGATGCCATGCAGGGGGCAGGCCTTAGACAGCTAGTGTTGGAACCCACTCGGGAGGGAGCAATATTAGACCTGGTACTCTCAAATGGAGAGAGGTTCACAAATGTAGAAGTCAGTAGACATCTGGAAACAAGCGACCACTGCACAGTGTGCTTCACAATAAGCACAACCATGGAGACAAGCCATACAAAAACAAGCATATTGGACTTTAGAAGGACTGACTTTGGCAAAATGGGTGAATACCTGAGGAATACACTAGCAAATGGCCAAAAAGGAGGGGTGGAAGAACAATGGAGAAAAATCAAAACTGCCATCATAGAGGCAACAAGCCTTTGTGTGAAACAAATAAAGAAAACAAAGCGGAGTAAAAAACCACTGTGGTTCTCAAAAGAGGTGGCAGGGAAGGTTAAGGAGAAAAAGGCTGCATTCAAAAAGTATAAGGCATCACAGAAGAAGCACGACAGGGAACTGTATCAATTAAAGCAGAAAGAAGTGGGTAAGGCAGTCAGAATAGCAAAAGCCCAAACTGAGGAAAAAATAGCCAATTCAGTTAAGAAAGGGGATAAAACCTTTTATAGGTACATTAGGGAGCATAGAAAGGTTAAGGGAGGAATAGTGAAGATTAATAAGGGAGAGGGGAGGTGGGCAGAGGGAGACAGTGAACAGGCAGAGTTACTGAATGAATACTTTTGCTTAGTATTCACAAAAGAAGATGAGGAGGAGTTACCTAAACCAGACAATACAAGCACTCTGGGTAGGGGGGTTGACACCAGTCCATTTACAGAAGAAAGAGTCCTGAAAGAACTCCTAAAACTCAAGGTGGACAAAGCAATGGGGCCTGATGGGATTCACCCCAGAATCCTAAAAGAACTAAGGGAGGACCTAGTGACACCACTGATCACACTTTTTAACAAATCATGGGAGGATGGGGTGGTACCTGAGGACTGGAGGAGGGCAGATGTGATTCCCCTTCACAAAAGTGGGAGCAAGGCAGAAGCAGGAAACTACAGACCTGTATGTTTGACCTCAGTGGTAGGGAAAATGATGGAATCACTTCTGAAAGAAAGAATTGTTGAGTACCTAGAGGCCAGCAGGGCACAGGACCCAAAGCAGCATGGATTTACAGCAGGAAGGTCATGTCAGATGAATCTAATAGATTTCTTTGACTGGGTGACCAAAGTAATAGACCAGGGAGGGGCTGTGGATATGGCCTACCTAGACTTTAGCAAGGCATTTGACACAGTCCCGCACAAAAGATTAATAATCAAGTTAGCCAACCTGGGAGTGGGTCCTAGGGTGGTAGCTTGGGTTGCAAATTGGCTGCACAACAGGACACAGAAGGTAATAGTGAGTGGAACACATTCCGAAGAAAGGGGGGTCACTAGTGGAGTACCTCAGGGCTCAGTACTGGGTCCAGTCCTCTTTAACATCTTTATAGGTGACATTGCAGAGGGTCTGGAGGGAAAGGTATGCCTCTTTGCAGATGATACAAAGATATGTAACAGAGTTGATACACAAGGGGGGGTAGAAAGGATGAGAAGGGACTTGGCAAGGTTGGAGGAATGGTCAGACATATGGCAACTTAGATTCACTGCAAAGAAGTGCAAAGTAATGCACCTGGGAAACAAAAACCCAGGAGAAGAGTACACAATAGCAGGGAGGTACTAACCACAACAAAAATGGAACAGGACTTAGGGGTAGTCATATCAGATTATCTAAAGTTTGGTAAGCAATGTGAGAAGTCAGTAAGGAGAGCCAGTGGGATACTGGGATGCATAGGAAGGGGCATCACAAGTAGAAAAAGGGAAGTGGTTATCCCTCTGTACAGACAATTGGTGAGACCCCATCTGGAGTACTGTGTGCAGTTTTGGAGACCTCATCTACACAAGGACATAGACAGGATGGAAGCAGTCCAGAGGAGGCAACTAAAATGGTGCAGGGTCTGCATCAGAAATCATATGAAGAGAGACTGAGAGAGCTTAATATATATACCCTTAATGAAAGGAGGGACGGGGGGACATGATAGAAACATTCAAGTACCTCAAGGGAATCAACAAAGTCCAGGAGGGTAGCATCTTTCAGAAAAAGAGATGTGTAAGAACAAGGGGACACAATTTAAAGATAATGGGGGGACGGCTCAGGGGTAATGTAAGGAAATTTGTTTTCACAGAGAGAGTGGTGGATGTGTGGAACTGCCTTTCTGGGGAGGTTGTTGGGGCTAAAACAGTGGGGGAATTCAGACATGCATGGGACAGACACAAGGCAATTGTAGTAGGGGGTGGCAGGAAGTAGGCTGTTGGTTAACTAGAATCTGCAGTTTATCCAGTAGGTAGGTTAATTGGCAGACTGGGTGGGCCAAGTGGTCCTTATCTGCTGTCAAAGTCTATGTTTCTATGTTCTATGTTTCTATATTTGGTGTAAAAGGATGTTAAAACGATGAAGCTATGAGTAAACATTGAAATATTTTAGCATACACTCATAATTTTGCGGATTTTTAGCATTTTTACACCAAATCTTCAACATGGCCTTTCTGAGACCCCACATCATGAACAAGGCAGGTGAAATGCTTCAAATCTGTCCTGAAAGGTGATTTTGTAGTCCTTGCATGAAATCATGTTTCAGGTGGGATTTTAACATTTTCACTTACCAGGTTCGTGAGGTAGTGTTACAAGAAGACTATATTGAAAATGTGGTGGACATTTATAGTAAAATTACCATTTATGAGTGTATGTTGAAATTTCAGCATTTACTGATAACTTTGCTATTTTTTCAATAGTTTGACTCCAAACTTTTAACATAGCCACTTTTTCTCACTGTCTAATAAATGTGACAGGTGTTGTTTTTCAAATCCTCGATGAGATGTGTTTTCACGCTTGTTGTGCAAAATGACATTCTGACTAGTATTCTATAAATGCCTCATGTCATGTTCATCAGCTGAATGCATAAAACTATTTTGAAAATTATTAACAAGAAACTTTGTGAGTAGTACCAGCCTTTATCCCACGCGAGTAGTGCTTTGTGATCTTGTGCTGGTGAGCTGAGTTTGGGAGCAAGCTCTGTGACCCAGCTAGATGGACTGAGGCTGGAGGGGAGGTGCTGTCATGCCACCCCACCCCACAACCAGGGAAGGGCAGGTGCAGGGTTTCCCCCACAGACTCAAGTACCATGTAGTGAAAAGAATCTTCTCTTGGAATAGGGCCTGCAGTTCTGCACCCTTGGCTTCCAAGGGTCTTCTGCTTTGGCTGACAAATGGTTTCTTTGGCTTGTGCATCTACCTTTATGGCCACATGGAAATGCAGGACCCTGAGTGCCCTGCACTTCCGGAGTCCACCAAATAGCCCATGAATTCTTGTCATCTATTGCTGCTCTTCCATAGATAGTCTTCCCTTGGTGAAGGGCCCAAAGGGACCTGCGTGAATGAGGATACAATTCAATTATTTCAAAAAGAAAGGGAATTCTTTGCAAAAAACTGCATTAATGCACCAGCTAGGGTTCAACCTAATGACACAAAGTAGGGAAATGTGGCATTATGGTTTCCAACACTAATTTACCCCCCCCCCAAAGCAGCAAAAGGATAACACCATACAAACAACCACAGACAGCCATCATCAGGTAAGACAAACAACATACCACTGTCTCCAGATTACACAAATGCAGCAGCACTAATGTGCTATCTTCGTGGATTTCTATCTGCAGTATGCACATCACAAGACATACACATTCATTTGTCACTGCAGATTGAAATGCAGGATACTCAAATCACAACACTGCTTCTGTATGCATAAGAACAGGCCCCTGCAGCCCACAGATACAAATCTATGGCACTCAAGTTGCAAGAGTTCTGTTGTCTGCAGACACACATGAAATCATATCAGATGACCTTAAGGTCAGCAAGCAATGTAAGAAGGCAGTAGGGAGGGCTGGGGGTATACTGGGATGCATAGGGAGAGGCATCACCAGCAGAAAACAGGAAGTTGTTATCCCTCTGTACAGACAGTTGGTGAGACCCCATCTGGAGAACTGTGTCCAGTTCTGGAGACCCCATCTCCGCAAGGACATAGACAGGATAGAGGCAGTCCAGAGGAGGGCAACTAAAATGGTGCAGGGTCTGCAAGAGAAGCCATATGAGGAGAAACTAAAGGAGCTTAATATGTATACCCTTGAGGAAAGGAGGGAGAGGGGGACGTGATAGAAACTTTTAAGTACCTCAGTGGAATCAACAAAGTCGAATAGGGTAGCATCTTTCAGACAAAGAGACGTGCAAGAACAAGGGGACACAATTTAAAGATGGGGGGGCGGTTCGGGGCAATGTGAGGAAGTATTTTTTCACAGAGATGGTAGTGAATGCATGGAACAGACTTCCTGAGGAGGTTGTGGGGTCTAAAACTGTGGGAGAATTCAAGAATACGTGGGACAGACATTTGGCAATTCTTGTGGGGGGTAGGAAGAAATAGGCTGTTGGTTAACTAGGATCTGTGGCTTATCCTGTAGGTAGGGAAATGGGCAGACTAGGTGGGCCAGGCGGTCCTTATCTGCTATCAAAGTCTGTTTCTGTGTTTCTATGTTTCTATATCTATGCCCCTACAGGAGCCATGATTCTGTAGCTTCAGGTACTCGTGCAGACTGTAAGACATGCACACACTTGATGGGCCGGCCCTTCTGCAGCCATAGTTATATGATATGAGCACAGGCATGTTCTGCAGAAGTGCAGTCACCACAAAATCCATGGCACCAAAATTGTAATACTACTTCTGTCTGCAGAAGTGCATGCCCCATGGAGTCCCATAGCCACATATCTCACTTATATATATATTAGAGGCAAAAAACTCAGTTTAATGCATTAGTTAGGGTTGTTCCACAGTGACAAAAGTGAGGAAATTCGCTGTTAGGGTTGAAAACCCTAACTCCGAATTCACCCCCCCCAACACCACACACACACAGACACACACACACATTCAAGTATGGGGGAGGACCAAGTCAACACAACCAATGACAGACATCCAGCAGCAGGTGACAGAAATAACAAACAATTGTCTAAATGTACTACGAGACATCCCCACCCACCTGACCAGGTACTGCATGCTCAGTGGAGATCAACAGCAAAACTGAGGCCATGTACACCAAACGTACACATCCCTGATTGCAGCTGCACACAACGTGCCACACTTAGTAGTTGATGGTCTACCTACCAATGCCCCACACCACACCACAACTGGTACTGTGCCATATTCAATATAAATGCTGAAGGTGCATGATGACAGTTGTAGAAAGGTTTTAACACTAGTGAGTATACATTAATTAAGAGAAGCACATAAATTAACTACAAGACACTAGCATGCTCAAGATAAAAGCAGTGATACATTTAGTAGGTGATTTACATAGTAGTATATTTACTGCAATGGTTTACTCAACATAGAGAGGCTGATGTAACGTATGGAAAAACATTGCCTGTTCAACGCTGTGAAATTGACTGCCAGTATCACATGCATTCTTACTGATGAAGGTGTACTGCTGATGTACATACATAGACCTTCAGTGTGTTTCAATACTAAAGATGCAGTAAATATTCTTTGTAGAAACATTGTAATTGCATGGATCAGGCCAGCATCTTCTAAATATCATAGCACTACTGAGCCAACAATGATGTACCTGTATCGAAGATGTATATAGGATAGATTTTCCTGTAGGCACTTACTGAGTATGTTGTACCTGATAAAAACAATCTCATTGCATCTGTGAGACTAACTTATTCAAATAGTAATACATTTACAATTGTTGCAATGAGTGATCTATGCCACTTATGGACACAGTGTGATTTTTTTAACAGTTGTTTCATACTCAGGCTGTATGCCTACTGTTTGGCTTGCACACTTCTGTCACTGATGCTATCAAAGTGATAACTATGTTAATTGTGGTAAAACAGAATCAAGTAGGTATGGTTAGATATAAACAGAATGTATTTTAGTATTGATTTAACTCACAATGGGGTAAGTGTACTAGGACAGCAGGGGTTATCCTCCATCACTGACTCTGTCAGTTATAATCACACTAGGGTTTTGATGACTGTAATAATCAAGTTACACTGTTCGTCTTCATGAGTTCATATTCACAGCCATTCTCCAGTAACTAGACAGTGTATGGTGTAACTGGGTGGGACACTGTGTTGCAAAGCTGCTGCAGTGCCTAGCAGAGGGAGAATATCTACTCATAAAGACAATTAAGCAATAAGGCATGACCAACAGTTATGTTAAATGGTCTGTTAATCACCTTGTAGTGGTTTAATGTTGAATGAGGCATAGCCGAGTGCCACATGTCGCTTGACAGTGATAAACTGACCATTGACATAATACCTGGGAGTGGCTTATTGCTATCATAATAAAACTGTTTTTTAAACAACATTAAACCATGTTCATCATATGGTTAGGTTCTACATGTATGTTAATAAAAACTAAACATAAGGCTGTTACAATGTTTACAGTCAATTAGAAAGCTGCATTTCTCAAACCCTTGTTATAATTAGAGATATTATACCTGTACAACTCCTTGGTTTTGCTGAACTCTATTGTTTCAGGTGGCCCACCACAAGTGGTGTGGTCTGTGTGGGGCATCGGTAGGTAAGGCCATGCAACTACTAAGTGTGGTATGTTGTGCAGCTGCAATCAGGGATGTGTACTTTGGTGTACATGGCCTCAGTTTTGCTGTTGATCTCCACTGAGCATGCAGTACCTGGTCAGGTGGGTGGGGATGTCTCGTAGTATATTTAGACAATTGTTTGTTATTTCTGTCACCTGCTGCTGGATGTCTGTCATTGGTTGTGTTGACTTGGTCCTCCCCCATACTTGAATGTGTGTGTGTGTCTGTGTGTGTGTGGTGCTGGGGGGTGAATTCGGAGTTAGGGTTTTCAACCCTAACAGCGAATTTCCTCACTTTTGTCGCTGTGGAACAACCCTAACTAATGCATTAAATGGAGTTTTTTGCCTCTAATTTCCCTTCTTTTTGAGAATGATATTGAGAAATAGTGAATGTAATGCGGTGGCGCGTGGAGCCAAGGGCCCAAGTGCCCTCCCGCTCACATGATGTCTTGTGGCATACTAACAGGAGCAGCAACGCAAACAGAAATGCTAACAGTGGCACACATGGTAACACAAGCGTGAATCAGAACAGAAAGGGTAACGCACATGGTGGCGTAGACGGGAACGGTGTGCCACGTGATGTCTTGTCACATAGTAACATGGTGCCTGTAAATGGAAATGTCAATGGGCATGGTGACGCAAAGTGAAACAGAAAGAGAAACAGTACGGTACACACAAATGGCAAAAAAGTAACAGAAACGCAAGCGCAAATGAAAACGCAAAGGATGACGCACGTGGAGGCATTGGGGTGTGCATTGGGATCATCAGCCCAACTCTCACCCCATGACATGTGTAAAGCAGCAGAAGTATAGGAGAATGGGGTGGAGTTAGGACCCATGATCCCAATGCACACCCCAATGCCGGTTTGGTGGTGGGGTGCAAGGGGTTTTCAACCCTAACAGCGAATTTTCTCACTTTGTCACTGTGGAACAACCCTAACTAATGCATTAAATGGAGTTTTTGCTCTAATTTCCTTATTTTGAGAATGATAACGAGAAATAGTGAATGTAATGCAACGCAGGGAGTTGCTGCCCACCGCGATAATGCGTGGCGGGAGAGCGGGGCCCCCCCACATGATGTGTTGTGGTATACTAACAGGGACAGCAATGCAAACAGAAATGCTAACAGTGGCGCACATGGTAACACAAGCGCGAATGAGAACAGAAAAGGTAACGCACATGGTGGCGTAGACGGGAATGGTCTGCCACGTGATGTGTTGTCACATAGTAACATGGTGCCTGCAAATGGAAATGTCAATGGGCATGGTGACGCAAAGTGAAACAGAAAGAGAAAACAGTACTGTAGACAGAAATGGCAAAAAATAACAGAAACGCAAGCGCAAATGAAAACGCAAAGGATAACGCACATGGTGGCGTAGACGTCAATGGTAAGTGAAACGGGTACAGAACCACAAGCGGAAAGGGCAACAGTAACAGTAATGTAAGCACACAGGCTGGTTTTCCCCAAAACCTGCATAGAGAAAGACAGTGAGTACAAATAATGTATGCATAATAATGAGTATCAGCGCAGAAAATGAGATCTTGGAATACTAAATACATTATATCTCAGGAACCATATGACGTAGAAAAAAAATTTAAAAGTCATATTATTTACAACTGTCCTAGCTAATTTGAATCTTAGCCCCAGTTGGGGGCTAAGAAATTTTCCGACGAAAAGTCCGTATCTCACACCGTTTCCGAGATACGGGCCCTGAAAGGCGCGGCGAATGCCGTAATGTTATCCTATGGGAAAAAAAGAAAAGTTTGGAGTGCCATAACTTTGCCTCCCTGTAATGTTTTTTCACCAAACCACTGAAAGGCACATCTGTGGGCTGTTGGCTGTCTTCCCTCCAAATTTCAGGAAAAAAGACCAAACCGTTATTTTGCAGCAGGGTGCCAAAGGATTTCTGCAATGCTACGCCGTAATGTTATCCTATGGGAAAACCGTTAACTTTGGAGTGCCGCAACTTTGCTGCCATGTAATATTTTTCAAAACAACACTGAAAGGCACATCTGTGAGATGTCTTCTGCTTCCTCCAAATTTCAGCCTAAAACTCCCAACCGTTCTTTTGCAGCGGAGTGCCAAAGAATTACTGTTATTTTAGGCATAGCGTACAAAGTAGTTAACAGGATTTATGAAGCTGCAAAATTTTATAGACTTCTTAAGTGCCACACTACTTTGTGACACTACTTTTTCCAGAAATTTGAAAACATATTTCTGGGGTGTTTTACCCAAAATAAAGACATGGCTAGCATCCTCACGTCCGACTAGGTGAATACAAAAGAATTAGGTTGCTAGATGGTCTCAATTTTAAATGCCAACCATTTTTCTGATCACCAACTGAAAACAAGATGGCGGATTTGGCACACTAACAGGGCCATTTGCGACACTAAAAAGTGCATTTGCGACACTGTCAAACTTTTTGTTAACTTTTCCCATTGACTTATAATGGGAAACTGTTTTTTGAATAACTTTTGAACCGTTTAATATTTTTTCATGAAATCTTTTAAGGCACATTGGGACCCGGCCGCATGCTCCCTGAAGATTTCGGACTGGTCGCGCAAACCGTACGACCTGTAGGCGCGACCGTAGAATTCCAGAAAAGCGTAAACGCGCGCACAGATCACGCTTAATAACTCCGCATCCGTATATCCAAGCAGTACAAAACTTGGCAGATCCCAAGGCCTATGGTTCTTGATTGTGTATTCCAAATTTCAGGCAAATCCGTTTAATGGTTGCAAAGTTATTAAGGTGCAAAATTTTGGGTTTAACATAGAAATGGCTCCTCAACCCTAACTATGGTAGCACTACCGTGCTACCATAATTTATTATATATATTATACTGGTGCAGTTGCGCCAGTATAGTTAGGGTGAAATTACACTTCCACGTTAAAGTTCAAACTTTGATCCTTAAAAATTTTTGAGCCATTCAATGAATTTGCATGACATTTGGCATGTATAATCTCTATGGGTAGGCCTCTCGACCTGCCAAATTTCATGGGAATCCATTGAGTGGCTTTTGAGATATAAAGTGTTGAAAACAGAAAAATCTGGATTTTTTGACATTTCTTTGCTCACCTGTGTCTCAAGAATGCCTTTATGTTGTGATCTGAAATTTTCATGATAGAAGGCCGTTGGGTCACAGGTGTGCCTTTTGAAGGTTTGGTGAAAAAATATGAATCCATTCAAAAGTTATGACATTTTAATGTTCCCATTATTTCCTGTGGGAAAATGTATATGTCGGGCACGGAAGCTATAATTTTCGCACATTGTGAGTATTGCGCGAAAAAATAGCAGCTTATTTTTTAACAATAGGACTAGTGTGGAAAAATACTAGCATCTTTTTGCAAAGCTTGCAGGTATTATTGGCACAGTTCACAGTCCTGCGATCAATTGAGCTGTACTGTGGCCACCATCTTGTTTTGCCACTTAGCGAGGTTGTTGGAGGACCAAACATTTTAAACACAAAAAAAAAATCAGAAAACAGCTAAAGAAAACCTGTTTAGGTGTTTTCTGATGATTTTTCAGGGATTTAAGCTGGAACCAAAGAAGTTTTTCTCTCGGGTGACAGCTTATACAGAGAACTGCTTGGAGTCCGTTCTCTGTATGGGACGAGTGGTATTTTCTTGACTTATGCAGCCGCAGCTGGAACTCATGCTGCCAGCTGCAGAGTCATAAAGGACCCCCTCTGTGCACTTTGTGCACACAATACATGGTGTCTTCTGGGCATACTGGGAGCCACCCCAGTGTGTCCATATGTATATTTACGTGTGAAAACCTGTGAAAAGAAGAAAACCATCCCTTGAAGTCTTTTCTTTGATGCAGAATCCTGAATCAAAATGTGCGCAAATTTCAATACAGGATCCTGCATCAAACTACTGTAATGAACTGCACAATGCTTTCCTATACAAAAGCATTGTGCGGCACATTACAATACTTCGATGCAGGATCCTGCATCAAAATTTGTACACATTTAGATGCAGGATTCTACATCTATCTGGTCTTCCTGCCCTGTTCTCCAACATGGGGGTGCCCAATCCCCTTGTGGATGTCCCCCAGTATTAGGACACACTGGGAGCCCACCTCTAGTGTGTTTATATATATATATATATATATATATATATAAATATAAATAAATATATATATATATATATATATATTTTAAATCTTTTCTGACACCTGAATGCCCACTTCCGGTGTCAGATGACCCTCCCCAAAAGCCCACTCGTATTACCGACAGGTGTGCTCAATCTCACTGTTGGCAATACGACTCTCCCTCAACTTTGGTGGCACACTGGAAGTCCACTCCAGTGTGCTCATTTATTATTTATTTTAACCTGCAAAAAAAGAAAATCATCCCCTGTTGTCTTCAATTCAGAATCCTGCATCGTAATTTGCAAAAATATTGATGCAGGATCCTGTTTCCATGTACTGTATTGCCGACAGGGGGTGCCCAATTCCCCTGTCAGCATCATGACCCACCCCCCAACTTTGGTGGCACATTGTTACCCCACCCCAGTGTGCCCAATTATTTTATTTTTACCTGTGAAAAAAAGAAAAACAACCCTGAAGTTTTTTTTTTAATTTTACCCTGCAAAAAAGGAAACCATCCTTCATCTTCTACTCACTCCTCCTCCCCATCCCAACCCTTCCTCAGTGCACCCACCTCCCCACACCCCCTCACCCATACTTACCCTCAGGAGGTCAGGAGCCAAGCTCTTCTCTGGACTGGGAGAAGTCTTCACTCTTCAAAGCCGAACTGCGAAATGAGGAATTAGGTATGCACTGTATAATGGGACTGAATGGGGGGTTTCAACCTAGGTTGATACCTCAGTCAATTTTAGGAATTTTGGCCCACAATTTTCCACATGGGGTTCTTATGACCCCTCCTCATGAACACTGTCACTGGCATTTCATTTCTCAGTCCCAAAAGGTGATTTTGCAGTTGCTGCACGGAATCACCTTTCGGGACTGATTCACAAAATGGCAGTGCCACTGTTCATGAGGTTGGGTCCCAAAAATCCCATGTTGAAAATCTGGTGAAAAAATTCCAAAAAATGACTGCTTACAGGCGTGTGTTGCACACTTTCTATGCACACTCATAACTTTGCCAGTTTTTCATATTTTCACTCCATTTTTGATATCCTACCCAAAATCTGTTTTCGCACTTGTAGCGCAAAATGCCATTGTCGCTGTGCAAAATCAAATTTTGGGATGGATTAACAAAATGACAGTGCAATTGTTCATGAGGGGAGGACACATAAAGCCCATGTTGAAAATGTAGTGAAAAAATAAAAAAAATGACTACTTATGAGCATGCATTGCACACTTTATACGCACACTCATAACTTTGCCAATTTTTCATATTTTCACTATAGATTTTCAACATTGCCATTTTTTTCACACTACCTTATGAACAGAACTGCTTTTCTTTTGCATATCCTGTCCAGAATGTGATTTCATACTGTGGCCCAGAATGGTGTGGTCACTGTGCAAAATCAACTTTTGCCATGGATTAACCAAATCACACTTTTACTGTTTATGAGGGGAGGTCCTGTAATGCTGATGTTGAAAATTTTGGTAAAACAATTCCAAAAAATGAGCATGTTACAAGCATGCATTGCACAGTTTCTACACAAGCTCATAAGTTTGCCAGTGTTTCCCAATTTTTCACACTGTTGTACTATCTGGATGGAGGGATGGGAGCACAGGGTCCTAAGGACCTTGGCTCCCACTGTAACATGTGGATACTGTTGTACTATCTTGATGGAGAGATGGGAGCGCAAAACAGGGGAAATCTTTCCAAAAAACTTTGCTAATGCATCAGTAGGGTGGATACCACAGTGAAAAAAGCAGGGAAGTGAGGTGTTAGGGTTTCTAAACCTAATGCTCCACCCACAGGGATCCCACACCTAATACCCCACCCTCCACACACCCCAACAGGCATTAGGGTGTGCCATGGGGTCATAGGGCCTAACTCTCAACCCATTGTCCTATACTGTATTGTAGCGTGTAAGCATGTTTACATGTGGAATGGTGGTGAAAGTTGGGCCTTATGACCCCATGGCACACCCCAATGCCTGTTGGTGTTTGGAGGGTGGGGTGGTAGGGGTGGGATCCCTGGGGGTGGGGTGTTAGGGTTGCAAAGAATATATATATATATATATATATATATATATATATATATATATGTGTATACAAGACATGGTCACATATTTCCAGAAATTTCTGTAATATTTCGAGAGAAATCTCCTGCTTTCTGCTTTTCCACACTAGGGACAGTAGAGAGAAACTCTTTAGAAATTTTACAAAATATCTAACCACGTCTATGGCTACTACTATATATAATGCATATTATTTGCAAAAAAAAAAAAAAAACATTGCTAATGCACCCATTAGGGTTCAGATTAAACCAACAAATGTCTGAAATTGTTGTGTTAGGGTTCCCAACCATAACACCCCACCCCCTCCCTGCAGGCAGCAAAAAGAAAAACTATTACAGTTTCACCTTTCCCGAGTTTTCTCAAATCAAGCCTGGGATGTTCCTTGGTATGTTAACCCTAATGCTCACCCCATTCCATCAGTAAATACGTGGAGATGTGCAGACTTTATGAGAATGGGGTGAGTGTTATGATTGACAACCATAAGGAACACCCCAGGCCTGATTTGCGAAACTCAGCAGAGGTGAAACTGTAATGTTTTTTCCTTTGCTGCCTTCAGGGTGAGGATGGGTGTTAGGGTTGAGAACTCTAACTTCACATTTCCCCTACCTTTGCCTGTTTAATATGAACCCTAACTGGGGCATTAACAAAGTTTTGTGCAAAGAATTTCCTTGCCTTTTATGGTAGTATAGTCATATCCTCATTGACTTTTGTGAACATATCTATTTGCCTATGGAAGCCATAAATGCATACATCCATGTTGGTGTGGAAGCACAGGTCCATCCAGACCCTGCGCTTCCATTTCTCTCAAAAAGCAATGTATTTGCTTGGTTGTTCCACTTATTAAACTTCCAGGCCCAGACATTCAGAAATGTGCCAAAGGCCGGTGCAAGTCAGGTGCAGCATAAATTCAATGCGCCGTGGCACAACAGGAGCCATTTTCAGAGGTTGCGTTGGCCATACTGCGCCAGCAAAACATGGCTGAATATGGCACAGTTGCACCATGGCGCAACTGAGATTCCACCATGGTGCAACCAGAGTTGCACCATGGAGCAGAAAGAGATGCCCCAGCACATCTGTGGGAGCAGAGCAGCAGAGCAACAGAGGGGGATACAGCACAGAGAAGAGACCCAAGAACAAAGCCAGGGAAGCACAGTGACAGGCCACAGGAGGCCACCACCAGCAGGGCACACACAGGCACCCAGACCCCCCCCCAGAACACAACAGTGGCACAGATGGTGGGCAACAGGAGGTGCCAATGGCCAAAGAAGGGCCACCAAGGGATCTCCCCCTGCAGGCTGCAGGCCGTGCCCCCCCACACCCCCAGATCAGAGCAGGCCACACCCAGGACTACGCAGCCAAGCACACACACATACGCGCCACACAGACACACAGATGGCCCACACAGCAGGCATGGAACATGCCGGGAGCCATGTAGCATGGCAGATGACATGGGACAGGCTGCACAGTGCCAAGCAGGGACCCCAACACAGCGTGTGGCCAGTGCCTGACCAAAGACCATGACCGTGTGCCATCACCATGCATGCACCCATCACACACCCTTGACAGCCGCTCCATGGGCACCCCAATGCACAGCCGCTGACCGAGGGGAGGGACATCACCACAATGGGACACACCACAGCACACAGCAGTGAACCACAGAAGCACAACATGCGCCCCGACACATGCACATTGCACAGACAAGCACTGGGCCACTGCAGCATGGCTCCTCATGCCACCTGAAAAGAAGACACTGTCACAGGCAGATATGTCAAAATAGATATACTCCAAACAACTATTTACAGCAACAAGGGGTTGGAACAGGGTAGAAAAGTGAGGGAAGGGGACAGGGACTGCACAGTGGGATGAAGGACTATAGGGGCAGGTACACAGGGAAAACTGGGGAATGTTGGGGTCCATTCATCAGTGGCCATGGTCTGCTGCCCCTTGGCACCCTCTCCACCTCTGATCATTGAGAAGCATGCGGCACACTTGCAGCACAGCCTCCATGGTCGTGGAACAGATCAAAATCAGCTGCTGGTGCAGCCGGCAGTACATGGACCTCCGTCTTCTCTGCTGGACACCTATGACAAAGGACAGGACAGGTGATCAGTGCAATGTCCCAAGGAACCATGCCCACCTACAGCACACAATGGGAAGTGAGAACACACACCCTGGGAGGGCCCATACCAGCCACCCACAGGGGGGGTGGGCCAATGCCTGCCAGCAACGCAGCATACCATGATAGTGCATAGCAGTGGTCCCAGCTGCACAATGGCCACCTAACTGTGCAATGACAGTCACATGGCACAGTGCACCGGCAGCACCATAGCAATGTCAGTGCCAGCCGGGCACACACCCACCCCATCAACAGCTGGCACACATGACCAATGGATGCACCACCGTGGCGAGCACCATGCACAGTGCAACACACACAGCTGCCACGGCACATGGCACAGGTGACCAAGCATGCACCCATGCCCCAACCCCTGACACCCCCCATGTAATGTGTGAAGGACTATGACAGTGCCTACCTGCCCTCTGTGGCCTAGCTGGTGCTGTAGCCACTCCTGTGCCATCTCCAGATCCCACTGCAGCCTGCTGCCCTGCCACCGCCCTGCTGCAATTCTCAGGCCCTGGGAATGGAACATAGACAAGTACACATCAGTAAACATCCACAGCAGCTGCCCACCACCCCCATTCCTGTGCATGGGGTGAACCCCTGCCTGACACATCCCACACAGCTGCATCGCAATGCAGGCGGCGGCTGGCACTGCAACCTCGAGATGCATTTGATGGCAGTGCACCACTCTGCAGGGCATGCCAGGCAGCCTAGCCAACACCACAGTACAGCACCAGGTCTCACATGCAATATGGGCTTACTCACCCGACTGTGGCACAGCCCCATGCCAGAGATGTGCCTCCAGCCTCCTCAGGTGCTCTGCATCCCTCCTCACCAGGTCTCCATATCAGTAGCAGCACTGTTCCCTTGTCCTGGCCACCCCAGTCTGCTGCTGCAGTGTGGCAGCAATCCTCTGCCACACTGCGACCCTGGGTTGCTGCAGGGGTGCCTGGCCAAAGAGTTGGGGGGCGTGAAGTTGGATGCAGGTGACCAGGTTCACCAGCTCCACCTGCATCAAGTTTTGTGCCCTCTGTGCCCTTTGCTGTGCCATGCTGTGAGTAGCAGCTAGTGAGCAAAATGGCAGCAGTAAGACCATGTGGCCATGGCATGCACCAGATGCGCAATGTGAGGGAACATGTGCTGTGTCTGCCCATCTTGCAGTCTCAGAAATGAGTGGCAGGGGCATGGCTAGGTGGGGTCACGGGTCCGGTGGTGACCCATGGGCAGGGGTCAGGGGTCTCGCAGTGTGCATGTGCATGATAGCAGTCCTGGCACACCATGCGCCATGGCCCAAATTGAGCAGTCAGTGCACAGTGCGCTATTGACAACATGATACCGTTCTGTGCATGCACACTGCGGGCCTGTGCACCATGACTTATTCCAGAGCAATCTCATTGCACATGGAGCAAAATTGCGATATTCAGATGTCACATGCAAATGAGCTCATCAGCCAATGCATTGCGCACTGGGGAATTAGCATGTCATTACCATTGCGCCAAAGCTCATTTGCATGCGATGCGCTATATAAGCATCACGGAACAGCACAGGCCATGGACCAGTATTGCATCCTTTTGGGGTAAGTTGCGCATGCTGTTGCAACTCACTGGGAACAGCCAGCACAGCAGGGGGGATGGAACAGGGTGATGTTGCCACTGACAAACTGTGCTGTCCATGTCCACAGGAAGTGACATGTTGGAACATGAGGAGGGTGAGGAGCATGGAGCTGCTTGCAAGTGCAGGCCCAACTTCACAAAGGCAGAGACAGAGGCTCTGTTTGAAGCCTACCTTGACAGGTAGTGCCGGTTAAGTGGTGCCACAGACACACCACAGGTCAGGGCTGGGGTCTGGGTGGAGGTGGCGGCATGCATCAACCAGCAGGGCAGCCACCAATGCTCAGTGCAGAAGTGCAGGAAGAAGGTGGGCACGGACAAGACATGCATCAAGGAGAAGGCGGCAGCCATCTATGCCTCCTGTAATGCCACCAGAGGGGGCCTGCAGCTGCGCCACTACTTATGGCGCAGGAGGAGTTGGTGGCAGCCACCATGCACCTCAGCACAGTGAAGGGTGTGCTTGGCGGTGGATTCCAGATGGGTGGCAGCCCATCACTGCATGGTAAGTATGTCAGCCATGCACAGCTGGGGGTGTGGAGGGTGCATACATGGTCATACGAACATATGAACATACGAATGTGCCAGCAGAAACAGATCACCAGGTCTATCTAAGTCAGCTCAAGTGTGCAGCCAACACCCCTAGTCTGCAGCTGCCCCAACTCCCCCTTCCTTTTGTCATCCCACTGCCACCCTCTACCCTCACCCTCCCCTGTTCCCTGTCCTATGCCCTTTTGAAGCTGTTCACAGATTTACATGATACCACCCATTCTGGTAGGGCATTCCATTTTGCTACCACCCTCTCTGTGAAATAGTGTCTCCTCATTTCCTTCCTAAATCTTCCTCTCCTCCATTCTTAGCCCATGACCCCTGGTGACCCTTCCCCTCCTTAATTGAAATACCCCATTTGCCCCATCCTTATTAATTCCCCTCAGATACTTGAATGTCTCTATCATGTCCTCCCTGTCCCTTCTATCCTCCAGGGTGTACATATTCAGGTCTTCTAGCCTGCTGTCATAGTCTCTCCCTTCCATTCCACATATCATCTTTGTTGCCCTCCTCTGCATCCCAGCCAGCAGCCTGATATCACGCTTTAGGTATGGCCTCCAAAACTGCACACAATACTCTAAGTGCGGCCTTATCAGTGACCTGTAGAGGGGCAAGATCACCTCACTTTGCCTGGACGAAAAAACCCTTGCTATGCACCCCAGCATTTTGTTCGCTTTTGCAGCCACTCTCCTGCACTAGGCAGTGTTGCTCATGGTTCCTGTTATCATTACCCCAAGGTCCTTCTCTTCCTCAGTGATCCCCAGCTTAACCCCACAGCCAGTATTCTCTCCTTGAGTTCTTCACCCCAAAGTGCATAACCTTACACTTCTTTGCATTGAACCCCAGCTTCCACCTCTCTGACCACTCCTCTAGCTTGCGTAGGTCCCCCTGCACCTGCTTCCACTCCTCTTCTCCATCCACCACTGCTCTGATTTTGGTGTCATCAGCAAACAGACTTACCTTACCCACCACCCCATGTCCAATGTCTGATATGAAGATCCCAAACAATATTGACCCCAACACAGAGCACTGTGGCACCCCACTTGTCACTGGCCTTGGAGTTGAGAGCTCCCCTCTCACCACCACCCGTTGCAGCCTCCCATTTAGCCAGCTTGTAATCCAGTTCATCATTTTTGCTCCTACTCCTACACCAGTTAGCTTCCCCCCAAGCCACCCATGAGGCACCAAATCGAAGGCCTTGCTGAAGTCCAAGTAAAGAATATCCACCGCATGACCCTTATCCAGTTCACCTGCCACCCAGTCATAATATTGTATCAGGTTGGTTTGGCAAGAATTCCCTGAAACAAACCCATGCTGCCTCACATCCTGGAGGCCATTGTCCTCCAGGTACGACACCAGTCATTCCTTTAGTATCGTTTCCATGAGTTTGCACACTATGGAGGTGAGACTTACTGGATGTTAATTACCTGGTTCATCCCTTGACCCGCTGTTGTGTAATGGCACTACGTGTGCCATCCTCCAGTCCAGTGGCACACATCCTGACTGTAGTGAGGTGCTGTACAGATCTGCCAGCGGCTCCGCCAACATCTCCTCCACCTACCTTAGCACTCTGGGGTGGATACCATCTGGCTCTGGCGTCTTGTCTACCTTCAGTGCCCTCAGTCCCTCTAGGACTCTACTTGCCTCAATTCTTCCATCTGTTGCCTCCTCTCCTCCTGTCCCCACCCTCCCAGCCCATGCTGGTAGTGGTCCCCCCTTTTCTTCCATGAACACAGAACAAAAGTACTCATTCAGTGCTTTTGCCTGTTCCTCCCCCTTTTCCATCCACTCCCCACCCCTTTTTATCCTCATGCCTGTCATGTGCAGGTGTGCACACCCATGCACATGCCATGCTGCAGAACACAGGCAGTGGCAGTGTGGGAGGGGTGGGCACATGTGGGCAATGCATCACTAACACACCTCTCTTTCCCTTGCAGCACCAGCATGCCTCCATGCAGATGATGGGGTGGCGGCAGCAGCAGCCATGGCCACTGGACCAGCCCTAGAGGACAAGCCTTCAACCTCCACAGGCATCCGGGGGCCTGACAGACTGCAGCTCACCACCACTGTGCAGGCGGATGTCCTGGACCTGGGGTCGGGCGAGGTCCTGGATGTGTTCCTGCAGGATGCCAGCCTTGGGGTCCTGTGCGCAGAGACACAGATTGGGGTGGGGTCCAACACCGATGATGACATAACGTTCATCCTGGACAGCATGGCCACCATTGTGGAGGAGAAGCCCCTGTTGACCACTGGCACAGGCAGCACACCCAGCACTCTACCAGCAGTGGAACAGCTGCCCACCACCACTGTGGGTGCAGCTGTGTGCGCTGCCCAGGTTGTGCCCTGCGGTGGAGGTGGTGCAGCTGCGCAGGCACTGGGTGGCATGCAACAGCCAGACAAGCAACCGCAGCAGGCTGTGGTTGCCACCAAGCAGCCATACACAGGGTCTGCCACTGGTGCACCTGCCTTACCCAATCCCCCTGCAGACCCCACTGTGTAGTGTCCACCAGAGAGGTGGGCTTTGCAGCATGGCCGGTCACCACATGGGGATCGAAGTCTGGCCCAGGAGCCCCAGAACACTGACCCATTAGCTGAGCACACCCATTTGCTGTGGGAGTCCATTCAGCAACAGGTGCTGCTCGCCACTGGGGTGCGCGCACTGTGCACATAGGTGCGGCAGTTAGCTGAGCACCAGGAGAGCAGCACTACGCAGATCCTGGAAGGGATGCAGCACATTCAGGAGGCCATGACTTCATCCCTGGATCGCATTGCCACTGCAATCTTGGATGGCTTTGCACTGCTGGCTGCCATAGGGCATGGCCAGGCACAGATGACCCATTGCAGTGTGCTGTCTACCCCATGTACCTGGCATCAGGAGATCCCTATGCAGTCAATGCCAGGCTCAGATGTTGGCATCCCAGGCACGCCCAGGGCTACGCTGCTTGGACGCATTGACACCCCCACACGGACATGGTCACGGTCCTGCGGTTCCACCCCTGGAGGGCTGTTGCACACTCCCCCATGGCAGATGCGCAGTCTGTGGCTGATGATCTGCCCCTCCCCCGTGGCTGTGGTGGCCATGGTTCCGTGCAGTGGACCTGATGTGTGGACCACCCCGCCTGCGATCTGCAGCTGCTGCCCAGTGGGCACATGGGTGGTGTGTGTGCATGTGTGTGTGTGCCTACCACAGGTGTGGCACCTGCATGTCATGCCACACACTGCCTGTGTGCATGCATGCCCGGCCACTGGGCCGTGTGGCATGGGCGTGATGACAGCAGTCCTGCACTGGTTGTGCCTGTGCACCAGTGTGATGCATCTGATCCATGTCATATACCCATGCCTCTGTGTGTGGGTGAATGTGTGTGTGGGGGGGCTGTGAGGGATGCTGTGTGTGGTTGAGTGTGGATGTGTGTCCCTGTCACCTATACCCCTGCTTCCCACCTCAGTGTGTGCATGCCCAGTGCCATGCACGCCCCTGCATGTGTGCTGTACCTGTTTGTGTGGCCTATGCATGTGTATAGTACCACCTACCTGTCAGCACCATAGTGCTCCTGTGCTATGGTGTTCCTGTGCCATCTTGCCTGCTGGATTAGCCGGGGATCCCTCTGCCCAGGGGGTGATTGTTCATCTCCATCTGGCTCATTGCCTCCATCGTCCCCACTACTGTCACCCTCCTCAGCCTCGACAACTATCACATGGTCAATGGCCATGTTGTGCAGTATGCAGCAGGCCAGGAATAGGCCACAGGCTTTCGAGGGACTGTACTGTAGGGCACCACCTGACCTGTCTAGGCAACAGAACCATGCCTTCAGCATGCCAAAGACTTGCTCGATGATGTGCTTGCTGGCATGTGCCTCGTTGTAGTGTTCCTCTGCTAGGAACAATGGGCATTAGTAGGGGGTGAGCAGCCAGGGCCGCAGTGGATAGGCAGTGTTCCCTGTGTGGATAATGACATGGTTAGCCCTCTGCTATGCTATGCTGCACCCCTTACCTGTCCCTGGTGCCCCACATCAACATGCACACCCTGCCTTCCCCCATCCCAAGGTCTGCTCTTCCCATCACCCCTTGCCCATGCCATACTCACCCACTAGGTGGCCTGTGGGGATGTCTGCATATCCAAACCTGTTTCACAGTGCAGAGCTGTGCCAGATGAATACATCATGTGCACTCCCAGGGTGTGTGGCACAGACACTGTTTATTTGCCCCGTGGCATTGCACACTACCTGGCAGTTGACACTAGAGCTCCCCTTCATATTGATGTACATCACACCCTCATGGTCAGGTGGCATGCGGATGCCCTTGTGGGTGCAGTCAATGGCCCCATCACACCAGGCATACATGCTACCCTGTGGAAGTCCTGCATGGTTGCTGTACACTCTGCCTGTGTGCTAGGGAAACCAATGTATTCCAATGTACATGCCAGCAAAGTGTTGAGGTACTGTGTGAGGAGGTGGGATGTGGCCAACTGGGTTATGCCTGTGATGTCCCCTTTTGGTCTCTGGAAGGTGCCCTTCATGAGTAGGCACATGACGGCTGTCACCTTTACCTCCATGGACATGGTGTAGCTCTGTCTGATGAGTGCCTGCATCTCCTCATTGCACAGCTCACAGAGCTGCCTCAGAATTGCCCTGTTCAAGTGGTACTGGCCTATGATCTCCATGTCACTGTACTGATCAAAGGTGATGTGGGCATGGTACCACCTACGTCGGGCATACCGCTTCCATGTCCATGTCGCTGTTCCTGCTGCCCCCTCACACCCCTCATTATGGCCTCCATTATGAAGGGTGCACTATCCATGACCCTTGCTGTCCTATATCCCCCTGGACAGTTGGCTGCTGCGGGCTGTGTGCCACCCTGGTGCACTGCCTGGTAGTGTGTCTGCCTGTCTGTCACATTCTCTCTGCCCCTTCTCCCTCTCCACTGCTACATCTGTCCCTCTCCCTCTGTGTCTTTCTTTCTTTCTTTCTTTCTTTCTTTCTTTCTTTCTTTCTTTCTCTCTCTCTCTCTCTCTCTCACACCCTCTCACCTGGTGCAAGTGCTTTCTGTGTGCTTGTGCCCTGTATTTAGAAGAACAAGTCTGCTCGGTGCATCTCTGATTTGCTCTGCACTTGCGCAATGGTTTCATAGTTAAATATTGCACTGCGCTGGATATTCATGGGCACGCCCCCTACACTTGTGCCTGCATTCATTATAGTTGTGCATTGGCACAATGATATTTGTGCTGCACACTGGCTCCCACTGAATATTGCTCCTTGGTGCAAGTCCGCACTTGTGCCTGTGCAACTCAGTTGTACCATGCACAACTGCTTTGAATATTGGGGCCTCAATGTTATGCTATGGAAATTTTGAGATTTTCATTTTTAATTTTTATATGTCCCCTAAATGTTTTGTGGGGTATTATGTGGTACTCATGTAGTACTCATTAAGATCTTTATTTTGATATATAGATTGTCCCTTTAAGGGCAAATATTGAGAGAGTTATCTCTTGTTGAATTTGAAATGTGGAAAAAAAAATAAGTCCAAATTCTTTTTTCATATGAAGGAATCTTTTCCTGTATGAACAAGACAACCTCACAAAAAAATGATCCCTTCATATGAAAAAAACATCTGTGAAAAAAAACTAAGTACAGATTATTTTTCATACGAAGAGATTTTTTTTTCTATGGCCAATTCCCTCTTCATATGACCATATGAAAAATTTGAGTCATGAAAAAAGATTTAATAATGTATAAAAAAAACTAATTTCTGGGTCATATTTCCCATAACTAACTCTGGAATCCTCCTCACAGGGTCCCGATTAGTAAGATACATGTGCTGGTGTCTCTGCACTTTCTGATTTTTATGGATTTTCAAAACATATTTTTGAAAAAAATTGCAACATGATAGTGGCCACACAAAACAAGAACTTTTTCTCACAAAAAAAAAAATTACCCATACAAAAAAGGTTTTTTTTGTATAGACCAAATTTTTTCTCGCTCTAGACAGCTGTCCAAAAAAACATTCTGAGCATGCTGAGAACTGAAATTTCAAATTCTTATAACTTTGTAACAGATTAATATTTTTTCACCAAACCAGTGAAAGGCACCACTGTGAAACCGCTAACTGAATGCCCTGTTGATGCGGCAAGATGGCGGCAGTATGTGGGAGCTGCCTGAGCCTGAGCTCTGATTAAATGCATTTTTCCAAGCTCCAATTCATTTTATTTAATTTAATAGTTTTTAACAGTTTGTTTATTTTAGTGATTCTTTAGTTTGTTTCGTTTGGCTGTGTCCGTATTGAGCGTGTGACGTGAGCGCTGAGCTGCCGTCTGACAATCGTCGAGGTGCAGTATTTCTTGGTTGGGATTTAGCTGCTCTGATTTTCAGTGTAATGTGGGCATTGAAATGTTTATTAAGCCTGCTTAGAGGAAATAACATCGTGGGCAGGTCTGGCTTCTACAAGGCTTGAGTATAGAACGCTGCAGTTTTGCGTCAGCCAGTTTGTTACTTTTCAGGGAAACTGCTGGAGGTTGGAGTTGGGGAGTCCCCGAGAAGTGTAAGATCCTGGACTTCTGCACTTGCGGCCTTCAGACTGTCACTGGTATATCATCTGGGCATTTTAAACACTTCCTACGAGTTTTGTGGATTAACTTTTTGGAAGTCTGAAGAGGTGGCCTACTGACCGGAGCTCTAGGAATTAAATGGTATCTTTCCAGAACTAAAAACTGGGATCGTGAGTTTGTGAGTGGAGATCTCCTTTATTTTTCATCTTAATTTGAGATGGGAGCGTTTGAGATGTTATTATTAAGTGTGGATTCTGCTGACTGCTAATTACCCCTAAATATTGTTCTGGGTGGTGAGAGCACCCGGGGCTTGGGGTCATTAGATAAAATCCTTTCCCTATTCTAGATTCTGGAAACTTTTCATGGAGTACTGTGGTCATAGGGAAATCTTCCTTTTCTGACTGTTTAGGTGGATGCTCCTCCTCCCCTGGTGTGGGTGATTCCTAGGGAAATTTGGGGCCGTTTCAGTATGAATCACGGGGATTTTGACTGGAGTGCTGCTCTCCTCTGTGGTTGTTGGTTGGGGGATCTCGGCAGCTGGTGGGCAACTGTGATCTCAGGTTCCCCTCCTGGGTGGCCTGCTTTTCCATTGGTCTTAATCCTGTGAGGATGGGGGCTTTGCATTCTTCTTTTGGGCCTTGGCTCCTGGGTGTGGGATTGTGGCTGTGTTGGGCTGTTCTGAGGGAACTCTGAGGTTTGTTGGTGGTGTGGATTTTCCCTGGGGTTCCTATGGTGTCTCTGTGGTGGGAACTATTATTGCCATCTCAGGGCCCTATTTCAGATTACAGCCCTCTGGCCCGATCTTAGCTTAGGTGTCTAGGCCTGCGTCCTGAGAACACAGTTTATAGGAGAAGAGTTGGTTTTCCTAAATAAACCCTTTTGGTGATCAGATGAAGAGGGGGGTGAGAGCCCCTCTTGCTGCTTGTCTGAATTTCATCTGGAGGATCATCTGGTATTTGGACTAAGAGGGGGTGAGAGCCCCTCTTGTTGTCACCTGTATTCTATGTTTCCCTGTGGAAAGTTGCTATTTTGCCATGATACTGACTTTTAGAGACTGTTACGTGGTTTATATTTATGACTTGTTTTAGAATTTAAGGGAGGGTGACAGGCTCTGGATTTTTGGTTGTTAATCTCAATTATTTGTATGTTTTTATTTTGATTGATTTGATTTTTGTTTTTGTTTATTTTTATATTATTTATTTATTTTATTTTATTTTGTGTTTTGGGTTTGGTTTTTTTGTCGCAATGTGAAGAGGGCCTGCCACCACGGTCATGCGCTATTCGTCCTCCTCTCTACATGCCCTCCACCCTTTCTCCCCTTTGTCATTACAGTGGTCAACTTACCAGCACTGTAGAACACTGGGGATTGTACAGAGGGGGAGTAGGGGTTTTGGGGGGTGTGGACATTGGAGGCCGAATGACCGGCAACATTGGATTGGGGTTGTGGAGACCAGAAGACACCCTGGGGCGAAATGGATTTGAGAGTGAGGTTCTCCTTGTCTGGTTCCCGTACCCAAGGGTACCTCTACTATTAATGGTATTGGGCAAGTTGTCTGTTCCACTTCAGTTACCCGTCCAACCTGAGCAGTTTTGTGCAATGCCAGATCCATTAGGAACAAGACTGCTGTTATTGCAAACTTGGTGGAGTCCGTGGATCTGGCTTGCATTACTGAGACCTGACTGGGATGGGTGATGCCGGTCCAATTTTGGAGGCAGCAAATCCAGCCGGGTACTCGGTGTTACACTGCCAGAGGTTGGACTGCGGGTGGGGGGGGGGTTGCGGTCTGTTTCAAGACTGAACTGGGACTCACAGGTGTACAAGTTGAGGAGGTAGAGTCCTTTGAGTGTACCACTGTGGCAGGTGTGGGATGTAGAATAGTTCTCATCTACCATCCACTAGGGGATGAGAAACATTTTCTACAGGAAGTAGCTGATTTCATCATCGACATGGAATTTGAGTCTCCTAGGGCTGAAGGTCCTGGGTGACTTCAATGCCTGGATCGATGATGAATATTCGCAGTTTGGACAACACTTCCTCCAATTAATGACATCTTTGTGTCTCACACAAGTGGTTTCTTCTGCCATGCATAAGATTGGTCATTCTTTGGACTTAGTCTTCCTCCTGGGGATTGAGGCCACTGATGTGGGGGTGGAACCCATCAGTTCATCTGATCATTACACTGTGGGCTTCAGTTTTTGCACCTCCGCCCCATAGCCCTACCCCTGTGGAGATGGTTAAGCACCACGGTTTAAGAGATATTAGCTCTGTGGGCCTGACAGCAGCACTTAACCTATAGGAGTTTAGTTTTCTGAAGTGAGCAATGATCCTGATGCTTTGGTGCTGGCCTATAATAGGGCCATCTCCTAAGCTCTGGATCAAATTGTTCCTGTCCGGTCTCATCCTCTCCCTGTTTGACGTCAGTCTCTAAAGTTTGATGAGGCCTTGAGAGAGATGCGGTGACAAGGACAAAGATTAGAGCATTGTTGGTGGAGAACTGCCCATGATGTCAACCATCTTAGATTGATGGAACATTATCAATTCTATCATTCCACAATCTCTCATAAGAAGGCAGAGTTCCTGTCCAGAGAGATTGTGGCTGCTCAGAACCGACCAGCTCAGCTTTTTTGAACTGTTGACAGACTGTGCAACCCAGCCTGTCTCCAGGTTCGGAAAGCCTTTTCACAATTAGAGTGTGATGAGCTTGCTCGCTTCTTTGCAGATAAGGTGGCCGACATTAGGGATGCACTCTGACCTGTTCCCTCTATTGGAGATGATTTTGATCAGCATCTGGTTGCTCCCTCCAGTCTCTCTTGGAGTTCCTTTGACTGGCCTGAGTTCATTGACGTCATGAAGATTATCCAGAGTATGCGCCCTATGTGCTGTAGTTTAGATCTGGGCCCGACTTCCCTGTTAAAGGGTTGTCTTGAGACTATTGGCCCAGTTCTAGCATGGATAGTCTGGTGCTCCTTGGATATGGGTGAGTTTCCTAGCTCCCTGAAGGAGGCAGTGGTGACACCCCTCCTGAAGAAAGCTATCTTGGACCCTGACTGCCATGCTAACTACAGGCCGATCTCTAATCTTCCCTTTGTTGGGAAGATTATTGAGAAAGTGGTGGCAGCACAATTGGAGAACCATTTAACCATCCATGGCATCTATGAACCCCTCCAGTCTGGTTTTCAAAAGAGGCATAGTACCGAGACAGCACTGATTCAGGTGCTCAATGATCTCCTGATGGCTAGAGATCAGAAGAATTGTTCCACTCTCATTCTTCTTGATCTCTCATCAGCTTTTGATGCTGTGGACCATGGGGTACTTGTCATGTGCCTGGAGTTTATCTGTGGTCTGTCAGTGGCAGTTCTCTGTTGGTTTAGATCTTTCCTCACTGACAGGACTCAGAGAGTGGTGTCTGGATTAAATTCTTCCTGCCCACTCTCATTGTCATGTGGGGTACCCCAGGGCTCAGTGTTGTCCCCATGTTGTTCGCAGTGTACATGCTGCCCCTCGGAGACATTATAAGAAGATATGGGCTGAAGTTTCACTGCTATGCAGATGATACTCAGCTCTACCTGTCTTTTGCACCCGACCAGGATAGAGCTTTCTTGGTCATTAATAGCTGCCTTGCTGTAATCCAAGGCTGGATGAGTTCAAGCTGGCTAAAGTTGAACTCAGAGAAGACAAAGATATTAGTTGTGGACTCAGGTTGCAGGGTAGAGGGGATGGGAGCTGGTTTATCCTCAGGTTTATTTCTGGGAGGTATCCAGCTCCCTACCTCTGAATGGGTGTGGAACCGCGGGGTGATTTTTGGCAATGAACTGACACTGCGTTTGCAGGTGTCGGAGACTGTCAAACTTTTCTTTTATCATCTTAGGAACATCGTGAGGATTAAGCACCTTTTTCCGCCAGCTGACCTTCCTACATTAGTCCACACTTTTGTGACCTCATGCCTGGATTATTGCAACTCCATTTTTCTAGGGCTTCCTGGGGTCGATATCCACTGCTTACAGCTGGTGCAGAATGCTGCGGCCCGATTGTTGATGGGTATGACTCGTACCTGTCATATCTTGCTGGTATTACATGATCTGCACTGGCTGCCGATTCAGTGGCAGATCACCATTTAAGTTGGTCTTTTGACCTACAAAGCCTTACACAGACAGGGTCCAGACTACTTGAAAGAGCTTTTGGTTCCCTACCACCCCGGGCGATCTCTCCGCTCGGCGGACAAGGGGTTGCTAGAGATTCCGAGGGTTTCTTTAAAGTCATCAGGTGCTCGTGTTTTTATATTTGTTGCTCCGACCCTCGGGAATTCTCTACCCCGTCCGCTTCATCAGTGTGTGACCGTGGAGGAGTTTAAAAAGGCTCTCAAGACCTATTTATGGTCAAAGATTAATTTTAATAAACTGATTGTGATGGAGCTCAGATTTAGTATAGTATAAATTATTTATGGATTTGTGTTTATTATTTATTGTTCATTGTTTTAAATTCTTGTAAGGTGCCTTGGTTTAAGAAAGGCACCACATAAATAAAGTTTCATTCATTTCATTTAATTTCACTGTGGATCAAGTTCTTTCTACCCTCTACATTTCAGAGCATATTTCCAAACCATACCTATCTATCTATCTATCTATCTATCTATCTATCTATCTATCTATCTATCTATCTATCTATCTATCAATCTATGTCTACTATATGCATGTCTGTCTATTTGTCTATCTCGTTCTATCTATCTATTTTTTGCAAAAAAATTGTTAAGGTATCATTTAGGGTTGCTTTTAAAAAGACAAAAGTATGGGAATGCAATGTAAGGGTTTTCAAATCTAACTTCACATTCCCTCCCAAGCAGCCAAAGGGGGCTAGGCAACACAAGCAACCACAGCTATTCATCATCAGGTAAGACAAACAACATATAACTCTTTTCACATGACACAAGATATAGCCATCATCATGGTGCAGTACTTCTGTAGCCATGGATACACATGCACACTTGCAAACCACCTGAGAAGTGTGGTAAAAAATCCCATATGATCACACTGTCAATAGTAAGTAAGGAATAACACATGACAAGATGGGCAGTGATGCTAAATTACTGCATGGCTCAGGTGGGTTGTGTCCACCTAATAGGTTACTTGATGCACATGGGACTTCAAAAGAAGTCTTACCCCTTTTTCCTGGTGCCTGCCCCTTTTGGATCAGTTTGATGTCTTCCAAAAATGTACCTAATAGGAATCCAGTACTTTCTGGCTTGTTATAACATTGTCATACCTTACATATGTACCTACATATATATGTACCTAGATCCTGGAAACGTTGTGTTAATTTTTTCCCAGAGACCAACAAATGGTCTTTTATTGCCTGTTGATACACTCTATAAATTCTCTGGCCCATACAGCATGCTGGTCATAAATGTGTGTAGTTACCCGAATGTGGCAATCTACTTTAGTGGGTTGCGGAGTGGCTCAGGGATGTATACCCCCACAATCACTTTTACTATGTGAGTAAACTACCATTGTGGGAGATAATCTCTGAGGCATTCCACAGTCCTTACATCAAGGGTTTTGTTTTAAAGAGCAGTACCCTGATCCCAGGGTAGGAAGATTAGTCATGTTCTGGTGTACCAGATTTGGCTGCTAATAGCCCTGAGTGGCCAAAACTGGCTTTTGAGTCTTAAGACACATCAATTCTGTAGTGTCTTGTAAAATTGTGCTGAGATGACCATGTGAATGCTGCACATATTTCATCTACTATGGCCATGTTTCTCTCTGCCCATGCAGTGACCACTGCTCTAGTTAAATGTTCCTTAATGTTTGATGGTGGCATTGAATTATTTGTTTTGTATGCCTCTTTAATAGCCATCTTTAGCCATGTTGCTATGGTTCAGCATGATGCTGGTTGACTTTTCCTGTGTCCTTGCGGGATAATGAACAGTCGGTCTGTCCTGCACATATGATTTGTCCTTGTAACATATGTGGTCATTACCATTTTATCCCTAAAGTCTGGAGCTGCAGTTCCTGTGCTTCTTTCTCTGTGGGAATATGAGCTGGCAGTTATATGGTTTGATTGATGTGGAAGGGGAAAACTTCTTTTGGCACAAATGACGGAATTGATTTTAGAGACACTCTATCTTCATGAAACACAAGGTAAGGGACCATCCATGACAGGGCCAATAACTCACTTATACACCTGGCCAAGCAGATTTCCAACAGGAACACAGTCTTTTGGCTTAGCCACTTGGGTGCTATGGAATCCAGGGGCTCAAATTGTGGATTTGTCATTGCTCTGAGAAACAGATTGAGGTCCCACTATGTGGTTATCAGTCTAACATTGGGTCAGATGTTGGTGGCTGATTTTAGGAATCGAACAATGACTTGGTGTGTTCCTGGTGCCACCCCATCTATGAGGACCCTTGCCACCGCAGTTGCTGCTATCTGAACTCTCACTGGGGATGCCAATAGGTCCTTGTCAAGTCCCTCCTGTAGGAATAGTAGGATATCTGCTATCACAAAGTTTTTTGAGGTTGTGTCTTTACCTATACACCATTTTGAAAACACAGTACGTTATAGTGTCTCTGATTGGTTGAGGTCAAGGAATCTTTTCTTGATCTAGTCATGCTGTCTGTGACAATAGGGTGATAACCTGCTTTCAGCAATCTCTCCCTTTCAGGAGCCAAGCTGTTAGCTTGAGGTTGTGAGGGTTCAGGTGGAATACTGGGCCCTGCCTGGGTATGTCGTGTCTGATTGGGAGCATCATGGGGTGATTCAGAGCCATTGCTACTATTGTGGAAAACCAGGCTCTTCTAGGCCAGTACGGGGAGATAAGGATCACCCTCATTCTGGTTAGGCATATCTTCTTTAGGATCTGTGAGATAAGGGGCAATGGTGGGAATATGTAGGCCACATTGAATGTCGGTGTTGATGACAGTGCATCTACACCCATGGATCTGTTGTCCTTGCAGCAGGAGTGAAAAGTAGGACACTGGTTGTTCTTGCTGGTGACCATCAGGTCTATTTCCATTGGTCTCTAAATTGTTACTGGAGTCCAGTTGTGGTGTATGTGGTCTTGGTCTGGTTGGGATCTGACTCCATTGTGTAGAGGCTGTCGGAGTGTGGACCTGAATCCCCAGAGTGGGAGTTGAAGGTGTAGGCATAGGTGTAGATTCTGGTGGAGCATGTAGCTGCAGACCTGTTAGCGTAGTCAATTTCTCTACCATGGCCACCATTAGCTGATATTGAACCTGCAGCAGCTATTGGTTTTGCATTAGGATCATGCTGGTGTCTATATTCTGTCTCATTACTGAGGCATTGTCAGGTGGTCTGGTCAGCAATATCAGTTAGTTGCCAGTTCCACTGGTACCTTCTCCCGCATCCTCCTCTTCAGTTGTGAGGGGGGTTCTTTTCCATAGGAGGCATATAAATGTCCTAATTGGGCTGCAGGAATAAGGATGTTGCAGAGACTGCAGCTTTTTGTCTTTGTCATGTTCTGTGGGAAGAGAGGGACAATAGGGGCACAAGGTTAGGACTGCAGTAATGATGTGATATAAGGACTGTGGTGTGCCTCAGAGATTATCTCCCACAATGCCTACTCAACCCTAACTACAGTGCACTACTACACAAGTATAATAGTATATCTATCCATCTGTCGGTCTGTCTATCTATCTGTCTCTCTCTCTCTCTCTCTGTCTATCTACCTGTCTGTAGGTTTGTCTGTCTATCTGTCTAGCTATCTGTCTATCTATTCCTTGCAAAATACTCAGTTAATGCATCAGTCAGGGTTGCTATTAAATTGACAAAAGTATGGAATTGCTATGTTTGGGTTTTCAACCCTAACTCCACATTCCCTCCCAAGCAGCAAAAGGGGGCTAGGCAACACAAGCAACCACAGATCTCCATCATCAGGTAAGACAAACAAGATACAACACTTTCCACATGACACAAGAGGCATCCATCATCATGGTGAAGCACTTCTGTAGCCATGGATACACATGCACTCTTTACACCACCTGGGAAGTGTAGAAAGGAAAACATATGATCACATTGTAAATTGTAAGTAAGGAATAACATATGCCAAGGTGTGCAGTAATGCTAAATTACCATATGCCTCAGGTGGGTTGTGAGGCACAAGGCATGGATAGGTGCCTTCAGTCACCTGTGAAGTACAATATAAAATTCCCATGGGATCACATTGTAAATTGTAAGTAAGCAATAATACATGACGGTGTGCAGTACTGCTAAATTACCACATGCCCCAGCTGGGTGGTGAAGTGTGTTGTGAGGCATGAGGTGCAGCCTGAACCCTAATGCTAATGTCAATCCTAATGCTCACCCCTCACCCCCAGCCCATAGCCTCCTATCTAAGCAGAAGATACAGCTCCAAGCCAGTGCCTCATAGTGGTACATTCTACAAAGGGAACTATGGCTTGCCAACACAATGTGTTATAGCTTTCTTCATGCAGGGCTGTGTAGGCCCTGGCTGAAGAAATGAGATCATGTCCGAGATTGTTTGTTCAGCAAATGAGTTTGGCATCAGGGATGACAACTGCAAGGAAGACCTCACCACTGATTTGCCAAGACTCTGGAGACCCAAAACTGTAATGTTTTTTCATTTTGCTGCTTAGGATGGGGGTTGGGAGTTACGGTTAGAAACCCTAATGCCACATTTCCCTACTTTTGTGGCATTAACACGAACTCTAAGTGGTGCATTAACAAAGTTTTTGTAAAGAATTGCCTTTCTTTTTGAGATTGTGGAATCATATCCTCATTCAAACTGGTCCCAACAGATGCAGACATGCATGGCCATTTGGGACCTGCTCCAAGGGAAGACTCCATTTGCCTATGAAAGTTCATGGACCTTATGGGCCTTGCAGTTCCATGAAGTGATGGATGTCAAAAATTCATGGGGCTGTCTGGTGGCCTGCAAAAGTGCCAGTCCTCTGGTCCCTGTGCTTTCATGTCCCAGGAGATATAGATGTACAGGGCAAATAATCAATCTGTCAGTCACTGCAAAGGGCTCTCAGTCACCCACTGGAGCATAGGTACAGGGCTTTATGCCAAAAGAACAGCTGTCTTCACTATATGGTACCCAGTACTGTGTAGGCAACCGTGCAGCTTTCATTCCCTGTCTTGGGGAGGTCAAAAAACAGTTCCATCACAGTACCCTCACCCCATGTAGCTGGGTCACAGAGCTCACCCCCAAACTCAGGTCACAGGCACAGGATCATGAAGCATACCCACTGGGTTGAAGGCTGACACTGCACACAAAGTTTCTCAATTATACATTTTTTTATTTAACCCCAAATGTTCAAGATAGTCATTTTATAGCTTATCCTACAAACATGACATGCAGCATTTGTAGTAAATTATCTGAGACATCATTTTGTACCACAAGTTCAAAAATATGTCTTACCCAGGATTTATAAAAAAACACCTATTACATTTTTAAGACAGCATGGAAAAATGGCTATGTCGAAAGTTTGGAGTAGAAATGTTGAAACTTAGCAGAGTTATGAGTGAATGTTGACATATTTGCAAATGGTCTTCTGCTGCCTTCTTTGTATGTTCATATTGTAACATTCACTCATAAACTGGGCATCCTACCACATTTGCACACCAAATGTTTATTATAGCCTTCTTATTACCCCACCTCATAAACCTGATAGGTGAAAATTTTCAGATCCCTTCTAAAATGTCATCCCGTGCCACAGGTGAGAAAGCACATTTTCACCAGGATTTGAAATTTGACAGCCATCACATTCATGTGGTGGTGGTGTAGAAAATGGCAATGTTGAAAACTTGAGGTCGAAATATTGAAAATTACCAAAGTTACTGTAAGAGCAAGCATAGAAAAATTTCTATGTCTCATAACTTTATCATTTTTATATATTGTGACCCACAATTTTCAACATAGCCTTATTATGACCCCACTTCATGAACAAGGTCAGTGAAAATGTTCAAATCCTGCCCAAAAGGTACTTTCATAAAACAGCCACAAAAATCACCTTTGGTGCTATATTTGCATTATTTCACTGCCATTCATCATGAGGTGAGGTCCCCAAAAGGCCATCTTGAAAATTTGGTGCAAACATACGTGAAAATGACAACGTTATGAAAAAAAGTTCAAACCACATTGAAATACTTTCAACCGCACTTACTTTATTTTTTCATATCGCAGTTGCCAGTTCCAGCAGCAAGATGAGTCTTCGATCAGAGAGTGGATCTTCGTCATTAAACATGTTCAGGTGAGGAAGGATCAGTGGAGGGTGTGGAGTGGTGAGTGCTGAGTGGGAGGTTGGGTGGAGTGGGTTGTGAGTGTGTCAGGGGGTCAAATGAGTGAGGAACTGTTTTCTTTGTTTCAGGTTAAAAAATCAGTGACAGACAGTTTTCTTCATTACAAGGAACAGGGAACATACATATTTACATTCCGATACTGTGACCGGGCACTCCAATGTCAGGCTGTTGTTTGAGGTAATGGGGTGGATAACCCAGAGGGGAGAAGGTTCAAGAGAAGAAGTACTGGGCATGACCCCCTGGTTTGCTTATATTATTTATTAAAAAAAAACCGTTAAGACTGGGAAGGGCAGGTGGGCAACCTGGAGGGGACAGGACAGAAAGAAGTGGTACCACAGGTGGGCACCCCAGTCAGCTTATCAAATGGTTTAAATAGCTAGTGGACTGATGACACTTTAGCCCATTAGATGTAAAAGTCTATAAGTTTTATATATTCATCTTTTGTGTTGCCATTTAGTTAATCTGGCTGTGTTTTTCATTTTTTCCATAGTTTCAAACAGCTGCTACCTTTAGAAGTGTGTGGCACCATCCCTTTCCACTTAACTGGAAATTATGTAGATGGAGGAAATTTAAACCTTTAAGGTATGTCACAGCACAAGGTTGTCAATGTCAATTCTTCAGGATTTTTTTTACTGCTGGAGCAGAGCTGGGAACTGGCATGACGACCCTGTTCAGTGCCAGAACCCATGGGTGAGGGGGTGCAATATCCCTCCCACTTTTGCCCATGATCATCAAAAGTGCCCCTTTAAGGCATGGAAGATGAGAACAGAGGCAGTCATGGTCTCTTTTGTAATTACTACGATCTCCCACACACTTTTCTGCATGTTACGGCACCCATGACCATGTTGTACAATGTGTTCAATGTTTTGTGTAATTTGATTTTTTAATGTGGTTTTCCCAATTTGTTGCTAGCACTGCTTTTGTTTAACTTGTAGCTTGTTCAATGAGCAACGCCGATGTGACCTGCTGTGTTATCAATTCTGCTTGTCAGTAGTTCTCAAACCTGGTTTGTTGCATTTTATTATTAACTATTCTAAAGATCATTTGACAAATTGAAACTGGTGCTGTTTGATAGAATGATATGTTTAGCGCTTCTAATTTGCTTTTGATGATAGGAAAAAGAAAAGCAAAGAAACTATCTGAATACTTTTTTGTCTACACTAAAATAAAAAAGCCGGTACAGGATGTCTGTGGTTACCAATTTTGCTAAAAGAGTTAGTACTCCACCAGCTGTGTATTGTTTACTTGTGTAAACTTTTGCACAATATTTTCATTTTACTTCTGTGTTAAATCTTGTTTTTCTCTCAAGTCCACCATGGCACTATTGGAGAGAACTAGAAGTCAAGCACTCACACACCAACATATCTCTTGAAGCACATTTGCATGAACAGTTGCTTTTCTTGCCTGCTTTCTTACTGGTTGTCCTGTTTGTTGAAAGTAAATACCTATATTGTATTACAGCAACTGTGCAACTTGCTTTTTGTCATGACTGAGTGTTCTGACTCCAAGTCTTCTCACAGTGTCTTTGCTGCTTGGCAGCACCCCAGACTTGTGAGTGGCCCTTTGTGTTTTGTAGAGGACTTGTCAGTTATAATTGTCTGTCTCAGAAATAGTGCCATGCTTTATCATGTTGTAAATAACACTGAATCTTTTTTTTTCTAACTACTAGCATGGATGAATTATTATGGCCTCAGTTTTCATCACTTGTTGTACAACTGTGCTGGCAATAGAAAAATGCAACATCATTTTACCAGTGGAGTTCTGCAATGTTGTTGGGTTGCATTAAATGAAACAATGAAAGTCTAGCAAGAACATACATGTCAAAAACAAGTGTAATATATATATATATATATATATATATATATACACACAAAGCTATATATCTATATCTATCTATCTATCTATATATATATATATATATATATATATATATATATATACACATATGTATATATATATATATATATATATATTATGGTAGCACAGTAGCTCCACTATAGTTAGGGTTGAGGAGCCATTTACATGTTAAACCTAACATTTTGTACCTTAATAACTTTGCAACTGTTCAACAGGTTTACCAGAAATTTGGCATACATGATCAAGAACCATACATCTTGGGATCTGCCAACTTTTGTACTGTTCGGATATACAGCTGCGGAGTTATTAAGCGTGATCTGCGCACGCGTTTACGCTTTTTTGGAATTCTTTGTTTGTCTCTACAGGTCACACAGTTTGCAGGACTGGTCCGAAATCTTCAGGGAACATGCGGCCAGGGTCCCCAATGTGCCTTTTGAAGATTATGTGAAAAATTATTAAACGGTTCAAATGTTATTCAAAAAACAATTTCCCATTATAAGTCAATGGAAAAAGTTAACAAAAAGTTTGACAGTGTCGCAAAAGCATTTTTTACTTTTGCAAATGGTCCTTTTACTGTTGCAAATCCACCATTTTGTTTTCAGTTGGTCATCAGAAAAATGCTTGGCATTTAAATTTGGGACCCTCTAGCAACCTAATTATTTTTGTATTCACCTAGTCGGACCCTGAGAATGCTGGGCATGTCTTTATTTTGGGGTAAAACACCCCAGAAATATGTTTTTCAAATTTCTCGAAAAAGTACTTTCGCAGAGTACTTTTGCATTTGCAACACTGTCGCATGAATTTGCGAAAGCTTTCGCAAGGTTCTACAATACTTTTCCAGGCTGTGGGAAAATGACAGCAATTCTTTGCCACCCTGCTGCAAAAGAACGGTTTGGTCTTTTGGATTGAAATTTGGAAGGAATGCAGACAACATCTCACTGATGTGCCTTTCAGTGTTTTGGTGAAAAAATATTACAGGGCAGCAAAGTTATGGCACTCCAAAGTTGACACTTTTTCCCATAAAATAACATTACATTACGGCGGCGTCAGCCGCATTTCAGGAATCCTTTGCCGCCCTGCTGCAAAGTAACGGGTTGGGTTTTTTTTATTGCTGAAATTCAGAGAGAAGAAAGCCAACATCCCACAGATGTGCCTTTTAGTGGTTTGGTGAAAAAATATTACAGGGAGCCAAAGTTATGGCACTCCGAGCTTCTCTTTTTTTCCCATAGGATAACATTATGGTGTTCGCTGCTCCTTTCAGGGCCCGTATCTCGGAAACGGTGTGAGACTCGGACTTTTTATTGGAAAAATGTTCAGCACCCTAATGGGGACTGAGCATAAAACTAGCCAGGAAAGTCATAAATCATATGACTTTGACATTTTTTTTCCACGTCGTACAGTTCCTAAGATATAAGCAATTTAATATTCCAACTCCTCATTTTCTGCTCCGAGCCCCATTATTATGCATACATTCTTCGTACTCATTGTCTTTCTCTATGCAGCTTTTGGGGAAAACCAGCCTGTGTGCTTACATTACTGTTACCCTTACCACTTTTGCTTGTGGTTCCGTAACCATTTCACTTACTGTTCCCATCTACGGCACCATGTGCGTTACCCTTCGCATTTTCGTTTGCACTTGCATTTGCATTATTTTAACCATTTGTGTCTACAGTACTGTTTATCTTTCTGTTTTGCTTTGCATCACCATGCGCATTACCATTTGCGTTTGTGGGCACCGTGCCCCGCGCTCCTACCGCTGCATTACATTCACTATTTCTCATTATCCTCCTCAAAAAGAAGGGAAATTAGAGGAAAAAACTCTGTTTAATGCATTAGTTAGGGTTGTTCACAGAGACAAAAGTAGAAATTGATTGTTATGGTTGAAAGCCCCACCCTTGGTTGATCCACCCCAACCGGCATTGGGGTGCACATTGGGTTGTTGATCCTAACTCTCACCCCATTCTTCTATACCTCTGCTTCTTCACACATCTGATGGGATGACAGTTAGGGCGGCAACCCCAATGCGTAAGCGGGTTGGGTGTGGGCGGGGGGGTCCAAGGGGGGTCTTTCAACCATAACTCTGAATTTCTTTGCTTTTGTTGCTCTGGAACAACCCTAACTAATGCAATAAATGGAGTTTTTTGCCTCTAATATATCTATCTATCTATCTATCTATCTATATATATATATATATATATATATATATATATACACACACACACATATATATATATATAAACAACAGCATGCTAAGTGATGTTGTTAGCAGAAATGAGAATTGAAAAATAAAATTCCAAGGCAATTAATGCAAGCAATCAGTTGCATGACCAACCTTACACACACACACACACACACACACACACACACACACAGACACACATGCACACTCACAAACATGCACGCACATTAGAGCAAAACAAAAAATTCACAAACTGTTCAGAAATGACTTGATTATTAAGAACACAGTATCTGCTAATTTCATATCGGGGCATCAGGAATACATAAAAAGTGAAAATGACTATTCAGAGTCATGGACTAGTAGCAAGCACAGTATGAAGAAGGAGAACTGAATAGATGGCTAAAAATACCGACCATACAGTTTCTACAGATGAACGGTCCCACATGTACCACAAGCCAGGCACATCACCTCTTCAAAATAAATTCATCTTATTCTGATGTGTTGTATCAAACAAAAAATGCAGCTTTACTGTATCTTCACAGACTTGGCACATGAAACATGCAAAACAGTTGGGGGCTGGGGGGAATGGTGTTCATTTTCTTAAGTGTTTTACATGTTTTGCACCTGCAAGGCTCTGTGCTGCATTTTTTGTTGCATAACTTTCATCAGTGTAATATGAATTTATTCTGAAGAGGTGAGTACCCAGCTTGTGGCACATATGGGGCATTTGATTTGTGCTGTAAGCAGCAACTTCATTCATGGATATGATCTTTTTTTGACTGTTGCTCCTTTCAACTAAGGATCAAAGGAACAACAAATGTTGTCAGCAGTTTTTCTTTTTTTTAATTGTAGGCAGAGTATATGACTGTAAATCTAAAATAAATATGCCACAGATTGCAGGAAGGAGTAAACAGTGCAGAGAAGCAAACAGTGAGCATGACTCATTACTGAACTGTGTGACTGAGCTTTCCTCTTTTCATCATGAGCCCCAGAGCAGAAGGCATGTGAAAGTAACAAAAATGATTTTTTTGTTAAGCCTGAGAGACTAGAGTTTGAATGTTTGGAGTAGTCAATCAAATATATCTTTCCATTCACATGCATGGATGTAGCAGCTATGAGGAAGGAAACATCATCTACTGTACTCCTTAAAGTCAGCACAAAAGGACGGAAGTCAGTGTTCAACCTGATCATGCTAGCAGCTACTAGCCTGGGGAGTGCATGGAAAATATGAGTGTTTAGCAAAACTCAAAAAACACTTCATGTATGTGTTTGGAGGAGCAGTCTGTGATGCTTTAGGGATTAACAGAGCAATGAAAGACTGAAAACAACCACTGGGCGACTTGTTTGTATTTCACCACTTTCACTTTCTTTGCAGCACTTATTTGCAATGTTTGCATGTCTGCATTACCAGTAATAAAAGCAGCAGGTTGGATAAGCTGTATTATATGCCTTCTTTGACATTTCTGGAGTGTGTAGGTAGTAGAAATGCAGAAGGGTTGAAATACTGCTTATTTGATTTTCCCTTGTGGGTTACTGGACTGTCTACTAGTATTCTATGACAGTTCGCATCAAACTATTTTAAAATAATTTACTGGTGGTGATGGCCAATTGGTTCTCATAGCAAAGGCTACAGTTTGTGTATTCGAATCGAGACAGAGCCTCAGGTGGGGGAAGATTGTCTTCCCCGATTGCTTTCAGAACACACAACACCAGGTTGTATAGGGTCAGGGAGGCTTACCTGTGTTGTGCTGAACTGCTTGATTTTTCTCTGTTTTTCCTTTGCTGAGTATTTTCTCTGTTAACTCATTGTACAGGTTGTCTTTCTGAAAGGAAGGTCAACACTCATCATAGTGGTGGGTCAGAGCTTGTAGTTGATTGTGTCTGGAGGGCACGGCTTAGGCCTAACCCCCCCCCGTGCCCCTCACCCCACCTCCCTTTGGTGTCACTTCCTTTATACAGGGGCATACAACTGTCATATCCTTACCAGCGCAGCACACTGCATTGACAGTAAAAGCGCACACGCTATTTAAAAAAAATAACAAATTTACACAGGGTAAACTGGAAAGAAGACAGACATGTGGGGAGTAGTGCAATGCACTGGCTGTGGGGCAGCAGTCTTCTGGGAGACTTTCTGGAGGCTGAGATGCTGTTCTATTTGCAGGCAACTCTCTGGTCTGAGGGAGGAGGTTGACCATCTCCAGGCCAAACTGGACAGGAGTACAAGAAACCCCCCTAAGAAGGGAACAGCAGTGCCACCACTTCTGCCTCAGAGGTTGTCAAGAAGGAGCAGCAGTTGGACCACAGTGGCTCAGGGAGAGTGAGGGTGGTGGAACAGAGGCACACCCCTTCAGATGTACCACTCCACAATCCATACACCATTCTGGTGGAGCATAGTTCCCCTATAGAGGCACACATGGTGGAGACTGAGTTTGCAGGCAACCGTCATGAGGAAGGCCCACAGGAAGGTGGTACAGGATGCAGCAGGGAAAGGAAGCAGCTCCTGGTGGGGGACTCAATTATCAAGAGGATAGAACTGGGGGGGGCAAGGGAAAGTGAAGTAAGTTGCCTGCCTGGTGCCATGGCTTGGAGGGACAGGAAGCAGATTCTAAGGATCATGACTGCAGCTGTACGGGAGACAGTGCTGGATGTCATTGCCCACCTAGGGACAAATGATCTGGCCACACATGGGATTAGAGCAGTGCAGGAGGAGTTTGAGGAGTTGGGAAGGGGTCTTAGACAAGTAGCTCATACAGTAGCCTTCTCGGAGGTGCTGCCTGTCTAAGGCATGGGTGAGGTGAGAGTACTCTGCACCATGCAGTTCAATGAATGGTTGAAAAACTGGTGTAGAGCACAGTGTTTTGGCTTCATTGGAGACTGGGGTTTCCACCTGGAGGGATACCCACCTATACTGACACGATGGTCTGCATCTGTCCAGGAAAGGAACCAGTCTCCTCAGTGATTGGTTTAAATGCTTCATTGACAATCTTTTAAACTAGCCAAGGGGGAGGCACTGATAAGCAGCAGGGAATTCCCAGCCTCCTCCTCCAAAACAGGATACTAAATGAGGTAAAGACCAAGGTAGAAAGGTCAGTAGGAAGCAGGATGGGGGTAAAGGAAGAAAGCAAAGTCAGTAAGGACAGGGATGGGGCTACAATTGGAAAAGTCATCAAAAAATGGAGAGTAATGAGTACCAATACCCATAATCTCAGTAACAAGCTTCCTGAACTAGTGGCTTTAATGGAAGAGGAACATCTGCATATCATGGTAGTCACAAAAACATGGGACATGCAGAACTATGACTGGGATGTAAACATACCAGGGTACACTATCTACAGGAGGGACAGGGAGGGTAAAAAAGGAGGTGAAGTAGCTCCCTACATAAGAGAAGAAATCAAAGCAACAGAACAAAAGTGTAAACAGAGATGAGAGGAAGCACTGTGGGTCAACTTGGAGAC
Source organism: Neoceratodus forsteri (assembly GCA_016271365.2). Lineage (NCBI taxonomy): Eukaryota > Metazoa > Chordata > Ceratodontiformes > Ceratodontidae > Neoceratodus > Neoceratodus forsteri. The sequence continues at coordinate 827,356,446 of CM028131.1, forward strand.
AGGGAATGGCACCACAATCCTCACAGGGGTTGTATACAGACCCCTATCTCAGGGGGAGGAAATGGGCAAGGAAATGATAGAAGGTATCCTTAGAATGGCAGAAAAAGGGGAGATATTGTTGATGGGGGATCTGAATATACCAGATGTTAACTGGAGTGCATTTGCTGCAGCCACATCAAAGACCAGGGTCATTCTAGATGCCCTGCAGGGGGCATCCCTTAGACAGCTAGTATTGGAACCCACTCAGGAGGGAGCATGGTATGGTACTCTCAAATGGAGATGGAAAGAGGATCACAGATGTAGAAGTGGGTAGCCATCTGGGAAGTAGCGACCATTGAACAGTATGGTTCATGATAAATACAGCAGTAGAGTCAAGCCATACAAAGGCAAAGATCATGGACTTTAGGAGGGCTGACTTTGCCAAAATGGGTGAGTGCCTAAGGAATGCACTAGCAAATGGGCAGGAAGGAGGGGTGGAAGAACAATGGGGAATAATCAAAACTGCCATCACTAAGGCAACAAGCCTTTGTGTGAAGCAAATAAACAAAACAAAACGATGTAAAAAAACACTATAGTTCTCAAAGGAGGTGGCAGGGAAGGTTATGGAGAAAAAGATAGCATTCAGAAAGTGCAAGAAATCACAGAAGGATCAGGACAGAGAACTGTATCAGTTAAAGCAGAAGAAAGCAGGAAAGGCAGTCAGAACAGCAAAGGCCTAAACCGAGGAAAAGATAGCCAACTCAATTAAGAAGGGGGATAAAACCTTTCATAGGTACATCAGGGAGTGAAGGAAGACCAAGGGAGGTATAGTGAATCTTAATAAAGGGGAAGGGGTAGGAAGAGGGTGACTGTGAAAAGGCAGAGACACTAAACAAATATTTTTGCTCAGTATTCACAAGTGAAGAAGGGGAGGTACCCAAAACAAACATAAACACTCTGGATAGGGTGGTTGATACCAGCCCATTCACAGAAGAAAGAGTTCTGAAAGAACTCTTAAAACTGAAGGTGGACAAAGCAATGGAGCCTGATGGGATTTGTCCCATAATTCTAAGAGAACTAAGGGTAGAAATAGTGACACCACTGATTACCCTCTTTAACAAATCATGGGAGGATGGGGTGGTACCTGAGGACTGGAGGAGGGCAGATGTGATTCCACTTCACAAAAGTGGAAACATGGCAGAGGCAGGAAACTTCAGACCTGTTAGTTTGACCTAGTGATAAGGAAAAGGATGGAATCACTTCTGAAGGAGAGAACTGTTGAGTACCTTGAGGCCAGAGGGGCACAGGACCCAAGGAAGCATGGATTCACAGCAGGAAGGTCATGTCAGGTGAATCTAATAGATTTTTTTGACTGGGTGACCAAAGTAGTAAATCAGAGAGGGGCTGTGGACATTGCCAACCTAGATTTTAGCAAGGCATTTGACACAGTTCCACACAAGAGATTAATATACAAGTTAGCCAGCCTGGAAAAACATAGACGTTGATGGCAGATAAGGACCACAAGGCCCATCCAGTCTGCTCATTTCTTTTTCTACCTTATGAATGTGCCATTGGCCTTTGTTCTGTCAATGGCCTATCTATTCATACTCATCTGAACTGCTCCCAAGATGGTAGCCTGGGTAAAAAATTGGCTGGGGAACAGGACACAGAGGGTAATAGTAAAATGGAGTCCACTCTGAAGAAAGGGGGGTTACTAATGGGGTACGGCAGGGTTCAGTTCTAGGACAGGTCCTCTTCATAGATACATAGATACAGAGATACATAGACAGCATCGGCAGATAAGGGCCTATGGCCCACCCAGTCTGCCCATTTGAGCTTATAAGTTCAGTTTGTTTTCCTAGAAGTCTGTTTCCCCTTACCCCTGACCTCTAGAATTCCTTTATGTCTATCCCATGCATTCTTAAATCCCGTGATTGTTTCAGCCCCCACCACTTCCTCTGGCAGGGTGTTCCACTTGTCCACCACCCGTTCTGTGAAGAAATTCTTTCTCATGTTTCCTCTGAATCGTCCTCCCTCCAACTTCATCCCATGCCCTCTAGTCCTGGAACATCTTTTTTGCTTAAATATAGTGTTTTCCTGCACTCTGTTTCTCCCTGTAAGATACTTGTATGTCTCTATCATATCCCCTCTCTCCCTCCTCTCCTCCAGGGAGTACATGTTCAGTTCCTTCAACCTGTCTTCATAGGACTTGTGATGCAATCCATGCACCATCTTTGTTGCCCTCCTCTGAACCTTCTCTACCCTGTCTATGTCCTTACGTAGCTATGGTCTCCAGAACTGTACACTGTACTCCAGGTGGGGCCTCACTAATGTCTTGTATAGCGGAATTATGACCTCCCTTTTCCTGCTGGTGATGCCCCTGCCTATACATCCCAGCATCCTATTTGCTTTACCTGATGCCTTGTCACACTGTTTCCCTACCTTGAGGTCATCAGAGATGACAACCCCAAGATCCCTTTCCTGCTTGGTGCATGCTATATCCTCACCCCCAACTGATATATTGTGCCAGGGTTTTTGTGCCCCATATGCATTATCTTGCACTTCTTTGCATTGAATTTCAGCTGCCAAACCCTTTGACCATTCTTCAAGTTTCTGCAGGTCCTTCTCATTCTGTCTACACCTCTGGTGTGTCTACTCTGTTACAGAGCTTTGTGTCATCAGTGAACAGTGAAATTCTGCCTTCTAGATCCATGCAATGTCACTGATGAAGATGTTGAATAGGACCGGTCCCAGCACTGATCCCTGTGGTACCCCACTGGTCACTCTTCCTCTGTGGAGTGACAGCCATTTACCACCACCCTCTGTGTCCTGCCACCCAGCCAGTTACCTACCCACCACACTACTGTCCTGCCCACACCCATATTCCCCAGTTTGTGTAATAGTCTTCTATGTGGCACAGTGTCAAGGCCTTGCTGAAGTCCAGATAGGCCATGTCCACTGCCCTCCCCTGATCCACCTCCCTAGTCACCCAGTCAAAAAATTCAATGAGATTGGTCTGACATGACCTCCCCCTGGTGAAACCATGCTGCCTTGGGTCCTGTAGTCCATTGACAACCAGATGTTCCACCATTCTCTCCTTCAGAAGTGCTTCCATGATCTTTCCCACTACCGAGGTGAGGCTGACTGGTCTGTAGTTCCCTGCTTCCTCTTTGTTCCCGCTTTTGTATAAGGGGACTACATCTGCTGTCCTCCAGTCTTTGGGTACCTCCCCTGTTTCCAGTGATTGGCTAAACAGGATAGCCAGAGGTTCAGCCACCACCTCTCTTAGTTCTTTAAGGACCCTGGGGTGCACCCCATCTGGCCCCATTGCTTTTTCAACTCTTATTACTTCCAGTTCCTTCAGGACCCTTTCTCGTGTAAAGGGACTTGTGTCCATTTCTGCACCATTCTCACCCCTTGTACTCCCTTCAGACCCATTACCCCCCTCTTCCTCAGTAAAGACTGAGCAGAAATACCTGTTCAATATGTCAGCTTTACTGTTGTCATCCTCTTCAATGTCTTTATAAGTGACATTGCACAGGGACTGGAAGGAAAAGTATGTCTCTTTGCAGACAACACAAAGATCTGCAACAGGGTTGATACACAAGGTGGGGTGGAAAGGATGAGAAATGACTTGACAAGGTTGGAGGAATGGAAAAATGTATGGCAGCTTAGATTCAATGCTAAGAAGTGCAAAGTAAAGCACCTGGGAAACAAAATCCCAGGGGAAGAGTACACTAAGTAGGGTGAGATACTAACAACAACAAAAAGGGACCTGGAGGTAATCATATCAGATGACCTAAAGGTGGGCAAGCAATGTGAGAGGTCATTAAGGAGGACTGGGGAGATACTGGGATGTATAGGAAGAGTTATCACCGGTAGAAAACAGGAAGTTGTTATCCCTCTGTACAGGCAGCTGGTGAGACCTCATCTGGAGTACTGCATGCAGTTCTGGAGACCCAATCTCTGCATGGACATAGACAGCATGGAGGCAGTCCAGAGGAGGGCAACTAAAATGGTGCAGGGTCTGGTCCAGAAGACATATGAAGAGAGACTCAAGGAGCTTAATATGTATACCCTCGAGGAGGGACAGTGGGGACATGATAAAAAACTTTCAAGAACATCAAGGGAATCAACAAAGTCCAAGAGGGTAGCATCTTTCAAAAAAAGAGATGTACAAGAACAAGGGGGCACAATTTGAAGATAGAAAGGGGACGGCTCAGAGGTAATGTGAGAAAGTATTTTTTTTATGGAGAGGGTTGTGGATGCATGGAATGGCCTTCATGAGGAGGTTGTGGAGTCAAAAACAGTGGGGAATTCAAGAATGCTTGGGACAGACATAAGGCAATTCCAGGGGTTGGGGGTAGGAGGAAGTAGGCTGTTGGCTAACTAGGATCTGCAGCTTATACATTAGGTAGGGAAATGGGCAGACTGGGTGGGCCAAGCAGTCCTTATCTGTGATCAAATTCTATGTTTCTATGTTTCTATGTAACAATGCATTTCCCTGTTATCTTTGTACCAGATAACTTAAAGATACTTTGAGACACTGTAAACAGTCTGTATGTGTGAAACCACCCCTACAACCAAATTGCAATCGAATCCTATGAAATTTCTCTCACGTCATACTTCCATCCTCATGTCTCAGCAGCTATGGCCCTAGAGAGCCTCCAGCCCATCCACCTCGCACTTTTGCCACCCACCTCTATCCACCGACAATGGCCCTTTAGCCTGCCTACTTCTTCCTGACTCCCTCCTACCCTATACTAACTATATACTGTTCACCCTGAAACTTGTCTGAAGCTGGCTTATGTTGTCTCTCTCCATTTTTGGCTATATAATAAATGCTTAGACGTCTTCGTGTTTTTTAGACTGTAACTATTGTTGGTCCCTCAAAATTCATGGCCTCATTACAAAATTCATCTGGTCCAATAAATAGCCCAGATTAGCCTATTAAAAGCTAGCTGCCCCCAAGGCTAAAGGTGGTTTACACCTCCTCCATTTAATGTTCTATTATTGGGCTAGTCACTCTACCAAATACCTTCAATGGTTGTTTCCTCTTGATGAAGTATCCTTTTCTCCCTCCTCACCTCACTGGCTTAGAATTGAACTAGCTCTTATACAGGCCAGTGGTATAACCCCAACCGCTCTCTTACATATTAAAGCTAGTTCTCTTCCTTCCAGATTAAAACTAACCCCCATAGCAATCTTGGGCAAAATTCAAGCACAGATGTGTTCTTTCCTTAAATATAACCATGTTCAGGATTTAATACAACCCATATGGGGATATTCTAATTGCAGAATAGACAACAAATTGCTCAATGTCCATTGGTTGCCTCACCTGGGAGATGGGCACCTTTCCCTCTTCATGACAGATGAGGGCTCTTGGCTTTCTACCACTGAAATCTTAAACAAATGTAATATCGCCACCCATTATGTTTTCAAAAGTTTTCAACTAAGACATTTAATTCTTAAAGTGTTTGGTTTAACCCCCTCACAACCAGCTACAATATCTTTCTTAAATGAATTGGGTTCATTGACAGGTTCCCAACAAGCAGTATCCAAGACTTACGGGATCATGTACAATTGGGCTTATCCGGGCTGCTTTGCTCCCTCAGCCTATTGGACTATATCTTTCCCCACTCTAGATTTAGACTGGTCAACTCTATGGCACAAATGCCACAAATATATTACCCAGGACAGGCTGTGTATCACCCAATTTCATATATTGCATAGTTTATATTATTATCCACAAAAACTATTTAAATTTGGTCTCCTCCTGTCACCTACTTGTTTTCGTGCCACCAAGAAGAGAGCTCCCTGTATCATATCTTTTGGACTTGTTCCAAAGTATCCATGCTCTGTACCAACATTCCACAAAGTGTGAACCCTTTATTGGGTCTGAATGCCCTGTTTACCCCAGAAATTTGTGTACTGGGTGACTATTCTGAAGTATCGGTACTCAATCACAGATACCATATGGCCCTTATCTCTATGTCTGTCAAAAAAGTGATACTGTGCCATTGGAAGGACAGTGAGGACATATCTTATTCCAAATGGCTTAATGAGTTTCTTGCAAAACTCAGAAAAGAAAAGGTGATAGCTAGTCTCAATATTAGGTTAAAGAAGTATATGAAAATCTGGGACCCCCTGCATACACTTTAGTCTCTTTAACATTAGTATGCCAGTATCTATTTAATCCCTAGATTCACCTTTTTTCAATTATCTGTGTTGTGTTGGTAGGGGTGAGAATATGGGGGTGGGAATGGGAGGATGGGGCAGTTCCAACATATTGTCCAATACATGACTATTGTATATTGTTTTTACTGGATCTTTTCACTGTATTGTAAAACTCAATAAACGTTGAATTAAAAAAAAAACTGCAACCATTGTTGACCTTTGCATATATGTTACCCTACATCCTTTGACGTGAAACCTTTGTAAAGGAGCAGTTTCCTTCTCAAAGGTATTTGTAATCCTAGAGTTTAATAAAATAAAAATAAAAAATGGAGTTCATGCAGCTGGAATTTTTTAATGAAAATGCATAAATAAATCCCAGGCTTTAGTATTTTACATAGACAGTTGAAAAATCTATTATAACATTCCAGGCACTGTAATCAATGTAAGCTGCCTGAATACAACAGATATATATATATACTATATATACTGTATATATATATCTATATATATATATATAGATATATATATATATGTGTATATACATATATATATATATAGATAGATAGACAGACAGACAGTCAAACACACAGAAGGATGCAGACACAGAGAGGACAGGGAATCGGTGGCTCACTGCTTGAACTGATATGACTCCAGCTGCAGCTTTAGCATTTAAGAAAGTCCCCCACTTCCTACACAGAGAGCGCAGGTGAAGGGTAACTCTCACTAAGCTGGGAATCCCGTGGTTTGAGGTGCCCAGAAAAGGTATTTCTGACTATTATTTTAAGAAACAAGCATCAGAATCTAAGTTAATGGGCCCTGTTTATCTGGGTTCTGGTATTGTTTTTGAAAATTATGGCAATTTTAAGTAGTTTCCATGTTTTTCAGTTTGAGGGAAAAAACAAGATGGCGGCACTCATGACACAAAAAAATCCCCATCATACTGTGAGAAATAAGTGGTGAGAAACACAAAAAATGATCTTGCAACACATAATTTTTGATATCATCAGAACGTTATCCCAAGAACTCTACTGAGCATGCCCAGAACAGAAAACAACAAAACCTTAACGCCTTATAACACTGGGACCATTTAATTTTTTTTTTCACAAAACTTTTCAAAAATGCACTATCTTAAGATATCATGCCTGTATCCTGAAAGTTTGGAGAAAAAATGAATTCCATGTATGCTGGAGATGAGAGCAAAACAAATCCAATGTTAAGGATAAATACAGAAAAATTACAGTACATATATGGATCTCAGAAACCTCATAAGCTACCATCACAACACTTTCCACAGATTTAGAACTTGCCTTCTAGACAACACATACACATTTTAGCTTATTTCATTAAGCAGTGCCAATGCTATTGAGCTGCAAGGTTAGGGGTTTAACACTGAACACCCTACTCAAACGGGGGCACTAATGCGCCCCTATTATTATAGTGGCACAATAGTGCCACTATATTTAAGTTTGAGAAGGGGGTTCTATGTTAACCCTCAAATTTTGCACTTTAATATCTTTGCAACTGTTCAACAGATTTGCACAAAATTTGCACATGCAGTCTCAAGGATTGGCTCTTGTGATGTGCCAAGTTTTGTTCTAGTTCCTGTAGATGTGTGATTTTTGAGATCCAGCTAGTGAAAAAAAAACATAAAAAAAAACCAGCTGCTGATTTTTACTGTTATTTTTGCCATCACCTAGAGTCCAGAAGATTTGTAATTTTGGTCTGAAATTTTCAGAGTAGAAAGTGATTGCCTCATTTACTTTCGTTTGCTGGTTTGGTGAAAAAATATTAATCGGTTCCAAGGTTACTAAATTTAAAAATCCTGGGTTTTGAGCATGCTCAGTAAGCATTTCAACACAGCAATATGATATGATCATATGGTGCCAAATGTTTCATATGAATATTTTTATTCATACAAAAATGTTCATTCACAAGAAAATTTCATGCAGAAATTGTCATTCATAAGAAATGTTTTGTAATATCTTCACAACCATTCAATGGATTTTCATAACATCTTTGTATGTACGGTCTTGTGGGGTAGTTCTCTTGATGTGCCAAGTTTTGTTCCAGTTAGATGTGTGGATTCTGAGATCCAGATAGTGAAAAAACATAAAAAATGAATGAAAATGTTATTTAAAAAAATTGTTGTTTATAAGAACATTTTCCTATGATACTTTTGTATGAATGAAAATTTTCATACTAACTCTAAATGAAAATATTATACAAAAATGTTCATATCAAATTTTTATTCATACAGAAATTTAAGGATAGGACTGCACTATCTCAAAATGTATGAATAGATGGGACCTGTGCTCCCACAGGCAAATAAGGATATGATTATACTATCTCAAAAAGTTAGGAAATTCTTTGCAAAAAAAAATGCATTAATGCAACATTTA